>LR990365.1:22462309-23062309 GCA_905147345.3 Mythimna impura | reverse complement strand
GTGAATAAATTATTTTTATTATATTAAAAGTTTTAATTGACATAAAAACAATAAATTAGAAATAAGTTCCTCTCGTAACATCCAAAAACATTCACATTTATAAAATTAGTAGGATTCACATATAAAATACTGGTACTAGAATTAAAAGTTTTCTTCTATAAATCTGTTTCGCACAACATTGCCCCTTATCGAGTCTTGATTTATTGGTGGCACTAACGGTAGGTTTTGATGTTCTATTATTTCAGTTTCTTCTATTAAATCTTCATTCATTTGAATTGCAATGTTGTGTAATACAGCCAATGCAACTATGGTAGTTTTAACTGTAGAAAGTTTAACATATAGACCCCTCAGGAGACACCTGAATCTCTGTTTCCAAACACCAAAACACCTTTCGACAGTATTTCGAGTCCTTATGTGAGCCCTTGAAATGAGAAAAAATATTTTTAACATTACAAAGCATATTCTTTTCAGTACAAAGATTTATGGTTATTTGTATTAGAGTTATTAAAGTTATACCTGTTATATCTTTCTTGTTTAAGGTTACTTGGGTTTAGTATGGGAGTAAATAAATATGAGGTACAAGCGTACCCACTATCACCCAAAAGACGTCCATGAAATTCTCCTGCTTCAAACTTCTCTTTTATTCTGCTCTCATTGAAAATCCGAGAATCATGAGCACTTCCTCGCCAACGTGCAACAATGTCTCTAATTTTTCAATTTGAATCACATATCACCTGTAAAATAAATTATATACCTATGATATTTGTTTATATAAAGTTGATGATGTTAAAGTGTAGGAAAAAATAGGTACCTATTGATCACAAAATAGCTTATACAAGACTTACCTGTGCATTCAATGAAAAATAACCTTTTCTGTTGACATAAGCTTCACTGGCATCACCCCCAACCCGTTTAATTTTTATATGTGTGCAATCGATTGCACCAATGATGCTAGGGAAACCTGCAATGCTACGGAATTCTCTCATAATACATTCTTCTTCTAATAATGTGGTGGGCATTGAAATATAGCGACATGCTCTTTTCGCTAGAGCAATTGCTACATTCTTACACAACTTGCTGACTATTTGTTGTGAAATGCCATGAAGATCTGCAGTATCATCCTGAATCTGGAAGAAAATCATAAGGCTTTTTGACAAATGTAGGTAGGTTTTTGACAATAGTTGTATTAAATGTGAATCGTAGAGTTTTGCATAAGTATTTGGTAACTAACATTTATTACAATAAGTAGGTAAGTACCAAGGTATACTTAGAATAGAAACTTACTTCGTGCCGAGCCCAACAACGTAAAGCACTTGCGACTTGTATTTGTGGGCAGATAGATCCACCTCGACGTGACTTTGAAAGGTCATCCTTTACCAAGTCAACAATTTTTAAAGCAAATCTTTTTGAAAATCTATATTTAGCTTTGATATCGTCATCACTGTATTCAATAAATGGATTCATCCTCATGCGATATCTTGGTATTCGATGCGTATAATTAATTTCTGATAAATCCTCTAGATCTTCCATATCGTTAATGTCTATCAAATCTACTGCAAAGTTATCCATTTATTACAAAAACTAATAATTAAACACGCTAAACACACAAAAGCACTATTTCACAACAAACCACTTCACGAACTGTCAAATCGAAATTATTTTTGAGGTTAAACACAGGGTTAAACTAGGGAGTCAGCGTGTTTAACTTGGACCATGTTTTAAACCGTGTTTTAAAGTGCGTTTAACGCTAAACATGGATTTGTGGTAGACATTTTCTTAGACACTTGTTAAACAGTGTCTAAAACCTAGTCTAAATCTTTTGTGGTAAGAGTGTAAGTGTTTAAGATCCCTACCGCAGTTAACAAACGAGTTGATGACCTTAAACACCTGAACAGATCTTCATAAATTGTAGCTAAGAACCATCTCAATTAGGTCAGTTTTCAAACAACAAAAAAACCGCATCAAAATCAGTCCATTCGTTTGGGAGCTACGATGCCACGGAGAGACACACAGATACACAGACACGTCAAACTTATAACACCCCTCTTTTCCGTCGGGGGTTAACAAAAGGATCAAGTAAAGCACTCGACTACGACAAAATTATACAATAGTGCCATGACAGCAAACTACACTAATAACAAAAACGACTACTACTACTTAGAAAGATTTATCTCAGAACAAATAAACAAAAATAAAGAAGATAAGACTAAAACCCTAAATTTACCCCAAGAAGACTGGATTAACCGAAATATCATAAACTCAATCTACCTACGAAATCAACTATGGCAACGAACAAAATCCCACCCAAAAGTTGTCAAACTTCGAAAGAACTTTAATAAAGAACAGGAAAAAGTAAAAAGCCTTATAAAGACACAGAAAAAGAACTACTACCACCACTTATTCCAAAATAGCTACAAACAACCTAAAAAAATGTGGGAGGTAATAAACAACTTAGCAAATAACAAAATCAAAGACAGTAGTGCTCCTCCTAAACTATTTTCAAACTCGGGATTCATCACAGACGGTAATGAAATTTGTAACGTATTTAACTCATTCTGTGCATCAATAGGCGCGAAATTTGCTAACAAAATACCTAAAAGGTACCATACAAACACAGGCAAAATTCTCATGTTTTTTTTTTTATGTGGGAAAATCATCTAATGACAAATCTCGCTCTTGGGCGGAGCGAGAGATAGTGTTAAACTTTTACTGACTAAAAACCCACTCCTGTTCCTTCTTTGCCTTCATCCCGGGGCCCCGGGCTTCGCTTTCACACTACCCGTGACCCCAGTAGGCTTCGGCCCTACTGGGCCCCTACGATTTGCTGACATCTCCCTGAGGCGCGCGTGGAACAATACGCGCCGTGGACGACTTGGGCTTGGTCCGGATGGTTACCGGACGGTCGGACGGCGAGCCACCCATTACTCGCCGTCCGCAAGCCCGCACCTACGGTGGCCGGAAATCGGGACCGGAATCCCGGCGGCGGTTAGGGCGTGAGGACCGTTGCCTCACGCGATCGGCCGTCTCCTTTGCTAGTATTACTGCTTCGCAGAAGGAGGCGACCGTGCCACTCCTCCTCACTCCGGACCATGACCTGTACCAATGCCCGGCGCGAGAGATCACTGTCACCGATCGCCCCCACGAAGACACGGTGGAATATTCTCATGTACGACAATAACTACACACACGAAATAATTTTGAGTGAGCTAACCCACAGTGACACCAACGAAATATTAAAAATTATCGACAACCTCGACAGCAACAGTAGTACAGATTTAGACGGTATCAGCACAAAAGCCATTAAATGCCTTAAAATATAATTGCAGAAAGATTATCAGACTGTATAAATATGTGCTTAACTCACGGTATTTTTCCCGACTCGCTTAAAGTAGCAAGGGTCAGCCCCATTTACAAATCTGGGAGTAGAACTGACCCCGGCAACTATCGACCGGTATCAGTCCTACCTGTGATATCGAAAATATTCGAACGAGTCATATACAACCGTCTAAACGCGTATACGTATACGTACTAAGAAAAAAATCCTGATTTTTCAACAATATGGTTTCCACCCTAAATCAAATACCCTAACAGCCTCAATAGATTTGATAACAAAAATAAAAACTAACGTAAATGCTCCTATTACCGCCAGTTTTAGCTGTCTTAGGATTCACTTTAAAAAAATAGATATAAGCTGTTATGTTAGAAAAGATGTTATAATTTATAATTAATCTCAACGAAGTATTCTTTGCAATTCAGTACTTAAATTCAATATTCAATAACACAATAGTTACTAAATAATTATTTAATCCAAAAGAGTAGTTGATTCTATTACCGACCCATGGAATGCGGCAAGATTCTATTACCGATTTTTCTACTTCTTTTACCGACCGCTACGAAGTTGTCACTTCTTCTATAATATTAAATAAAATAAAAAATCGTTTTTAAGGTATTTATTATATAATAACATTAGTTATGAGATCATCATTATTACAATATGAACATAATTATTTATTACAACGCTTAGAGCACTTATTTTTTGTTATTTTAATTAATAAAAAATATAATCAGTCTCGGAAAACAGTCTTCAAATAATTAAACTTATAGAATAATAAATAAAATATTAGCTTACTTTTTAATTACATAATTATATACTAATTAGATATTATAAATCAGTAACAAAAATATTTTTATCTATAATACAATCACAAAATACCTTTATAATAGGTACACACATTTATAATTCGCTCATTACAGAATATATATATTTATTATTTCTCTTGTCACGCAGAGTTGTCCTCGGTATGCCATAGGTTTTTGAAGCTTCGTATATGCTGGTCCCTTCATTTATAGCTAGAAGCGCAGCTTCTAGTTGAGCAGAGGCGTATTGCTTGCGCTTCTGCGGCTCCATGATTCTATAAAAGAACACAATCTTTAAAGAGATATAGAATTTAATTCTTCGAAAGAAGCTTTAAAAAGTTACATGGCCCCTATTCCGTCCCGCCATTTTTATTCGATTTGAAAACATATGAAATATAGCCAATACCATGAAGCCATGAAAGAAACTGGATAGCAAATATTATTTTACATTAATAATAAGTCCTGTGACAAAATCTCTCAAAACGTCACGTATGCAAGAAATAAGCCAATTGGTTCAAAAATATACATTTTGTTTTTGTGTACTGTAATATTACCAATAATATCGTTACAGCTGTGAGTCGGTAATAGAATCAAGTATGAAGGTTACAATGTTCTATTAGCGACCAATAAAATTAATAATAAACAGATAAAATATTCGCTTTAAGGAATACTGTTAAATTCGATCTCATTGCTATATTATTTCTTTTAATGTCAGTTAGTCTTTAATTCAGATAATAAAGGTTATTTACAGTATAATATCACTATAATAATAGGGATATTGTCTAACGTTGAATCGAGTTTTACACAAAAACTTTAAGAAATAGCTTTGTCGTTAATAGATCTAACGAAGTAAAATAATTTTAAGAATTGAACAAGAAAAAAATAAAATCAAATGAGATAGTTTATAATAGATATTATTTTAAAATACTAAATGTTCTCAAAATTTAACAACGCCATGGGTCGTTATTAGAATCAAGTTTTGAAATTTGGATTCTATTACCGCCTTAACCTTTTGACGTGCGTAATTAGAGACACAATAGTAAGACAATGGCTTCCGGGCGCCGGCTACCGCCTGAGCGTTAATGAATAATTAAAACATGATTTTATAACACAAAAACCAATAAAAAGTATTATATTAAGAGTTAGTTCAGAAAACGAATATATACGTTACAGTTGTAATGTGATAAAAAGAAGACAAATCCATTTTTAGTGTGTCATTTTCCTTAAGTAATATTTAGGTGTACTTACGTGGCTGGAGACGCGACACTATGAAACGTGCTTCCGCTTCGGGCGCGTCCCACTCACTTTCAAATTATTTATTTCACTGGCTATTTAAACACACAAACTTTACTCTTTTTGTTGTCCAACAAAAATACGAAACTACTTTTTAAGTTATGACTTTTCTGGAACCCTATATTATGTCTAATATGAGTGATTTTAAAATTAGATCGTTATTAGAGTACACATTTTAGGGGGTCGTTAATAGGAGCTTTTACGTTAATATTCATCAGAAAAATTTAGCTGTAGATATTTTCATTGACCTAAAAAAGGCCTATGACACAGTTAGCCATAAAAAGCTACTACAAAAATTGAATAATACCTATAGGTATTTCAGGCAGCGCCCTTAGTATGTTCGCTTCTTATTTAGAAAACAGAAAACAAGTAGTTAAAATAGATAACTTCACAAGCACGATACAAAACATAACATATGGCTATCCACAAGGTTCAATTTTAAGTTCGTTAATATTTCTTATATACCTTAATAACATTGATAAAATAGGTTTGAAAGGGCACCTAACACTATACGCAGACGATACTTGCCTCTTTTATTTCAACAAGTCATTACAAAACATTATATCTGACGCGCAAAAAGACCTCGATCTACTAAACGAATGGCTAAAATATAACTTGCTGTTGGAATAATAAACATAAATACTTTTTAGTGAAGTTCTATACGGTGCTTGTGTGTCTTTAGACTACTCGTATGTTGCTGTCATTGTAATACTTTACCGTTCAATAAACGCTGTTAATTTTTCCTACCTCGTGGTATTCATTTCTACACTTGCTAACTATTAACACGTCAAAAGCATCATTTATGATCTTTTCCACAAAAAATAAACCACTACCCCATTTCTCACTTAGAGGTGAGAAATGGGGTAGTTCGTTAAAGCTAAGTTAACTTCTGTACATTGCGGTCCCCCGACTTAGTGACGTTCATCTTTAAAATATTTATAGATTCTTTTATTGAAGTTAAAAGGCTGAAAGAGTAATTTATTAACTTATTTTTTAATTTCTTTTTTTGTAGGGTTTTTTTTTTAATTTTTAATTTTATTTTATTTCACACTTTTTAAATTATTCCCCTGCCCTGAATTCGCGTCATCAATCATGTGAAATATATAGAACTGGTTAAGACGAATCTAACGAGCCCAAACTCGACGGGTTTACTAGTAGGCATTCCAGGGTTCCATCAGCCACCTCCCAGTTCTAGCATCAGGTCCTCGTCATCACGAGAAATGTATAGCACTGGTTAAGGCGAATCTAACAAGCCCAAACTCGATAGGTTTACTAATAGGCAATCCAGGGTTACGTCTCTTACCTTCGAGCTCCATCATCAGATCACCTTAATGGCATCAGCATGTACAAGAGTATTTCAAATATTAGGTCACACATATGTTTAAAAGTAAATACCCATTAAGTGTTTAAGACCCGCAGTTAACAAACGAGCTGTAGACCTTAAACACCTGGACAGATCTTCATAAATTTTAGCTAAGAACCATCTCGATTAGGTCAGCTTTCAAATAAAGAAAACCGCATCAAAATAATTATGTCGTCACCAACACACCAGGATGTGAATATAACAATACTTCTAAGCTGTTAATTGTTCTTATGAGGATAAATTCTTTAAACCTGTCATCTGTGAAAATTTCACATGAGTTACAGCCTGGTGACAGACGGACGGACAGCGGAGTCTTAGTAATCCGGGTTCCGTTTAAACCTTTGGGTACGGAACCCTAAAAATACAGTGATATTTATAATGTTAATACTAAGGAATTTTGGAGGTGGAAAAAGTTTGCAGTTCCGTTTTGCCTTTTCTAGGGGGGGGGGGGGGGAAAAAATAGGGGGCTTATTTAGATATCAAGGTAAACTCTTTTGGTGAGCCACACGAATACTGACAAATGCTTGCACTGACTGGACAGGTCCACTCACATCTGTGTGGTTCTTTCCTCAAAAGACCATCTCAGATACTAAGCTGCATGGTTCTACTCGTATATGATTTAAACATTACATTTTTATGTATGTATAGACTTTAAAAGAGAGTTTGACCTCTGAGTTTGTTTTGGTGTTTCTTCTCAGAGTACCTAGTCAGCTAAGAAACACCGGCCTCATTTAATTTAAATTAACGAAGAATTAACGCGTGTATAAGTGTTATTTGTGACCTATTTGCAAAATAAACATCATTTATAAATAAATTGTAGAAGTAAATTGTTTACGATCTGTTAAGCTATAAAAAATTATAAGTTAGACCCAAAATGAATAACAAACTCTTACTTACCCCACTTGAAAGATTGCACCAGCCCAACGAGCAGTACTAGCAGCGTCAACACACGCGTGCAATGCATATTCTCTTCAGAGTCAGACAAACTTGTTTCTGCAGATGAGACGTTCACTCTCGGCGACAGCTCGGAGTATATTAAACACAGAGTACCTTTTTATATTATATTAAAGCAAATTATTCCTTAGTGCCATGAACTTGTTTGCAGCTCCAACTTGATAAGCAGGCTAGTGTGTGTAAATCCTGATTAAATTTTGTCATTACTTTAAAAACATTAATTTACGCACACTTCGCTGTTTATCACTAGTTTCCTACAAAAATAAAACTGAGCAAGTGCGAGTCGGACTCGCGCACTTAGGGTTCCGTACAAACTTGAAAGGTAAATTGCGGTTTACGATTTATGACGTATTAAAAAAAACTACTTACTAGGTCTCGTTCAAACCAATTTTCGGTGGAAGTTTGCATGGTAATGTATATCATATATTTTTTTTTAGTTTTATCATTCTCTTATTTTAGAAGTTACAGGGGGGGACACATTTTATCACTTTGGAAGTGTCTCTCGCGCAAACTATTCAGTTTAGAAAAAAATGATATTAGAAACCTCAATATCATTTTTGAAGACCTATCCATAGATACCCCACAAGGTCACTATGTATGGGGAACCCCCAAAATTTATTGTTTTTTTTTGGTTCACATCATGTATTTTTTTTAGTTTTATCATTCTCTTATTTTAGAAGTTACAGGGGGGGGGGACACATTTTACCACTTTGGAAGTGTCTCTCGCAATGTGTGTTCTTCCCGTGACCTTGGTGTCGCCCAGGCTCGTGTATGTAGCAGACTGGAGAATTGATTTAATCAACTAAACCAATAGTAGGCACTAAGCTTTGCGTTACGGAACTCTAAAAACACCGAAAATTTTTAGAGTTACCTCAAAATGAATCACTTTGTTATCCGTCTGTCTGTCTGTCTGTCAAGACCCTTTATATCGGGAACGCGTGGAGCTGTATTAAGTTGAAATTAAATCATATACTCTAGTCTGCGATCCCTTAAAGCTGTGAAAAAATCAAACTTCTAAGTTAACGAAAAAAAAAGATATGGCCGTTACAGCCAATTGCTTCCGAATTCATCGGACTGATTCAGTTATTTAGTACAGATATCTGTGACCCAAATACGCACATGTAACGTAAATCAAATAAGATCAATTTGGGAGTGGCTTTAAATATAATACCTACCTATAAGAATTCTATGTTTTTACATGTTTGATATCAACTTCTTTAGTTCATTAATAATGTACCCTGTTACAATTTAGTAACTAATTTTTCAAGTACTTTCTGACCTCCTTATACTACGGATATGGTCTGATAATGGAGCTGGAAGGTGAGCGAAGGATCTCCTCAAACCAACTTGTGCACGGCATAGACCGAGTTAAGGGCGCCCAACCCGTGATACTTCCCATAAAACCGCTCTTACGTGATATGATGTTATAGATTGTTAGATATTTTGGAAACACAGTTATTTTGTGGTTATTATCTTGATTTCTAAGGAAAACTAAACACAAACTTCTGGAAAAATAATCCAGTAAAAACCGCTGCAAATCTACTATTTTGCACTAATTTTTCGCGAAAGACCCTTCATATTGAACTCATGAATTAAAAAAGTAAATAAAATATATTTAGAAAGCATTGCAAATCAAATCGGAATTTCGAATAACAAATTTTTTCCAAAAACTTTTAAGGTTTAATTAGATAAACACGTATTTTCTAGAACAAATTTTGTGAAATGTTCAAGTGAGCGACGGAAGTTACCGAATGCCAACCGAGCGTTCAGGCACAATCTTTTTTTTTTTTAGATTGCCTATTTATCAAACATTACATTTAATGAATAAATTTTCCTTCAAGCATAAAATTCGGAACTACTACTTGAAGTCCTCTCAACTTTAGTTTAGTCTTCGTCAGAATTATTATTAAGTTCTCTTAACGATTTGATACTTTTCATAGTATTGATTAGTTTATAATTTTAGGAGTATTTTATTATTATAAATAATTTATGTAGCGAGGTAGCGAGAATATCATCCTATCCGTCGATTCCAAGTTTCGCGCGCTAACGCGGAGCCCGCGTCGTCCCCCGCCGCTCCCCAGGAGACAGTCGGCCCTACACGCCATTAGAGATAACACGTGAGCGCGCGACCGCGTCGCGCGTCGCCCTACTTTTACCTAGCTCTGTTTGCGACTAGAACTAAGCTCTGATCTTTGTACTCTGTGATGTTACCAACTACCTACTTAAAGTGAATAAACCTTTGTACACCTCGTTACAAAATTGCGCCCAACTCGTGGCTCGTGCTCGAAATACCTAGGTACGCGAGCGCGAACGTATTCCACGCTCCGTTGTGTACTGTTGGGGTGGAAAGCTCACAATGAAAGGCTGGTGTTCTTCTATATGTTATTATTTAGATTATAGCTCTTTCATTCTATATTTTACATATCAAATATATATGTATGGACGTCCCTTGACGTCTCTCTTTTCTTATTCATTCGAACATCAGTCCTCACTAAACTTTTTTATTACGTAAACCTTAAAAGTCTAACATGCCAGTTTTGCAAGTTAGTAATTAGTAGTGAAACCTATACGGTTGCCACAGTACCTACCTACTGTACCGTTGCTGTAACCGTCGTGACTCCTCGTGAGGATGCCGAGAACACGCAGACAGACAGCCAACGAGGGCTCCAGTAGTGACGAAGAACGCGGGAACCCGCACACCGCGGGGGCCGCCGCGGGTAACAACATCGCGAGCGCGGCGGCGACGCCAACTACAACGGACCGCCGCGACACGAACATGATCACGATGTCAGAAGACCAGCTGTCAAGGATCCTGGCCAGCGTGATGAGAGGATCGATTCAACCTCCCGCTGCCCACGCAGGAGTGCACGCGGTGCACACTGCGCAGAACAACTTCACCCGGTGCACGGCCCGGTTCGATGGAGCCGCCTGCAACGCCGACGTCGTGGAAGCATTCATCGAGAGCGTGCTTATATACAAGGAGTGCGCAGACGTGTCCGATGAACACGCGTTACGTGGCTTGCCTATGCTGCTAACCGGAGAGGCCGCCGTGTGGTGGCGAGGAGTGCGACCTACCGTGGAGACCTGGGACGACGCGTTACGCCGGCTGCGCTTCATGTATGGCGCGCCACGTCCAGCCCACAGGATCTTACGCGACATATATGCGCAGGAACAGACCAGTGAAAGTGCCGATGTGTTCATTTCGCGTGTGCGCGCTAATATTTCGCGATTACCGTATTCCATTTCGGAAGTGATGCAACTCGATATAGTGTACGGTCTTTTGCATCGTAAAATTCGTAAACGTGTTCCGCGTGATAGTGTAAGTAGCGTCGACTGTCTACTTGAGAGAGCCAGGTATGTGGAGGAGACGCTGGGCGAGGCGAATCAATCCCATATATCATCTAATAATAATACCGCGAACACGAACTTACGTGATAACAACAACCCTTCAATCGTGACCGGTAAAAGTATTAACCCGCCAACGGTGACGGTGAAAAATGTTAACCCTCAAACGGCTACGTCCGACTCTAGTTCGAACATAGATGGTAGTAGTACGACTCCTAAACGTGTTAGACCACGCTGCGTGCGCTGTAAACGTTTCGGACACACGATCGACGAGTGTAAGTCGAAAGGTAGTGAGTTAGCTTGCTACGGTTGCGGTCGTGAAGGCGTTATTCGGTCGAAATGTCCTACCTGTAAAGGCAAGTGCAAGGAAGATGCTCCGGCCGCGGCCGCCGACGGGAAGGTGAGTTTCCAAAGTGCTTATACACGGGAGTCCTCCATGTCGCGGCCTACGATCAAGATTGAAGTAGCTTCGTCAGTAGGTGTCGCTGTGCTTGATACCGGCGCTACCGAAAGCTTAGCGAATCCCGGTTTGTATACGATTTTGTTAAAGAATGGGACGATTTTTATATCGGCCTGCCGCACGATAGGGTTGGCCGACGGGACCCAACACACACGTGACGTGTTGTTGTGCGATACGTATGTTGTAGTGCAGGGACGGATTATTCCTACAACATTTATTGTTATACCAGAAGCGGAAAATAGGACGCTTCTTGGACAGAATTTTATTGCGAAATCAGGTATTTTACTTGATCTTCAACGTAGTTGTTGGTATTTTTCAGATTCGACAAAGGTGAAGATACCCTTTGTGCGCTCATACAGTCTTATATCCACCAGTGACGCAGAGCTGATGCAGGTTAACACCACCAGCCTGGCACTGAGAGAGAACGAAGGATCTAAGCTGTCACCTGCTCAGAGGACGCAGCTTAACCAGCTTATAGTTTCCAAGGCTGCGCGCTTCGCCACCGAAGGACCAGCTACGTCTTACGCTACTCACCACATTCGAGTAGGGGAGATGCAGGAGCCGACCGCCTCACCACCCTACCGAATGTCGGCAGGTAAGAAAGAGCTGCTGGACGGCGAGCTTGAGAAGCTGCTGCGAGCAGATGTTATAGAGGAGTGTGAGTCGCCATGGGCCGCGAATGTAGTGTTGGTAAGGAAGAAAGATGGTGGTGTACGGTTATGCGTGGATTAAAAACTCGGCGAACTTGCAAAGGTCCGGCGGTACTTCACACCAGGGCAGCTTTTAATGTTATACAAAGCACAGGTCCGTTCGTGTGTAGAGTACTGCAGCCACATATGGGCTGGTGCTGCAAAATGCCACCTGGCAGCTTTGGACTCGGTGGAAAGGCTTGCAAAGAGGCTAATTGGTGATCCAGATCTGGTTAATTCCAATCTACAAAGTCTTGAGCACAGGCGTAGGGTAGCCAGCCTTTCGGTGTTTTACAGAATTCATTTTGGAGAGTGTGCGCAGGAATTGCATGACTTGATTCCGCCATCTCATTTCTACCATCGGACAAGCCGACGAACGGCGAGTATCCACCCTTACGTTGTTGAAACCTCTACGGTCCGGACCAAGCGTTTTGCCTCGTCGTTTATACCGCGTACATCGAGGGCTGGAATAATTTGCCTGCTGCGATTTTCCCGTCCGATTATAATTTGGGTCTCTTCAAGGCTAGAGTGAATAGGCTCTCAATAAATTAGTGCGCCTCACCATCAACGATTGCATTACCACTTACCATCAGGTGGAATCGCAGTCAAGCACTAGTTTATATCAATTAAAAAAAAAAAAAAAATTACCGTAAGCTCAACGCTGTGACGGAACCAGACCGGTACCCACTGCCGCGCATAGAAGACGTTCTGCACGCCGCGAAGACTACCGCCTACATGTTAACGCTCGACCTCCATTCCGGTTATTTCCAGGTGAGTGTCGCGGAAGACGACCGTGACAAGACCGCGTTTGTCACGCCTTCCGGCACCTGTAGGTTTAAGAGAATGCCTATGGGACTGCGTAACTCCGGCGCTACGTTCCAGAGATTGATCGACCGGTTCCGGTCGAACCTGGTCGTACCGGCGCAGACAGTCGAGGCGGGTGATAGCGCCGTGATGTCCTCAGACCCTCGAGGTGGTGGTAGACCCGTGACTATCCTAGGATACTTAGATGATTTGATTGTACTGTCGCTCACCTTCGAACAACACCTCGAGGACCTGGAGGCAGTCTTTGATAGACTGAATAAATTTAATCTGCGTGTTAATCGCAAGAAAAGTTGTTTTGCCTGTGATTCGGTGCGCTTCCTGGGGCACGTTATCGTACCCGGTGGTCTGCAGGTGGACCCGGAGAAGACCTCAGCCATAGCTGACATGCCTGCGCCGAAGAACGAGAGGCAGCTTAAGGGTTTCTTAGCTACGTCAAGTTGGTTCCGGCGCTTTATGCCTAATTACGCCGCTGTCGCAAAGCCTTTAACTGACCTTCTCAAGAAGAATAGCTCGTGGAAGTGGCATAATGAGTAGCAGGCTGCATTCGAGCATATTAAGAGGCTCCTGGTCACCGCGCCAGTACTCCGCCAGGCCGACGATAGCAAGCCTTTCTCCCTTAATACCGACAGTAGTGGTTACTGTCTCGGAGCAGTCTTGATGCAGGGGGAGGGCCCCGATGAGAGGCCTGTAGAGTACGCCAGTCGCTTACTGTTACCAGCTGAGCGCAACTATACCACCACCGTGAGGGAAGCCCTGGCTGTAGTCTGGGCAGTGACCAAATTCAGGGGCTATATCGAAGGATCGGAGGTGATAGTTAAGTCTGACCATCAACCCTTGCGTTGGTTGATGAGCTTAAAGTCCCCCAGTGGCCGTTTAGCGAGGTGGGCGTTGACCCTTCAGGCATACAACTTGCAGATACAGTATACTCCCGGTAAGGTGAACGTAATTGCAGACGCGCTAAGCCGCCCCGCCTGTTGCGAAGAGGACCCAGGTGGATGCGAGGTATGTTTAGTGACTGTAGATATACCGCACAGGGCACCCGCTGATGTGCGTGATAACCAACTCAAAGACCCCGAGTTAAGGACGATCGTGGAGGATCTAGAAGACTCCGATCCGTCAAGGGGGAGGGGCTGGTCAGAACGAGGATACCTGATGTCTGATGGAGTATTGTACCGGTGTGCACCCGAGGCAGACGACGCTGACTCCGCTTGTCTCGTGGTACCAAGTTATGAAAGAGAGATCGTCCTTGCTGACTTCCATGACGCTCCAACCGCGAGTCATTTCGGTGTTGAGAGGACCTTGCAGCGTATCAGAACCCGCTACTTTTGGGTAGGTATGAAATCTTTCGTTTCTGACTACGTTAGGCGTTGTGCTGCTTGCCAGCGCTATAAGGCAGATAACAAGAAGCCTGCAGGACTGCTGCAGACACCCGCTACGACTCGTCGGTTCGAGGTTGTTTCGGTGGATTTGTTCGGCCCTTTGCCGAAGACGGCTAAAGGTAACCGATGGATTTTTATTATAGAGGACGTGTGTACTCACTGGGTTGAGCTGTTCGCGTTAGAGACCGCCACCAGCGTAGAGTGCGCCGAGATTTTGATAAGCGAAGTTTTTCTGAGGTTTGGAGTCCCGCGAAGGATGGTCAGCGACAACGGAGTGCAATTCGTAGCCGAGGTAATGCAACAGGCTTGTCACGTGATGGGTATCAAACAGTCTTTGACGCCGTTGTACCACCCGGAAAGCTATCCCGTGGAACGCAAGAACCGGGACCTCAAACCCCAGTTAGCAATCCTTGTGGGAAGAGACCACGCCTCTTGGGACCAGTATCTCGCAGCTATAAGGTTTGCGATGAATTCGGCTGTGACGGTGAGTACTGGATTTTCACCAGCTTTCCTTACCTTCGGGAGGGAGCTGCGCGCACCTTCTGACGTCGTGGCTGATATGAAAGCCATTGTGGACAGTGATAATTTTGTACCGAGTATTACGCCCTATCTTCGTAGGTTGTCAACAGCACTTCTGGATGCCAGGGATGTTCATGAACAGGTCCAGTCCACCAGGAAGAAGTATGCTGATGAAGGCAGACGTACGCCTCCGGATTACAAGGTGGGTGACCTTGTCCTCCTAAAGACGCAGAGTATGAACGATGCAGGCCGCGGGCAAACCGGGAAGTTCATCCCTAGGAGAGATGGTCCGTATCGTATTCGGGATGTGGTAAGTCCCACCACTTATGTTATCGAAGGAGTTACGCGAGCTGAACACATTGGACGTTACCATGTGTCACACCTGACTCCATTCGTCGGCGATATCGTATGGAGATACGGTTCGTGAGAAGCGCAAGCGTGGTCGACCCCGTAAATTGGATGCTAGTCCGAACGCGAGGGCGCTATGTCCGAACTAGAGGGGGAGTGTGTAGCGAGGTAGCGAGAATATCATCCTATCCGTCGATTCCAAGTTTCGCGCGCTAACGCGGAGCCCGCGTCGTCCCCCGCCGCTCCCCAGGAGACAGTCGGCCCTACACGCCATTAGAGATAACACGTGCGCGCGCGACCGCGTCGCGCGGCGCCCTACTTTTACCTAGCTCTGTTTGCGACTAGAACTAAGCTCTGATCTTTATACTCTGTGATGTTACCAACTACCTACTTAAAGTGAATAAACCTTTGTACACCTCGTTACACTTATTTTTTATTTTAGTTTTTTGTTTGTAGTATCTGTTATTTATTTATTGTGCAAACCTACCACAGTATTGTCTTTTTAAGCCAAAGGTTGACTGGTAGAGAATGCCTTGTTGCATCTGTACATGAAGTTTAAATAATGAAACAACAAGCTTATTTCAACCATGCTCACTTTGACTACAGACGAACCGGGAAGGGCCCTCTTAATAAAAGTCTTCTGTTAGCAGTCACGTTATAATGTTCTAACACGATATAATACACGATATACAGGAGTGGATATCAACAGTCATTATACTCACACAGTCACACAGTAAGGTTATCACAGTAGTTATTTATGGTTGTTTAACCGACTTCAAAAAAAGGAGGACTTTATCAATTCGGTTGTATTTTTTTTATGTTTGTTACCTTAGAACTCCGTCGTTTATAGACCTATTTGTAATTTTTTTATTTCTCTTATAGGATATGTTTCCAGATTAGTCCCATTTTTCAAAATCCAGTTCTGATGATGGGATCCATCAGGAATCGACAGAACTCCTCAAATATTATTGGCAATTATATAGTAACTACAAATTTACAGTTTTCAGATTTTTTCCTATACTTGTGCTATGAGACCTTGCTTCATGCCAAATTTCAGGATTCTAGGTCAACGAGAAGTACCCTATGAATTTTGATTTTCTCGAGAATGTCGAAATACACGTTTTTTGCGACTTAGACGGCCGTATCTTTTGAAGTTTGATTCTTGAACTTCCGAGATCAAAATATCTTTAATTTGGGAAGTCGGTGTTAAATAAGAAACAAACAATACCGAGAAACACTGACTTCCGAAATTAAATTAAAGTGTTTTTTTTAGTGAAGTTGGTTTTTTTTTGTAAAAAGTTTTTTTTTTATTTATTTAAAATGCGTAAGTATATGACCTGTAAGAATCCCTTACCAGTAAAGTACTAAGGCTACTACTATTACTACAATAGAGAACAGTCTACTCGCTCGGACAGACGTAGCATTCGATAACTTATTGACCTTGCGCGCGCGCGTTTTATCATTTGCCTGTGATATAAATAAAAATGTTATCGGGGCAGCTGGCGTCGGTGAATGAATTTACTCTTAGCTTGACTTATTTACAATATATTATAATATGTGTTATTTACTTTTTTGTTTTAAATAGCGCAGCATAATGCTGAGACAGGAGCCTCGCACAGGTCTTTTTAACCGACTTCAAAAAAAGGAGAAGGTTATTCAATTCGGTTGTATTTTTTTTTTTCATCATTTTTTTTTATGTTTGTTACCTCAGAACTCCGTCGTTTATGGACCGATTTGCAAATTTTTTTTTTCCCTTTATAGGATATGCTTCCAGATTGGTCCCATTTTTTTCAAAATCCAGTTCTGATGATGGGATCCATGAGGAATTGAGGGAACTCCTCAAATATTATAGGCAACGATATAGTGATTTTGGTATTTTCATCGAGAACTTAAGCATTTACAGTCAAACAGTAACATTTGATGAAGTGGAACTGATGAAGAAGACCAGAAATGGTCAACTGAACTTCATACTCACATTGATATCACAATGAAGATAGTTAAGCGACTATGACAATACAAATAAATGAATGGTTCTGAATAGTTACGTTGAAAATGGTATCATCGAAGTGATCTGATGATGATGATGGAGCCGGAAGGTAGGCACTGGAACTCCGTAATTTATCAATGTAACCTAGCCGTGTTTGAACTTATTAGAATCGTCATGAGATGCACTTTGGCTATTAGGTACTATCGAACTGATCTGATGATGGAGCCGGAAGGTAGGCATAGGAACTCCGTAATTAATCAATGTATCCTAGCCGTGTTTGGGCTTATTAGAATTGTCATGAGATGCACTTTGGCTATAAGGTACTATCGAACCGATCTGGTGATGGAGCCGGAAGGTGGAAGGTAGACACAGGAACTTTCTAATAAAACAATGTAACCTTGCAGTGTTTCGGTTAATTGGAATCGTCATGAGAAATAGGCACTCTGTTTATAAGTGGTTCGCAACTAAAAAGTGTAAAATAAAAACATTTTACAAAAAAAATAAATAACCGACTTCACTAAAAAAACAATAAAAGCATCAAAAAAATAAGTGTGGCACTCGGGGACTGCCGCGGTAAAGCTATTGCATAGCATTTTGTATCAACTTATGCAATTATAATTATTTATTTATTTTATATAAGCAGTATTTCTTTTTCTTTGATATTAATTCAAGTTACACTTTTTGAGCGTGGTGACCGATAAGAAAACAATTTTTTTTCTTTCTTGTTTACTTCATAAATTGCTACAAGTATGTTCAGTTGTTATCATAGAACATTACTATAATCTATTACTAGCTGTTGCCCGCGACTTCGTCTGCGTTAAGTTCGTAAAACTGTACAATCATTCTGTGCTTGCAATTCATTCTGAAAGCATCGTAATTATTTATTGTACTTTCACATAAAACTGTTAAAGGTAAAAACGCAAATTACCTTCAGGATACATGTCCAGATCCAGATGTATGAACGTCAGTGAATAGAAAGAGTATGTAAGGGTCGTAGCAGTTGGCATTTCTGCCTACCCCAAGGGAAAAGGCACTAGTTTATGTATGTTTCTGGTTTATGTTCTGGTAAAACAACATTGTCCAAGTGAGCACGTCACAATCGCAGCGGTAATGCCTGTCTTTGAGGAGTGGCTACAGAGGCGTCACGGCATCCTCTCTTTGTGCAGGACTCACCGAATGTGGATGTTTCGGGAGGTATCTGTATCGAATTCAGCGAAAAGAAACACTCATTGTGCGGATCGCCCGGAGAATACGATGGAACTTACGGTGGAAGTCAGTCTCACTTGGTAGGAGCGCCGGCGCCGCCGTGTCCTCATGGAGGCGATTAGTGGAAAAAATGCCAACCAGTAGCCTCCTTCAGTGAAGCACTACGATCGAAGAAGGTCGCTGAAACTATGAAGGATGATGAGGGAAGTGATGCTCCAGGTGTTGAAAGCCGCAGGGCGATTGCGGTGGAGCCGTCCGGTCATCTGGTCAAAGCAATCTTGAATCGACGGCGCGTAGTAATCTACGCGCGACTCATAATACTGTCAGCAAATGGATAGGTCCCTCTAGGGCCAATGACTGCTAAGGCTGCGAGATTGTTCGAAAAAGTTACCTCCTGTAAAATTTTGGCCTCAATAATGTTTCACTGAAGAGTTTAAGCCGTCAGACAGCTTTGGTAGAGGTAAACGAAGGAACATAATCGGGACACCGACCTTCAGCTGGATAAGGTTTGCACTGATGGTGCAGAGCCAAAAAGCCAGTGAATCCAAAAATTACCATCATCATCAACTATCTTCCTCCACAGCAGTACTTATGAAGAATTTGTGAGAGCATGCTTGAATTGATTGTTGCAGCTTGATCATTTGGGGCGTAAAAATTACTTGTTCATTTACCTAGGATTTTTTGGTGTGTATTTGACTGACGTCCTCGTATATCAGACAAATGTTATTCCATAGTGGGAACTACCCTATGAAGAGTCTCCAACTTTTGAATGAATTTCGGTGAAATCTTGAACGCGTGTATCCTTGTCCAATCGAACTCGCATATTGATGGCCAAACCGAGAGGTCACTGGCGCCGATTACCTCTATGAAGACACGGTGGTTCACCTAAGCAGGATAGACCTCCACCGCATGCTGCAACGGGTCCTCCGGGCGATTTGTAAAATGGTAATAGTACTTCCAACCGAATCCGGAACAGAAACCGCGTGAAACACCCTCAACAGTCCTGAGCTTGTGTATCCATAAAACAATGAAATTCCGGTAAACAAATGTAGCAGCCGATTAGTGTTATCCCTGAGACTGGCCTCCCTCAGAGGGTGGGTCCAGTGTTGGTCACCACTCACTGCAAGGAGGTAACGTACGGATGTCGACGTAAGGCTGCAAGGAATCTGAGATACATCATAAATATGTTGTCGAACTGTGATCAGGAACGCAAACCTTTCGACCCAGTTTTATATGAAGCAGTGACTGCTAATAATAAAACACACCATTATTAGGCCGCAAGGTGTCATCACCCCGGAGGACACAGTGGAGCACACAGAGGTGTGTGTTGTCCTCGTGGAGGCAATCGGCGTCAGTCACCTCTCGCGCCTGGCCTTGTGACTTTGGGCTATGGTCCAGAGCGAGGAGGAATAGCAGGCGGTCGCCTCCTTCTGCAAAGCCGTAATGCTAGTGAAGGCGGAGGCCGCACGCGTGAGGGAACGAACGTCCTCACGCCGAGCCGAGATTCTGACCCCGACGACCAGCCAGTCAACAGCGCGTAGTGATCCACGCGCTCCTCAAAGAGATGTCGCAAAGGGCAACTGAAGGACACAGGTGTGGTTTTAGTCAGTAAAAGTTTGACACGCCTTCCCGCTCCAACCAGAGTGGGAGAAGTCATTGGATGACTTCCGCCCTTAAAAAAAGAAAAATAAAGGTGCCATCATTATCATTATCATTTCAGCCGAAAGACGTCCACTGTTGGACATAGGCCTCCCCAAGTGTCACCATAATTACCGGTCCTGTGCGTCTCGCAACCATCGGATTCCCTCACCAGATCATCGGTCCACCTGGGGGCCTTCCAACGCAAGGTGCCATGCTACGCCTTCCGATAATTTGGCCGTGTTATTTTAAAGTCAATAATTAAATACATATAAGTATTTACTTTTATCGCCTTTGGTTGGTATCCCTTGAATAATCACGGTCAATTAGCTTGTTACAACCACGGGGAAAAAAAGCAGTAGGATTAAAAATGTCTCCGTCTAACTCCAGTTTAACCATAACGGTTTTCGTCCAATTTTAAACAATAAAACTGTCTGCAAACTTGGGCGATGCGATGGTCATTCTTCCGCCACTCAGAAAATTACGTAAAATACACAATGCCATCTATCAAATATGACGTTCAACTATCATTGTCATCATTATTTCTACTTTCAGTCTTTAGATGGCGTTGCGAGTATCTGAATTGCGTGTGGTGCCATATTTACAACATTTTAGTACGTGATTTTACTCGCCGCTTTGATTTTATTATGTGTTTTGATTAGTTTTTACAAAATATTTAGAAGATATCGAATAGAAATGTCAATTTTATTTTGAAAAAATGGTAAAAGTTATTTTATTACAAAAAAGAAGATAAAATAATGACAAAATTTTTAACTGTAGCTGGGGATCGAAGTCGTGGCAAATGTCGTTCAATGTCGACATTTTCGATTATTGCTCACCCCCCATAGCAAATAGCGTGATAATAGCCTAACAGTTGACCCGGCCTATAAGGATTAAGTATGCAAAATTTGAACAGGATTGGTTCAGTAGTTTTTTCGCCAACTAATACCAACGCTCCACCATTTTACTGTTTTATTATAATATGTATAGATAATACAAAAAGACTATTTTGTTTGACCGAGATTTGAACTCGAGGCACGATGATAACATAGGTAGAACGCTGTACCAATGCGCCACACAGGTCGTTAACGACTTTTCTAAAATAGGTGTTCGGTCTCTGTCGGCCTCCAAGCCACACCTCCGTGCCTCGGAATGGGGAGCGTAAGGTTTTATTTTCGTTACGGAATTTCTGGATTCGGTCCCCGCGCTCAAGGCCCGCGATAGAAGCTATGCAATAGCTTAATAACTTTAATTTCGGAAGTCGGTGTTAACTAAGAAACAAACAATACCGAGAAACACCGACTTCCGAAATTAAAGTTATTTTGATCCTTTTAGTGTTTTTTTTAGTGAAGTCGGTTATTTTTTTTTTTGTAAAAAGTTTTTATTTAATGTTGTAACTTTAGAGTTCCGTATCTCATAAGGAAAAAACGGAAATCTTATAGGATCACTTTGTTGTCCGGCTGTCTGTCTGTTTGTCTGTCAAGACCCTTTATCTTAGTAACGCGTGGAGGTATCGAGTTGAAATTAAAACCATATACTCAGTTTGAGAAAAAAACGTGTTGCGCCGACCCCAAATAAGGACAAGGGCAGGAAGATGATGATGATGATGACTCAGGTTTGAGGTTCCTTGAAGCTGTGAAAAAATTAAACTTCTGAGTTTACGAAAAAAAAAACACGGCCGTTTATAAATGTCGCAAAAAACGTATATTTCGACACTCTCAAGGGAATCAAAATTCATAGGGAACTTCTCGTTGACCTAGAACACTATTTTTTTAGGGGCGGGCCATTTTAAAGTCTCTTCTGGGAAATCAGCAAAGGAGATGTTTCACTTTCGGCCATCAGATGTACATTTATCGAAAAAGAGGAAAAAATACCACAAATTGGGGAAAAATATTTTCTGGTGAATTTGAGCCTGATTTGTTATGTACAAAAAATAATAATTTTTCAATTATTGCCATGTTTTAATCAACATGGCGTCTCGTTTGCTTGCAGACTTCATTCGTTCTGAAATCATGTCTCATCAACTCAATGTTACGTAGAAAATAATTAAAAAATGTGTGTATTCTTGTAGTGTTAAAAATAAATTACTATTATTCTCTTATACATATATTTGAGTAAACATAATTAAGTGTGACCATTTCATCGTTACAAAAATCTTTAGTCTCCATTTTTGAAGTGTGTTTCTAAACGAATTCAAAATTATCCGCCCGAACGCTCAAAGTGACTTTTGTCCCTTTTAATTTAAGAAATGATTCAAAGATTTGATCGTGCTTTGGTGAGCCACTTTTGTCTAATATTCTGTTAGAAAGATCACACATCTGATCTTAGACTATTTATGAGTTTAGTTCTGATAAACAAAAACAAAACAATTCTATAGGTTAAGTAAACGTCATCTCTACGACCTATCATGGCTGTCATAAATAACACTTAGGATTTGTCCTAAGTGTTATGACAGCCATCAAACATTTTTTTTTTTATTTTGTACATAAAAACCATTTGATATTATGAAAACAAATGTTACCTACTTTATTCTATTCAGGGGTAAGTTTCCCAGCTTCGCTGAAATGTACATGTTATGGCCGGAGCCCCATACAAAAATGAAACATCTCCTTTATAATACTGCATTAAATACCAGATAAATTTTGTTTTAGTGGTTCTGGTACCTAGTTATGTATTGTAAGGACGTGATTAAGAAATAGATACTTAATTGTTTGCACATCTGACAGTTAATCACTTGATAGAAATTCAATTATACGACTAGTCAACGTTTCATGTTATATAATACTAGCTGCTGACCGTGGCTTCGCTCGCGTGATAGTAGACTATTACCTTAAAATATAATATAGCCTATGTTACTCAGTGAAGACGTAGCTTTTTAATTGTGAAAGAATTTTTAAAATCGCTTAAGCAGTTTTTGAGTTAAATCGTAACATATAAACAAACAAACAAGAACTCAAATCTTTCCTCTTTATAATATTAGTATAGATACATAAATTAATGTAGCTCTATTCATTTTTGTTTCCTTTTCCAGTACTGTATAGAAACCAACCTTAACGCCTGCCACAATGATTCTATTCACGTCGTGTTACTAATTGCGACGTATATTCCATCAGGCGTTTACTATTTCATATTTTAGTTTTTTTAAATCTACGTTTTTTTTTATAATTGTTAATTTCACTTTTGTACAGAATACGGTCACTTACTGGTTCAGTATATATTTTTATGTTTCTTGCCTTATGTTAACCTAATCAACATCTCAATCAAGCACTATTGACTCCTCCATTTACATCTACTTAGTGGCTGTTTACCACAACGAATTCGATGATAAATGTCAAAATAATAATTACTAGGTTCATGTTTTACGGTTTCAATTAAATTCCTGAATGAGTCACATCCACATCATTCCGCAAGCTTCACTATGAAAAAAATTCATGGCTTAGGTTTATATTTCGTTTACATAATGAAGGAACAAGGAACTCAGCAAAAAGTTGTATTATTCATGGTGAATGAGTAAGCAAGCGCTAATATTACAATAGGTGATCTAACTTTTGTCCACCGTGGTCAAATATGGCATGGTTGGCACTCACCTCTCACTCGGTGCTCTGTGTGCTAGATGAATTGTTGTTCAATTCAACGTAGTTGTGGGAGAAATATCGAATATTTATATAAAAACCTTCATCTTTTTTTTTGAGGTGTGACTTCTCTAGCTCTAGGGTGGAGCGCAAAGGCATGTCAGATATTTACTGACTAAAACCACACCTGTATCCTTCAGTTTCCCTTACGTTCTGGGACCGGGGTGTTTATTTTCAGAAACTCCCCGCGTTACTGGCGAGCATTGGCCCTGCCATGGTTTTGCTGACATCTCTTAGAAGCGCGCGTAGAACACTACGCTTCGCCGACTACTCGACAGTTACAGGACGGCCGAACGGTGAGCTATCCATTGGTCGTCATCCGTAAGCCTGCGCCTGCCGTGGCTGGTAGTCGGAATCTGGGTCTGGGCGGCTCGGAATATGCCCGTTCTCTCACGCGTGTGTAGAAATATGGAGATAACTATATGGATATGTATTTATATTTACCTACATATCATACTAAAATGTCAAGATGGATAACGGTTATCAAAGTATGTATGTGTATCAAAGTTCCTAAGACTGTAGTGTATAAGTAAAGGGTTTTATGAAGAAAAGCACAGAAAGACTAGATTAAGTATTTATTTCAAATAGGCGTCAGTTAATTGAAAAACTAGTTGCTTGTTCCAAAACTAGGTCGTCGGGGAGAAGAACAAGCAAGAAACTCCTCGAAAACTTAATCACAGTATTTCAGAGACACATTTTAACAATATCATTAATTATAATTTATCACAATAACATCTACAAGTTCTATGTTCTATGTCTTGGGCCATTTCATAATAGTAAGGTAAAGAATGTGAATAAGTATTCTCTAATACTGTATAACATAATTTAGAAACAAAAATCACAGTATGACGTATAAAGAATCAATACAACCAATGGTCAAGATTTAATATTAAATAACTTACGTGATCTTTGGTGGTCGGTAAAGGGTTAGGGCTATTTTTTTTTTCGGTGGGAAAATCATTTTATGACATCCCCCGCTCTTGGGCGGGGCGGGAGATAGTGTCAGACTTTTACTATCTAAAAACTCACTCCTGTTCCTTCTTTGCCTTTCATACCAGGGCTGAGTCTTCCTTTCAGAATCAGACCCTTGGCCCCTGTAGGCTTCGACCCTACTGGGCCCTAGTTGCAGGGGTGAGTGTTGGGGGGGGTTGTTGTAGGGTTTGACCCTAGTTGCTGACATCTCCTTGAGGCGCGCGTGGAACAGCACGCGCCGTCGCCACATACGTAGATTTCTAGGAATTAGGTGGCCATAAGTCGAAATTCCAATAATCGACTAATGACCAACAATTTTTTTTCCTGGAATAGTAGACTACCTGACGAACAATAGCCAACCCCACACACATCCCTAGACTGCGCGAGCGCGCTGCATTACTAGTCGAAACTTGATTGTCGCACCTACTGCACGTGAAAGTTCTTGACGCCCTTTTCGTATATCATTTTCTTCGGTGAATATTTTATGTGTCGTGTCATATTTGCTTGTTTAAGTGATGGATACCAATAATACAGGTAAGCCTTTATTAAATTAACCTTTTGAGTGCGTAATTAGAGACACAATAGTAAGACAATGGCGCGTGAACGCCGGCGTTAATGCGGGGATCAAAAGCTTAATATGAAATTGTATTAAATATATTGTCAATAAATGACTTAATGAGCCGTCAATAATACCCTTTTTTAGAAATGTTTTTTCTTTATTTTTCGATTTCAATCGAAAAAAAACTTTACTTCCACACCTTTCCGAATTACATTTTTTATTTCATTATATAGTATAAAGTCTTATAAAGAAAACTGCTTAAAATCAGCTGCTAGTTTTTGCTAGTTTTAAAAATAAACGAGTTTGAAATTGTTTTGACAAAAATAGGAAAAAATCGGATTTTATGTTTTTGTGTTAATATTATTTTTTTATTGTTATAGGTTCACCTGGCTGCTCGGGAGTGAAAATGTTGACTCGTAAATACCTCTTCGATAAAATGAACGAACAACATTCATTATCAATAAATGAAAAAATTAAATAATATAATATAATATATAATATAATATTCACACAACTATCACACAATGCCGTCTAGTCCCAAGCTAAGCAGAGCTTGTGTTATGAGTACTAGACAACTGATAAACATACTTAAATATTTCTAAATACATACATATTATAGATAAATTACACCCAGACACAGAACAAATGATTGTGCTCATCACACAAACATTTGTCCTGGGTGGGAATCGAACCCACGACCTCCGGCACAGCAGTCAGGGCCACTAACCACTAGACCAACAGGCCAGTCAAATTATATATTATATATAAAAAAATATTTAGAAAATTATTTACTCGTGTGTTACGGGGACACAGAAGAACATAAAAATGTGATAAAAAAGAAGTTTTCGTATTTTAAATGTGATTTGATAAAGAGGTGGTCTCGGGCGCATAGAATACTTGAAAACTTTTTGGCGGCCAATAATTCTTGGTTGGAAGGAACATTTGAGATCCCCGTAGACACGCATCAAAGGCAAGGACGACCTACCAAATCTTTTACCGAATCTAGCGAAAGAACAAAGAGAAGAAAAACTGAAGGAGTCCGCGCATCTTACGACGAAAAAGTAATTGTTCACGCGGCGCAAGTAATTTTACAAACAGAAGGAAAAAGAAACGCGTCTACTGTTTTAAAAGACATTATAAATTCTTCTGCGTCTGCCAGTGATTGTAAAAACAGACATTCAAAGTCTAAAGAAATAGAGCCCCTTACTCCTCTGCAAGCACTGACAATGTTTGTTGAAGCCGATTTGACCAGAAGACAGTATGAAATTATTCGAGCAACGAACAAAAGATTCTATCCACATTATGAATTATTATTGAAGGCCAAAGAAGATTGCTACCCACCCAAGGAGTCGTTACGAGTGACGTCTACCTGCGCAGAAGGAAACCTACAATCTTTGTTGGATCACACTGTAACCAGATTATCCCTCTTCTTAGAAGAAGTCTTACTCACACTTGATGCCGTTGAAAGGAACTCGTTACTGTTAATCTGCAAATGGGGTTGTGACGGCTCTCAACAAGCCCAGTTTAAACAAAGACTCTCAAATGAAGATGAATCTGATGCTAACATTTTTATAAGCTCATTTGTGCCTCTACGAATTGTTTGTGGTGAGGATAAAAGTAAAATCGTGTGGCAAAATCCAACTCCATCTTCACCTAGATATTGCCGTCCAATAAGATTTAGATTCGTAAAAGAATCTACGGACATCACAAAAGAAGAAATCAATTATGTAAAGAATAGTGTAAACTCATTAAACTTGACGAAAGTTGACCTCAATGGAGAGAATTATTTTTTTTAACATAGTTTTAAGATGACTATGGTTGACGGAAAGGTCTGCAATGCAGCTACAGACACCAAATCGACCAGCAGATGTTATATAGGGTGACTGGCAATTAGTGTACGATACTTAAACACGTGATTGTGCTCATGATAACAAACATTTTTTATTATGGGAGCAAAGCCGAAATCGCGAAAAAAATATCAGCTGTTCAGTACATTAGGCAAACATAAATGTACTGAACAGCTGTTTTTTTTTTTCGCGATTTCAGGTTTGTTCCCATAGTAAAAGTTGTTGGTTATCATGAGCACAATCACGTGTTTAAGTATCGTACACTAATTACCAGTCACCCTATATATGTGGAGCTACATCAAAAGATTTTAATGATTTAACAAAAAAAAAATGATGTATGCCCTGAAGCTCTTGAATTTGGCCTTTCCGTATTACATGCAAGAATCCGGATATTCGAAAGTGTGCTGCATTTAGCGTATAAATTGCCCGTAAAAAAATATCGCGAGAGACGAACCGAAGCAGAAAAAAATCTAGAAAAGCAGAAGAAACCTGATATTCAGCAAAGATTTAGAGAGGAGACAGGTCTCTTAGTCGATATACCAAAAAGTAACTTCGGAAACACAAACGATGGAAATACCAGCAGAAGATTCTTCGAGAACCCTGAATTGGCTGCAGAAATCACTGGGATAAGTTATGACTTGATTATTAGATTAAAAGTGATATTAGAAGCCATATCAAGCGGCCATAAGATTGACGTAGCAAAATATGATAAATACGCCATGGAAACTGCGAAACTATATGTTGAGTTATATGGCTGGCATCCTATGACTCCAACGATGCATAAGGTCTTAATTCATGGAGCTTCAATAATAGAAAATTCGTTGTTGCCGATAGGGCAACTTTCGGAAGAAGCTGCTGAGGCCCGCAATAAACATTTTAGGTCTTATCGCCTAAACTTTGCTCGCAAGTTTTCGAGGGAAGAATGCAACTTAGATATTTATCATAGGTTACTATTAACATCCGACCCATTTATTAGTTCCATGAGAAAGACCAAAAAAACCGTTTTAACATTATTTTTGCCTGAGACAATGCAGCTATTAATTCCTGCTAAGCCAAACCGACCAATGGAAATTGATGAAAGTGGTGAAAATTTAAATGTAGATGAATAAGTCTCCAATGTATGATTGATTATTTTTAGTGATTATCTATTTAGCTTATGTAACTTTAATATTGTATAACGAATGTAAAGATCCTTTTAATAATATAATATATTTACTTACTTATTAGAACAAAATAAACTTTGTTTTATTTATTAATACATACCTGTAAGTATTACTAAAACGTAGACAGCTGTCCCTCCTTGGGGAAAGCCGTGAGTATGTCGTATGTATTTTCAATATAATATTAAAAAACACTTTGTAATCAACTACGATCTCGAATAAAATATTTTTTGATAAAAAATCACAAGTAGGTGCGCCTAACCACCGTGCACCAACAAATAATTTCGATAAGTTATTCTAAACACCGAATTCTTTTTATGTAACTATTTTGTAATATAAATATCACATAAAATAATTTGGGCCGCCTAATTCCTAGAAATCTACGTACGTCGATGACTTGGGCTCGGTCCAGACGGTTACTGGACGGTCGGACGGCGAGCCACCCATTGCTCGCCGTCCGCAAGCCCGCGCCTTCGGTGGCCAGAAATCGAGATCGGGCGTGAGGACCGTTGCCTCACGCGATCGGCCGCCTCCTTTGCTAGCATTACTGCTTCGCAGAAGAAGGCGACCGCCTGCCACTCCTCCTCGCTCCGGACCGCGTATTGCCATTGTGTATATCAGTACAGACACCCATAGTCTGTACTAGATCACTTTGTGCTCTTAAAAATAACAAATACTCTAAAGCAAACTACGTATAACTACAGACCAGTCTGTATAAGTATACAGTTTGCTTGCATATTTTTAAAGCAAACTACGTATGACTACAGACCTGTCTGTATAAGTATACGGTTTGTTCGCATATGTCTAAAGCAAAATGTGACCGTGTTATTGTTTGTATTGTAGGGTATGTGGGGTCATAAGACTTTAATTATATGTTGCAGTGTACTACGTAACAATATTGAACATAACTATGTTGTACGTGTTTATATTCTCTGAGGGAATCTTCGTGCGACCCCCTCCATAGAAAAGGATACAACATTTTTCTTCTTCTAAAGATTTTCCGATCTCTATGCTATTTAAGTACGAGTATGTTTATCGACATAATTAAAAACTAGGTTTAAACGTTTTATCTATATATATAAAAGGAGAAACTGACTGACTGACATATCAACGCACAGCCGAAACCGCTGGGGCTAGAAGCTTAAAATTTTGCATAAAGATTAATTATATGTCGTAAGTGAGCACTAAGAAGGGATTTTTGAAAATTCATCCTCTAAGGGGGTAAAAAGGGGGGATTTCGTAAGTGTGCAATTTTTTTTTCCGTGGGCCAATTGACTCCAAACTTTGTACAAATATTAACCTAAATTAGTTTTAAAGTTTTCCATATATATTTTTTCAGTAGGTACTACCCTCAGTGCAAGATTTAGGGGGTGTTAAAGTTTGTATGGGAGAATCTTATTCCTTGGGTTAATAAACTTGAAACTTGGCACGAATACATGTTTAAATAAATACTAAAGATTCCCATTATTCGTTTATCAAAACTACCCTCAAATTACGGTTTAGGTCGTGTTCAAGATTTTTTGAAATCTTACTGCGCGGCATAATTTACTCGCAACTCGGTATTAGAAATTAGAAAAACAAGCCCTAATAGAGCAAATAGCGATTATTTATTTCTCAAAAATAATTCAACAACAACAAAAAAGTTCAAGTACATTCATGTATGTTGGTGAAATGGATTCCTCCATGTTTGTATGAAATATCTCTTTTTTAAATGTGCTAATAGATTTTCTTTGCAACGCAACCATGTGATAACCTAATCCTATAATAACGTATCAATCATGTTATTTATATACGTAGGTACAACGACATCTACTGACCCAAATTGGAACAAACGAAAACATAAAATTAATTACAAAACAAGTTGGTGTGTCATAGTTAGCGCCTTCTTCGATAGAAAATATTATGCTAATTTAATGTTTTAAAAGTCTAAAAGCTTTGATTGATAAGTTCAGTAATACTTAAGGACACCATCGGTAGGCAAGATATTGATGCTCATCAGTTGGGTCAAATAGTGGATTACCGTCCTCCTTCACCGGTGGGCCGAGATACATGCACGAGCACACTCAATACGCCATGACTTATGTACGTCATTATGGTCGCGCAGACTTATTTTTCACCTTCACGTGCAACCCTCGGTGGAAAGAAATTAAAGAAAATTTGTTTCCAGGCTAAAAACCTCACGATCGCCACGATATCATCGCACAAATATTTCGCATCAAAGTAAAAAAAAAATGTTGGACTTGATAACTAAAGGAAAAATATTTAGTGAAGTTCCGTGATACATGTACGTAAAATGTTGGTATTCTACTGTGTACACAGTAGAATATAAAAAAATTCCAGACACACACACACACACACGCACACACACACACACACACACGCACACACATACACACACACACATTCATATTCTGATATGGCAAAAAAGACACATTCCTTCTGACATTACTGACAATTTTATTTGTGCCGAAATACCTGATCCCATCTAGATCCAAAGCTCTATGAGATAGCGAAATCTAATATGATACATGTCCCCTGTGGAAATTTCAACGCCAACTCGCCATGCATGAGAGAACAGCTGTGCACTAAACGCTATCGTCGAACAATGCTTATAAAAACACTGACCGGCGATGATGGATATTCAAACTGCAGGAGACATCCTTCAGATAATGGCGGATTTACTGTGCCATAAATGGAGTAGAGCTTGATAATCGTTGGTAATCCAGTTCTTTCACATCAATGTGGAATACTGTAACTCGATAAAATCGATTAAATATGTTTGTAAATATGTGAATAAAGGGTCTGACCAAGGTAATCTTTCTTTAAACAATTTAAAACATGAAGTCAAAACGTATGAAAGTGGAAAGTATATCAGTAGTTCAGAGGCAGTGTGGTAAATTTTCAGGTTTTCTGTTCATGAGAATTTTCCCACGGTGTTTCGGTGTTTGTTTTTTAAAGAGTATTTTTTAATCAAGAAAACTTAGCTAATAAAGGTTTCCTGTCCACCAAAAACGACTCTCAAGTCTTTTTTTTTAACTATGTCAAGTAGATGACTTTGCAAAGACCTTCCTGTATTGTGAAATCTGTGCATTCTATGTTTGGAACAGTAATCGGTTCGAAAGGAGGAAAAGAGGAGTAAATGTAGATGGTTGGCTACACATTAAAAAAGACAACGCTTTAGGCAGGGAATATACGGTATATCCAAATAATACAGTGTTACCACCTTCGTTTGCTTGGGGTGCTACGACAGAAAACCTCCACGAGTGCCCGCGGGCTGTAGTTCCCTTGCGGATACGTCCGAGGTGAAGGCCAGTCTGCGGGACGGTGCACCCTGGGAGGCGGCTAACGACTCCCCTTGGGTACTTCTGCCTAAGGGGCCTCGATGTCCGCCTGCGAATATTCTGTCCGAAGGATCGCTTCAACGCGTGTCCCTCTGCTATAGCAGAGGGCACAGTGGCGAAGTAAGAGCGGGCTCGGTGTGCACTTACCCTGCCACCGGGCAGGCAGGAGGAAGACTTGCTCCTCCTTCTGCCACCGTTAGTCTCGTAGCCCCAGAGATTGTCCAAGGTCATGTTTCTGACTTTTGAAGGGGGTCGAGGGTCTTGGCTTAACCGCCTGGGCCGCGAGGAAGACAACCTCTATAAAAAATCACCCCAAACCTCCAAGCGGCGGCGCACCGTGAGGGAGGTTGTTAGCTTGACTAATGGGTAGCTTAATTAGTCTCTAGTGCGAACCATAGTACTTGAGCCAGTAAAACATGAAAAATACTCGTGGGAACAATAATGAACTCAAAATTTTTTTCAAACCCAATTGAGAGTGATGCGCGGTCGGAGTCCGACGCGGCATCCGGAAGGAGCTCGGAGGGCTCGGAGGCAGAGGAGGTGGTGGGCGACTCTGGTAGGGACTTGCGCCCCTACCTGAAGCGCTCCAAATCGGGGGACGGATCGTCCTCCGATGCAGAGATGGGCTCGGCCCGAAAAATCCCCACCAATGGGCGGGGTGCGGGACGGGCGCGAGGCAAGGGGAGGGGTCTCACCGCCCAAGAGTCCGCTCAGCGAGCTGACGGGCTCGTCGCGGAGGGGCGTCACCCTGGAGCGGCCAGCGCTGGGATGGACCTCTCGGGGCCGTCCGGCAGTGAGCCAGACGCCGCCATCGACGAGGCACTCGACAGGCTGGAGTCGGTCCTGGCATCCGCCCTTAATGGCGTGGCCAAAAAAAGGGAGAAGTCCTCCAAGAAGAGCGCTATCTCCCAGGCCAGGACCTCTCTCCAGGAGGTGGTGGACCCAATCCGCAGGGGGCTCACCAAACTTCGGGCCGACAATGCTCGGCTCCGAAAGGTCTCGGTCCAGCAAGAGTTGCCAAAGGGCGACTCTTGCGGGCAGGCAGGGGGATGCGAGCAGGGGCAAGGGCCAAGTCAGCCCAAGTCTCAGCCCGAGCCAGAGAACCAGCTGCTGGTGTTGGTGCGGCAGGAGCTGGCTGCCTTCCGGCAGCAGCAGCAGCAACAGCAGGAGCAGTTCCAGCAAAGGATGCAGCAGCAGCTCTCCGTGCTGGAGGGCATCGTGCTGCGTCCTCCGCTGGCGGCCTCTGGCCAGAGAAAAGCGGCGTCTTATGCTGCCGCCACGGCCACGGCGGGCCCGTCGGGACAAACCGGACGCGGGACCGTGGCGTCGGAGCCTGCGAGGCCGGCCCCGCCGGCCAAGCAGCAGCGGCAGCAGAAGGGCAGGACGGCGCCTGCCGCTAAACCGGCGGGACCTCCTGCCGCGGCGGTGACCAGGCCGCGCCTGCCGCCTCCCCTGCCTGAAGAACCCTCGGCTGGCGCCGAATGGACGGTTGTCGGCGCCAAGAGTAAGGCGGGCAAGGCGGCTAGGGCGGCAAAAAAGCGCGAGAGACGACAGCAGCGCAAAAAGCGGGCCATGGCGGCCAGACTTCGCGCCCCGAATTCCGAGGCTGTGGTTATAACACTACAGCCAGATGCGATAAAGAAGGGCGTGACATATGACGCCGTCATGGCGAAGGCGAAGCAGGCGGTGTTGCCCCACCTTGAGGAGCTCGGAGCCTCTGGGGGCTTCCGTATGAGGCGCACTGTAACCGGGGCCCGAATACTGGAGGTCCCTGGTGCGGCCAGTGGCCCCGCCGCGGATGCCCTGGCCGCAAGGATCAGGGCGTCCCTGGATGCGGAAGAGGCCCGAGTGTCCAGGCCCACCAAGTGCATTGATAAGCGCATCATGGGCTTGGACGACTCCGTCAAGGTGGACGAGGTGGTGGCCGCCGTCGTCAGAGCGGGAGGATGCACTGCCGAGCAGGTTCGGACGGGCACAATCCGCGCTGACAGCACGGGCATGCGAGCCATGACGGTTAGCTGCCCCGTGTCGGCGGCCAAGACTATCACCGAGGAGGGCCGACGGCTTTTGGTGGGCTGGGTCTCCGCGCAGGTGAAACTGCTGGAGCCCAGACCTCTGCGGTGCTATCGCTGCCACGTGGGGCACCACGTGGGGGCCTGTTGTGCCGCGGAGGTGGACCGCAGTGACCGCTGCTTCCAGTGCGGTCAGCCCGGTCACAGGGCAGTTGAATGCCGTGCTACGCCGCACTGTTACGCATGTGCGGCGGCAGGCAAGCCAGCCGACCACCGGGCTGGGAGCAGGTCCTGCGACCCCCCCGCCAAGGCCAAGGGCAAGGTCGGGAGGCCCATCCCCACCGATGTCCTCACCACCGCAGCCTCCTCTTTGGCTGCTGCTGCTGTCGCCGCCGCAACCACCGCGGCAGGGCCCTCACGAGGGGCTCGGGAGGAGACTGTAATGCACTGTTAAATACGGCCACATTACGTCTCCTCCAGGCGAATATCAACCACTGCGCCCCCGCTCAGGATCTGTTGCTCCAAAGCATGGCGCAGTGGTCGATCAATATCGCCGTGGTCTCCGAGCCGTACTATGTCCTGCCCAGGGGAGACTGGGTTCAGGACCTGAACGGCTCGGTGACCCTAATTTCGTCGGCCGCCGCTGGTACTCCGTCCCTCGAGGCCGTCACGAGGGGACGGGGTTGCGTGGCAGCACGGTTCGGGGACATTGCAGTGGTAGGCGTCTACCTGTCCCCGAACAGAACTCTCGCCGATCTCCACATCTCCCTTATGGAGCTGAATGCCGTCGTCGCTGGGTTTGGTTCCCTCCCCGTGGTCGTTTGCGGGGACTTCAATGCCAAGAACTTGGCTTGGGGTTCCCGGTTCACGAACCAGCGGGGTCGGATGGTGGAGGACTGGGCTCTAGAGACAGGCCTGGTCGTCCTAAACCAGGGTTCTGTCCCCACGTGTGTGCGGATGCAGGGCGAGTCAGTGGTGGACATATCGTTCGCCAGCCCTGCTCTGTCACCGCGTGTCGTCGACTGGCGCGTCATGGAGGGGGTGGAGACGTACTCAGACCACCAGTACATTCGGTTTGACGTCTCCACCCAGACCTCGATCGCGCCGGTCCAACAGACCCCGTGTGGTCCGCGTTGGGCGCTGAAGCAGCTGGACCGGGAGCTCCTCCTGGAAGCCGCGATGGTACAGGCCTGGGTGCAAGCACCGGACAGGCCTGTTGACATCGACGTCGAGGCAGAGTGGTTCCGGGAGGCCATGTCGCAAATCTGCGACGCGGCAATGCCCCGAGTCCGGCCAGGACGTGCCCGGCGCCAGGTGTACTGGTGGTCGCCGGAGATTGCGGCACTGCGCAATGCGTGCAATGCTGCGCGGCGCCGGTACGCCAGACACTGCAGTCGCCGCATCCGCCCACCGGATGCGGAGGCCAGAAAGGCGGAGCTGTATGAGGGATACAGAGAAGCGAAGCGCACCCTCAGAGCGGAAATAAAGCGGGCCAAGTTGGAGGCCCGCAACGTGTGGCTGGGGACTCTGAACCGAGATCCGTGGGGACGCCCCTACAAGGTGGTGCGGGAAAAACTCCGCCCCTGGGCTCCCCCACTCACGCAGAGTCTCCGGCCCCAGATTGTGGAGGGTGTGGTGAGCAATCTGTTCCCTGCGCGAGGAGAACACTCCCCCCCGCTCATGGCTCCGCCACCAGCGGTGTCTAACGCGGATCACGATGGCGACGACGACGGCAATGCTCCAGAGGTGACCGAGGTAGAGATGAGTGTGGCGGTACGAAGGCTGAGTGCCAAGAATACCGCCCCAGGACCCGACGGCTTGCCTGGTAAAGTCTGGGTCCTGGCCATGGAGGCTCTCGGGTCTCGATTAAGAGGGCTCTTCAGCGCATGCATGGAGAGGGGCCAGTTCCCACTTCGCTGGAAGACGGGGAAACTGGTCCTTATCGCGAAGCCAGGGCGCCCTGCGGACTCTCCGTCCGCGTATCGGCCCATTGTGCTGCTCGACGAGGTGGGCAAGCTCTTTGAAAGAGTAATTGCAGACCGCCTCGTCGCGCACCTAACACGGGTGGGGCCAGATCTGGCGGACGGCCAGTTCGGCTTTCGCAGGAGGCGCTCCACGGTGGACGCCATCATGCGCGTGCGAGCTCTCACGACGGGGGATGCGGTGTCCCAGGGCAGGTGTGTCGTGGCGGTGTCATTGGACATCGCCAACGCCTTCAATTCCTTGCCCTGGAGTAGCATTAGGGGGGCACTCCGGTATCACCGGGTGCCCGACTACCTCTGTCGTGTGATCGAGGCCTACCTGTCGGACAGGTACATCATCTACCCTGGTCACCAGGGAGAGTGGAAACGGCGAGAGATGTCGTGCGGTGTTCCGCAGGGATCGGTACTAGGACCGCCCTTGTGGAACATCGGCTACGACTACGTGCTGCGCGGCGACCTCCCCGACGGGGTCAGCGTGGTCTGTTACGCAGACGACACGCTGGTCCTGGCGCAGGGAGAGTCGTACCAGGCGGCGGTCGAATTAGCGACAAGCGGGGTTGCGATAGTCGTTGATAGGATCCAGCAGTTGGGACTCGAGGTGGCGCTGCACAAGTCCGAGGCCATGTGTTTTCATGGCCCCCGGAGCGCGCCGCCTCGGCGCTCCCAATTAACGGTAGGAGGAGTTCACATCGGCGTCGGGTCGACGATGAAGTACCTGGGACTCGTCCTCGACAGCCGGTGGAATTTCGAGGAGCACTTCCGACGTCTGGCTCCCAAACTGAATCGGGCTGGGGCTGCCCTCAAGCGGTTACTGCCCAACCTCGGGGGTCCAGACGCCTCCTGCCGGAGGCTCTACGCAGGCATCGTCCGGTCCATGGCCCTTTATGGGGCGCCGGTGTGGGCGCCGTCACTGCGAAAGCGACCGGCGGCCCAGCTGAACGCGTGCCAGAGGGTCATGGCCATACGGATGGTGCGGGGATACCGCACGGTTTCCCGTGAAGCGGCGAGCCTCCTTGCTGGCCAGCCACCATGGGATCTGGTGGCAACAGGCCTTGCACTCATGCACGATCTGCGCGTGGAGATGCAACGTCGGGGTGAAACTCCGCTGCCGCGACAAGTCGCGGCATGGCGGACAGAGCTCCGACGGGGTCTCATGGCGGAATGGCGACAGCGACTATCGCAACCCAGTGCTGGGCACGCCATAATTATGGCGATAAGTCCCCTCTTTGAGGAGTGGCTGGAAAGGCAACACGGCGTCCTTACCTTCCGCATGACGCAGGTCCTCACCGGACACGGTAAGTTCGGGAGGTTCCTGCACCGGATTCGTGCGGAAGAAACGCCCGGGTGTCACCATTGTGTGGACCGCCCGGAGGACACGGTGGAGCACACGTTGGAGGTGTGCCCCGCTTGGGTAGAGCAACGCCGTGTCCTCGTGGGGGCGATCGGCGGCGGCGATCTCTCGCGCCGGGCTTTGGTACAGGCCATGGTCCGGAGCGAGGAGGAGTGGCAGGCGGTTGCCTCCTTCTGCGAAGCAGTAATGCTAGCAAAGGAGGCGGCCGATCGCGTGAGGCAACGGTCCTCACGCCCCAATCGCCGCCGGGATTCCGATCCCGATTTCCGGCCATCGTAGGCGCAGGCTTGCGGACGACGAGCAATGGGTGGCTCGCCGTCCGACCGTCCGGTAACCGTCCGGACCGAGCCCAAGTCGTCGACGGTGCGTGCTGTTCCACGCGCGCCTCAAGGAGATGTCAGCAACTGTAGGGGCCTAGCAGGGTCGAAGCCTACCGGGGCCAAGGGTCTGATTCTGAAAGGAAGACTCGGCCCTGGTACGAAAGGCAACGAAGGAACAGGAGTGGGTTTTTAGTCAGTAAAAGTCTGACACTATCTCCCGCCCCGCCCAAGGGCGGGGGATGTCATAAGATGATTTTCCCACCGAAAAAAAAAAAAAAAAAAAAACCTTCGTTTGCTTTTTTATGAAGTTCGAGGTCCAGAATCGACTTACAGAAGAAGTTCGAGGTTCAGAGCGAACATACGACTTTCAAATCAGCATGCAAGGCTTTAGGGTTACTTGAAGATGATCAACACTAACGTACAGTCCTAGGAGAGGCAGCCATGTATCAGTAGCCGTTCATGGTGAGAGAGCTTTTCATTATAATGTTAGTTTTTGTCAACTAGCGATTCCATTCAGCATGTGGGATGAATTCAAACCCTTTCTTTCAGAAGATTTTAAACAACACATGGAGAGGCAGGTAAATAACGAACTATAACATTTTATAGATCAGACTAGCGCATTGCCCGCGACTACGTCCGCGCGCATCGCCGTTTTAAGCGTTTGGCCCTGTGATTTGTTTATTGTCATTGCAAAGCAAACTTTCAAAGGAAATTGTAGTCTTTTGAATTCGAAAGGAAGATCGTTCGGGATTAATGGAATACGCGGTATGAACTCTGTTTCTCCCTGGGCAGACCCGGTTAAAATAACAACCTCAACCATACTGCGGTGCAATGCTTTTATTTGCATCCTGATACCGTTACATAACTTCGGAGGCTTCAAGTTCCTAAGCAACATCACGGGTGTGCCCACATGCAGTTCACGTTTATGGTATGGAAGGCCGACTGGATTAATAGTATTCAGAAACTCAATCGGATAGTGGAGTGCTTCGTCTGCATTTACCACAGTGTTTATAGAATTAAACACAATTTCTTCAGCTTCAATTGATGGCAGCAAAATATCGCTGATAACTGCTGCTCGGTCGTTCTTAGACGTCAATATAGCTCTTTCTCTTAGCCATTCTAATGGTTTGTCCTTTATTTGAGCCACACCTGAATAATTTCTTCCTATCTTTTCTTTGACTGTACTTACTACCGTACATAATTTTTCTGGTATGACTATAACCCCATCTAATTGTTGGTACTTGCCGTTACCTAATTGAAGTAAAAGGTCTGAAAATTCACCTGCAGAGACGTCCCCTCTGAGATGTACTCTCATGTTTTGGTTAATTTAAGGATTTTAGTTAAACGCGGCGTTGACGGCCTCCCACAAGGTGGACCGATATATCCTGGTGAGAGTCGCGGGAATATGATGGATGCGAGATGCACAGGACCGTTCGTTATGGCGCCATTTGGGGGAGGCCAATGTTCAACAGTGGACGTCCTTCGGCTGAAATGATGATGATGATAATGATGAAGGATTTTAGTACAGTATCTTTAAGTTGTCCACTCATTAAGTTGTCAATTCTTCTTATGTCCTGTTATCCTGTAGAATGTGTTCTGTTCTGTTTAATGCTTCAATAGCTCTTTTGTTTGCCATTTTACTTTCATCCCAGACTATTATTTTTGCTTTACGTAACAATTGGGCCAGATTACTATGCTTGAAAATGTAACACATTGGCGTCTAATCATTGGCGCATAATCTGATCTATAAAATGTTATAGTTCGTTATTTACCTGCCTCTCCATGTGTTGTTTAAAATCTTCTGAAAGAAAGGGTTTGAATTCATCCCACATGCTGAATGGAATCGCTAGTTGACAAAAACTAACATTATAATGAAAAGCTCTCTCACCATGAACGGCTACTGATACATGGCTGCCTCTCCTAGGACTGTACGTTAGTGTTGATCATCTTCAAGTAACCCTAAAGCCTTGCATGCTGATTTGAAAGTCGTATGTTCGCTCTGAACCTCGAACTTCTTCTGTAAGTCGATTCTGGACCTCGAACTTCATAAAAAAGCAAACGAAGGTGGTAACACTGTATTATTTGGATATACCGTATATTCCCTGCCTAAAGCGTTGTCTTTTTTAATGTGTAGCCAACCATCTACATTTACTCCTCTTTTCCTCCTTTCGAACCGATTACTGTTCCAAACATAGAATGCACAGATTTCACAATACAGGAAGGTCTTTGCAAAGTCATCTACTTGACATAGTTAAAAAAAAAGACTTGAGAGTCGTTTTTGGTGGACAGGAAACCTTTATTAGCTAAGTTTTCTTGATTAAAAAATACTCTTTAAAAAACAAACACCGAAACACCGTGGGAAAATTCTCATGAACAGAAAACCTGAAAATTTACCACACTGCCTCTGAACTACTGATATACTTTCCACTTTCATACGTTTTGACTTCATGTTTTAAATTGTTTAAAGAAAGATTACCTTGGTCAGACCCTTTATTCACATATTTACAAACATATTTAATCGATTTTATCGAGTTACAGTATTCCACATTGATGTGAAAGAACTGGATTACCAACGATTATCAAGCTCTACTCCATTTATGGCACAGTAAATCCGCCATTATCTGAAGGATGTCTCCTGCAGTTTGAATATCCATCATCGCCGGTCAGTGTTTTTATAAGCATTGTTCGACGATAGCGTTTAGTGCACAGCTGTTCTCTCATGCATGGCGAGTTGGCGTTGAAATTTCCACAGGGGACATGTATCATATTAGATTTCGCTATCTCATAGAGCTTTGGATCTAGATGGGATCAGGTATTTCGGCACAAATAAAATTGTCAGTAATGTCAGAAGGAATGTGTCTTTTTTGCCATATCAGAATATGAATGTGTGTGTGTGTATGTGTGTGCGTGTGTGTGTGTGTGTGTGTGCGTGTGTGTGTGTGTGTGTCTGGAATTTTTTTATATTCTACTGTGTACACAGTAGAATACCAACATTTTACGTACATGTATCACGGAACTTCACTAAATATTTTTCCTTTAGTTATCAAGTCCAACATTTTTTTTTTACTTTGATGCGAAATATTTGTGCGATGATATCGTGGCGATCGTGAGGTTTTTAGCCTGGAAACAAATTTTCTTTAATTTCTTTCCACCGAGGGTTGCACGTGAAGGTGAAAAATAAGTCTGCGCGACCATAATGACGTACATAAGTCATGGCGTATTGAGTGTGCTCGTGCATGTATCTCGGCCCACCGGTGAAGGAGGACGGTAATCCACTATTTGACCCAACTGATGAGCATCAATATCTTGCCTACCGATGGTGTCCTTAAGTATTACTGAACTTATCAATCAAAGCTTTTAGACTTTTAAAACATTAAATTAGCATAATATTTTCTATCGAAGAAGGCGCTAACTATGACACACCAACTTGTTTCGTAATTAATTTTATGTTTTCGTTTGTTCCAATTTGGGTCAGTAGATGTCGTTGTACCTACGTATATAAATAACATGATTGATACGTTATTATAGGATTAGGTTATCACATGGTTGCGTTGCAAAGAAAATCTATTAGCACATTTAAAAAAGAGATATTTCATACAAACATGGAGGAATCCATTTCACCAACATACATGAATGTACTTGAACTTTTTTGTTGTTGTTGAATTATTTTTGAGAAATAAATAATCGCTATTTGCTCTATTAGGGCTTGTTTTTCTAATTTCTAATACCGAGTTGCGAGTAAATTATGCCGCGCAGTAAGATTTCAAAAAATCTTGAACACGACCTAAACCGTAATTTGAGGGTAGTTTTGATAAACGAATAATGGGAATCTTTAGTATTTATTTAAACATGTATTCGTGCCAAGTTTCAAGTTTATTAACCCAAGGAATAAGATTCTCCCATACAAACTTTAACACCCCCTAAATCTTGCACTGAGGGTAGTACTGAAAAAATATATATGGAAAACTTTAAAACTAATTTAGGTTAATATTTGTACAAAGTTTGGAGTCAATTGGCCCACGGAAAAAAAAATTGCACACTTACGAAATCCCCCCTTTTTACCCCCTTAGAGGATGAATTTTCAAAAATCCCTTCTTAGTGCTCACTTACGACATATAATTAATCTTTATGCAAAATTTTAAGCTTCTAGCCCCAGCGGTTTCGGCTGTGCGTTGATATGTCAGTCAGTCAGTTTCTCCTTTTATATATATAGATTATGCGCCAATGATTAGACGCCAATGTGTTACATTTTCAAGCATAGTAATCTGGCCCAATTGTTACGTAAAGCAAAAATAATAGTCTGGGATGAAAGTAAAATGGCAAACAAAAGAGCTATTGAAGCATTAAACAGAACAGAACACATTCTACAGGATAACAGGACATAAGAAGAATTGACAACTTAATGAGTGGACAACTTAAAGATACTGTACTAAAATCCTTCATCATTATCATCATCATCATTTCAGCCGAAGGACGTCCACTGTTGAACATTGGCCTCCCCCAAATGGCGCCATAACGAACGGTCCTGTGCATCTCGCATCCATCATATTCCCGCGACTCTCACCAGGATATATCGGTCCACCTTGTGGGAGGCCGTCAACGCCGCGTTTAACTAAAATCCTTAAATTAACCAAAACATGAGAGTACATCTCAGAGGGGACGTCTCTGCAGGTGAATTTTCAGACCTTTTACTTCAATTAGGTAACGGCAAGTACCAACAATTAGATGGGGTTATAGTCATACCAGAAAAATTATGTACGGTAGTAAGTACAGTCAAAGAAAAGATAGGAAGAAATTATTCAGGTGTGGCTCAAATAAAGGACAAACCATTAGAATGGCTAAGAGAAAGAGCTATATTGACGTCTAAGAACGACCGAGCAGCAGTTATCAGCGATATTTTGCTGCCATCAATTGAAGCTGAAGAAATTGTGTTTAATTCTATAAACACTGTGGTAAATGCAGACGAAGCACTCCACTATCCGATTGAGTTTCTGAATACTATTAATCCAGTCGGCCTTCCATACCATAAACGTGAACTGCATGTGGGCACACCCGTGATGTTGCTTAGGAACTTGAAGCCTCCGAAGTTATGTAACGGTATCAGGATGCAAATAAAAGCATTGCACCGCAGTATGGTTGAGGTTGTTATTTTAACCGGGTCTGCCCAGGGAGAAACAGAGTTCATACCGCGTATTCCATTAATCCCGAACGATCTTCCTTTCGAATTCAAAAGACTACAATTTCCTTTGAAAGTTTGCTTTGCAATGACAATAAACAAATCACAGGGCCAAACGCTTAAAACGGCGATGCGCGCGGACGTAGTCGCGGGCAATGCGCTAGTTCTCTATATAAAACGTATAAGCCTAGGTATTTATTATGAAAATAACATTCTTAAATATAATGGAAATGGGAAAATATTTAGAAGTAGAAAAACGTTTCCTTCTTTTTTATCGAGGGCTCCGCAAAATAATTCCCACGTAATGACTGATGAAAAAAAAATGCAGTAGGGAGCTATGTAAATAAAACAATATTTAAAAAATATTAAAGTATTTATTTTTGAAAGGATAAATCAACATTATTAACTATTTAAAACGAAACCTTATTTAATGTTTTTTTGCATTTGGCTGATTTTTATTAATATTTTCAGAGAGATTATGTTGTTTTTTCTTTCTCACATCTCTTCCACTTTGTATGCGCCCTTTTCCTTTAGAGATCCCTCTGTCCTTTCTCCTCGAAACAGATGTTGGTTGGACGCCTATTTTCCTAGATCTACACATCTTTATTCTCTGAATGGCAAAATTTTTGGCTTGGTCTACGGTTTCTATGGTACATAAAACTTTATTCAATTTTTTAATTATCATTAAATTATTAGTTGATGTGTCGGTTTGTAATATTTCAGACAAGCGGTTGAATTGTAATTTCATAACATCTATTTCTTTTTTCATATTTTCTTCATTTTGATGCGCACTCGGTATAATTACTGTTTCCGACGAAACAAGTGGCAAGGGTTGTGTGGATGGGCCAGTAACAGACTCTTCAAATGAATTTTCAGTGCTCTTTAGATTGACGCTGGAATAGAAGTCTCCGGAAATATTGTTGCCTAATGCTAATTCAGCAAATCTTTTTCTATCCTGCGATGTTATGCGGGGGGATGTTTTGATAAGAATGTTAAAATTCTTTTCTATATAACATAGATGTTTACAATATTTTCCACTCGTACCTTGAGGGCAATCACAACACGCAATATCTACAAACACTGTATAAAAAATCAGTGGGTCACTTTCTGATTGAATTTTGTACTCGTTTTCATTAATTTGATAGTATTCATTCAACCCTTCCGTTTTTTTAAGATATTTCATGTAAATAATGTTTTTGTCGCGTCTGGGCGAAGTCTAAAAGACGAAGTTTATGGTAGTTCTCAAAATTTTCCGTAATGAACTTTACAAGCGCACAACTATTAAACACTTTAGATCTTTGTAACACTATATCTTTAAATATGCGGATAGAGGATTCAACATAATTATTTGTATTGTTACCTCGAGTCATCAAATCTGATCTGTAACAGAGACACCATTCTGCTCGTCTTTCCCATAAATTGGTCATATAATTTTTCAGCATAGCATTATCTTTAACATCTTTAATCAAATCAGAAAAAAATGCGGTCGCCGTTTCTTCACTTTCAGCATAGAGGACGTTTTGAAATGATTTCATTACAACTTTTCTGAAGTCCTTTTCTACTTTATGATCAGAAAGCCAAAGCCATCGCCAAACTGCTTGACAAACATGAAAGTGACACAGTAATAAAGTAGCTCGGGGGAAAACGCATTTCAAAGCATTACGCTCTGCGTCGGCATCATCAGTCATTATTACTACGGGCTGAAATTTTTTTGTTGTATCATTTTCCAGAGCTTCCTTGGCCGCCATAAAAGCAAGAGTGTAATTGGCTTCGGTATCAGCAGTATGTAACACACAAGCTATCGGTACAGCGCCAATTTTCAAAGATGCAAAAATGAACGTCACTCTTGTGGATGTTTGGTCACAAGAACCACTAGAATCAATGTAGACCATTTCATCTGCATATTCATTTAAAAATAATCTTTTCATAATTGGAGTTATTATAGCAATTATCATAGGGTTTTGTTTTATAATCAAGTAAACTCCTTTTTCAGAAAAAATATTCTGTCGCTCTTTTAAAACTGTTACAACGTCGCGATCCGAACGTCCTCCTAGATTAATTTTACGCCATTTATCGTATAAATGCCTGATTTGACGATAAGTTGGATTTTTTTGAGCATTCGCTAGCACTTGATCGTCTGCAGAATCTAAAATGTTTATTTCATGATATTGTTGTGCTATGGTCGGTGTCATACCTTGTTCAAAGTACATTTCGAACTGTTTCTGCACATCTGGATCACATCGTAAAAACTTATAAGCGGATGCAACATGTATTCTATGCGAATGGTTAAAATTTATCTCGATAATGACGTTCATTCCATCTTTTAAAAGTACGTCGTTTTTTATTGTATTTCTATTAATTTTTTTATACTTAATATTTATTGTGGCACTGCATTGAAAGTTCCTGTTTCTTTTTTCATGTTTCTTATTGAATGACGAGTGCTGGCATCCATACTGCTTACGAAATTCTAGTCTCTGAACAGCAGGGCTTCGCTTTACAATCCAGTTGGTGTTAGTAAACTCGGAAAACTTTTGAATAAACCGTTTACACTGGTCACGCGGCGAATCATTTTCTAACGCTGGTAATTTACATTGGATATTGGCACTAAATGTCTCACTATTCACAAAACTGCATTTTAAGATTGTGAATTCGACACACTGTTTTGCTAAAAACGTTTTTAACTTGTATTCATGCATATTATAAACAGTTAAAGTCTTTATTTCAAACAAAAACAACAAACACTTTGTTTTAATTTGATCGACACGTGCGAACTCGTTTTATTAGGTCAAGGACACTGCCATAATGCGAAGAAAGCAAAGAATGTAAAGGATGTACCTATCTATCTTTGGTGCGAAAGAGACAGAATGTGTTTGCTCTGCACTCGCATGTAGTTTGCTCACACTGAAGCATGCCATTGTACATACTACGGCAGCCAAATTGTCTGTACTCGTATGTGTTTTGCTCTCACGAATTAGAGCAAAGTGTATTTTATTTCAGTCTGTCTCTGTACTGATATGCAGTATGCTCTCTAGCTACAAGAGCATATTGCGTGCGATTACAGAGCAACCCCTGTCTGTGCTAGTATACATTATGGCAATACGCCTCCGGACCATGGCCTGTACCAAGGCCAGGCGCGAGAGATCGCCGCCGGCGATCGCCCCCACGAGAACACGGCGTTGCTCTGCCCAAGCGGGGCACACCTCCACCGTGTGCTCCATCGTGTCCTCCGGGCGGTCCACACATGTTACAAAATTTGTAGATAACGAAAATCTGATCAGTGGAAGTTGAATATTTAGTAAAATATTATTTTAAACATTTTATCACTCATGTATAGGGTTGCCAATGGGTTTTGAGAAAAATAAAGTATCACATTTTTTAAAAAGGGAAAAAAATAAAGTATTTGGAAGAAAAAAAATATATCATTCATTTTTTGTTTCTCTTGTAGACAGATTTTTGTTTTTCTTGCATATACTAACAGATTTTCTTTACCCTTATCTTTTTTAAGTATCTCAACATTTACAAGTTAAATGAAAATAAACAAGCAACTCAATTTTTATTAGATTTACAAATGTCCTGTTCCTCTTTTCTTGCCATTTTTGATTAATTACTGGAAAAACTATGTTAATGAAAGCTGACGTGGCAGGAATAAAGAGTAAATAAAAAATGATTTTCTATATATATGGTAAGCTAACAGATACCAGACAGGTTATTTATCTATCTGTCACATTGAAAATGTTATTTAACGTTTCGATCAACGATTAAACATACCTATATATTTCATTTTATTTTATAATACATAATGTGGTGTTTAGTTTCAACGTAGAAGTATCGATAATAGTTCAGTAATAAATTATTCAAAAAAGTTTTTGATTTTTGCGTCACAGTAAAAATTTTAAATAGATTATTTTCACATACTTTGTTTTTATACAAAAGTATAAAGTATATTTGCCAAAGATAAACTATTATGCAGTATGGTTGGCAACCCTAGTCATCACCACAAACATTATAAAAGAAACATTACGTTTGTAATGTTTCTTTTTTTTGAGGTGGAAAATGATCCAATGACTTCTCTTGCTCTATGGTGGGGCTGGGAGGGCGTGTTTACTAACTTGAACCACACCTGTATCCTTCAGTTGAACCACCATCGCGTGGAAAACTACGCCCCATCGCCGACTTGGGCTCGGTCCGGATGGTGACCGGACGGCCGGACGGCGAGTTACCCACTGCTCGCCGTCTGTAATCCCACGCTTACGGTGGCTGGAAATTGGGGTTGGGATCCCTTATGGGAGGAAGTCCGGTCCCTTACGCGTGCGGCCGCCTTCTTCGCTAGGCTTCGCACGCGGAGGCGACCGCCTACCAGTCCTCCTCGCTCCGGACCATGGCCTATTTGTATTTTAATAATTGTCTACTAGCTTTACGTTACCGTTCTATTTTATATAATACCTAAATATTACAAAAAAACACAAAGTTCACGTGAGTGAAACCGCGCGTGGAGCTAATCATTATGCACGTGACTGTACCATTAAATAACAAACGAAATGATGTGTTTATAAATAAATCTTAAAATTACCTATACCTAAGTATCTGTTTTGTAAACGCGTGCACAATTATTTTGGGTCAAAATGGTGACTAACTTTTGATAACCTGAAAGATTAATAAGTTAAAATCGTGTTGTGCAAAATGTGTGTTATCTATATCGGTAATTAAGTTTGCATCTAAAGTATCAAACGGAATCGTTTGTCTGGTTTTGAGCATATAAAAGGATGCGTTGACCGGGAAGGGAATACGTGATGCGCCCTCTCCAAGCAACATGGAACAAGGACAGGAATACGATGACGGATGATGAGAATGAAATAATACTATTAATAAATTTGGGCATACAACAATCACGGCAGTAAGTCACCTGTTTGAGGAGTGGCTGGAGAGGTGCCATGGTGACCTCACCTTCCACATGACAAAAGGTCCTCATCGGTTCGATAAATCCGAGAGGTTCCTGTTTCAGATTCAGGCGGAAGAAACACCAGGGTGTCAACATTGTGCGAACCGCCCGGGGGACACGTTGGAGCATACGGTGGAAGTGTGGCCCGCTTGGGCGGAACATCGTAGGGTCCTCGTGGAGGCGATCGGTGGCGGTGACCTCTTACGCCGGAACCTGGTGCAGATCATGGTCTGGAGCGAGAGAGAATGGGATGCGGTCGCCTCCTTTTGCTAAGCAGTAATGCTAGCGAAGTTGGCTGCAACTGTGAGTGTAGTGAACGGACATCCTCACGCCTCAGCCACCGCCACAGGAAACGCCACGGGCATCGGGAGTCGCAGGGCGAATGTGATGCGAATGTGGTGTGGTGCTTCGAGGTGCCACCGTCCCGTTGGAGCTAATCAAGATAGTTTACGTGTTTTAAAGACGTCCTGGGCGTCCCGGCGACATTTTGTGGCACTGGTACTGTAAAATGGTGTCACGTCACTGAGATACCGATGAAATGGGGTATTTTCACTGTTTTAACCGACGTCAAAAAAGGAGGAGGTTATCAATTCAGTTGTATTTTTTTTTTATGGACCGATTTGTATTTTTTTTTCCTCTTATGCTGTTGGATAATTATGCTTTCAGATTGGACCTGTTTTTATCAAAAAAATGTTTTAATGATGGCATCCAGTGCCGGTTTTAGCACTACCAGCACCCTGGGCGAGATTTCTACGGCGCCCCCGTCTCCTATTGAAACTGATACGAAAAAAAAGCAAGAGATTTATCTATTATAATTAAATTTAATACATAATTATGAACATTACAGTAATTATATTTAGTCGTTCATTAGGTAAAATACAATTTATAAAACTCTGCATTTAAACTAAACAAAGATAAATATTACAAAAGGAATAGAAAACATCAATCATCATCATCATCTTCCTGTCCTTGTCCCATATTACATGGGATCAGCGCAAAACCTTTTTTTTTGTTATTGTTATAGGCTTGCGCTTAACGACTATCTCACCTGATGGAAAGCGTCTATTTGGTCGACGATGGAGCGAACTTGCCTAGAAATAACTTATTCACTCTTGACTTGAAGATCCCCAGGATGTAGTTATCAGGAAACACAGGGAATTCCACTCCTTAGAACTTGTACCTACGCACAATGAATGTGTTCCCAAAACGTTTTGTGCGTATAGGTGGGATGTCCAATACAACCGGTACAAAATCGACAGGCTAGCAACTCTGCGTCGATGCTCACTCAAGACTTTACGAGTGCATCGTTGCCAATGAGACTTTACGACTCGATGAGTGCATCGTTGCCAATGATCGTCTTAACTCGCCTCTCAATTGTCTCAAGTACACGTGCATCAAGCTGGTATCTTGCAGATCCGTCTCAAAGATGAGAGCAGTACTCCATACATGATCCGTTGTTCCGGTGTGAAGTACTGTCTGACCTTTACGACAATTCCTAACTTTTTTGCAGCCAGTTGAGCCTTTGCCTCGATGTATGACCCAAAGTTGACAGTTGTTGTCAACGCAACACCAGGAAGATCAAGATGGTCGGCACGGTTACACCCTGCAAAGTTGGAGCAGGGCAGAATTGGTTCCCTTTAGCGGAAAATAGGTACGCCTTGGTTTTAGCAGCATTGGACCTGACCAAATTGGTATCGCCCCATTCTGAGACCCGCCTCCAAGGACAAACTCAAGCTATCAAATATAGCCTCCCAGAGAGACTAGATCTGTGACCCATTAGCTCATGCGCTGGACATGTAACTCTTAGCCACAGTGCTGCGCGCTGCACACGAATGCATTCCCAAAGGTACCGGGCTTAGCAGATCGGTTATGTGCAGCAAGAACAATGTTGCCGAGAGCACTGATCCCTGAGGGAATACGGCATTAATGGCCATTTGCCCGGACGAGCAGCCATCGCACTTAGCACTTAGGAAGTCTGCGATCCAAGCACACAATCCAGCAGGTAAACCGAAAGAAGGAAGCCTACTAATAAGGCTTTCGTGCCAGACCCTATCGAAAGCCTTCGAGATGTCAAGGGAAACGACAAACCGGTGCCTCTCGATGGCCCCACTGCAGATGTGAATGGCATATGTTTTTTTCTTCCATTCAGTCCTGTCACCGGCCACGCTATCACTAACTCCCTTTTCTTTCATATCACTCTTCACACAATCCATCCATCTTTTCTTTGGCTTCCCTCTTCCTCCCCACCACTATCCACATGCACCATCCACATGTATACCCATAACTCTTTTAGTAACATGCGTTTCATCCCTCCTCTTCACATAACCATACCAAAACAAACAAAAGTTCGTCAATCTAGATTGCGATATATATATATCGAAGATAGATTTTTATCAGCTTAAGCTTAGAAAAACTCCTTTCCCCCCTAACCACAGTTATTGGCATAGTAATCAATATTTGCAATGTTAAGTATAGATTTGGATACAGCTCTTGCAAGTTGCGCTCTTAGATAAAATTAAAATTAAAGACAGGAGTAACCACATTCTGATCAGGCCAAAAAGATTTTAAACTTCATCGCATAATATTCAACCATCTATATCTGATTTAGAGTCTACAATTAATTTCAGTTGCAGATTAGCACACAGTTTGATAATGTCTGATTTTTCTGGAATCTTTTTTATTTTGTACAAAAAAGACGAAAATGATCATTTGTTTTGTGGTCTATGCTATGTTCCAACCAAACTCTGCATTTCATTCTAGTGTAGCCATCAATTAAGTTAGGCTTGTTCAAAAAAAAGCTGAAGTAAAGGGGCGCTTGCGGCGCCCCATTACCTCTGGCGCCCTGGGCGGTCGCCCAACCGCGCCCTACCCTAACGCCGCTACTGATGGCATCCATGAGGAATCGAGGGAACTCCTCAAATATTATAGGCAACTTTAAATTGATTTTGGTATTCTCATCGAGAACTTAAGCATTTACAGTCAAAAAGTAACATTTGATGAAGTAGAACTGATGAAGAAGACCAGAAACAGCCAACAGAACTTCATAATACTCACTTAAATATCACAATGAAGATAGTTAAGTGACTATGACAATACAAATAAATGAATGGTTCTGAATAGTTACGTTGAAAATGGTATCATCGAAGTGATAATCTCCTCCTTTTTTTTAAAGTATAAGGTGAAGCAGAACGTCTCATACAGCATCTCCCGATCAGCTCAGATAACTACATCATTAGTTGGGACACCTTGAGCCATCGTCATGATAATAAAAGGATAATATCTGCACTTGAAACGATGAAAGCTATACAGAACCTCGGCGTATACCTACGTGACGTCATGGGATCCGTTGATCGTGCACATCCTGTGCCAGAAATTGGATTCAGACACATTCAGCGAATATAACGGAGGTATCAAGCAACCTCGAGAATTACTCGAGTTGAATGAATTTCTAGCCTTTCTAGAGGGGAAGTTCACGAGCGTGGAAGTGTAATGATTTTTAAAGAAAATATTCATAAATCGTTCAACTTCCATCTATAAGCGATAGATGGCGCTAGTAGTTACATGAACTAAGGCATTAGTTGCAGACATTAAGTAATGATTTATGGTAATAGAGTTTATGTATTTGTTTTGTATAAATATATCATAAGTGCTAAAATGAAATATCTACTTGCAGTTAATGATTGATAAACCCTAATGTATATTAGTTAGTCAATTGATGTTACGTACTGTTTACTTTGCTCTGATTGGTCGAACCGAGTGTTTGTGAAAGTTTGTGGTGGGGAAACATTGAGCTTGTAACTGTCATTCTGGACAGAGTCAGTCTGCTTTGAGTTGTTGAACAGTGAACATGTCCTACTAATCGTGTATTTGAAAATGATTGTTAATAGAATGATAAATATGAAATTATGTTGATGAAAGTGAATAAAATATTTATATAACTAAAACTTGAAGTTTATGATTCATCACAGAAGCAAGCAGAAGAAAACAGGAGTTATATAATCAAAAACCCTTTTCTTCAAGCAACAATAAACCATCAGAATCAAAACATTATCATTTGAAACAGTCATATTCAAGCTTTTTACGAGCTTTATTAAAGTAATTCGTGTTATATCTTAGTATATAAAAAAACTGGGCAAGTGCGAGTCGGACTCGTGCACTCGAGGGTTCCGTACAAACGTGAAAAGTAAATTGCGGTTTACGATTTATGACGTATTAAAAAAAACTACTTACTAGATCTCGTTCAAACCAATTTTCGGTGGAAGTTTACATGGTAATATACATCATATATTTTTTTTAGTTTTATCATTCTCTTATTTTAGAAGTTACAGGGGGGGGGAGACACATTTGAAGAAAAAAAATATATTAGAAACCTCAATATCATTTTTGAAGACCTATCCATAGATAGGCACGTATGAGTATGACGAAAAAGAAAAATTTGAGTTTCAGTTTTAAGTTTGGGGAAGCCCCAAAATTTATTGTTTTATTTTCTATTTTTGTGTGAAAATCTTAATGCGGTTCACAGAATACATCTACTTACCAAGTTTCAACAGTATAGTTCTTATAGTTTCGGAAAAAAGTGGCTGTGACATACGGACGGACAGACAGACAGACATGACGAATCTATAAGTGTATAATGTTGTGTGTGTAAGAATATTATTAGTGATGTTGTATGATCCATGTTGGTCGAAGTAAATTATATTATTATTACTATTTTATTTATCTCAGGACCCTGAGGTCCTGGGCCTTTGGGAGGCGTATGAGGAGCCGAAGCCAACTCGCAGAGGCCCTTTAGATAATTATAATGGAACATGATAGCAACCGCCGATTATCCCTGTACGCGCTATGCTAGTGCACCCAAGGACAACCCCCGGTTGTTGAAAAACTATTGCGACATATGGAGAACAAAGATATTAGGGCAATGGTTTTCGGAGTCTTAAGTGGACTGGTAACATGGAACTATGTTAAAACTATGGCCCCTGCCTGAACAACGTTATTAATATCCATCGAAAAAAGGCAGGGGGTGACTTGCACACTCAATAAACGGCCGTTAGTATGATGAACAAGAGGGCAACATATCCTGAGGTGCTTGAGGAGTGGAGAGGTATAGGCTATCAGGACAATCCCGGAAGTACGGTCAAGATCCCTACCAGCACCTTACTGGATTATACATCCTTCTCCCGAGCACGTTTGCTCTTGCGAATCTTCCACTCAAGCCAGCCAATGAAGGCAAGAGAGAGGTGGGAGCTCAGTTCCTCGTCAGTGTTCACTACGGCCGGCCAATAAAGGCAAACCAGAGATGAAGAACAAGAATTCTCCCGGGAGATCGGGTCCGTGTGGTCGCTAATGCCCAACAGTTCGCAACAGTTGGCTACGGAACCCTAAAAAATACTTAGAATTGAGCAGCTCAACCATTGTTTAAGAAATCATGGTGCGGTGTTGCGTTAAAGGGTGTAAAAGTGATAGTGGAATAGAGTGGAATGAAAACGCCAGGATTGTCTTTTCATTCGTAAATACAATGCGTTCCAAATAAGAATAGGATCGATTGCCATGTTGTGACGTCACGTCATACTGTCAAATGGAAGAAATTGAGTAGAGTGAGCAAAACAAGAAATTTTTAAAATTTATTTACGAATCGTCAACGAATAAAGTTAAATCAGAATCCAGTTCTTCAATTTTGCTCATCTCTGCGTCACTGTGTGAAGTGTCTGAGTAGTGGCAAATGGAAGAAGAAGGCGAATTGTTCCTAACAATGAAATTAAGAAAGAAAATAGTTTTTTTTTAAACTAATTATGATTTAAATCAATATAGTTAGCTAATTTATATTAAACAATAACGTTTTTACGTCACCTAGATTTAACTAAGACTTAGTAATACAAAGCAAAAAAAAACCCTTTATTGATACGCAAATAAGTTTTTTTTTTGCAAACCGTACTTATCACTCAACATTTGACAGATCGAGGTTATTGACTTTCCTATTTTTATTTGGAACTCATAGTATATCAATCTTTATCAGTTACTTACTAGGCATTCAGTAATATTTTACACAAATTAAATACTTAGTAGTATTCACAAATTGTGTATATTATGCTAAATGTTAATTTATCGCTAAAATAAGCACAAAAATAACAGTTATAAATTCTAACCTAATATCTTTGGTGTTGCTAACTTTACCATAAATTATTACCCTCACTAATAGGAAATAATATTATGTAATATGCAGTATCTATTAAAAAATATCTGAAATATTTGATGGCTTAGTTCAGATTTCCTGAACATGATAATTTACGCCGCAGTTCGATTGTAGCTACAGGACGAACAGATTAGACGCCAAAAAAATTACAGCAGACGCTTTGAGAATAAAATGTTAATCAAAATGAAGTAACTTACTCTGCTATTACCTAATGCTGTACCTATTCTGGTAAACTTTCATTCAATTAAATATTATTAAGTTTCGATTAAGATTTTTTAAGAATGTTAAGTACAATTACCGTGTTAGTTGCAAACATTATTTTGTGCATTTTATTAGCAATTTAACGTCTGTGACAAAGTTCTCTTTGACTGAACGTGATTCAAGTTTTAATAATCAATATTATAACATGAATCTCGTTCAGAGTTTAAAATGCCAAGAACTTCAAATTATATTTTTTGTAAGTATCGGTTTTCTACACCTGTTTTGTATTAATAGTCTTAAAGAAAATTATCTTTTTTAGAAAACGGGGTTAACACTGAAGCTAGTCTTTTTTTAAAAAAAAATCACACTCGTAAGTCGTTATAATACCTACCTACAATGCCGTGAATATTTATTAAAACCACGTAAAATTACACACGCTCAGTATATTTAAATGATACGTAAGGAGCGTGTGAACGTGTGTTACAGCTGAGATGTCCGATCGTCAATGACCGTGCGTTCTGCAAAAGCCGAGTCGTCTTGGGTCTTGATAAATTCTTTTTTTTTTAATGTGTAACTACCGCCACACGGGAAGCGAGTTAGCGAGTTGGAACAGTAATGAAATTACTAGTCAATTTTTCAATATCTTTAAGTAGTATAGTATAGTGTGTATATAGTTATAGATTAGGTTTTCTTTTCATTTTTTCATTTATTTATTATTAATACAAAAGAATACAGGATAGTTTATGTTAAATAGCAACCAAAAGTTATAAGTTATTAGGTTGTAAGGTTCCTGTTAATATTTTTGTTGATCAGTGCAAGTCTTTACCGCAGTTTGCTCTGATAATTTTGATAGGAACGTTGAGATTTACTATACAACGTTACAATGGCTCGAAACAAGTAAATGATGCTTCTGGCACTGGCGGGCATCTATCAGCTGCGATAACTACTTACCATCAGGCAGTCTGCAAGCTAGTTTGTCACTTAGTGGTATACATTTAAAAAAGTCAATAAAGTATGACCAAATTGTAACTCAATAGAGCCGTTCTAGGTGCTAACATTCATCGGTATAAATAATATTTCACGAACTATAATTACTTCCCGTGTGGCGGTAGTTACACATTAAAAAAAAAAGAATTTATCAAGACCCAAGACGACTCGGCTTTTGCAAAACGCACGGTCATTGACGATCGGACATCTCAGCTGTAATACACGTTCACACGCTCCTTACGTATCATTTAAATATACTGAACGTGTGTAATTTTACGTGGTTTTAATAAATATTCACGGCATTGTATTATAACGACTTACGAGTGTGATCTTTTTTTTAAAAAAAGACTAGCTTCAGTGTTAACCCCGTTTTCTAAAAAAGATAATTTTCTTTAAGACTATTAATACAAAACAGGTGTAGGAAAACGATGCTTACAAAAAATATAATTTGAAGTTCTTGGCATTTTAAACTCTGAACGAGATTCATGTTATAATATTGATTATTAAAACTTGAATCACGTTCAGTCAAAGAGAACTTTGTCACAGACATTAAATTGCTAATAAAATGCACAAAATAATGTTTGCAACTAACACGGTAATTGTACTTAACATTTTTAAAAACACTAAACATGAGTGAAAATCTTAAAAAATCTGGATCAAAACTTAATAATATTTAATTGAATGAAAGTTTACCAGAATAGGTACAGCATTAGGTAATAGCAGAGTAAGTTACTTCATTTTGATTAACATTTTATTCTCAAAGCGTCTGCTGTAAATTTTTTGGCGTCTAATCTGTTCGTCCTGTAGCTACAATCGAACTGTGGCGTAAATTATCATGTTCAGGAAATCTGAACCAAGCCATCAAATATTTCAGATATTTTTTAATAGATACTGCATATTTACATAATATTATTTCCTATTAGTGAGGGTAATAATTTATAGTAAAGTTAGCAACACACAAAGATTTTAGGTTAGAATTTATAACTGTCTGAATATCGAATGGTGTTTATAATAGGCCCTTATGGGCCTATTACACTACGCGATATTCAGCACACGATATTCAGCCTGTCTTATTTTTTGTTCCGAGTAAAACCGGTCTAACTCTTATTACACTACGCGATATGTCGAATCATAGACTAAAACTGTCTGAATATCGAATGGTGTAATAGGCCCTTTAGACCGGTCTTACTCGGAACAAAAAATAAGACAGTCTGAATATCGTGTGCTGAATATCGCGTAGTGTAATAGGCCCTTAAGACAGTCTGATTATCGTGTGCTGAATATCACGTAGTGTAATAGGCCCTTATGACTGTCTGAATATCGAGTGACGTAATAGGCCCTTAAGTGGCGCAGGACAGCGTGTATGTATTTTTATGTAGGTTTTGAACTTCCCTCGCTAAAGGGCCTATTATAAATACCATTCGATATTCAGACAGTTTTAGTCTATGATTCGACATATCGCGTAGTGTATAGGGCCTATTACACGACGCGATATTCAGCACACGATATTCAGACTGTCTTATTTTTTGTTCCGAGTAAGACCGGTCTAACTCTTATTACACTACGCGATATGTAGAATCATAGACTAAAACTGTCTGAATATCGAATGGTATTTATAATAGGCCCTTAAGGGCCTATTACACTACGCGATATTCAGCACACGATATTCAGACTCTTATTTTTTGTTCCGAGTAAGACCGGTCTAACTCTTATTACACTACGCGATATTCAGCACACGATATTCAGACTGTCTTATTTTTTGTTCCGAGTAAGACCGGTCTAACCCTTATTACACTACGCGACGTCGACTAAGACTGTCTGAATATCGAGTAGTGTAATAGGCCCTTAAGGGTTGGACTGGTCTAAAGGGCCTATTACACTACGCGATATTCAGCACACGATATTCAGACTGTCTTATTTTTTGTTCCGAGTAAGACCGGTCTAACTCTTATTACACTACGCGATATGTCGAATCATAGACTAAAACTGTCTGAATGGCCCTTAACCAATGATCGGTACATACTGTAATGAAACAAAACATTTTTTTTTTTTAGACAATCGGTTATCGGTTGACTCGGTTGTCAGCGTGAGCATGAGCACTGAGCCTCAAAAGCCTAGGGATTAACATTGTACATTGGCGTGGCATGTAAAAAACAAAAAGTCATAAACTAAAACAACAAAAATTCAGACCAAAAATCAAAATGAAAAATGTCTAGCAGGTTTCGGCATTTTGTAATTTTGTGAGACGTTTGTAATTTATTGTATGATGTCAGTGTGGTGATGGCCGCGAAGTATTTCGTGTGGGGCGAGGGTGTATGGCGGGAAGTGGACGTGGCGTCGGGCCGCGTGTCGGGCTGGCGACGACGCGCGCGGTTCGTGTTCCTGCGGCGCGGACGCCTGCTGGTGGCCCGGCGCCGGCCCGTGCTGCGCGCACTGGAGGCGCTTGCCAAGGGGCAGCCTAGCGCCGCCGCCGACGGCCGGAGACTCGCACACCGCAGGTAAACAACACCACGTTCTCGGTCGTAATAGCTTTCGCGCTCAAAATGTAACATTGATGCTGATGATGTTGTGACAGGCTCGCTGAACCAGCTGGATATTAAAGATTTTATTGGATTTTACTTAGTACATGGAGGACTTACAGCTAATAAAACCAGACAAAAAAAGAAAACCATAATCATTGGAAAGCCTGACATTAGAATACATTAAAAATGGTGTGAGCATAAAAACAAAAAGCTTCGCTTTATAGTTGAGTAGGATACAGCATAAAAGGTGCAAACCAAGGAGGTTTGCACTTAAATAACTAATCAACCATATAGAGGCACTTTTGAAATGTAAAGAAGTCAGTCTTTAATTGCACATTCCAAAGCGTAGATCTCTATGGAGAAGCAAGAAACTCCATGAACACTCTTTTCAATAACTACATGTTTCTTGTGGCTACTATTATGTGAGAACAATTCAAATAAGGTAAAAAAAAAAAACAAATTCTAAATATTGAAATTAAAATAAGCCATTGGCAGCTAAGAGAGGACCGGTCTCATCTGACAGCGCCGTAGATGGACATGATACATATATTAGCACCACCCAGCTCAACCATTTGGAAGGGAACCAAATGATCCAATACATACTGCCATTTATGGTGAGACATTTGAGCATGACAAACTCTCAACTGCCATACTTGTGTACACTACACGACATATCAGTGTACAAGCTCCAACAATATGTGTTGAAATAGCTGCAGCAGAATATCACTGTTTTTGTTAACCTACATATACGTAGATACACACAGAAGTATCAAATGTCCACCAAGAGCAGTTCAGGTTATTTTATAATGTGAGTGAGCGAATGAGCCTTGCCTTGCCAATGCCTTACATGTGACAGTAGTGTTTGTTTTTTCCCAATTACGCCGATTGCGACTATTTTGCTAGTGTTACGTTGAGACGGCGAATCGGAGAGGACCACCATTGATCTTTTACCTTTGTGGTAGATGTTAGTAAGCTGGAAGGGCAAACACAAGTGTTAGTAAAGACACAAATTATCTAATTTACAAACTTATCTATGATATGATATATATAGGGTGACTGGTAATTAGTGTACGATACTTAAACACGTGATTGTGCTCATGATAACCAACAACTTTTACTATGCGAACAAACCTGAAATCGCGAAAAAAAATCAGCTGTTCAGTACATTTATGTTTGCCTAATGTACTGAACAGCTGATATTTTTTTCGCGATTTCGGCTTTGCTCCCATAATAAAAATTGTTTGTTATCATGAGCACAATCACGTGTTTAAGTATCGTACACTAATTGCCAGTCACCCTATATACAACCATCAATATATATGTACTACGCACTAGATTACACGTGCCGTACACTTACTTCAATCGACTCAGGTGCAGTGTTGTCTATGCAGCTTGATATTGATGACATTAGTGCAGTTTTGACGTTCATGCAGTGTGAGAGCGGAGCTTATAAATTCAAATCAAAGTGAATATAGGTGTAAATAATAATTCTGTGGTCATGTAAGTAAAATTACTGGTTGTCCAAGCAATATAATAGCTTCTAATATCGCAATAGTATGTTAGAAAACATATTATTTTATTTAAATGCCTTCCAATTTTACAATCATAGACTAAAACATGCAGATGTTCACTCCCACAAAAACCAGATTTTTACCTACAACTGGTTTAGTGAACACAGACTTGCATGGTGTTTTATTCCATTTGTTTTTTTTTTTTGAATATTTTATTTAATGTTATTTCTTTTTTGATTAAATGATATCAATGAATTCCGTTCAATTTAAAAATTATGACGACGTGTATTTTTCGATGCTGTAAAAACTCAGCAAGAAATGTCAGCAAATCATTGGGTATCAGTTTTCATCGGTAAGTTTTGTTGTTAAGTAAGGATTCTGTCATTTGTTAACACTTAGGTATTATGTACCTACCTAGTTATTACATGCAGATTAGTATTCAAATATACATTAGGTTCAGTTGAATTTGTAGTCTTATGTGTGATATTGCATTACTGATATTGATATTTCGTCTTTCATACACTATAATTATATTCTAGGTTTGTTCACTCTGGTCAGCCGAAAAGGGAAGAATGGATAAAAAATAAAAATATTTAAAGAAAAACAAAAAACCCGACTGCGTCGAAACTAATTTTAAACTTAAATAAAATATTAGATTGCGGGGTCTATTCGCTCGCTTCGCTCGCTCACACGACCCCGCCATCCCCTTCTAACCTAACCTATCCGAGTTGGAGTGCCCTATAGTCCCGATTGCATCCAGTTTCTCCTGATATAACAACCGTTACATACCCAATGTCAAATTCGGGCAAACGACGGTATACCGGCAGTAATAGCGCAGTAATTTGCTCGCTAAGATTTGGTGATCATTTACTACATTTGGTGTTCGAATACAATTTGTAGTGCAGTCGTGACTAAAATAGCTAGTACTATTGTAATTTTAGACTTTATTTTTCTGGTGTCAAGTATATATATTTTGGTAAAAGAACTAAGGGTATCAAAGCATTTTATGGTGGTCATTATATTGAACCCCGGTCTAAACTACTGATGATTAGTCCCTCTAGAGACCTAACTCGGCTCAAAGCTACATATGCTTGACCTTTACCAAAAATGCGTGAACTTAAGTCAACCACAGTTCGGTCCAAAAGTCCAAAGTAGTTCCTTGGAGCTTGTGTACAGTTACACCCCATCACAATATCAATGGCAACATTTTCGCTCTATTTTACCCTGTCCGCGAAGTGCATCGAATTCTGTCGTCGATGGTTCGATTCTGACTCCTACTCCAGGAACATTGTTTTTAATTGCTTTGTCGTCAAATTCTATATAAACAGCTTGTGGCAATTCTCCGGGTTCCAATTGGTCCCTCCGAAGAGCTGGCCACTCAATTGTCCTTATAACACCCATTGCTCCGTTAACAAGACCATGGGTAACATTCAAATTTCTTCGTAACATAACTCGTGATCCTCAACCGATTGTTAAATATTTAACGATTCCTCCAGTTTTGTTAGGATCATCAGAAACATATACATCTTATCGGTCTCATCGGTTTTTGACCATATGTTTTCGATTCTACTGATATATCAACTGCATGTAATTTATACAACCTAGTAGTTTTTGCCAATATAGTTGTCATCTTTTGATTATGTTCATCGACCTGTCTAGTAGATGGGAAAACTCGAATGATTTGATTTACAAACGTGCATCAAATGAACAACGCCATCTATCGAGTTTGGTGGTAAACTTTTTTTTACCAAAAATATTTGTTCTTCATGCTTTTTCACTGTTTTTTTTTATTTGTGTATCGTTTATACTTGAAATAAAAACTTAAATCAATAAGTAAGAAAATTAGCGAGAATGATTGTTTTGTTAAACAACTTTAAATCGTTATATATCCTAAACTATTATTTAAAATGAAAAATGATAAAAGGAACCTAAAGGTGATTTTAAAATACCTATTCAACGACACCCCACTTGACATAGTTCATCGACTTTTTTTTTTCATTTTGACAATATGGAGTCTGGTTGTAGCTGTGGTGAATTTTGATTACTGTCATGTCTTTAGTGACACTCGCAAGGTTAAGACGAATCGATTGACGTAAGAATTATCAAAATCGACCTACGCATTTGGTCTCTAGAACGCCACATAGAAACAAACATACATACATAGACTGATAAACACATTACCCTCCTTTGCGTCGCGCAGTCGGGTAAAAATTCTCCAAGAGGATAGAAGTGAAAACACGTGGCTTCCTACAAAATATTCGTTTATCTGCTCTGCACACTTTCAAGCTGATCATATTTAACCTATTGAGTAGCGTAATTAGAGACACAATAGAAAGACAATGACGTTCGAACGCCGCGCCGGCGTTCGCTCGAGGTTTAATGAAATTGAAAAAAGATTTTAAAAAAAGTTTTAGCTGCAAAAAAAGTTATAAAATTACAACGGGAAAATAAATATCTCCGAAAAAAAAAACGGAATCTTTAACTGGAATTGTTAAACATTTTAATGATAAATTTACCGTTGTTGTTTGTTTTGTTATTAGATATTAGAAGCGCAGTCCTGATCTTCATTCACTTAGGTTAGCTGTTCTTCAGAATTATGATTACAATAAAGGGTTTCAATATTTTACGCAATTTTGTATTCACTTATTTATTAAAGTAGTAGAACGTGGTTTTTGAATTTACATTAACGAAGACTATTGTTAAATTTTGAGAAAGACTGTTATTGTAATGAATTGTAGGCAAAAAGCTGTGTCACTTCTGCGATATAAAAATCTATATGGATAACATGTCATTACACTATGTTGAACGAAACGCGTAAGTGCCACGAAATTCATAGCGCTTAAGACATTTTGGTCGTGAAAAAAGTATCCTCTAAAAGCTATCTAGGCGCTGTATGTTTTAATAGTTTTGTTAGACGACATAATGCCAATCTAGCGCTGCAGCAAACTTTTGTTTTAACTTTTCAGTATTTTGACAAATAGTTTCCATGAACGTGCTTGTCTATCGCTAGAATATAAGTCGATGTATACAACACATAAACTACTAAATACAGAATAATTATATTTACGCACCAATTAGAATTTTAATTTATTTTCATTAAAAAATGTCGCCAAAAAGTTAATTCATTTGGAAGAGAAGTGGGAGGGAAGGGAATGAAAATTGGGTGGGAGAGGTCGACGGTATAGCATCCATCGTAATATTCTCGGCTGGCGCGTTCGTTGGCACTGTTGCAGGAACTGGTACAGACGCGGGAAACGTGACGCGGGGGGTTTTACAAACACGCGGGCTTGCGTTTCTTCTTTCGACTTTTTGTAGTCGGCATTCTTCCTTCCAGTTTGGTACCCTAGCACGATCTATGCCCTAGCGGCCCTATCAGACCTACATATGGAAATCGTGCAGGAGGGGAAAGGTGGGAACTGCCCTGCAGAGAGCTGCGTACGCTACGAGGTGCTCAGCAACCGGTTCGAACGACCGGCCGCCTCGGCTGTGCCTACAGTCCGGCCCTCGCAGCGTGCGCAACCGTACAGGCACAGAAGTGCTGTTCAACCAGGGATTGGTTGACGACACCGCACAATATGTGGCACCGCCTTGGAACGGCGTTAACCCAGGCACACTTTTGACACCGTTAGGTGGCACGTACCTGAGCCGCGGTCCACCTGCTTAAAGGTTCTTCACGCGGCGACAAAGGACCCGTTGTGGATTCCTCTCTGCAACTCGACACGACAACTTGGAGACTCGAAGTTCCCGACGTGGCAACAATCCTAAGCACCTACTGGGTCGGACTTGCCGCGTTCCTCTTCTTTCTTGAAGCGTTCCTGTTCGAGCTTGAAGTATTCCCTTCTTCAAACTTCGACTCCAAATGAATATCTCTTCACGTCTCCCCAAAGACGCAATAAGCCGCTCGATATCCGGCTACCGAAGGACCATTCTTCCTCTGTTGGGGACAGAGGGAAGCAAATATATAACAACAAAACACAATGGTCACGTTCAAAGGCCTCGGCCGTTTTATTGTAACACATAAACGTTTATCCCAACAGTAAATACACTATACAAACGCGGAGTCCTTTACACACGTGACGACACTCACTGCAGAGAGAGAACCTCGTCTTGTCAAAATGTACCACTTTCAAACTTCCTCTAATATAGTAATTTCTCGCTTTATCTATTCTCGTCACATGTTGATGGGTGCAGAGGGAGAGGGAGGCCAAAGAAAAGATGGATGGATTGTGTGAACAGTGATGTGAAAGAAAAGGAAGTTAGTGATAGCATGACGGTTGACAGGATAGAATGGAAGAAAAAAACGTGTTGCGCCAACCCCAAATAAGACGGGACAAGGGCAGGAAGATGATGATCTATTCTCGTCACACCACACATCCATCTCAACATTCTCATCTCCGCTACATGCAATCTTTTTTCATCAATCTTTTTCACAGCCCAACATTCTGATCCATACAATATGACAGGTCTTATCACGGATTTGTAGATTTTACCCTTCAACTTGAGGGGTATCCGTGGGTCACAAGTTCTTCCAGTGACCTGTCGCCATTTCATCCATCCTGAATTAATCCGATGTTTTACGTCTCGGTCTACCTCGCCATCTCCTTGGATAAGCGACCCGAGGTACCGTAAGTCGGAGCAGATCGGAATAGGCGTTCCAGCGAGAGCTAAGAGCACAGGACCGGAGAGACCGCCGAAATCGCAGAACAAGGATTCGGTTTTCGTTCTGCTCAATTTTAGGCCAACACTCTCCAGTCTGTGCCACCACACCTCCAATCTACTCTGGACCTCTAGGACGCTCTCGGCCACCAGCACAATGTCATCGGAAAACAGCACACACCAGGGAGCCTTTTCCTGGGTATTCGACGTCAGAGCGTCCATTATCATCAGGAAGAGGTAAGGGCTGAAAGCCGACCCTTGATGTAAGCCAACAGCTACATTGAAGCTGCCAGTGTTACCCACTGTAGATCGGACTTGGGTACTGCATTGGCTGTACATTGCTCGAATCAACTGCACATACTTCCCAGGCACACCTTTCTCCTTTAGGACCCACCACAGAACCTCACGAGGTACCCGGTCATATGCCTTTTTATGCGCACCTCTGTATTTCTCGCACAGCTGGCATATAGCAAAAATGGCATCTGCTGTACCCCGACCAGGCATAAAACCTAATTTGTTCTGTGAAATTTAACTCTCTTCTCTCAACCGCCTTTCAATAACTTTTCCCAGGCTTTCATAGTATGTGACATTAGCTTTATTCCTCTATAATTGTTGCATTCAAGCACATCACCCTTGTTTTTAAAGATGGGCACCAGGGAACTGTTGCACCACTCATCAGGTATGGCTTCCCGCAACAACTTATTGATGAACAAAGCTAACCACGTCCACCTATCCACTCGCAATAACTTCCACACTTCAACTGATATTCCGTCTGGACCATTTGCCTTACCATTCTTCATTCCATTTACAGCTATTCTGACTTCATCCATACTAATCATTCTCAGTAACCCCACATTCACTGGCTTTTTCTCTATAATTCCATTCCAGTTGTTTCAATCATCAGTCTTTAAAAATAGTACTTCCACTTCTTCTTGATTTTTTCTGATAGAATCATTCCAGCATCATCCCTTATACATCTTATCTGACAAACATCTCTCGCGTTTCTCTCTCATGCTCTAGCAAGCCGATGTAGATCTTTCAGACCTGCCAGACTGTCTAGTGTATCGTATAGTTTGTCCTGCGCTTTTGCTTTCGCTATTGCCACGGCTTTCTTGGCTTTTTAGGGTTCTGTAGCCAAATGGCAAAAAACGGAACCCATATAGATTCGTCATGTGTCTGTCTGTCCGTCCGTATGTCACAGCCACTTTTTTCCGAAACTATAAGAGCTATACTGTTGAAACTTGGTAAGTAGATGTATTCTGTGAACCGCATTAAGATTTTCACAAAAAATAGAAAAAAAACAATAAATTTTGGGGGTTCCCCATACTTACTTAAAACTGAAACTCAATTGTTTTTTTTTTTTTTTCATCAAACCCATACGTGTGGGGTATCTATGGATAGGTCTTAAAAAATGATATTGAGGTTTCTAATATCATTTTTTTATATACTGAATAGTTTTGCGCGAGAGACACTTCCAAAGTGGTAAAATGTGCCCCCCCCCCCGTAACTTCTAAAATAAAAGAATGATAAAACTAAAAAAAATATATGATGTACATATAAACTTCCTTCCTCGTACCTTACAAACTTCCACCGAAAAATGGTTTGAACGAGATCTAGTAAGTAGTTTTTTTTTTAATACGTCATAAATCGTAAACCGCAATTTACCTTTCAAGTTTGTACGGAACCCTCAGTGCGCGAGTCCGACTCGCACTTGCCCAGTTTTTTTCAGACTGCTATGCCGGAGGTCGTGGGTTTGATTCCCACCCATGGCAAATGTTTGTGTGAATTGTGATGAGCTTAATCATTTGTTCTGTGTCTGGGTGTAATTTATCTATAATATGTATTTAGATTTTTTTTTTTTTTTTATTCTTGATAGGTTCGCGCTTGACCGCTAACTCACCTGATGGAAAGCGACGATGCGGTCGACGATGGAGCGCGCTTACCTAGAAGTAACCTATTCACTCTTGACTTAAAGATTCCCGGGTTGTAGCCATCAGGAAAAACAGATTCCGGCAAGGAATTCCACTCCTTAGCTGTACGCACTATGAATGTGTTCCCAAAACGTTTTGTGCGTATAGGTGGGCTGTCCACCATGTACCGGTGGCGCATTGCCGTACGCCTGGTGGTCCGATGATGGAACGGGCGCGGGCGGAATTAGGTTATGCAATTCCGACGCACCGGTTTGTAACCGACAGGCTAGCAACTCTGCGTCGATGCTCAAGACTTTGAAGCCTCGACTCAACGAGTGCATCATTGCCAATGATCCTCCTGGCTCGCCTCTCAATTGCCTCAAGTGCATCAAGCTGGTATCGGGCAGATCCGTCCCAAAGATGAGAGCAGTACTCCATACACGATCGAACTTGCGCTTGATAAAGTTTGAGCAGCTGTAAGTAATAGCTGTGATTTAAGTATGTTTATCAGTTGTCTAGTACTCGTAACACAAGCTCGGTTTAGCTTGGGACTAGACGGTGTCGTTGTGTGATAGTTGTGTGAATATTATTAATATATACGTATATAATATTCACACAACTATCACGATTATTATATATTATATTATATATACAAAATATCTTTCTTAAATATGTTTTCAAATTAAGTTAATTGCTAAGAACATTGAACCAACCAAACTAAATATTATTCAAAATGAATAGTATAGAATAAACTTGGAGTATTGAGGTAGGTGTACAAAAAAAGTACAACAATCATTGGTGTCTTCAAGGCTAGACTGTAGGCTCCTAATAAACTAGTGCGCCTCACCATCAACGATTGCATCACTGCTTGCCATCAGGTGAGATCGCAGTCAAGCAAACTTTTTAGGGTGCCAACGGGACCCTATTAGTAAACCTGCACTGCCTAGCCATCCATCTGTTTGTATCTCAGAAACTGTAAGAGGCCGCTACAAGTATTAATATAGTTAAATGGAATGATTAATATCTGAATAATTATAAAGTTGGTGGTGTGACACCCCCGTGCCTCGGACGGCACGTAAAGTTGGTGGTGTGACACCCCCGTGCCTCGGACGGCACGTAAAGTTGGTGGTGTGACACCCGCGTGCCTCGGACGACACGTAAAGTTGGTGGTGTGACACCCGCGTGCCTCGGACGGCACGTAAAGTTGGTGGTGTGACACCCCCGTGCCTCGGACGGCACGTAAAGTTGGTGGTGTCACACCCCCGTGCCTCGGACGGCACGTAATGTTGGTGGTGTGACACCCGCGTGCCTCGGACGGCACGTAAAGTTGGTGGTGTGACACCCCCGTGCCTCGGACGGCACGTAAAGTTGGTGGTGTGACACCCGCGTGCCTCGGACGGCACGTAAAGTTGGTAGTGTGACACCCGCGTGCCTCGGACGGCACGTAAAGTTGGTGGTGTGACACCCGCGTGCCTCGGACGGCACGTAAAGTTGGTGGTGTGACACCCGCGTGCCTCGGACGGCACGTAAAGTTGGTGGTGTGACACCCGCGTGCCTCGGACGGCACATAAAGTTGGTGGTGTGACACCCCCGTGCCTCGGACGGCACATAAAGTTGGTGGTGTGACACCCGCGTGCCTCGGACGGCACGTAAAGTTGGTGGTGTGACACCCCCGTGCCTCGGACGGCACATAAAGTTGGTGGTGTGACACCCGCGTGCCTCGGACGGCACATAAAGTTAGTGGTGTGACACCCGCGTGCCTCGGACGGCACGTCAAGCCGTTGGCCCTGCGCCTGATCTCTCCCCAGTCGGTGTCGGATTGCCGTCCCATCGGACTATGAGAGTAAAGCAACAGAGAGTGCAACTGTGTTTGCGCACGCACTTGTGCACTATAACATTTATTTATTTAAACTTCATGTACAGTAGTGGTACATAGGCGGACTTAATGCAACAAGGCATTCTCTACCAGTCAACCTTTGGGTTAAAAAAGACAAAAAAAAATAATTAATATCTCCTGCGTACTTGGCTAATTTCTGTTAAAAGTGGCCACCGTGATGGAAATACGGTCGGGAGGATTATAGTATCTTCACAGTGGCCTTTATGCTAGCATGTCATTTTGATGTCTCTCCCTGCAGCAAGTCCGAGAGCCGCGCGCACAGGCGCGAGACCCCCGCGCCGCCCGAGCCGCGCCCCGCGCCCCCCGCGGCCCCCCTCGCCTGCGAGCACCACCACTGCTGCGTGCACAATGGGTGACTATCTCAGCTTGTTCTCGCCTCGTGCACCACTTATGAACGTGGTAGATGCTCTCTAGCACAGTTCCTTGGTTTTCTAGTTCGTTGTATTAGTTGAAAGCTTACTGGTGTAGTAGTACATTGTAATGCATGTCCTTGTGTTCACTTAGATGTCATTTCACGTGAAGTTGGTAGTAGTAGACAGATCAATCTAAGCAAAGGTAGCGGTGTGGCGGCGAGGTGTGTCACGTGCGCGACAAACGAGCGGCGTCATTGCAGGTGCCCCGGCCGCGAGCCGCCGCGCCGCGAGGCTGCCACGCAGAGCGCGCGCGACGCCGCCACCTGCACGGAGCCCGCCTACACGCTCAGCGTCAAGCACGACCCGCCCGCGCCCCGCGCCGCCCACAGCTCCGGCGACGAGTTCCTGAGCACGCGCGCGCGCGGCCCACACGACGTGAGCACGCGCGCGCGCGGCCCCCACGACGTGAGCGTCCTGCTCGGCAAACACGCGCAGCCCACCACGCCGCCAGACAGCGCTGCAGACAAGAAGCACCCGCCCGGGCAGGGCATGACGCGCGGCCAGGGAGCGCGGCCAACTACGCGAGCACGCGCTGCTACCACCAGCGACAAAACAGACTCCACGTCGGCAGACGAACCACTGCAACGGAGAGCGAGGGGCAGCTCGTACCGCCAGGGCCCCGCCGTGTGCAAGGAGCTGATCGTGTCGGAGGCGGACATCCTGGCGCTACGCGGCTTCGTGGCGCGCACGCGGCCCTCGGCGCTGTACCGCTTCGACGCGGACGACGAGTACAAGCGCGCGCTGTTCTACGCCATCAACCCGCTGGTGGAGCTGGAGCGGTGCGCGCGGCTGGAGCGGCTGCTGTCGTCGCGCTCGGCGGCCGCGCTGCCGCACTTCGCGGCGCGCCTGGGCCTGGCGCCGCGCTCGGACTGCGAGGCGCCGCCCTCGCCCGCGCCGCGCCGCTCCACGCGCCCCGAGCCCAAGAGCTACCGCGAGCGCAGCGACTCTTCAGATACCGACAAGGTAACTACACTACGTCTGAAATGGTTGTGAACAGTTTCCTAACCATGCAGAAGACGAGAACTGACTAACATAAGAGCCCATCAATGGCCTTATGTGTCGAGCTCTTGAACAGTTCCACAAATGTACAAACATACCTAGTCGCGACTAGCTGCGCGCCGCTCCCAGCCACCGCTCCGCCACACTAACAGAAACACGTAGATTTGTAAATAATAACAACTGTTAGAGATACAAGATAGAAAGTGACAGACAAAAGACTTTTGATTTCAAGGAGAACAAGGAAAAACACTCTTCTCCGAATAAAGAGCGAAGCGAACCGCTCGGCGTCACGAAGCAGGCGCCGCGAGCGACCGGACGTGCCGCCAGGCTCGACGAGGTGGCGGTGATGAGAGCGCCCGTAACTAATGGCGTCGCCAGTGATGCTCCGAGGGCGAAGCGCCCCGCGGCCGCAGCACCCGAGCGGAGCAAGCAGAAGGTAGCACGCGAGAGTGAAGACAGTGGCGTCGCGGCGTCCGTGAGCGACAAGCCGAGGCCGCCGCCCGTGAACGACAAGCCGAGGCCGCCGCCCGTGAGCGACATGCCGGGGCCGCCGCCCGTGAGCGACATGCCGGGGCCGCCGCCCGTGGGCACGCACGTCATCAGCAAACGGTAGGTAGCCGGTACTCCGGTGCCGCATCCGGCGTACTCAACGCTTCCACTTTAACTCAGTTTTCCCAGTACACGATAATCCCCAGTTGTTATTGCAGCCAAGTTACTTAGTAAATGTTTGACGTGTGATGTGTGCAAGGCTTTCGGTACAGTCACCACTCCAAGCTTCTTTGTGAAATAGAGTTCACTTGTATTTGTGTTCGTATTGCTGGCGTTGAATGTTGTGCTATTGTAACTAGAGTGCATACAGACCGTACATGATAGTTTTACACACATGCAATGCATTCATTACTGCATGTTTTTTTTTAATTTTGAAGTAAAATATTTATTAGCTATTAAACAATAATATTATGAAGGATTTTTTAAAATATCTACACTCCTTCATTAGCGACGAAGTTGACAAAAAACAATAGTTTAAAAAACTAAAAAACACGCTTTTAGCGCGCACTAAAAATTACAAAACGATTTTTTTCGTATCCCATTCAGCAAACCCTTTCATTTAATACCCATATCATGGGGGTGCATTTCAAATAGCCAATCGGCCATCTTGGATGTCCGCCATGTTGGATTTAAGTCACGTGACTATTTTTTCGTATTCCTGACAGCAAACCCTTTCATTTGATTACCCATATCATGGGGTTGCATTTCAAATAGCCTGTCCGCCATCTTGGATTTAAGTCACGTGGCTATTTTTTTTCGTTTTCCTGACAGCAAACCCTTTCATTTGATACCCATATCATGGGGTTGGATTTCAAACAGCCAGTCCGCCCATCTTGGGGAGGCCGCCATTTTGGATTTTTAATGACGTTTCTTTAGTTTAGTTTCGCTAGTCATGTATTGACATCAGAACTCAGAGCGTGTGCAAAATTTCATCCTAATCGAAGACCGGGAAGTGGGTCAAATTAAGATTCCAAGATTTTCTTACATACATAGTTACAAGTGAAGCCAATAAAAGCGTGTTAAAAACGGGAAGTCCGACATAAGAGCCCGTCGTCAAAGTCCATCGCGCTCTTTGTCTATTTATTAAAAACAAATAGCGGTTTTCGCGTGGTTATTTAAAATTGTAATATCTTTGCTTGTTTTTCGATCAATTTTGATTCTGATTTCTCTATTAGTATTTTGTTTTTGTATAATTACCGATAAACTGATTCAATATCAAGCATTGTCTTGTAACATAGCCATACTGGCTGATGTTCCTCGTTACGTCGGGAGTTCCTGCGGGCGCGAGGCTGGGCCCGGTGTGTACTAGCGTGCGGTTGTGTTGCAGCGCGTCGCGCGCGAACGTGAAGGAGTACTCGAACTTGGAGGACCACGCCATCGTGGCGTGGGTGTCGGCGGGCGCGCGCGCGTCGCAGGTGGGCGGCAACCGCGTGTGGCGCGAGCTGCAGGAGCAGTACGAGCGGCTCACGGGGCGCGGTGAGTGTCGTGCGCGCGCGGCGGGTCGTGTGGGGCCGGACTGACGAGTGTGTCCACAGCGCGCTCGTGGCACTCGCTGCGTGCCGTGTGGGGCCGGACTGACGTGTGTGTGTCCACAGCGCGCTCGTGGCACTCGCTGCGCAACCGCTACCTGCGCTACATCCTGCCGGCGCTGGGCGCGCTGCACTTGCCGCCCGCCGACGTGTCCCGCCTGCGCGCCGCCGCCGCTACCGGTATGTCGCACACGTACTATCTAACATAACACTTCATTATCTTCTTGCCCTTGTCCGTATTACTCAGAGTCGACGGGACATATTTTTTCTTCAATTCTGTTCTATTACTCTCATTTCTTTCACATCACTCTCACACATCTTTTCTTTGGCCTCTCTCCCTCTCCATTCATCCACATGTATACTCATAGTTCTTTTAGTAACATGCGTTTCATCCGTCCTTCTCGCACTTCCATACCAAGACAAACACTTCCCCATCAACATTTATGTCACTGGCGCCACTTTCAAACTTCCTCTATTTCTCACTTTATCCATTCTCGTCACACAACATATCTATCTCAACATTCTCATCTTAGCAAATTTTTTTCGTCCGTCTTTTTCACAGCCCAACATTCGGATCCATACAGTAAGACAGGTGTTATCCCGGACTTGTAGCCCTTCAATTTGAGGGGCATCCGTGTGTCACAAGTTGTTCCAGTGACCCGTCGCTATTTCATCCATCCTGAGTTGATCAGATGTGTTACGTCTCGGCCTACTTCGCCATGAAAGCCATCCGAAAGTCGGAGCAGATCAGTATGGGCGTCCCAGCGAGAGCTAAGGGCGCAGGACTGGAGAGACTGCCGAAATCGCAGAACCAGTGTTCTGTTTTAGTTCTGATCAATTTTAACTCTCCAGTCTATGCCACCACACCTCCAATCTGCTCTGGACCTCTAGGCTACTTTCGGCAACCAACACAATGTCATCGGCAAATAGCATACACCAGGAAGCCTCTTCCTGGATGTCCGACGTCAGAGTGTCCATTACCATCAGGAAGAGGTAAGGGCTGAGGGCCGACCCTTGATGTAAGCCCACAGCCACAGAAGCTGCCAGTGGTGCCCACTGTAGACCGGACTTGGTTACTGCATTGGCTGTATATCGTTCGGATCAACTGCACATACTTCCATACTTCCCAGGCACACCTTTCTCCTTAAGGGCCCACCACAGAACCTCACGAGGTACGGGTCGTATATCTTTTCGAGGTCAAAGTACCATGTGCAAGTTTTCAATGTGCACCTCTGTATTTCTCGCATAACTAGAGAAAATAAAATCTGTTGCACCCCGACCAGGCGTAAAACCGACTTGGTTCTGTTAATTTTCACTGTCTTCTCTCAGCCTCCTTTCAATAATTTTCTTCCAAGCTTTTCATAGTATTTGAAAACTTTATTCCTCTATAATTATAACAAAACACACCTAAATCACAAAGTAATGCGCCTGGCTGGGTTTGAACGCGCAACCTGCAACTCGTAAGTCAGGACCGTTACCACTGCTCTCAAAACGGTGAAGGAAAACATCGTGAGGAAACCGGCACGTCCTAGAACCAAAAATTCAAAGACATGTGACATCCACCAACAAGCACTGGGCCCGCGGGGTGGATTACGGCCCGTTCCCTCTCCTAGAGACGAAGCACTGGGTCCTAACAGTGCAAACATTATAAGGTTGATTATGTTTATATGCTGCTTATGCTGTACACCTGAATAAAGTCAAAAGACAAACAACGTAATAGACCATGATTAAGGTTTCAAACGTGTGCCTACACGAGGGGTGGCGTCACTTTGTGTAAACACACGTGCGTCGTTCCTCGACAGTTAACAAGCAAACCCGGATGGAAAACAGTGCTATGTGGGTGGTATACATGCGGTGTCTGACATCGACGCACTAACGGATACCGTGGATCCAGTCCATGATTCTGGACCCCCCAGTGGTGGAATTTTTCGTCGGTTTTTTTTCCTATTTTCTTTTTAATCTTTACTTTTTAAAATTTAAACTGTTTAAAATCGTTATTTTATTTATCTACCCCCATGACTTTATAATTAATTTTTTTTTTAACCGACATCAAAATAAGGAGGAGGTTATTCAATTCGGTTGTATTTTTTTTTTATCATTTTTTTTTTATGTCTGTTACCTCAGAACTCCGTCGTTTATGGGCCGATTTGCAAATTTGAATATGCTTCCAGATTGGTCACATTTTTTTTTAAATCCAATTCTGATGATGGGATCCATAAGGAATCGAGGGAACTCCTCAAATATTATAGGCAACCATATAGTGATTTTGGTATTTTCATCGAGAACTTAAGCATTTACAGTCAAAAAGTGACATTTGATGAAGTGGAACTGATGAAGAAGACCAGAAATGGTCAACGGAACTTCATACTCACTTTGATATCACAATGAAGATAGTTAAGCGACTATGACAATACAAATAAATGAATGGTTCTGAATAGTTACGTTGAAAATGGTATCATCGAAGTGATCTGATGATGATGATGGAGCCGGAAGGTAGGCCCTGGAACTCCGTAATTAATCAATGTAACCTAGCCGTTTTTGGACTTATTAGAATTGTCATGAGACGCACTTTGGCTATAAGGTACTATCGAACTGATCTGGTGATGGAGCCGGAAGGTGGAAGTTAGACACAGGAACTTTATAATAAAACAATGTAACCTAGCAGTGTTTGGGTTAATTGGAATCGTCATGAGAAATAGGCACTCTGTTTATAAGTGTATCGCAACTAAAAAGTGTAAAATAAAAACTTAATACAAAATAAAAATAACCGACTTCACTAAAAAAAAACACTAAAAGGGTCAAAATAACTTTAATTTCGGAAGTCGGCGTTTCTCGGTATTGTTTGTTTTTTATTTAACACCGAAATTAAAGTTATTTTGACGCTTTTAGTGTTTTTTTTTTTTGTAAAAACTAATATCGGGGTTTAAAAAAGTACAGATATTTTTCGACAGAATAGACATCACGAAACAGATCAGTAATCACCTTTTAGGTTACGTATAAATTATAATATTTCTTGTAAATAAAAACTAGTTTCATTTTTACATAATGGTTTCATTTTACATTTTTATCAAACATAATTAGTAATTAAGTACGCAGTATGTAAGTAGGACATGTCTGCATTTCTCTTTTCACACTTCGCCACTTTTTCGGGTCATCAAATGAGCATGAGCACCCATGAGGTTTTCTGAAAGCCGGCGCCCCTGGTTACATGTCTATTGTCTCTATCCAGAATTATATTTTTCCACTGGATAGCTAAAGTAGCAAAGAATTGGGCACGCTAAGTGAGGACTGTGACGCATCGTCCATTTTAAGACTTTGTTTCGGAGAAGCTACGACCGACGTTCGTTTAGAATCGTCAGCTCTCGTCAAAACCTATCGATTGCATATATATGAAACACTAGGCTTCTGTCAGCGGTTACGTCCGCGTGAATGTCGGTTATAGCGGACGCCAAGTCAAAGCCATAAGTAGCTTATGTTTGTTGGGGTTCAAGCTTACTCTGTACCAAATTCCATCAAAATCGGTTTAGCAGTTTATCTGTGAAAGCGTAACAGACAGACAGAGTTACTTTTACATTAATATGGATTAGTGTAAAACAGTTGCAGTGAATATAAATTGTTAAAATAAAAATATCGGCCTAACACGTAAAAAAGCCAAATGCAGAGATCGTATACAGTTGGAAAGGGCTTCTCAAGAGCAATCGAATGATAGCAATATAACACCATTCGGCCGAATGAAGCAGCGGTGACGGGAACGTACAAGAATGAATGCGGCCGAACTGATCAACGACGGTGCCAGCGTTACGTACACGTTTGAGGACCGAAACTGTGAAGCGGACGCCCTCGACGGGTACCCGTCGCGTGACAAAGCGCGTGTGTTCACACGGACGGTCCCCGTCGCGAAAACTGGATTATTACCTGCGCAGTGTCGCTAGTTCAACTTTAACGGTGTGCATGTAGTCGTGTCGATGGAGAACTTTATTACATAGTAAAACATTTTTGTATGGGACCGCGCGGGCGTCCTCTACACAGTTTCAGCCCTGAGGCGGAGTGATTTCAAAAGGCCATGTTCGTAGTGAGGATGTGGCGCTGCACCGGGTCCGGCTGGGCCACCAGCCGCACCGGGCCAGCGCTAGGTGTACTGGTGGGCCCCGGAGCTCATGTCCCTGTGTGAAGCGTGGCGTTGCCGCAAATCACGTGCTGTTAAACCCCTGTTTCCCCAACATTATTATTAACTTGCAAGGCTATGCTTATGCGATCAGTTTTACTACAGTCTGAACGAATTGCTGGCCAGCAACGGACCTGGTTCCTGCTCGCCGGCTGGCCTTCAGCAACTATTACAGAACGTGGAACACTTCCGGGTCGAATTCTACCCTTGAGAGGCAACACGCTGTCGAGTATAGTCCAGGTGATACAAGTAAATTCTACCAGAGTGTGTGTTGGTTCTCTATGAAATAAACCTTAGTAAAAGTTAGTTGTGTTTTTCTTTCTAAGTGCCGGGACCGACAATCTAACATTGCGCCTCGAATAAATGTTAGCAAGATTGATGTGGCGTGATCATTTGACAATTTCCCACGACAAGAAAAAAAAACATTACGTACACGTACTTATTCACGTACAACACGGCCGTTTCCGTGAAAAAAAAAACAGCTCCTTTTTTATTATTTTTTTATTTACTATATAAAAATTGTCAAAGTATACTGAAAACCACGATGGTAGCATGCCCAGTGCTAGGTTGTCCTAGGTGCGAGGCGACAGTCGCTGTCTCTATACCACCATGAGATCCCGCCGGAGCTTTGTCCGCGAGGAGTTTCGCCCCGGCGTTGAACCTCCACGCTCCACTTGCATGTGTGTTCAAGAACTATTACCTTCAAATCCCGCGTTGGCTAGGCGGTGAGTAAGCTCACCGCCTCGCAGGAGACCGTGCGGTATCCCCGTATCATCCGAATGGTCATGACCCATTTAGAGATGATCAACCAGCTACCCGGTCGCTTCCACAGCGACGGCGCCCCATAATGAGCCATGGACCGCACAACCCCCGTGTGGAGACTTCGGCAGGAGGCGTCTAGTCCCCCCTACATTGGGTAGGACGCGTAAGTGCAGCCCCGGCCCGCTCCAATCTGGAAGCCGGACGACGGAAATGCTTCTCGAAGTTCTACCGACTGTCGACAATGTGAACAGGGGGTGTGAATGACACCGTTATTTGGGATCCCGAGGAATATGAAAACACATGGCCTCGGACTTGTGCAAGGCCACCTCGATTGCCGACTGCTGGTTCCTCTCAACGACTGTCGCAACCCCGCGTGTCGTAATTTCACCCGCCGCCTAGTGTGACCTCCCTTACGCCAGAAGCGTATCGTCAGCGTAGCAAACTATGCTGGCGCCGCTAGGGGTTGTCGCTCAGAACCCAGGCGTAATCGATGTCACACAGGAGCAACCCCAGGACCAATCCCTGTGGGTCGCCGCACGATGTCTCTCGCAGGTTCCACTCTCCCCGGTGACCAGGGTAGATGATGGCCCTATCCGCCAGATAGGCCTCGATCGTCTCGGAGCTAAGTCATGGGCGGGAATGCGCTCCGTTCCCTTGTGAACGGGGACGGAGCGCTCACCATGCCCCACACGAGCTCGGGTCAGAGACTCGCGTCAGCGGGGGAGCTCTGGGTGCGGAGAAGTTCATTCCGTAGGGGCATCCCCACAGGTTACGTCGGTCACTCTTCTCGGGCCAGATTCGTGGATCGCAGCATCTCCGCTAGGAGGGCGAGCGTCTCCGCTCTATACCCCTCGTACAGCTCCACCTCCCTGGCCAGGTGTTCGTAACGCTGGCACCGTCGTTGATCCGTTCGGCCGCATTCATTCTTGTACGTTCCCGGCACTGATTCACACGGTCGTATGATATTTTATTTGGATTCGATTGCTCTTGAGAAGTTCTTTCCAACCGTATACGATGTCTGCATTTGGATTTGACTTTTTGCAGGAAAGGCCGATGTTATATGTTTGTGACCTCAAAATAGGGAATATGATGCAGTTATTTGCTAAATCAAATATTTAACTCTAGTAAACAAATATGGAATAATTTAAAATATTTCTTCATCAACAACGAAGTCATAAAGCATCAATAAGAAAGAATAAACCGACATGGACTTTGACGTCATAGTGCATCACGCCTGTACGGTCGCCATCGAAAACGGTGTCTTGGCGAAAGAGACGGGTATATTTGTTTAAAAATGTTATATCTCGTTTGCTTTTCTACCACATTCATTGATAGTTTTCATGTTGTATATTTATTGATAAACTGGTTAGCTAACAAATATGCATTCCATGCATATTTCCTGTTGTGAATGGAGTTTATGGTCGTGTTCCGCTGTGCAGGCGCTATCAAGAGGCAGAATCGCGCGGGCGCCCCCCTGGCGGCGCGCCGGCCCTCCATATACAAGTCTCCGCCGCGCGGCGCCGCCTCGCGCCTCCCGCGCGCCCGCACAGACAGCGAGGACGATACTGACCGTAAGTATTACTGCGCAGGCGCTATCAAGCGGCGCGCCGGCCCTCCATATACAAGTCTCCGCCGCCTCGCGCCTCCCGCGCGCCCGCACAGACAGCGAGGACGATACTGACCGTAAGTATTACTGCGCAGGCGCTATCAAGCGGCGCGCCGGCCCTCCATATACAAGTCTCCGCCGCCTCGCGCCTCCCGCGCGCCCGCACAGACAGCGAGGACGATACTGACCGTAAGTATTACTGCGCAGGCGCTATCAAGCGGCGCGCCGGCCCTCCATATACAAGTCTCCGCCGCCTCGCGCCTCCCGCGCGCCCGCACAGACAGCGAGGACGATACTGACCGTAAGTATTACTGCGCAGGCGCTATCAAGCGGCGCGCCGGCCCTCCATATACAAGTCTCCGCCGCCTCGCGCCTCCCGCGCGCCCGCACAGACAGCGAGGACGATACTGACCGTAAGTATTACTGCGCAGGCGCTATCAAGCGGCGCGCCGGCCCTCCATATACAAGTCTCCGCCGCCTCGCGCCTCCCGCGCGCCCGCACAGACAGCGAGGACGATACTGACCGTAAGTATTACTGCGCAGGCGCTATCAAGCGGCGCGCCGGCCCTCCATATACAAGTCTCCGCCGCCTCGCGCCTCCCGCGCGCCCGCACAGACAGCGAGGACGATACTGACCGTAAGTATTACTGCGCAGGCGCTATCAAGCGGCGCGCCGGCCCTCCATATACAAGTCTCCGCCGCCTCGCGCCTCCCGCGCGCCCGCACAGACAGCGAGGACGATACTGACCGTAAGTATTACTGCGCAGGCGCTATCAAGCGGCGCGCCGGCCCTCCATATACAAGTCTCCGCCGCCTCGCGCCTCCCGCGCGCCCGCACAGACAGCGAGGACGATACTGACCGTAAGTATTACTGCGCAGGCGCTATCAAGCGGCGCGCCGGCCCTCCATATACAAGTCTCCGCCGCCTCGCGCCTCCCGCGCGCCCGCACAGACAGCGAGGACGATACTGACCGTAAGTATTACTGCGCAGGCGCTATCAAGCGGCGCGCCGGCCCTCCATATACAAGTCTCCGCCGCCTCGCGCCTCCCGCGCGCCCGCACAGACAGCGAGGACGATACTGACCGTAAGTATTACTGCGCAGGCGCTATCAAGCGGCGCGCCGGCCCTCCATATACAAGTCTCCGCCGCCTCGCGCCTCCCGCGCGCCCGCACAGACAGCGAGGACGATACTGACCGTAAGTATTACTGCGCAGGCTAAGGCGGGAGCGAAGCGGAGCAAAGCTCACGCTTTAATCTTCGTGGTTATGTTTTCTATAACCACTCAGAAGTAGAAGCCCTGCGGAGCGGGTCTCCATCGAGCTATCTTGGCAGGTAGGGTAGTCTTAAACTACTGTAATACTGTACCACCGTGCTCGCTTACGTCATAAAAGGACGGACCTTGTATAAAATTTGTCACTCCTAGTCCCAGTGATTTCGGCTGTGCGTTGATATGTCAGTTCTCCTTTTATATATAAAGGTTCTATCTCATGTTATTACATCTGTACATAAGAAGGGGTCAAAAACCGAGGTCACTAATTATAGGCCTATATCTAAGCTGTGCATTATAGCTAAAATGTTTGAGAGGATTGTCTATAACCAGCTATATCCCGCCCTTGCTAGCTCGCTCAGCTTCTTCCAACACGGATTTTTAAAAGGACGCTCTACCACTTCTAATTTGATTTTATTTAATGATTTCATTACAGACGCTATGGATAATGGTAGGCAGGTCGATGTGGTTTACACTGACTATAGCAAGGCATTTGATCGGATCGACCACGATACTCTGATAAAGAAACTAAGCTTCATGGGGATCCGTGGAGACCTCTTAAGATGGTTCTCTTCTTACATTAATAACAGGTCACAGGCAGTAGTACTTAACAATTATATGTCTAGCTGGGTAATTGTGCCTATTGGAGTGCCTCAGGGTTCGTTGCTCGGTCCCTTATTATTCGTTATTTATGTGAACGACATCGATCAGTGCCTACATTCTTCTAAACTGCTATGCTTTGCTGATATGAAAATCTTTGCCACCATTTCAACGCTCGAAGATAGACTAGCATTTCAGGCTGATTTGCATCGGCTAGAAGAGTACTGTAAGGCTAATAAACTTGATCTGAACCCATCTAAGTGTTCGGTGATCACTTACACTAGAAAACGTGCAATCATAGCTAATACATATACTTTGGCGGACCAGATCTTGCCAAGGTGCCATAGTATTCGTGACTTGGGCGTCCGTCAGGACACTAAGTTAATTTTTGACGTTCACATTGATGCAATTGTCAAAAAAGCTTCTAAACTGCTTGGGTTCATTATACGTCTCTCTAAGTGTTTCACGGATGCCAAAACACTAAAAATACTGTATTGCACTTTTGTAAGAAGTCACCTGGAGTACGCGTCTCAGATATGGAATCCACGTTATCATAAATACATAGACCGCATTGAAAACATCCAGAAACGTTTAATTAAATATATTTGCTTCCATCAAAAGATTCCATATCAGTCATCTGATTATCTTGAACTCTGTAAGAAGTATCATCTGTTACCACTGGTAGATCGTCGTAGAATTGCTGACTGTCTGTTTTTGCTCAAAATCCTCAATAACAATATTGATAGCCCTGACCTTTTATCCAAATTTTATTTTAATGTGCCAAACAAAACATTTCGTTTTAATCCACCCATACGTGTTCCTCACACGTCTTCAAATTATAGGCGGAACAGTTATATCGTGCGTGCAAGCCGTAATTTCAATGACATATGCAAGGAATATGATTGGGATCCATTCACAATTAGTGTGAACTCAGCCAGAAGGTGTTTAAGCCTCAAATTCTTCAAGTAGCATTAGGTTTAATAGATTGTTTATTAGTTGTTTAAGTGCAAACCAAGGATTTATGCTATACTTCCTACGTAACTAAAAAGCGAAGCTTTATTGTTTTTGTGCTCACACTATTTTTAATTTTTATTGTAGTGTCTATACGTGAGGACTTGTAATTGGCTTTCTAGTGATTATGGTTTCCTTTTTTTTTGTCTGGTTTTATTAGCTGTAAGTCCTCCATGTACTAATCATCATCTTCCTGCCCTTGTCCCAAATAAATAAATGTACTAAATAAATAAATGTATTGTCATTTAATTTCTTACACACAATCTAAACCGTTTCATATGACCGTCTGCTAGGTCCACCTTCACCGAAGCGCCGCTCGCTGCGAGTCCGACGGCTCGACTCCAGCAGCAAGGAGTCGCCGAGCAAGGCGTCTACCAGCAACAAGGACGAGAGCAGCAAGGAGTCCGCGAGAAAGGCGGCCGGGGCCAAGGAGCCTGGCAGCAAGGCGGCGGAAGGGAAGGAGCTGAGCAGAGCGAGCAGCGGCCGCTCGCCGCGCTACTCGGAGGTGACGCGTCGCTTCGCCGCGCGGCGCCGGCGCATCGCGTCGTCGTCCGCGTCGCCGGCGCCGGCGCCGTCTCGCTCGCCGTCCCCGCTACTAGAGCCTAACACAAGGTCGCGCCGTCTCTTCAACCCCAACGCTAACGTGTGACTTCATTAATAATAATTACGCAGGTCGTTTGTGTTGCACAAGATAATGTCGCTCAAGTAATGATCTCGAAGTCCGCGCTCATATTAATACACAAGATGTAATGGTGCATTTCCACTGAAGCAGAGTTGGGGGGAATGGAGAGGAGTGGACTGTGAATTAGCCAGTCTACTGCTCGAAATGTCCATTGCATCAATGGAAACAGTGTAAGTAAAGTGGAGTGGAGCTGAGCGAATTTGTATTTGTATTTTTGGTACAAGCTGACTCGGCGAACTTCGTACCGCCATACAGTCAATGAATGTCGTGATACCTTTTAGCTGAACTGTCAAAAGATAACGCCATCTACTGGCATTACCAGAACCAGCATATTCATTTTAAAATTACATTTTATTTAGATATAGCGTTGAACTCGATATTTTTTTCGTGATTTTTTCCATATTTTCTTACCATTTGAACCTTCCCTAGACCGTCATGAATATTTAAAGACCAAAATTAACCAAATCGGTCCAACCGCTCTCGAGTTTTAGAGAGACTGACGAACAGTTATTCATTTTTATATACTTATACAGCGTGGCGCTGGTGATACGACATTGAATTTAAACACTCTTATTAAGTAGTCCATAGGAATATCATTAAACTATCAAAAAATCCTAAATCGAAATCTAAAAAAAATATTTTTTTCAAACAAACTAAATAACATAAAATCATAAACAAAATAGAACACCATTTATAAATGTCGGTACACTAACCTGTGACAACAGCGCCGTGTCATGTAGTGACGTAATCTTTGCTCAATAAAAACAATTACACCAAAGCACAGACTTTTATTAATTAAATTATTATTTTTAATCACTTAGCACTCACTATCACTCACTTATTATCGATATTGAATCATGTCCACCTGCTCTACGCAGACCAGATGTAGGGTTGCGTTTAAAATAATTTAAAATTCTATCATCTAGTGTCACTCTTACACGCACTACCCTATTGCGGGTTAAAAGTCGATTTTCCCGCATCCTCTGGACAGCTTGAATAATGATGCACCCATTGGTCGGACGTCGGACAAACTCGGGTGTTTCCATATCTCTCTATAGTTAGAGCAGTGTTTCTGTGGCACTCCCCATAAATTAAAATCATGTCGGAGTACTCCGACGCTGAGTAATTGTAACGAGGCATGATAATTCAAAAATAAAACGTAATTACAATAAAATACTTTTCAAATAAAAATAGTAACGTCAGTGACCTTGATATGTCAACTGACACTTTAACTTGATTAATCATTAATTGTAATAGCACCGAATATGATTTTTTCTCAGTAGCCAAGGAAGTATTTTTTTTTGTAATCGTGGACTGCATTATACATCATATAGAAAATGCTGAAAATTTAAAATAATGTCCTGTGACTAAACTACTGGAACATCATGAGGTATAGGCAGTTTAATTTAATGTCGTATTATCGGCGCCACCCCGTATATATGTAGATTCGTACCTATTTCGGGCAGGTGTTCGCAACTCCACGTCGCATAAAGCGTATATTTTGCGTACGGGTGGGGCAAATTCTTCATTCGATCCACCCCAGCTCCTCAAGGAAGGCTAGCAGCGCTTTGGTGTTACTGACCATTCCGCTGAAGTTACCTGGGTTTCCAAAGTACTTTGCCCTGTATCCAGCGACCACTGGGCAGGTTAGAGGCAGATGAGCTGCTTGCCGTCCTCCTCCATGCAGGCTCTGCTGAGCAGACTTTCTAATAACGACCCGGCCCTGAGCCGGACAAAACATGAGTCGAGTGGAGGGTAGCTCAACTCACTGCTCTTCTCCGCTCCATTCCATCCAGCTTCAATGAAAACGCACCCTAAAGCTATGCGCACATTTCTGTGTCGTGCCTGACGAATCAGTTTCAGCCTTATATTAGAATGGGTTTTTTTTAGCCAATCAAGTGCGTCAGAAGGCCCCACGACACGACACAGTAATGTGAATCGCACCCGGACTAAAAACTGAGAAGAGATCGTTGATCTCATCGACGGATCTACTCTTACTAACTAAAGGTAGGTACAACTCCAAAATCGTGAATAAAATGTGCTGTTTAACAAGCACATTTAAGCAAGTTTTAGTATATGCGAAACCTGAAACACGTGTCTATTATTTTTATGTAAACAATCGTATGTACAAAATTTCATAACTGTAGCATAAAAAACCTGCCAAGTGTGAGCCGGACTCACTCACGAATGGTTACGTACCATCATCTATTGAAAAGGCAAAAAAAATCACGTTTGCTCTATGGGAGCTCTCTTAAATAATATTTTTTTTGTTCTTATAGCGGCAACAGAAATACATCATTTGTGAAAATTTCAACTGTCTGACTATCACGGTTCATGAGATACAGCCTTGTGACAGACGAACGGACAGCTGAGTTTTAGTAATAGGGTCCCGTTTTACTGTTTGGGTACGGACCTCTAAAAATCAGAAAGTTTTAAGCTTGTTATAATTCCTGGTTGTCCGCACAAATAGGCGACTGAGGGGTTGTCTTGCTCCCGCACCCAGCTGTGCTGGCGCCAACGACCTTACAGCCACTAGCTCGTGCTCGAACTAGCGCACCAAAATAATTCTGTCAACTTGCTGAGGTACGGGAAGCGGGGTACTGCGTTCTCATTGATACGGGGGAGCGGGGTACTGCGTTCTGATCGGTCGAGACATCAGATCTATAATCATATGTGTTGATAGACATGTGTCGCCTGTTATTAGACGTCTAGTGACTGTAAGGTCATTGGCTGGCGCCTAATGCCCGCTATGACCTGCCGTGACATGTGTTGCAGTACTTAGTGTCGGTGGTGTCCAACTTGTGACCTTTTTTAAATATTTTTGAGAAAAAATATATATCCAGAACAAACTATTCAGGTTTCGCATAAACTGAAAATAATGTATAGAAAAGAATAAGTTTTGCAATTTCATATTAATTCCATTGTTTTCAGTTATTTCATTCCAATTAGTATTGTACAAAACAATACACAATGCATGTTATGAGACTACTGTTCCATGTGTGTGTGTGTGTTATGGTAGATATTCCGTACCTAAGTATGGGATATCACTTCTGTTTTTTCCAGGTTTTTTTTATGATGTTAGAGTGTTAGAGCCCCCTTACAGTACGAGACAGTCACTGTTACACGTGTGATATGCGGCATTTAGGAAGATTGTCTCAACTGTTGAGTGTTAGTACAATATTTGTGTGTGAAGAGATGTTTTTAGTGGTGGCCGAGTGGTGGACTTACGAGTTGTAGGTTGCGGGTTCAAACCCAGCCAGGCACATTACTTTGTGTAATTAAGAAATGTGTAAAGGGGGCCATTCATTCATTACGTAAGACGATGTTTGTAAGTCTTTGACCCCCTCCCTAAATAAGAAAGTTTTTGAATAGGCCGAACCCTCCCCCTGTTTAATATTTGTTACGTAAGAATCTAAATAATAAAAAAATGAATATACGTTTGGTTGGTTTTGATGTTTATTTTTAAAACTTACAATTTGTAGGAACGTTTACAAGTGTGTCGATTACGTAAACAAGTAACGTTTACTTCACAAGCTGGGAGGCGCGGTGACGTTGCCATGGAAATAGTTTACCTATACGCATCCGAGCGCACATCGGCACTTTCAAATTTTAACTTTGCGTATTTTAGAGATCTTACGTAAGAAATATCAAGACACCCTCCCACCCCCTTGTAAGAAAAATTAAGCCGTGGTCGATCCCCCCCCCCCCTAAATCGTTTTACGTAATTAATTAATGGCCCCTAATTATTATTTTAATTTTGTAAAATCATCAGCATTTGTGGAATTAAAGCTATTATCAAATCAAACGGGCGCACAAGTTGACTGTACATGTAACGAGCTAGTCCGCACATCAGCATATCATCATGACATATTTACGTAATTAATAGCTACAAGGACGCCCAGCCTCTACTAGGCTGGCTGTTCTACCTCCCCGCGTGGGAAGTTGGCGTGATTATATAAATAATTACATATACGAAGAGTCAGAACTCGGGGACTGCCGCAGTAAAGCTATTGCATAGCATTTTGTATCAACTTATGCAATTATAATTATTTATTTATTTTATTTATGCAGTATTTCTTTTTCTTTGATATTAATTCAAGTTACACTTTTTGAGCGTGGTGACCGATAAGAAAACAATTTTTTTTCTTTTATTAAATAAATAAACGAGCTTCGTAGAGTCGTACAATACGGCTAGTTGCACGCACACAAACACCGTGTCGAAGACTGCCGAAAAGAAACGACGTTAGACAATGCACGGCCTTCAAGCCACACCTCCGTGCCCGTCGGAGTGGGGAGCGTGAGGTTTTTTTTCGTTACGGAATTTCTGGATTCGGTCCCCGCGCTCAAGGCCCTCGATAGAAGCTATGCAATAGCTTAATAATATATTCATTTCACAAAATGAGGTACAGTCTAAACAATTAATTAAGCATTTAATTATAATATTGTAGACGACGCGTGCCAACACGCCTCGTCCGTTCGCAGGCGAGTGTTGCAGAGCTATTGTGGGGCTCCGCAATAGTAAGGCGTGCTGTTCACGGACAGTAGCTGCATAGACGCATATACGTTATTATATGCTTTCTTTTTTCTTTGAAAAATTACATCCAATGACATCCCCTGCTCTTGGGCGGAGCGAGAGATAGTGTCTGACTTTTACTGACTTGTAACCCACTCCCGCCCGGGTGCCTTTTGAAGGTTTTCCCGAGACAACAAAAAAAAAACCGCGCCAAAGCTGCGGCTGTAGACGAATGAGAATTTTCAAAAGATATTCTTAACCATTTGACCGGCATGTCAAAAAAGCAAAAGCGTGCTTTTTTTCAAAGAGCAACACGTCGATTTCATCCTTTAACAACACAAATAAGAAAAACAATACTTTATTATACGATTTATTAGCATTTAGGTCTGTCATGTAGTCATGACCGTGGCGTGCGGGGGACACATTTTACTTGGCCACGGTCAAAAGTTCAAACCCGAAAGTGAGGACTAGGGTTTTTTTTATTCGCTTCTCAAGGACAAGGAGTGAATGCTAAATGATACCCAGTCAGTAAAAGTCTGACAAACCCTTGCGCTCCGCCCTAGAGAGGGAGATGCCATTAGATGATTTTCTATCTTAAAAAAAGAGGTGGATGTTGGTTTGGAAGTTCGTTATTCCTCGCAATGAGGAATTACGTCGGCGAAGAATTTGTATAGAAGTGAATACACGCTCTTCAGGCGGAATCTTAGGGCCAACGCTGCGTTAGCGGCCCTTAGGGGAATACGGACTGTCGGTTTCTCCTCTGTAATTAATATCAAAATCAATGGTTGAACGTATTTGTCTTGTATCTCTTTCTAGTGTCATCTACGTGTAACCACTGGACTAGCTTTCTGTCTTGCGGTCAAATGAGAACGGTCAGAAAAGTGAGAGAGACAATTTGATCTTGCGGCCAGTTGGTGGTTCTTAACGTGAAGACGTCTTTGAAATTGCTTCCATAGTGAGAGGCAATTCAAGAAACCAATGACAACAAAACCAGGGGGGACAGTTCAGTGTTGAAGCTATATATCATTTCCATCCAAAACTGAATTCCTCTACTGGATAGCTGAAGTAGCAAAGAATTCGGTACGCTAAGACCTCATACACACGAGCGGCGTGTCGCCAACGGCAGAGGTGACTGCAGCCGGCGACCTGTAGTGAACCTTACACACGCGACGGCTGTCGCTGATCTTCAAAGTTGAAATGTCGACGGCCGCCGTCGACGCGTTGACAGCTGTCGCCGACGTGTCGACGGCCGCTGTCGACGCGTTGACAACTGTCGCCGACGTATCGACGGCCGCCGTCGACGCGTTGAGAGCTGTCGACGGCCGCCGCCTCGTGACGTCGGCTGCAGTTACCTCTGGCAACATGCCCATCGTGTGTATAACCTCTAAGTGAAGACGGACGCATCGCGCGCCGTATTTTTCAAATTCAAATTTAAAAACTTAGCTTTCAAATTCGGTTCAGATATTACCACTTCCGTAACATCCCCAGTGTGAGCAGTTTGTTCGCTGGCGTATTGTATGTTAGTATACGAACCAAATTATCGTTAATTCAGAATGTTTACTGAACTTTGTATTTATAAGTAAGTGGAAATGGAATGTACGTTACAACTTATGAGTGTAATTTAAGTGTACAATGAAATTTTAGGTAATTTTAGTTTAATGCCGGGTAGACTGCTGTAATGTAACACACTGTGAAAGAATTTGCCGTACACATTGGCGTTACGTATCATGCAATGTAACAGAACTCCCAGTGTGAACGTGTTACGCGCGCGACCCGTGCACACTACGCGCGCGAATAGAGCATGTGAGTGCGAGGAGAGTGCGCGCGCCCGGGCCACGCGCATGGAATGCTTCTTTCATGTTACGTTACAGCGGTCTGTACCCGGCTTAAGATTCTGGATTCGCGTTGAGTCGCGCCGCGGTGTGAGGGGCGCGCTCACTGATGTATCTGTTGTAAGATCAATGTGTAAGTTAAGATTAATGTCGTTTAAGTACTTTATGTTCAGAGATTATGGAGATTTTTTATGTTTCGAATAAAAATTGTTTTTTTTTTCACATTTTGTACTTTCATTTTACCTTCGTCATCGTCAGGCTCCTCGCCCGCGGCGACTTTTTGTAGCGATGCGGTCGCTAGCTGTTTGCTCGTAGGATACTTTTTGTAGCGATGCGGTCGCTAGCTGTTTGCTCGTAGGATACTTTTTGTAGCGATGCGGTCGCTAGCTGTTTGCTCGTAGGATACTTTTTGTAGCGATGCGGTCGCTAGCTGTTTGCTCGTAGGATACTTTTTGTAGCGATGCGGTCGCTAGCTGTTTGCTCGTAGGATACTTTTTGTAGCGATGCGGTCGCTAGCTGTTTGCTCGTAGGATACTTTTTGTAGCGATGCGGTCGCTAGCTGTTTGCTCGTAGGATACTTTTTGTAGCGATGCGGTCGCTAGCTGTTTGCTCGTAGGATACTTTTTAGGGTTCCGTAGCCAAATGGCAAAAAACGGAACCCTTATAGATTCGTCATGTCTGTCTGTCTGTCTGTCTGTCTGTCTGTCCGTCTGTCCGTCCGTATGTCACAGCCACTTTTTTCCGAAACTATAAGAGCTATACTGTTGAAACTTTGTAAGTAGATGTATTCTGTGAACCGCATTAAGATTTTCATACAAAAATAGAAAAAAAGCAATAAATTTTGGGGGTCCCCATACTTAGAACTGAAACTCAAAATTTTTTTTTTTCATCAAACTCATGCGTGTGGGGTATCTATGGATAGGTCTTCAAAAATGATACTGAGGTTTCTAATATCATTTTTTTCTAAACTGAATAGTTTGCGCGAGAGACACTTCCAAAGTGGTAAAATGTGTGTCCCCCCCCCTCTAACTTCTAAAATAAGAGAATGATAAAACTAAAAAAAATATATGATGTACATTACTATAAAAACTGCCAACGAAAATTGGTTTGAACGAGATCTGGTCAGTAGTTTTTTTTTAGTACGTCATAAATCGTAAACCGCATTTTACCTTTCATTCAATCAACTCAAATATAAAAAAAAAAACATTTAATTTCATAAACATAAACCTTATAATTATGTACATACACCGTGAACCATTATTTTCTATTAATAAATCCTACGAACTTTACCCGAACGGGCAGACACGTGAGGGCAGACGTCGTTGAAAGTCGTGTGCGCGGAGCGAATTTTTCGATACATTTGCGAATGCTAAATATTGTACGTTTACGATTTGATACTGTTCGTTGGATAAAATTAATTTCAATTAACATCGAAATTATTCTTTTAAACTCATTTACTGCCTAGAAATAGGTAAATACTTACTATAAAACGTCAACCTAATAAAAGTTTTGAGATTTTCTTCTTTCTTCTTTTCTTAAATATTATACCTACCTACTTCGATAATACCTACTTAGTACTCATAATAAAATAAAACTTAAGTGTTATTTTAAGTATGAATTCCTTGGCTGATGATACTTTCTATGTGTGTCACTAAGGAACTGAAAACGTTCTTTAAGATAAAACGGGGTACAAGGAATAAATAGCACATTATAAAGCAAAGAAAGTATATGGGCGTTCCGGCGAAGGCGAATAGGAAGCCATTTGAGCCTAGTACGAAATTCAGAAACGTGGTCATACTTGCGCAAGCCAAATATGAACCTGATACAAAGATTATTATTATGTTACTTGCTGCTACGGAACCCTCCATGGGCGAGTCCGACTCGCACTTGGCCGGTTTTTTTTGTAGCGATGCGGTCGCTAGCTGTTTGCTCGTAGGATACTTTTTTTCCCGAAATATGTTCCTTTGAATAATTTTATGCTATGACGCGGGCGGAGCCCCTGGCAGCAACCAGTTTAAATAATAATAATCTAATTGGAAGGCGACGAGCGGAGCTCCGGGACATCAAATACAAGTCATTATCAATCTAAGCTGAGAGAATCTGCACTGAACGTCAACAATGTACATAAAGACTGTTCCTCAGGACGCGGGCCACTTGCCTATGGTCTAGCAAACTTCCAGCTAAGAACGCCGGCAAACAGACTAGTCGCGTCCGCTTCGCTTCGCTCGTCGCCGCACTGCACCCACGTGCTGTTGGTCACACCGCAATACAATATCGATTGTTTGTTCATCTATGCCGTATCGCTTCGCGATTGCGTTTGTATGTAGGACACCGCGTTAGGTGGGGGGTGTATGCAAATAAAACTCAGAGCGGGAGTAGTAAGGGACACTTTACTGTCTCGGGGACACATGGTGTACACACACAGCTGGCACACAGTACACTGGCGCACGTTGGCACATCGTCTGTACATATCACTGTTCACTTACACTAACGCACATACACTATACACGGTACAATGCGTTTCAAACAAGAATAGGATCGATTCTGCGCCATGTTGTGACGTCATAGCTGTCAAATCGAAGAAATTGGGTAGGGTGAGCAAAACAAATTAAACGAAAAATGTTTAATCAGAATCCACTTCTTTAATTCTGCTCCTGACTGAGTCACTGTGTGAAGTGTCTGAGTAGTGGCAAATGGGAGAAGGCGAATTGTTGCTAACAATGAAAATATTTTTTTTTAACAAATTATGACTCCAACAATATATTTAGTTTAAGCTGTTGATCCCCGCATTAACGCGGCGTTCACGCGCCATTGTCTATCTATTGTGTCTCTAATTACGCTACTCAAAAGGTTAAACAATAACGTTTTTACTTCACCTATATTTAACTAAGACTGTAAAACCAAGTAAAAATAAAAACGTTATTGATACGCAAATAAGTTTTCTTTGCAAACCGTACTTTTCAATATCAATATTTGACAGATCGAGATCATTGACTTTCCTATTCTTATTTGTAACGCATACACTTGACACTTGTAGAGCCACAGTGTCGTCGCGCGACAGCTCGGGACTCCGCAGACAATCGCTGGCTTCATTTCGAGACTTAAACACTAATTTATTTGACAAATAGACAAAAATATATGCATCAAACACTTTCATCTTATTATGTAATTTTAAGATAGATGAGTTGTTGACGATTCAGACAATATATTCGGACACGGTATTCGAATTGGCACATTTTTATTTCAGTATTTTTTCCACTGACGATTCGGAAACACACTGTTTAGTACAGTCAGATATAGTTTTAAAATATAATACATGGGAAAAAAGCGTTACCAACCGTATCATCAGTGAAAAAACATTGAAAATAAATAAAATGTGTCGATATTGTGTCCGAAACGTCAGCAACTCAGATTAATTTACACAAATGCGACGTTGGGACTTGGAACATTTCACAATTTTCTAGAAACTTACATTAAAAATTTAATTTTCCCGTCGTACTTGTCTTTGTTAAATAAAGTTCTTATTACCCATGTTAAGTAAATATTGCTCATTTGCGACATAACTCATAAATGAACTGGCCAAGTGCGAGTCGGACTCCCACATGATGGATTCCGTACTACAATATTAATATCCAGCAAGAAATCGCCATAAAAATCACGTTGGAATTGAACTATTTACATAGATAAGTCTACGGAATCCTCAGTGCGCGAGTCCGACTCGCACTTGCCCAGTTTTTTTGAGTGATGTCATCCTTGTCGCAAACGAGCGATATGAAAGAATTTTAATTTACAAATATCTTCATCAATGACGATGTTATAGAACTTCAAAGCTGATGAGCAGAGAGACAAGTCCGACATGGACTCCAAGTCCTATCTATCACGCCTATACAGATGCCATAGGAGACGGCGTATATATACTCGTAGATAAATAATCAAAAATTGTTATATCTCGTTTGTATTTCGAACAGTTTTGATTTTGTATTCACTGTTAGTATTTTAATTTCAGTACTGAGCCCCTACCACGAGTTCTACACCAACAATTTTTAATTAGTACAAATACTTAAAGGGCTTATTAGAAAATGTCTTGTTATTATTTAATAAAGTATCAATAAATAATATTCATAAACAGCAAAGTTATTAGCGTTTGTTTATATCCCAAAATCAAAATGTCACTCAATTTATAGAAATATTGGTACAGGCTATTAAAAATGTAAAAAAACACTGCGCGTAGTATTTTCTAGTAGCAATTGTTATGTTATGATTGATTCAATTATAAATTTACCAATTACGACAAATTTTTGTGGACAATTTTGGGATTTCGTTTTTATTAGTTTTGTCTACACAAATATGATCAGTAACGGTTACGGATTGAGCCCCATTTTATTTTTGTATTAATTAAAAATTAGTGGTGTATAGGTCCATCGTGACATTTCAACAACTCATGGTAAGGCCCTAGATATGGTAACAGTTAGTATATCCCCGTGCTGCAGCGCGGACACACGCCACAGCAGTAGCGACAGCTTCAGCAGCACAGAACGTGTCTCGCGACCAGTCTAACTTACCATTAGTGGTCGGCGCAAGCAGCACTACTTTTTCCCGGAGAAAGGGTTCGTTCGGGACCCAAATGGCACTACTTACGCCGAACACTGCTTACTATAGATACACTAAGTCGACTATATAAGACAAGTTTACTGTACAAGAGCCTTCATTACAGCTAACACTTACTGCACTAACGTGTATTCAGACAATCAGTTCTAACTAGTTATTCAAATGTAGTTAAAAGTTCTTAGCACTGTTTAAAACTATTGAAACGTATGAACTATCCCCGGTGTGTGGGCGACAGTGCGTGCTGCTGTGACCTCCACTGCGCGAGGCTCACTCCCGCGCTGTCCGACAAACGAATAGAAAATGGCGGCCTAACAGAGCAGCTGTTTCCCTTTCACTCGCATCTTCCTCATCAATACTGTAAAACTTTTATTTGAGAAGAATAACTTTCAAATTGTCAGAAATCAGAAATCGCTCACCTAGTAAAATATTGGCACATCTATTTATGTAAAAGGAGAAACTGACTGACTGACATATCAACGCACAGCCGAAACTACTGGGACTAGGAGCGTGAAACTTTGCACAAGGCTTCCTTGTTATGACGTAGGCGAGGACTAAGAGAGGATTTCCCAAAATTCACCCCCAAAGGGGATGAAAGGGAGGTCCAAAGTTTGAATGGAAAAACCCACTTTCAAGCGGACGAAACCGCTGGCAGAAACAACTCAACTCAATTTCGCATTTATTTAATGCGAAATTAAGTTTTAACAATCTAAGGGCCTGTACACACCACGTTTTTTAAACGCGCCGTTGACGCGCGTTTCAAAAACGTGCGTCGACGCCGCGCTTTTATCCTATTAAAGGTCTACAGGCTGCGTCTGACTCGCGTGCGTATCACGTCTGTATCGGCGCGTTTAAAAAACGTGGTGTGCACAGGCCCAAAGTGTTTAAAAGTGGATAATTTATATCCTTGAATGTCTATTATGGTCTATACTAGTAGCCAATATCACTCAAATTCTAATATAAAATGAACTCTCAAAACTTTGTTTTAATTATTTGTACAGTCTTTTTCTTATTTCTTTATTGTACATAAAAACATAACATAACATATGGAGACACAGACAGTTCATGGACAAATTCGAGCTTAACTCAGCAATGAGTTTTCTCCCAGCAAACCATTGAGTTATAGAAAGAGAACATATTCGAGGGTAGGATCCTGCGCACAATATAAACCTACTACTAAGTATAATATATAATTATATTAAACATACTAATATATATTATACTAGCTGAGCCGGCAAACGTTGTTCTGCCATATAAATAAAAAAAAAAAAAAAATAGATGTTGGCCGATTCTCAGACCTACTCAATATGCTCACAAAATTTCATGAGAATCGGTCGAGCCGTTTCGGAGGAGTTCAAGTTCGAACACCGTGACACGAGAATTTTATATATTAGATAAATTAATATTATGTCAATAATGAAAGGAAATGCTCTTTAAGTTTCCTCGTGAAGACATCTAGAGAAGGGCTATCGCGAAGAGTGTGTGGCAGAGAGTTCCAGAGACGCACTGCAGTTACAGAAAAGGAGCCATCATAGCGGCTAGAAGTATGACGCGGAGTACGAAGGAGAAGAGGTGGTGCAATAGAGTATACCCCAGGGGATGAGGTACTCAAAGCGTTCACGAAGGTATTGAAGAGCATTAGGATTGTGATTGTGTGTCTTTGATCTTAGTATCTGTAAAACACATTTATTGTGCGTAGGTACAGCTAAGGAGTGGAGGTGGAGGTTCCCTGCCGGAGTCTGTGTTTCCTGATTGCTACAACCTAGGGGTCTTTAAGTCAAGAGTGAATAGGTTTTTTTTTTTTTTTAATTCATATAAACCAGTGTTTGACTGCGATCCCACCTGATGGTAAGCAGCGATGCAATCATTGATGGTGAGGCGCACTAGTTTATTAAGAGCCTATTCACTCTAGCCTTGAAGACACCTAAATTATAGTTGGACGGGAAGACCGCAGCAGGCAAATTGTACAGGTTACTTTTAGGCAAGGGTGCTTCATCATCATCGCTTACCATCAGGTGAGATGGTGGTCTGACGCGAGTCTATAAATAATAATAAAAAATGTAAATGTGCCAATATATTGGTAGGTGAGCGAAATGAGTTTCACTTTGTCGGAGTGAGAGGGAATGATTAGCGCCGCCATTTGTATTGAGGCTTGGAGTCGGCGCTCTCGGTGGCTGGAGGCGCGTCGCTGCACTCGGGCTCGCAAGCCAGCTCACACCAGCTCCAGCACCTTGATGGTGCCCTGCGAGTTGGCGGCCAGCAGCACGTGGCGGTCGGAGGCGCGGCGCCAACACACCGCCGACACGAACTCGGACGGCTCCTCGTCGCGCCGCTCTCGCTCCAGGAACCCGCGGACGGCGTCGAACCTGCACAAGTGGAGCACGTTAGGCCATCACAATAGCACCCACTCAACTAATTAGTAATAACGTTCTAAAAGAGATCACTATGCAAGCAAGCAGCCACAACTCGAAATCAAGTATCGAGCAGTAGCCCATACCAGACACAACATCCGTCTGGTCGGAGCACCATCCCTTTTCGACGGAGGTCATAATCACGTAAAAGCGGAAATGGATCTTGGGTTGGCCGCTCTTAAGTGGCAGTCGGCAGGGCATGTTTCTCGCAGAATAGATTGTCGATGGGGACGAAACGTTCTGGAATGGTGACCGCGCACCGGGAGACGCAGCGTTGGACTTATGTCCTGATGAAGGACGCAAGAATCTGTTGGATATTAGACGCACAAAACCGGTTGTTATGGCGACACTATAGACCTCCCCTATGCTAAGGAGTGGAATTCCCTGCTGAAGTCTGTGTTTCCTGATAGCTACAACTTGAGGATCTTTAAGTCAAGAGTGAATAGGTTACTTCTAGGCAAGCGTACTCCATCGTCGGCCACATCATCGCTTACCATCAGGTGAGATAGTGGTCAAACGCGTCAACAATAAAAAATGTCAAGTGGACGTCTTTAGACGGTAACGGTGATGTTTTTTTTTTTAGAATTAGGTGTCATTCAAACATTCCATTTTTGAAATAAAAAAGGTCGGCAAAATAAAAAATGATAGACTCCGTATTTTCAAATTTGCGTGGTCACCTAGCGAAACGTAGATATTGAGGGAAAGAGCTAGGTAGCCAGCACGGCGCGCTCTCAAACATCTCTTTCTATCTCTAGTCTACGTCACGCGACGCAGGAGAGCTAGGTAGCCAGCACGGCGCGCGCTCTCAAACATCTCTTTCTATCTCTAGTCTACGTCACGCGACGCAGGAGAGCTAGGTAGCCAGCACGGCGCGCGCTCTCAAACATCTCTTTCTATCTCTAGTCTACGTCACGCGACGCAGGAGAGCTAGGTAGCCAGCACGGCGCGCGCTCTCAAACATCTCTTTCTATCTCTAGTCTACGTCACGCGACGCAGGAGAGCTAGGTAGCCAGCACGGCGCGCGCTCTCAAACATCTCTTTCTATCTCTAGTCTACGTCACGCGGCGCAGGAGAGCTAGGTAGCCAGCACGGCGCGCGCTCTCAAACATCTCTTTCTATCTCTAGTCTACGTCACGCGACGCAGGAGAGCTAGGTAGCCAGCACGGCGCGCGCTCTCAAACATCTCTTTCTATCTCTAGTCTACGTCACGCGACGCAGGAGAGCTAGGTAGCCAGCACGGTGCGCTCTCAAACATCTCTTTCTATCTCTAGTCTACGTCACGCGACGCAGGAGAGCTAGGTAGCCAGCACGGCGCGCGCTCTCAAACATCTCTTTCTATCTCTAGTCTACGTCACGCGACGCAGGAGAGCTAGGTAGCCAGCACGGCGCGCTCTCAAACATCTCTTTCTATCTCTAGTCTACGTCACGCGACGCAGGAGAGCTAGGTAGCCAGCACGGCGCGCGCTCTCAAACCTCTCTTTCTATCTCTAGTCTACGTCACGCGACGCAGGAGAGCTAGGTAGCCAGCACGGCGCGCTCTCAAACATCTCTTTCTATCTCTAGTCTACGTCACGCGACGCAGGAGAGCTAGGTAGCCAGCACGGCGCGCTCTCAAACATCTCTTTCTATCTCTAGTTTACGTCACGCGACGCAGGAGAGCTAGGTAGCCAGCACGGCGCGCTCTCAAACATCTCTTTCTATCTCTAGTCTACGTCACGCGACGCAGGAGAGCTAGGTAGCCAGCACGGCGCGCTCTCAAACATCTCTTTCTATCTCTAGTCTACGTCACGCGACGCAGGAGAGCTAGGTAGCCAGCACGGCGCGCGCTCTCAAACATCTCTTTCTATCTCTAGTCTACGTCACGCGACGCAGGAGAGCTAGGTAGCCAGCACGGCGCGCGCTCTCAAACATCTCTTTCTATCTCTAGTCTACGTCACGCGGCGCAGGAGAGCTAGGTAGCCAGCACGGCGCGCGCTCTCAAACATCTCTTTCTATCTCTAGTCTACGTCACGCGACGCAGGAGAGCTAGGTAGCCAGCACGGCGCGCGCTCTCAAACATCTCTTTCTATCTCTAGTCTACGTCACGCGACGCAGGAGAGCTAGGTAGCCAGCACGGTGCGCTCTCAAACATCTCTTTCTATCTCTAGTCTACGTCACGCGACGCAGGAGAGCTAGGTAGCCAGCACGGCGCGCGCTCTCAAACATCTCTTTCTATCTCTAGTCTACGTCACGCGACGCAGGAGAGCTAGGTAGCCAGCACGGCGCGCTCTCAAACATCTCTTTCTATCTCTAGTCTACGTCACGCGACGCAGGAGAGCTAGGTAGCCAGCACGGCGCGCGCTCTCAAACATCTCTTTCTATCTCTAGTCTACGTCACGCGACGCAGGAGAGCTAGGTAGCCAGCACGGCGCGCTCTCAAACATCTCTTTCTATCTCTAGTTTACGTCACGCGACGCAGGAGAGCTAGGTAGCCAGCACGGCGCGCGCTCTCAAACATCTCTTTCTATCTCTAGTCTACGTCACGCGACGCAGGAGAGCTAGGTAGCCAGCACGGCGCGCTCTCAAACATTTCTTCTATCTCTAGTTTACGTCACGCGACGCAGGAGAGCTCGGTAGCCAGCACGGCGCGCGCTCTCAAACATCTCTTTCTATCTCTAGTCTACGTCACGCGACGCAGGAGAGCTAGGTAGCCAGCACGGCGCGCGCTCTCAAACATCTCTTTCTATCTCTAGTCTACGTCACGCGACGCAGGAGAGCTAGGTAGCCAGCACGGCGCGCTCTCAAACATCTCTTTCTATCTCTAGTTTACGTCACGCGACGCAGGAGAGCTCGGTAGCCAGCACGGCGCGCGCTCTCAAACATCTCTTTCTATCTCTAGTCTACGTCACGCGACGCAGGAGAGCTAGGTAGCCAGCACGGCGCGCGCTCTCAAACATCTCTTTCTATCTCTAGTCTACGTCACGCGACGCAGGAGAGCTAGGTAGCCAGCACGGCGCGCTCTCAAACATCTCTTTCTATCTCTAGTTTACGTCACGCGACGCAGGAGAGCTCGGTAGCCAGCACGGCGCGCGCTCTCAAACATCTCTTTCTATCTCTAGTCTACGTCACGCGACGCAGGAGAGCTAGGTAGCCAGCACGGCGCGCGCTCTCAAACATCTCTTTCTATCTCTAGTCTACGTCACGCGACGCAGGAGAGCTAGGTAGCCAGCACGGCGCGCTCTCAAACATCTCTTTCTATCTCTAGTTTACGTCACGCGACGCAGGAGAGCTCGGTAGCCAGCACGGTGCGCTCTCAAACATCTCTTTCTATCTCTAGTCTACGTCACGCGACGCAGGAGAGCTAGGTAGCCAGCACGGCGCGCGCTCTCAAACATCTCTTTCTATCTCTAGTCTACGTCACGCGACGCAGGAGAGCTAGGTAGCCAGCACGGCGCGCGCTCTCAAACATCTCTTTCTATCTCTAGTCTACGTCACGCGACGCAGGAGAGCTAGGTAGCCAGCACGGCGCGCGCTCTCAAACATCTCTTTCTATCTCTAGTCTACGTCACGCGACGCAGGAGAGCTAGGTAGCCAGCACGGTGCGCTCTCAAACATCTCTTTCTATCTCTAGTCTACGTCACGCGACGCAGGAGAGCTAGGTAGCCAGCACGGCGCGCTCTCAAACATCTCTTTCTATCTCTAGTCTACGTCACGCGACGCAGGAGAGCTAGGTAGCCAGCACGGCGCGCGCTCTCAAACATCTCTTTCTATCTCTAGTCTACGTCACGCGGCCGCAGGAGAGCTCGGTAGCCAGCACGGCGCGCGCTCTCAAACATCTCTTTCTATCTCTAGTCTACGTCACGCGACGCAGGAGAGCTAGGTAGCCAGCACGGCGCGCGCTCTCAAACATCTCTTTCTATCTCTAGTCTACGTCACGCGGCGCAATAGAGCTAGGTAGCCAGCACGGCGCGCGCTCTCAAACATCTCTTTCTATCTCTAGTCTACGTCACGCGACGCAGGAGAGCTAGGTAGCCAGCACGGCGCGCGCTCTCAAACATCTCTTTCTATCTCTAGTCTACGTCACGCGACGCAGGAGAGCTAGGTAGCCAGCACGGCGCGCGCTCTCAAACATCTCTTTCTATCTCTAGTCTACGTCACGCGGCCGCAGGAGAGCTAGGTAGCCAGCACGGCGCGCTCTCAAACATCTCTTTCTATCTCTAGTCTACGTCACGCGGCCGCAGGAGAGCTAGGTAGCCAGCACGGCGCGCTCTCAAACATCTCTTTCTATCTCTAGTCTACGTCACGCGGCCGCAGGAGAGCTCGGTAGCCAGCATGGCGCGCGCTCTCAAACATCTCTTTCTATCTCTAGTCTACGTCACGCGGCCGCAGGAGAGCTAGGTAGCCAGCACGGCGCGCTCTCAAACATCTCTTTCTATCTCTAGTCTACGTCACGCGGCCGCAGGAGAGCTAGGTAGCCAGCACGGCGCGCTCTCAAACATCTCTTTCTATCTCTAGTCTACGTCACGCGGCCGCAGGAGAGCTCGGTAGCCAGCATGGCGCGCGCTCTCAAACATCTCTTTCTATCTCTAGTCTACGTCACGCGGCCGCAGGAGAGCTAGGTAGCCAGCACGGCGCGCTCTCAAACATCTCTTTCTATCTCTAGTCTACGTCACGCGGCCGCAGGAGAGCTAGGTAGCCAGCACGGCGCGCGCTCAAACACCTCTTTCTATCTCTAGTCTACGTCACGCGGCCGCAGGAGAGCTCGGTAGCCAGCATGGCGCGCGCTCTCAAACATCTCTTTCTATCTCTAGTCTACGTCACGCGGCGCAGGAGAGCTAGGTAGCCAGCACGGCGCGCGCTCTCAAACATCTCTTTCTATCTCTAGTCTACGTCACGCGGCCGCAGGAGAGCTAGGTAGCCAGCACGGCGCGCTCTCAAACATCTCTTTCTATCTCTAGTCTACGTCACGCGGCCGCAGGAGAGCTCGGTAGCCAGCATGGCGCGCGCTCTCAAACATCTCTTTCTATCTCTAGTCTACGTCACGCGGCGCAGGAGAGCTAGGTAGCCAGCACGGCGCGCGCTCTCAAACATCTCTTTCTATCTTTAGTTATATATAGATACGATGTCATTGTATTCAAATCGCAAGTATCGTGAAATATGTGCGAAGTTAAGTTCGTGGATGTCCTGTTCCTTGGCCGCTGCGGTCACTCGAACTCACGACCTCGACCTTGTGATGAGTTTTATCTAAGAGAGACTCAAACTATCGCGGACTTGAAAGCTTGAATTTAATGAAGTGAAAAATGTACACTGTAGTGGTCAATAAATGTGGTAGTACCCTAGCTTAATGGTGGACGTTATTAACAATTATTGACATACTCTTAAAGTTGTGCTAATATGATTGTAATTGGATTTACGTAAGTTGATTTTATGTAAATTGTTTTGCGGCCGGATGGTCCCGGTTTTGCCTGTTTTAGAACTCATTTTTGATAGACAAATTATAACGTTTAGAACCCGAAATAAATTTAGGACACATTCTTTCTCTTTACCATGTACTTACCCGTTCAATACACGATGCAATTGTATTGCATCGTGTATTGAACGGGTACATTTTATCGATAGAAAAAAATACTATTATATTATTATATCGTTATTTTAATTATGCCTAAAATCACACTCAATTTGATTGTTTTCACGCCAAAGTGAAATTTTTCATATTCTTCACAATATATTTTTCATTTCAATGGAAATGAACAAAAAAAAATATTAATCTACTCGGCCTAGAAACTAAAATGTTGATAAATTGAATAAATAAATATACTTTAGAGTTTATTGCATTCAAAAGATCTATTCAAATTAATTGATTATATTGAAAGTCTTAGACATCGTGATCACTACAAATTATAATAAAACAAGCTTCTGAATCAAATCTCGTAATATACGAGAATTTCTAAAATAAATTAATAAAACAAGTTGACCTACTGCCTCATCATCATCATCATCATTTCAGCCGATAGACGTCCACTGCTGGACATAGACCTCCCCCAAATGTCGCCACAACGAACGGTCCTGTGCGTCTCGCATCCATCGGATTCCCGCAACCTTCACCAGGTTATCGGTCCACCTTGTAGGAGGCCTTCCAACACTGCGTCTTCTGGTCGCGGTCGCCACTCCCAGAACCTTTCGGCCCCAATGGCCATCTGTTCTGCGAGCAATGTGCCCAGCCCATTGCCACTTAAGTTTGGCGATTCTTCGTGCTATGTCGGCAACCTTGGTTCTCCTGCGGATATCTTCATTTCTGATTCGATCACGCAAGGAAACTCCGAGCATAGGCCCTTTCCATTGCCCTTTGGGTGACTTTGAGCCTTCTGATGAGGCCCATTGTAAGCGACCACGTTTCGGAACCATATGTCATCACTGGCAACACGCACTGGTCATAGACTTTCGTCTTGAGACACTGTGGAAAAAGACAAAGACAAAGACCTACTGCCTGCTTACCTTTAATGTGACACTTCCAGCGTCGCGGCAACGTAAGCGATTGTGACAAAGCGAGCCGCGCCGCTTTGTGACAATCGCTGGCAACTCTTGGTAGCATTAATATGCCTATTTCGCTTGGTCTGTCCAATTACTTAAGTACGCCATAATGTAGTAGAGTGTGTGTAGAGACATAGCATAGCATAGTCGGCCTTATAATGTTCCCATTGTTGGGACTCAGGCCTCCTCTCTAGGAGAGGGAAGAGGAGTGAGGGAGAGGGGTGTAGAGACATGATCTGGCCTTATTTTTGAAGTTCTTATTTAACTTTCTAAGGTAGGCGCTAGATAAACTTGGAATAACAGGCATTGACCCTCCTACATTTGTTGACATTCTTCATTTCAAAAACGTAAATATAGACATAAAGCTGTCTTGAATCGATACTCGCGAACCTTTACATTTTCAAGTAATGTAAAACAGTTTCTTGTTTTTCGGGAGATGATATTAGAATGTGTTTTATTCCACGTTTATCTGGCGCTTTGTATAATCACAGTACGACATGCCTTTTGCAAATTAACGGTCCTACTACCCGTAAAAGTATGAAGGGAAAATTTGTAATTTATGTTTTGATTGTTATCGATGATTAGGGGCGGGGCCAGGGCGTGAGGGGAGTGGTGCCAGGCGCGTGAGGGGAGCGGTGCCAGGCGCGTGAGGGGGGCGAGGCCAGACGCGTGAGGGGAGCGAGGCGAGGCTAGACGCGTGAGGGGTGAGGTTAGACGCGTGAGGGGGGCGAGGCTAGACGCGTGAGGGGTGAGGTTAGACGCGTGAGGGGGGCGAGGCTAGACGCGTGAGGGGTGAGGTTAGACGCGTGAGGGGGGCGAGGCTAGACGCGTGAGGGGTGAGGTTAGACGCGTGAGGGGGGCGAGGCTAGACGCGTGAGGGGAGCAAAGCCAGACGCGTGAGGGGGGCGGGACCAGGTGCGAGAGGGGGCGGGGCTAGGTTCCATGGGGGGGGGTGCGGCGCGGCGACCTGTTCCATCGGTTTGTGTTTGTGCGTGTATCCGCCAAGCATTGTCATCTTTTGGATAACTTAGTGATGCCTTACTCAATGTTTTAGTATTAAGTGATACTAAAGCAAAAAAATAGAAATTTAATTACTTTTCTCAAAGAAAATGTTTAAATTTGGAAGGTGATAAAAAAATCTAGTCTGTATAGTAAGGAGGTCACCTGTAGGCGAGCAGCGGGCGCGACAGGCCGGAGTAGTAGACGTAGAGCGCGTTGTTCTCGGAGCCGCACGCCACGTACTTGCCGTCCGTGGCCAGCCCCACGAAGTTCTTCTCGTTGGCGTGGCCCGTGAAGGAGCGCACGCAGCGCGGCGACTCCACCTGCCACAGCTTGAGCGCGCTGTCCGTGCTGGCCGACACCAGCGTGCGCGCGTCCAGGAACTTGACGTAGGACACGGCCTTGCGGTGGTCGCGGAACACGGCCAGCGGCTCCCGCGGCGCGCGCAGGTCGTAGTAGTGCACGCAGTGGTCGGCCGAGCCGAAGGCCAGGTGGCACGACGAGCGCGGGTTGAAGCGCACGCAGCACACGTTGAACTTGGCCTCCAGCGTGGCCACGCTGCGCTCCGCGTTGAGCGCCCACAGCTTGACGCGCGCGTCGTCCGAGCCGGACGCCAGCAGCCGGACGTCCGCGCGGTTGAAGTGCACCGACCAGCAGCGCTTGTCGTGCTCGTGCAGCGCGCGCGTGCGCTGCCCCGTGCCCGCGTCCCACACGGACACCGTGCCCTCGTAGTCCGACGACGCGATCACGTTCTTGTGGTACGCGTTCCACGACACGCACGAGATCTTGTGCGAGCACTGCATCTCGGCGCACGGGTAGTGCACGTCCACGCAGTCGCGCACCACGCTCTCGTACTCGAACACCTGCACACACACACACATACACGTCCTACACTTTACACAAGAACAAGCTGTCACGACAAGAAGCGAGCTCAAAGCCATAAACTGGTTTATTTAGACATTCCAGATGAAAGAAGCCAACATTAGTTTGCATGATTTGAGAATCGAACTCAGCACCTCATGTTCAGCAATAGTATTTCTCACTTGTACTCACTATAGTCTATTCGCGTTAAGGAAATAGTGATTCATCGATACAACTGCAGAGTAAAGACGTATTTATACTGAGGTAAAATATTCATGCAAACTTATACTTTACTTTCATCTCGAGAACATTTGCGGGAGGTGGTGCCAGCGTACCTTGATGCGCTTGGTGACGCCGGCGATGGCGAAGAACTCCTCGTCCTTGTCGAACTCGATGGTAGACACGATGGTCGAGTAGTTGATGGCGTCGCTGCAGTACGACAGCGTGGCCAGCGGCCGCAGCGCGCGGTAGCGCGTGAACGCCAGCAGGTCCTCGCGGAACGCGTCCAGGCCGCGGGGCCGCAGCGCCGCGCGCGTCAGGCTGTCCGTCACGTCGCTGGGGCCCAGGGCCGCGCCGGGGGCCCCGCCCACGCCTGGGGCCCCGTCTGGAGCGCGCTGGTCTCCACCTGCGGACATAATACTTTACTACACGAAACTACGGTGTTCGGCGGTAGACGATGCAACGCGAAAGCGAAGCGATGCGGCGCGAATAAAAGAAATAATTGCAACAATTTTATTTGATCATTACTATTTATTTTTAATGGCAATTGTATGGAGAGCTTTAGAATTTTTATTTTTTAATTATAACTTGATTCAGTTTTTATGAATTTACAGGGTTTTTTTTATATTTAATTTTATTTTTTCTATTTAGTTTAGTTCAATTTGATTTTTACATTAATTAATTTGATTTAGTTTTTAATAGGCAGAGCCGCCGTGTCGCGTTGAATTCGCTCACGTAGGACGCCGCGTTATGGACTTATGCGGTATCATGCGACAATCGAACAATTTACCTTAGAGATCCACGAGCGCTGCCGCTATTATTTCAGCCAATCACTCCACAATAAAACTGTCAATATAATATCTCACCGTGCGTGGCCACGTTCCTAGTGTCGGCGGGCCCCTGCGGCACGTGGTCGGCGTCGGGCGCGTTGGTGACGGCGGGCCCCTGCGGGCTAGTGGCGGGGCCCGCGGCGCTGGGCCCCGGGGCGCAGTCGCTGGAGAAGGCGGCGGGCGCGGGCGTGACGGCTGACGAGCCGGGGAAGTACAGCTCGTCGGCGCGGTGCGCGAAGTAACACTGTGGGGAGACAGTAACAAATATAAAAGTTAAACACATATGCAAATAGTTCAATTTCCCAATGGAGTATCGAAGATTTTTCGAGATAGGACCAAACTAAACTAGGCTAGAAACTGTCACGGTAAGTACGGTGAGCCTCTCATTAGTAAGAATTTAAGTTGTGGGTCATGTTTTAGGGCCCTTGAAGCCTGGGGGCCCCATATCATTGATAAGGCTGATACGAAGGTAGCTATGCCACTATTCATGTTAGGTAACACGTGATAGGGTGACGCTGTGGGTGCAGCAGCCAAGGTCCTGGCTCCGCCGCCCGCGAGGCTCTCCTCCACCGCTAGGCTCCGAGGAGGCCACCTCGTGTTACCTGCACGAAGTCGTCGAAGTGCGCGTGCAGCCGTCGCCAGCGCGCCGCCAGCGCGTCGCCGCCCCCCGCCGCACCACCCGCGAAGCTCTCCTCCTCCGATGCCGCACCTAGGCTGCCGCCTGTACAACACATTTCACACTTTAACGTCGTCGTTAACTTCGCGTCTACTCAATGTTGGCGCTTTACAACGTTGGCGCTGCGCAGACGTTGGAGAAGCGCCAACGCTCGTAAAACGCCAGTGGGATAGCGGCCTAAGAAGTAAGAAGGGTCCGAGCAACGAACCCTGAGGCACTCCGCTAGGCACCGACACCCAATTGGAGTAATTATTGATCATTTACAGCAAATTATTGTATATAATTATTGATCACTACGGCTTGCAACCTGTTATTAATATAAGATGATAACCACCTCAGGATGCCTTTAAAATTTGCTTTTTTATAAAAGTGCCGTGGTCAATCCGATCAAATGCTTTGTTTATAATCAGTGTAGACCACATCGACCTGACTGCCGTCATCCGTAGCATCAGTAATAAAATCATCGCGTCCGCCGCCTCGCCCACCTCCAGTTAGCGAGCCAGCCCCACTGCACCTGTACTATACATACAAACGTACCGTCGACGTGCGCGGCGGTGTCGCCCACGCTGCCGGCGAGGTCGGCGAGCTCCCGCTTGAGCGCGCGCACGGCGTCGCCGGCGTCGGCCTCCTGCGCCGCGTCCGCCGCCTCGCCCGCCTCCGGCAAGCGAGCCAGCCCCACTGCACCTGTACCACACATACAAACATGAAACAACCGTATTCTTATACTGAATAACAAGATTCACAAGGACTATGAGCAACTTTTAAGATAAGTCTAACCCTGAACTTGAACTTCGAGTGACTAGTAAGTCACCAATGAAGCTGATAGACATTGCTCGTAGTACGGATGGTGATGGGGCAAGGTTCAGGAGTGTACCACCACGTGCCGGAAAACTCGGCATTGGAAGGCCTCTCACAAGGTGAAATTCGCTGGATGCGAGACCCATAGGACCTGTCGATGTGACAATGCTTGGGGGAAGCCTTTGTTTAGCTGAAAATGACGATAATAATGGAGTTTACTGTTACCTTGCGCCGTGTCCCTGAGCACGGCTGCGACATGCTCCATATCCTTGCGCACAAGCGCCGCCTCGCGCGCTAGCTGCTCCAGCTGATGAGCACGGTGCTTGTGCAGCTGCGCGAGGAACTCGTACAGCAGTCTGTGGTGAGCTGCCGCGCACTCGGCCTCCAGGAGGCGTTTGCGGCGTGTTAGCAGGTCTAGCATGGCGTCGACGTCCGCGAGGGGCAGTCTCCTCGCCTCGGCTGCGACGAGCGCCCTGACGCACGGCCCGCGTGGCTGCTGCACGGGCTCGTGCCGGGCCCGCACGCGCCGCCGCGCTACTAGCTCGTTGAGCAGGAAGTTCGGGAAGATGTGGTCGCGGGACGCGAGTGCGGCGCCGCATTTTGGACAGCGACGGTGGAGTTCTACCGCCTAGGAAGGACAGAGATATGTTTCATTTAAGTTGAATGTCCAGGATAATCTGCGAAAATATCGAAAGTCTGTATTTAATACAGGTTTTCGAAAAGTAGCTCAGTATCAGGTTAACATATTTCTTTAACCAGTCGACAGCGATGTGGAAGAGTTTTTTGACGCCATATTTTAGTTTTAGTTAGTTGTAATTAGATTAGGGTTTTTATTATTATTTATTTTATTTTATTGTAATTATAGTTAGTATTTTAAATGTAAATAAATAATTTCTTTAACTTAGAGAAGAGCTAAACTGTGCCACTTTAATAAAAACTTGACGTTTAACCTTGTCTCTAAATTAACAGTTATGATTTTTATTTATTTTTAGGGTTCCGTACCTTAAAAGGAAAAACGGAACCCTTATAGGATCACTTTGTTGTCCGTCCGTCCGTCAGTCTATCTGTCTGTCTCTCAAGACCCTTTATCTCGGGAACGCGTGGATGTATCGAGTTGAAATTAAAATCATGTACACAACTCTGCGGTCCCTTGAAGCTATGAAAAAATCAGACTTCTAAGTTAACGAAATAAACTTTGAACTTTTTCTTGATAGTTTCGCGCTTGACCGCTATCTCACCAGCCCCCTTAGCCAATTTAAAACCGTTTCGTTTTGATTCTCTTTTCGTTGATCGCCTCGAGTCGTCATAGCCACGCCTCCTATTCCTTTATTCCGACCACGTGACTGAGCGTTAAGATGACGTCAGACGTGTTGTGTAACTTGGCTAGGGGGGCTGATGGAAAGCGACGACGTGGTCGACGATGGAGCACGCTTACCTAGAAGCAACATATTCACTTTTGACTTAATGATTCCCGGGTTGTAGCCATCAGGAAACCCACATTCCGGCAAGGAATTCCACTCCTTAGCTGTAAGCACAATGAATGTGTTCCCAAAACGTTTTGTGCGTGGGATGTCAACCATGTACCGGTGGCGCATCGTCGTACGCGGTACGCCTGGTGGTCCGACGATGGAACGGGCTAGGCGGAATTAGGTTATGCAATTCCCCGCACACTCCCCGAAATGCAAGTGGTACAATACCGACAGGCTAGCAACTCGGCCTTGATGCTCAAGACTTTGAAGCAAGGCTCGGATACCGGTTAAATTTTCAAACCGTTATTATGTACTTGACGAAAAAACCTTTACATTAGGTTTCGTTCGCATAAACCGTTTTTTTTTAACCGGTTTTGGGAAGAGTATTTACATAAAGGTTTTTTCGGATTAAACGGTTTAGAGTAATAAAAACCGGTTAATACGGGCGCACGATAAACAAACGTCCCGCGCTGTTCACAGTTTTTATTCAGTAGTAAGTATTTTTTTGTTTTGGGTCGGGGTACAGCGGATGCCATTTTTGCTATACGCCAGCTATGCGAAAAATACGGAGGTGCGCATAAAAACTTGCACATGGTATTCGTTGACCTCGAAAAGGCATACGACCGGGTACCTCGTGAGGTTCTGTGGTGGGCCCTTAAGGAGAAATTTGTGCCTGGGAAATATGTGCAGTTGATCCGAGCGATGTACAGTCGATGCAGTACCCACGTGCGGTCTACAGTGGAAACCACTAGCAGCTTCAATGTGGCTGTCGGCTTACATCGATGGTCGGCTCTCAGCCCTTACCTCTTCCTGATGATAATGGACGCTCTGACGTCGGACATTCAGGAAGAGGCTCCCTGGTGTATGCTGTTTGTCGATAACATTGTGTTGGTTGCCGAGAGTGGCCTAGAGGTCAAGAACAGATTGGAGGTGTGGTGGCAAAGACTGGAAAGTGTTGGCCTGAAATTGAGTAGAACCAAAATGGAATACTTGTTCTACGATTTCGGCGGTCTCTCCAATCCCGTGGCTTTAGCTCTCGCTAGAACGCCCATACCGCTCTGCTACGACTTTCGATACCTCGGGTCGCTCGTCTAAGGGTATGGTGAGGTAGACCGGGACGTAACACATCGGATCAACGCAGGATGGATGAAATGGCGGCAGGTCACGGGAACAACATGTGACCTACGGATGCCCCTCAAATTGAAGGGTAAAATCTACAAGTCCGTGATAAGGCCTGTCATACTGTATGGATCAGAATGTTGGGCTGTGATAAAGACGGATGAAAAAAGATTGCACGTAGCAGAGATGAGAATGTTGGATGGATGTGTGGTGTGACAAGAATGGATAAAGTGAGAAATGAGTATATAAGGGGAAGTTTGAAAGTGGCGGCAGTGACTAAAAAATTTAGAGGGAATCGTTTTTCTTGGTATAGTCATGTGAAGAGGAGGGATGAAACGCATGTTACTAAAAGAGTTATGAGTTTACATGTGGATGGATGGAGAGGAAGACCAAAGAAAAGATGGATGGATTGTGTGAGAAGTGATATGAAAGAAAAGGGAGTTAGTGATAACGTGACGAGTGACAGGACAGAATGGAAGAAAAAAAACGTGTTGCGTTGACCCCAAATAAAACGGGACAAGGGCAGGAAGATGATGATGATGACAAATATTTGGAAAAAGAAAAATTTAATGCTTTTCAATATATCAGTTTCAGTTTCCAGTTTATCAGTAATCAGTCTTCTAGTTTATTAGGTACAATTAGGTGGCTTAATTAAAAGAAATAGTAAAACTATACGCTAGTCTAGCTCAATAGTTTAATCGTTGAACAAGTGAGACATTTTTCCCAGTTGGTCCACTTGGTACAATTCCTTTTAACGCTTGAATTTCTGAGACAAAAAAGTTGAACTGTCCTAGGTAAACGTAGTCGTCCACAACTTCGAGTGTAGAGTCTCCGATCTTGATAGGAGTGGGTGCAACATGGATGTTTACCATGACTTTGGTTTTGTCCATGTTCATTTTAAGTCCCACTCTTTCGGAAGCTCTACTGAGGTCACCGAGCATTGTACTGAGCTCCTCCGTAGTCTCAGCCATGACTACTATGTCGTCGGCAAATCGAAGGTGAGTGATGTACTCGCCATTGACATTTATGCCTAGCCCTCTCCACTCCAGAACCTTGAAGACATCCTCCATTGCGGCCGTGAACAGTTTCGGAGAAATGACGTTTCCTTGCATCACACCCCGCTGCAAGAGGATAGGTTCGGTCTGGTCCTGAAGTCGGACTGACATGGTGGCGTTTTTGTATAAACACTTCAGCACTTCGATGTACCGATAGTCAATCTGGCACCGTTGAAGAGACTGCAGTACAGCCCAAGTCTCGATCGAATCAAAGGCTTTCTCGTAGTCCACAAACGCTAAGCAGAGAGGCTGATTATACTCCTCAGTCTTCTGTATAACCTGCCGCAGCGTATGTATGTGGTCCACGCTGCTGAAGCCTTTTCGAAATCCGGCTTGTTCGGGAGGCTGGAAGTCGTCGAACCTGCGCGCGAAACGGTTCGTGATGACTCTGGAAAACAGCTTGTAGACATGGCTCAGAAGTGAGATGGGCCTGTAATTCTTAAGCAGGGTATTGTCACCCTTCTTAAAGAAGAGTACCACCACACCTCTGCTCCATGCCTGTGGCGTTTTTCCCTCGAGTATGACGGAATCGAACAACTTCTGAAGTGCCTTTAGGACCGGTTTTCCACTCGCCTTCAGGAGCTCGGCCGTAATTCCGTTCTCACCCGACGCCTTGTTGTTCTTCAACTGCTTCAGAGCCACCCTAATCTCGTACAGGCTGACGTCCAGGATATCTTCGGTATAATGTCGAGTCAATCTAGCTCTTGGGTCGTTTGCTAGATTTGCAGTGGGTTCGGAGATTGACGTGTACAACTGTCCATAAAAAGCCTCGATCTCTCCCAGAAGCTCCGATTTGGCGGATATGACTCTGCCATCGTCGGTCTTCAGTTTCGTGAGCTGGCTCTGCCCAATAGACAGATCTCGTGCAAATACTTTAGAGCCCTTATTCCGCTCAATCGCATCCTTAATCCTCTCGGTATTAAATCGGCGAAGGTCGCGTTTCAGAGACTTTGAGATCCGTTTATTGAGCTGCCGATATGTGCACGCATCATCTGAAGACTGCAAAGTCATCTCACGCCTCTTCTTCATAAGCTCGAGAGTTTAATCTGACAGCTTCTTGTTCTTTTTTGTACAGTGAGCCTTGAAAAATTTAGACCCGACCGTATGGACAGTTCCCACGAACCCATCGTTATATTCGTCCACGGAGCTTCCTAGGCACTCGAAACGATTGTAGAGTTCGAGCTGAAAGCTCTCGGAGTTTTGGATCTGGATCTGTGCTGGACGGAGCGTAGACTTCACCAGTCGAGATCTTTCAAGCTTGACATTGATATTCAATGTGCCTCTTACCACGCGGTGATCACTTCCAGTTTTCACCGCATTGATCACGGAGACATCATTGAATATTTGCTTCTTCGTCGACAGAATGAAGTCAATCTCATTTCTAGTCGCACCGTCGGGACTTTGCCAGGTCCACCGCCTATGCTCACATTTTTGAAGAAGGAGTTCATCATGTAGAGGCCTTCCTTCTCCATAAAACTAGCCAGTAGGTGTCCCCGGTGATTCCGACGTCTAAATCCAAATTGCCCCACTCTCAGCTCGTCACCATCTCGTTTGCCCAGTTTCGCGTTGAAGTCCCCCATGACCACGGTGAAGTGGGTCTTAAAACCATGCGTGGCTCTGGATACATCCTCATACATGGTCTTTACTTCGTCGTCGGGGTGCGTCGAGGTCGGGGCGTAAACCTGTATGACCTTCAGCGAATATCTTGGCAATATTCTGAGTATATGGTACGCCACCCTGGTCGACACACTCTCGATCTTCACCGATCAATATCGTAAATTCGTAAGTACGTCTACATACCGCGCCGCTATGCGCGGTATCCTTACAAGTAGTCACAAGTTGCAACGCGTTACCCGACATGCCGTTCGTCGAATAAACCGGTTAATTTAGGTTAAAATAAAGTTCTTAAAACGTTTACGTTCTTATGAAAAGTTCGGATGAAAACCGAAATAAACCGGTATTAACCGGTATTTTTCAAACCGGTTCCGAGCCTTGTGAAGCCTCGACTCAACTAGTGCATCATTGTCAATGATCCTCCTGGCTCGCCTCTAAATTGCCTCAAGTGCATTAAACTGGTATCGGGCAGATCCGTCCCAAAGATGAGCCTTGGTAACCAGTCCACTTAAGAGGGTCCTTTTTCACTCGCCTATCGTCAACATCGAGCATGATTTAAAAGCTTGTTACTTCATCTAACGCAATTCAACGCGATGTTTGACGAAAAGGCAATTCGAAAAAAGAGAGATAACGCCTGAAAACTCGGTTAGCATTCGGTAATTCCGTGATTTACTCGAATGTTTTAGATAACTTGTGCCAGGAAATACGTGTATTTTTTTTAAACCCTTAAAAGTTTTTGAAAAAAAATGTCGTCATTCAGAATCTTGATTAAATTTGCAAGGCTTCTATTGTTATACTTTTTGACTTTCTTTAATTTTTGAGTAATTTATGAAGTGTCAAAGTTCATGCAAAATAGCAGATTTTCGGAAGTCTTTACTGGATTAGTTTTACACAAATTTATAAATTGATTTCAATAGAAGCCTAGATAAGATCCATAAGATACTGTGTTTCCAAAATATCTAATGAAAAATGTGTAATAACGAATGAAAAACAGTGAAAATGTATGTCAAATTGCATGCCCAAGCGCAAAACCATAGCCTTATTTCTTTATTTTCCATAATTAAGTATATCGCAATAGTTTCCCACCAACTGAGGGTTGTCCTTGGGTGCCTCTAACATAACACGTATCGTCGGTAGGTTCCATGGGCATTGTCTAAAGGATCTCTGCAAGTAGTTTTCGGTCCCTCGTACTCCTTCCTCAAGGCTCTGAGATAAATAAATGCATGACGAATAATAATAATAATAGAGTATAGATTGTGTGCCATACACAATCTATACGACATGATATGAGTTGAACTAAATATTTCACACTACTTAAGAAGTGACTTGATGCACCAGTTTTGAATCCATTAACAGAAGGTACTTATTATTATTATTAATTTATCAAAACTATTAATTTACATTCTTTTCACTGTGTATTAATTATTCCAATCTTCTTTAACAAGTTTTATAGAAAAAACTTGTTACACAACTTAGCAAAACAAGTACCTATATCTACATTAACCTTTTGAGTGCGTAATTAGAGACACAATAGTAAGACAATGGCGCGTGAACGACGGCGTTAATGCGGGGATCAACAGCTTAAAAGGGTTCCGTACCTCAAAAGGAAAAAACGGAACCTTTAAGGACCACTTTGTTGTCCGTCCGTCTGTCTGTCTGTCTGTCAAGACTAGTGTTGCCAGGTGTCCCGATTTGCGCAGGATGTCCCGATTTTGAGGGGTCTGGGGACGCGTCCCGATTTGCGCCTGATCGGGACGATAAATTTCCCGATAAATCAATAAAAAATTTAAAAGCCATTATAATTGCATAAGTACTATAAAGTAAGTAACATAAATCAGTCGTATTCGCATCATTGTCACACTTGTTAAGTGCGTTCAAAATGACACACGGCACATCACCAGCTTGTCTCTTTCTCACTCAGAGCCGCGTCGTCTTCGTCCGTCAGGCGCGACCATAATGTCACCTGCTTCACTCAATCCACATAATCACAAGCGACATCGCGAATTTGTGTTTGTTGTGTGTTTTTGAATGTGCAAACACTGGCTACAACATAACCACAACGCAACCGCTTCGACATTTGTAGTTACTATAAGGGCCTGCGCATACCTACTTGAGACAAGACTGTCTTAGACAGACGTGTCTACGACGTCGCAGACTTGTCTACGACACCGCAGATTTGTCTGCGACAAAACTGTTTTGCTCTGACGAGACTACTAGAGAGGAGGTACGTCCAGTGTTGCCAACAGTTACTCTAACACACCACTAGAGTCAACTTTTAAAAACACCAGAAAACCACTAATAGAAAATTATCCCACACAAAATTACGCCGCTAGACTGTTTTATCTTGATGGTGTGCGCCGTGTCGTAGACAAAACAGTCTTGTCGCAGACAAGTCTGCTACGTCGTAGACAAGTCTGTCTAAGACAGTCTTGTCTCAAGTGTGCGCAAGCCCTAACGCAACCGCAAGAAACTGCAGCAACACTATTCACACGTAACCACTTTTTGTCGCTGTGATGTGGTGAGGTTGTGGTGCGTGTGTATAGAGCTTGAAACACTGGAAGAAGCAGTTACGTACCTTGCTAATACAGGCGTAGCAGAAGGAATGGCCGCATCGTGTGACGTAGGCCTCGTCGATGAGCTCGAAGCAGACGGGGCACAACAGGTCGCAGTCCTTGTCCTCGAGCGAGCCGCCCAGACCGCCCAGCGCGCCCGCCCCCGCGCCAACGCCCGCGCCCGAGCCCGCTGCGCCGCCCGACATGCTCGCCTCTCTGGGGAAATCATGAAGCCGAACTAATGAACAATGTTAAGCCGGGTAGAGACTGCTGGAACGTAACATGCAAGGTAACGTGAAAGGAGCATTTCATGCGTATGGACTAAGCGCGCGCACGAACCGAACAAGTACCTACTCATGTGAGTAAAAAAATAAACACAATAGTAAAAATAAATAATAGATAGATAGATAGAAGATAGGTGTGTGTGGTGGATAGGTAGATAGTAAGAATAATAAATAATAGTTGAAATGCTCTGTTCTCGCATGTAGTGTGCACGGTTCGCGCGCGCAAGATGTCCACACTATGGCCGTTTGTACGAAAACAAACAACAAACTTGAACATTTGATTTGTTCGTATGGACGGCATTTTCGAACGAGAACGCGAACATAGTTCGAATCGAGTTCGCGCTCAACAGTAGCCATGGCAGTGGTCGATTGTGAAGTAGCGAAAAGTTTTTTGGTGTTCGCAATTATGATTCATAAAGAACATACGAATAGGATCGCCGCAAACATGTTTGACGAATAGTGTTTGATGTTCGTTACACACGTGTGAACCAAGTGGTTACGTATCATGCAACGCAACAAATTTGTTCGTACGTGCGTACACGGCTTTACGTTTTATTTTTATTTTTTTCGGCAGGAGTGGGAAATCCTCATTGTCGCCCAGGCTGCCTCACTGATGAGCCAGTCTGGCCAGTGTCAGACTCCTATTGACGAAAACGACACTCCTGCCTTAGGGGCTGTCTCCACGAGCGAGAGAATCGCGACGAGTCCGCCCTTATATCGTCGGATAATCTCCACGAACGAGCGATAATTCCGCAGCGTATCGTCGCGAGTCGTAACGGAATCGCAGCGTTTCCGCGGCGACTCGTAACGGTATCGCCGCGTTTCCTTGACGACGCGTTGCGAAAGAAAGAATTCAGTTACGTGCCAGACGAGAGAGTCGTCGCGAGAGCGCCGGGCCCGCTGCTAGTCGCGGCGGGCTAGCGACGATGTAATGACGTTTCGCGCGCTCGTTGCCACTCGTCGCATCGCGGCGATAATATCGCCGTGTGGAGACGGTTCCATAGAGAGTGTATAGAAATACGTGGCACGACGATAATATCGCCGCGATTCTCTCGCTCGTGGAGACAGCGCCTTACATTTAAACCACGGACATGACGTGCGTGTCCTTGTTTGATTTATACATTATTTGCTTCTGGGCACCTTTTAGCGATCACAATAAATCCCGTCCTCACACTGCTTTACGTTACAGGAGTCTCTACCCGGCTTAACATTGTTATAACTACGTAGAAACAAACACGGATTCAACCCTCACAAAAGGTTCCATAGGTTGTCCGAAACGGAACCCTGGGGTCCTCGAACACAAGGCTAAGAAGAAACATAGGTGTGAATTTTAGTCAGTAAAAGTCTGACACACCCCTCTGCTCCGCCCGGGAGTGAGATAAGATATTCGATGATTTCCTAATTAAAAAAAATGTAAGGCCCCATAAAAGGTTGTAGTTACAGATAACTAACTGCAACCAGAAAATCGAGCAAGTGGTCGGACTATGAACTCGTTTATGATCAATACAGTGCACTCCTACAAAGGAGATTTTTTCAAAATGCATGACGCCCTGATCAACATTTTATACAATGTGCACCTCGTGGCCAAAGTCGTGGGGCGAACCCTAATAATAGGGTCCCGTTTTCACCCTTTGGGTACGGAACCCTATTAAGTAGCATCATCGTAACATGAGCGTAAAAATGTGACATCACATGCCTATCAGGGTTGCCATGCTCATCGTGCCCACCTTGTAGAAATAAGCTCCTAGGCTAGGTAATATTATGTCTGAGGCCCGAAAATACTTCTAGGCTAGGTAATATTATGTCTGAGGCCCGAAAATACTTCTAGGCTAGGTAATATTATGTCTGAGGCCCGAAAATACTTCTAGGCTAGGTAATATTATGTCTGAGGCCCGAAAATACTTCTAGGCTAGGTAATATTATGTCTGAGGCCCGAAAATACTTCTAGGCTAGGTAATATTATCTCTGAGGCCCGAAAATACTTCTAGGCTAGGTAATATTATGTCTGAGGCCCGAAAATACTTCTAGGCTAGGTAATATTATGTCTGAGGCCCGAAAATACTTCTAGGCTAGGTAATATTATGTCTGAAGCCCGAAAATACTTCTAGGCTTGGTAATGTTATGTCTGAGGCCCGAAAATACTTCTAGGCTTGGTAATATTATGTCTGAGGCCCGAAAATACTTCTAGGCTAGGTAATATTATGTCTGAGGCCCGAAAATACTTCTAGGCTAGGTAATATTATGTCTGAGGCCCGAAAATACTTCTAGGTTAGATAATATCCTGTTTGAGGCCCAAAGAGTTGTTAAGAATGTGTTATGTTGTAATGGTGTGATGGAGAGCAAGGTTGGAAGCAGCTATCACAAAAGATGTTTTTTCTGCGATAGATTTTCAGTGTGGGCATAGTTAAAAAAGAAGCCTTAGAAGCAATTTCTACCTAACCAAGTTGTAACAGCCTAACAGCATAGAACAGGCTCCCAGGAAGTGTTGTGAACGCTCCCACATTGAACTGCTTTGTTGGACAGACTGAACATCTCCAAACTATATGAAACACACGCATCAGCTAATAGCTGCTAGCGTGTCTTACCTAATAATAATAATAATAGTCTATTTTTTTTTTTAATGATATAACCTAGTGCTTGACTGCAATCCCACCTAATGGCAAGCAGCGATACAATTGTTGATGGTGAATCGCACTAGTTTATTGAGTCTATTCACTCTAGCCTTGAAGATACCTAAATTGTAATCGGACGGGAAGACCGCAGCAGGCAAACTAACTAGTGTTTGTCTTTTTTTTTGTTGCCATTTTTGAGCCAACTTCGGGAATCCGATGGATGCAAGACGCACAGGACCGGTAATTGTGGCGACACTTGGGGGAGGCCTATTTCCAACAGTGGACGTCTTTCGGCTGAAATGATGATGAGCCGATTTCGACTATTCGATTTCGATTTTGCCAATGTCACATTAGGACGACAGCCCAGTGAGACCCACCGTCAAACTTTGTACATTGTGGTAGAAGTTTTCCTAAAACAATTATGTTTACGTTTGTATTTATCTGAAGTTTGTATTCATTTACAAGTTTGGGTGCTATTATTTTCATCATCAAACTCTAATACTGTTTGTAGAAAAATCTGTAATACGAACTTATACGCCAGGGTTGTGTGTTTGCGACTGGGTACTCCATCTTGTTTAGCTTTTCAATCCTCATAGGTGAAAAACTATGGAGGTACAGCAGATCACAGCTCTGAACAATCACAGGAGTCTTCATGGGTCACTATGCCACCAATAAACAGCTCTACAACATGGGACTAGCAAGCGACCCGACTTGCAGGATCTGTGGAGATGCAGAGAAGACTATGCTACACTTGCTGTGCAACTGTGCAGCACTAGGCTCCAAAAGACTAGAGTATCTGGGCCAACCATTTCCAAGACCAGAGGACTACAAGCTCAGCCCCATCAAGGCCATACTGGGACTCATGAAGAAGGTGCATGGAGGGCTGGGGGTTGAGAAGGGAGGGGAATAGCACAAAAGATCCAGAAGGGTCGAAGTGCTCTGGCCTAGGGCCAGCCCCACAACAAGATAAGATAAGAATCCTCATAGGTGACAGAAGAGCTGACAAGATGGAGTATTTCATCATGGATGTGCAACCCTGGCAGAATAAACGCGACAGTGTTTGTCAGATATATACAACAAAGGCAAATTACACATTTTATAGTTATCTAGTACAAAAATCATATGCTTTTTAAATAAACAAAATGAAAAAATTTAAACCAACACTAAGAACCCACCCTAGGTGCTCCCGGCGCCAAGGTGCCTATGCGCTTGCACTGCGCACCACAACTAAATAGCAATGGCCTACATCTGCATCAGGAACAACCCTGAGCGGGAGTCACCACACACAAACAAACTTCTCTTCTTTTTATTTTTATTGTATTAATGGTTTTAACACAATAAAAAAACAATGAGAGAGCAAACGCCAGCGTCCACTTGGGGTTTAATGAATTACCAAGCCGTTTAAACACATTTAAAATTAATGTAGTTCTTCAGATTACGATAATAAGACCTCTCAATTTAAATATCACTTATCAGAATAACTTCTGCAAACTTTCTGCGAAGATATAGTCACTAAAACACCATATTGAATATTGCTTGAAGTGCTTACATTTTATAATCTACCTTTTATGAACTGTTCCTCGTCGCAGGTAGAGTGTAGGATATCGGGACGCGTGTATTTATAGCCAACAATCGATACCCACTGACCATAACATGCTCAATTACATACAGCTGACCTATATCTAACAGAGGCGGTTACACGTACATATGACTGATGTGGGCACTGAGCGCGATGAGTGAAGGGACATGCTAGGATACTCCGCACGCCCGCAGGCTGTTCGCGCTCTCAGCACCAGAGCCTCCGGGCTCCTGACACCGCCCCGGTTCAAAAGCGGGAAAGTCCTCCACCACCCCACTTGTTCACATGAACTACTGTTTACACTCAATGTTTCACACACAAAACACAATTCAGCACCGAACCCCATCGTTCAAAATTACGATTTTATGCATTTTACTACGATTTTTCATCAACACTCGCGTATCGGCACTCATTGACGTTTGACAACTATAAAATTGCCAGAAGAAATATTTTAAGTGGGTCAGTCCCTGGTCGACCCGGGGTCAAGGACTTATAAATTGTGCCACGATGAAGGTCACAACTGAAACGACGTGATTACAACAAAAAATTGAAAATAAATCTGAAAACCAAATTTTTCGATGATTTTTGTGCTAATTTTCTAGTATTTTAATAATAAATTAGAAAAATATTTATTTGACGTGTAGTGACATCTAGCTGAATTTTACCGAACCACGTTAAAAACTGTTGGACCGACACAGATTCAACAAGAACTGTTTGACTGACAGTTGAAACGCCATTTTGCTATTATTACAGGAGGTTGCATTATCTGTTCGTCAACAATGTAAAGTGAAATGTTTGCTGGATTTATATAGTGAATGTAATGTGAAGTTAAGTTTTAACCCTTGGAATAAAAACTAGGGTTATGGAGGAGTCCAACGAGGAGCTCAGGGTCATTCCCGGTAAGTGTAGTGCTGAGAAATTAATGCTCGAAAATGTGAGTGTAAATCGTGCGAGGTCGTGTAATGTTAGCTTTCCCGATTTCAGAGCTCTACTTTCTGATAGCGAAATTTCTATCGGGCGGACCCCTGAAAGAGACTGCAAAGGTAAATTGGCTCGGAATGTGATCAAATTATTGTCCTGTATAGTTCAGTGAGCTAATTGTGATCATTTCTGTTGCAGACTTTGCTAAAAGAGCTCGAGACTATTGAGGTAGGTTTGAGCTTTTCCTAGTGCCGGGTTTGAGCTTATATTGTTGTTTTGGTCGCGGACGCACGTGGCTGCGGCTGTCAAACGCGCTGAAACTTCGCTGAAAAGTTTTTGTAGAGTTTGCGCTGTTGCAGGTGCTGCCCCGACGACTCGACTGGGAGGGACGCGAGCACGCCCAATCTTACGATGAATTGGTAAGTTTAGCGGACTTTTGCGCTCAAAACTTTGTTTATTTACGTTTTGCCGACTGTTTAGCGACTTTAAATACATAAATTGTGCGAAAACGGCGAAAAAACTTAAATTGTGTTATGCTTCAAAACGATCGTGAAAATACGATAGAATATCGTGAAAAATATTTTTATGGTGTTTCAGTGATAAAATTAAAGTTTTTGGCTAATTTGCGAAAAAATTGTTATATCATGCACTATCGAGAAGGAGCCGTGTCGTAATTAGAAGAACTTCTGTCTCGTTTCTTCACACGCTTCGGCGGTTACGACGCATGTGCTGTCTCGTTTTAGCGCTCGACTGCAGTAGTTATCGGCCGCGATTGGACGGCGAGAATCCGAGCGCGGCTCGAACAGTCACGAGCACTATTTGACGTACAATGGCGCCATATTTCGAAATGTTACAAAAATTTACGTAAAAAAGGTGAACTTGCGATTTTTGCTGTTTTCTCTGAATGAAAAAAGTTGTTGATAAAAAAAAAATATTTTTTAATTTTTAATTCAACATCTTATTGATTTCTAATAGGATAAAATAAGGAATCTCTTTGAACTTTTTGAGCAACCATGATGTTGCATTGAATGTGTTAGGTACTTATTATCACAATAATCCCTGTAATCACTACTTATCAATGAATCTCCTACTATACTCCATTCACTTCTGCATTAGACAAAAGAGTTTCATAGAAGCAGGTGTGCATGTGTAATTAAAATTTTAACATTACCTACTTAAATAAATTTGATTATTTTAAGATAAGTACTAAACACTTAGATAGGCAAATGAAATAGTTTTTTTTTTTTTAATAAACATAACTTTATTTTAAACAATTTTTTTTATTTTTTAAATTGCATATCAACAAGTTTCCTCCTTACAAAACATATGAATTGTACACAGTACAAGGCAACAAGATATTTATTTAATATTCATATTAATATAAATAACTAATATAGATTAATGAAAAACATTCCAGGTACTGACAACCCCTGCTTCTTTTAGGTTTTTAACATGGACACTAATAGTATAAGTAAGAACTAAATAATTTATTGTAGTAAAAGTCTCATAAATTCAGAAGATGGATAGTTCAAATAAATTCATTTAAGTATAACAGTTGGTACATAAGTTGATTATAATAAATTCAGCATCAATCTTAACTGTAATAAAGCACAATATACAGATATTGTACTTTAATTACAAAGTGGGGTACTCTTTGTAAGAAAAAAACAACATTTTTCTAACTTCTGTCTAATGCTATCGCGAACAGAGTATAAATGATTGTATCTCACTTAGTTTTGTAATCACAATACTTAATGTCCTGTTAGATAATTGCAGTTTTTATGATCAAATTCATTCTTGATGGCCTACTTGTAGTTCTTGCTATCAAGAACGCTAACTCTTAGGCTGCTTGTACACACACGTTTTTTTGCCGTAAAAATCTATGGTTTATTGACCGTGCGTAGTTGTCCACACACGTTTTGTCTCCGGCACGATAACTCCACCGCGGTTTAAACAACTTTTTTGTCAACAAGCTTTCACAGTGATCTATACAACACTGACGACCGTACCTGCACACGGCGAGTTAACAGTTGCTTTTCATGTCAAAAAAACGTGTGTGTACAAGCGGCCTTATATGATGGTTTACCTTTTGTGGATATGTAACAGCATCCTCATTTCTGCTGTCAATATAAAACAGCAATTACTTTTTAATGAATGATCTTGTTCATTACCAAGTCGTAGTAACGATTTTATCTATATAAAATTGTCTTCCGGAGGACACGGTGCAGCATACGGTAGAGGTGTGCCCCGCCTGGGCAAAGTACCGCCGTGTCCTCGTGGCGCTCGGCGGCAGCGATCTCTCGCGCCGGGCCGCGCGTACAGGCCATGGTCCGGAGCGAAGAAGAGTGGCAAGTGGTCACCTCCTGCGAAGCAGTAATGCTAGCAAAGGAGGTGGCCACACGCGCGAGGCAATGGCCCTCGCGCCACAGCCGCCGGGATTCCGATCCCGATTTCCGGCTACCGTAGGCTTGGGTTTGCAGACGGCAAGCAATCAGTAGCTCGCCGTCCGACCGTCCGGTAACGGTCCGGACCGAGCCCAAGCCGTCGACAGCGCGTAGTGTTCCACGCGCGCCTCAAGGAGATTTCAGCAACCGTAGGTGCCCAGCAGGGTCGAAGCCTACTGGGGCCATGGATCAATGGCAAAAAAGGAACAGGAGTGGGTTTTTATGTTTGTGAATGCAGCCATGATACAGGAGTTATCCTAGTGTGGGGCAAAGCTTATTTTAAAAAAAAAAGTGGAGATGATGTTTTCACTGTAGAAATAAACTTTAATGGAGGATCGTAACTTGACAAGAAATCATTTAATTTTTTTGTGCTTGACAAACAATTTTAATTAGAATATTTAGATCAAGGTTAGCGGACCAGAGGGTTTATGTTGGCTCAAAACGCAACAACACAAAGGAGTTAGTAGGTTTAGGTTCTATGTACAGGGTTCAGCCATGAGTGGTGTTGCAGGCATCCCAGCACTCGGACGTGTCATGGCGGCGCCTGGCCTCAGTGTGCGAGCGCGCCGTGTCACTCGCGCGCCTGGCGCCAGCCGCGGCGGACGTGCCGGACGCGCAACCGGACGCCGACCGCCTGGCCGCGCGCCTGTCGCTGCTCAGCGAGACGCTGGTGCGGCCCAAGCCGCTGTATGCATCACACAAGCAAGACCATACATTGGGTAAGTGATATGTCCGAAATCGCGGTGTGTTGCACGCGCGTCTCAAATATATATATCTTAAATTGTTATAAACCAGTGTTTGACTGCGATCCCACCTGATGGTAAGCAGTGATGCAATCATTGATGGTGAGGCGCACTAGTTTATTAAGAGCCTATTCACTCTAGCCTTGAAGACACCTAAATTATAGTTGGACGGGAAGACCGCAGCAGGCAAATTGACGGGTCCAGTTATTGGCGACGCCTGCCAGGACTGTGGATTTTTCCGAAGGAGTTATCGTAGCCCTCGCAACTGAAGGAACACTGTGGGTTTAAAAGTAAAAGACTGACAGTTCCTCTCGCTCCATCTAGAGCGGTAGGTGATAGTTGGAAAAGGTAAGTGATATGTGAGTGTTCTGCGTTATATAGTAGACTGATGAAGAGGTTATGAGAAGTTAGGTTGGTATATGCTACCGAGAAGTTCAAAGTTAAAGTAAAGTATTATAATCACTGTCATCTACAATCTGCAGTGCAGTGAGCAGTTGTGGCCGAGTGGTAACGGCCTCGACTTACGAGTTGTAGGTCGCGGGTTCAAACCCAGCCAGGCGCATTACTTTGTGTAATTTATTTCATCACCACTGGTCTCAAAACGGTGAAGGAAAACATCGTGAGGAAACCGGCATGTCCTAGAACTAAAAAATTCGAAGACATGTGACATCCAACAACCCGCACTGGGTCCGCGTGGTGGATTACGGCCCAATCCATCTCCTAGAGAGGAGGCCTGAGTCCCAGCAGTGGGAACATTAAAAAGCTGATTATGCTATGCATCTACAATCTAATAAAGATTGGTGCATCTCATAGGCCAGTGTACGTGACATGACCATAGGTTTGTTTTTGAAGATCAACCCATTGGTCTACAGAGTCATGCTAGCTGATCACTCTCGTCGAGGTTAGAAGAGGGAGCGCGAGCACGAGTGTAGTCGGGGCCCTCGCGTCACATCGCCGCTCTCGCTTCGTTTCGTCTCGTCTGCTCTACGGCTGGCGTCGGTTTTTTGGGCGCGAGGTGCGAGAGGGGAGACGAGGCGAGGCGCGGCGTCCACGTCTACTACTACCTTGTTCTTTGTATAGATGTTATCCACCACGCTTTCTTCTCCAATGCTTTGTGAGTTAACAAATTTCATATACGCATAAAGTCGCGGCACTTGTCACTTCGAGTACGTCCATTTTGCTGGCGACACAGAGAGAACTGAACGAAGTCGTGAGTGAAGATGGATATTTTCTTGCGTCACCTCGTGTTGTCTCGCCTCGCTTATAATTCGTCGAACTTCGCCTGGCCTGACTTCGACGAGAGTGAAGAGTTAGCATTAGATTATATAGCTGACAGAATGTCAGTTTGTGACTTCAAGTCAGTTGGCAGGATCTGGGTCATACTTCTGTTTGTTTGTCAGTGCGCCGGCTGGTGTCCCGCGAGCTGGGCGTGGGTGCGGCGGGCCGGGCGGGCGGGCGCGGCGGCCAGGCCATGTTCCCGGCGCGCATGCTGGCCGGCCTGCAGCTGCAGCGCCGCACGCTGGGCCACCTGTCCGCCGTCTACTGCCTCGTCTTCGACTGCACCGGGCGCTACGTGTGCACCGGCGCCGACGACATGCTCGTCAAAGTACGCTCACACACCTCTCATCCACTCAAATCTGTGTGGTTCTTTCCTCAAAAGACTATCTCCGACACTAATCTGCATGGTTCTCATATGATTTGACCATTACCAGGCCTGGCGCACTCTGCGCTGTAGGCATGAAAATGTACCTAATGCGCGCGGCCCCATTGAAGTGATTAATTAAGTAGAGTATCACGCGCGTGTTCGACCTGCCGTTTGACGCGTGCTGACAAAAATTATTTTCGAACTCTTTATCGAATATAAATTCTTTCAAGTTTTTATTTCAAATATTTGCGACATTTTTCACGTAAAAAGTCAATGACCTTAAAGATCATCTACACTACACTAATAATATAAAGAGGTAAAGCTTGTGTTTTTGATCATCAGTCCACCTTGTGGGAGTGGGAGGCCCTCCAATGCTGCGTCTTCCAATACGTGTGCCATACCTCTGCTCAATTTGTATACTCCATTCGCGTTACGATTAGACGTTTAAACAAACCTTTTTTGCTTCCTGTTCAACCGATTTTGACATTTATTGCGTTGGTGGTATGAAAAAGGCTGCTGCAGTAAATAATTAGGCCATCCTTATGCCTCCGGAATAGAAGTCAAAATCGATTGAACGAACAGTAAAAAAGGTTTGTAATGTTTCTACATATTGTCCAGTTGCGCAGACACTTGAGATATAAAACTACACCTACATCACAATATCCACCTGGAATCAATTTGCGAATAATTAAAACAGCCACTAAGCTTCACTCGAAGAAATCCCGCCAAAAACCCCTTTGCAAACCAATACACACACACACATAGGTACAGATTGTAGAGACGTGCTTCCTGGTAGGTATGGAGCGCAATAGACGGGCGCCTGGTCGCCACTCTCCGCGGCGTGGGCGCAGAGATCACTGACATTTGCATCAGTGCCGACGGAGCCCTGCTCGCCTGCGGCTCCGTGGACCGGCTCGTGCGCGTGTGGGGGCTGGCGGGGGCGGAGCCCCGCGCCGTGCTGGCGGCGCACGCGGGGACCATCACCTCGGTGCACTGGGCGCCGCCCGCCAGGTAAGGCCGCACCGGGACGCGTGGCGAGCGAACTACATTTAGGCCTACTATACATGGACGCGTAGCTTCACAGACGCGTATTCGTCATTATACGCTTGGTGTACGCCTTACATACAAAACTGTGAAACTCTGTCGACGAAGCGACAGCGTCGTGTCGTCGTGTCGCGTCTATGAAGCTACGCGACCTTGACAGTATTGTGCTGCTACGTTTACACGCTTGCCAAGGCTTGGTATACGTCCACAAGCTCGTTTGCGAGTGCGTTACTGTGTTCTTGACAGGCAAACGTGGTAGAGGTAACTTGGTGTTGCAGAGCTTGTTATATATTTAATTCATCGTTCGACCTACTACTCAGACCTTTACACTGCCGCGTAAACGCATTCGATCGGCGGGATCTCGACAGCAACATTAAAGACGCGCCAACGTGTAAATGCGTCGCAAGCGCTTGGCGCTAACTTCCTTGAATCTGTGTTCAAAAATTGACTCTAACCCGGATGGCGACAAGCTTACGCAAGCCAAGCCAAACAGCCCGTTGACATGCTTGTGTGTTTTGTTGCTTGGGAAACTTGGCAAGCGTGTAACGTGTGGGCTTGTGTGCAGGAAGGACGTGCGGTGGCTGGCGTCGACGTCGACGGACTGCTCGGTGGCGTTCTGGACGTGCTCACCGGACGGGCAGTTCCTGTCGCAGCCGGTGCAGTACGTGGAGCGCATGCGGCCGGGCGTGTGCCACATGATCTGCGCGGCCTGGTCGGCGGGCGGCGCCTTCCTGGCCGCCGGCAGCGCCGACCACCACGTGCGCATCTACACCGTGGAGCACGAGCCTGGAGGACCCAAGCGAGTCAGTTCGACACAATTTTGTCAAATATGCTTGATTTTATTTTTTCATATTTTTTGAAGAACTTGTGTATTCGCGTTAAGAAATAGTGACTCATCTTAGCGACGCCCTTTGACCAATTAGATCTTAGCAAATTAGAAAGCCGTGTTCACTTTGACCAGTTGATGTAAGCCTTTCAGACATAACGGACGCGTCTATTGTCAATTTTTAAAATGAGTACCTCGACTATTCGTAAAAATAAAAGTGAAAATTCTAACAGTTTTGTTAAAATTTTAAAATAATTACTTATTATTATCACATTGTGTTATCTGCTTCTTTACGTGTCGATGGACTCATATTAATTTCTTTCTGATCAGTGTTATTGACCTCAAAGTGCAGGTTGTTGTGCAGGATAGGCAGCATAGCAGGTGACGCATGTCCTGTGCATCGGCTCCACACTGGCACTGTGTTAGAGATGGGTCGAGGAAGCCCCATTTGGCCAGATTGTTTTTGCAGCGACCTGGGTCCGCATTTAGTTAAGTGATTTCCAGATTGGTCACGACAGTTCGCGTCCAGGGGGAAGCTGTTCTGATGAGGTGATGAAGTGTGGAAGAGTTGGGTGTTTCTGGTTCCATAGCGTCTTGTGTTTTACTATTCATGGTTTAATTTTTACCCCGGTATGAATACGTCTTTACTGTGCAGTATCGCTGATGACGTCACTATTTTCTTAACGCGACTAGCCTATAGTAAGCTAATTCATGTTCATTGTGTGATTATAAAGTAATATGGTACTGCTGGCAGGTGCTGGAGACGCCAGTACACGACGACGCGGTGGACAGCATCGCGTGGGCGCACCGCGGACTAAGATTCGTTTCCGGCAGTAAGGTAGTGTCATCTCAGTTGCAACTCGTTCTTTCCTAGATAAAGACCCAAGCATTGTTACATGGTTCGGTCTTGTGTTGTTTGCATCTTTCTAATAAGTTCTGGAATAAATGTTTTGATTATAGCTGGTACCATACTCTACTCTCTCTCTCTTTGTTGTACAGGACGGCAGCGCGGCGCTGTGGACGCTGCACGCGACTCAGTGGAGGCATGTGTTGTTGCAGCCCAAGAATACGCAGCAGGATGGAAAGAAACTCAAGGTAAACTATAAACAAAACGTAATGTTAAGCAGAGTTCAGTGAGAAAAAAACCGGGCAAGTGCGAGTCGGACTCGCGCACTGAGGGTTCCGTACAAACTTACCTATGAAAACAGTTCAATCCCCGAATTGAGTAACGAAGATTTTTCCGAAACGCAATTTTTTTTTTTTTGTGCCGTAACTACAAATTTACGGTTTTCAGATTTTTTTCCTATACTTGTGCTCTGAGACCTTGCTTCGTGCCAAACTTCAGGATTCTAGATCAACAGGAGTACCCTATGAATTTTGATTTTCTTGAGAGTGTCAAAATATACGTTTTTTGCGACATAAACGGCCGTATCTTTTTTTTTTCGTTAACTCCAGAAGTTTGATTTTTTCACAGCTTCAAGGGACCAGAGGGGCAGACTTGAGTATATGGTTTTAATTTCAACTCGATACCTTCACGCGTTCTCGAGATAAAGGGTCTTTACAGACAGACAGATAGACGAAGGGACAACAAAGAGATCCTATAAGGGTTCCATTTTTTTCTTTTGAGGTCGGTACCCTAAAAAAACATTTGAGAAAGGTTGTAGTCATTTGTAAGTTATAATGAGGTTATACATAGGGGGCTATTGGCTAACTTGTTCAATAACAGTGACTAACAAACTACAGTGGAAATGTGGTGAATTATAAAAATTTACGGTGCCTATTGTGACCACTCTAAAATTTTATCGACTATTATAACAGCTTCCCGACTTAGGTGGTTAATGAGTGTCTTGGTGATGTGTGCAGATGACGATGGTGTGCTGGGACATCTCGGACGCGTTCGTGATGACGGCGGTGTCGGACAACACGATCCTGGTGTGGTGCGCGCGCGCCGGCGCGTGCGTGCGCGTGCTGCGCGCGCACCGCGACGAGGCCTACGTGCTGGAGGCGCACCCCTTCCTGCCCGGCGTCTTCCTGTCCGCCGGACACGACGGGCAGCTCTTCGTGTGGGACGCGAAAGCCGACCAGCCCATCGCCACCTTTCACAACAGGATCGATGGTACGCACCACGAAACCACTTACTTATATTAGGCAACACGTCTACGCTGAATTCAGTCTGTGCATAGATGATAAAGTACTAAATATATCAATAGTCATGAACAGTCAAAATTAGGTGAAGTATTCGTGTTAAGAAAATAGTGACTCATCGTTGTACATCAGCCACGTTCCTTGACATGTTCACAATTGAAGTAAGCCCTTCAGACAGTACGGACGCGCCTTTGTTAATTTTAAAAATGACCTATTCGTAAAAATCTGTCGATTTTGATTGAATTTTAGAATATTAGACTTAATATTAAGTAATTAGGTTTGAAAATATTGCTGTTGAAATTTTACTCTTTACTTTGCATTTGCAGTGATGAGGCACTATTTTCTTAACGCGAATAAAGTGTGACATTTTAGCAAATAGCATTTACTAATAATGTACCCACTGAGACTAAATAAACTAAAAATGTTGAGTTCAACGCCTTCTATACTCCATTCGAAAAAAGATTAGGCATTTAAACAAACCTTTTTTACTGTCCGTTCAAGCGATTTTGACTTTTATTGCGTTGGTGGCATGACAAATAGCGGCTGCAGTTAAGGGGACATACATTTTCAGTGTTTTTCATACAACCGCTCTTACGCGATTATGACGTTATTACACATTTTTCATTAGATATTTTGGAAACACAAAAAAAAACACGTATTTCCTGGAACAAGTTTTGTAAAATATTCGAGTAAATCACGGAATTACCGAATGCTAACAGAGTTTTCAGGCGTTGTCTCTCTTTTTCGAGTTGCCTTTTCGTCAAACATCGCGTTGGATTGCGTTAGATGAAGTAACAAGCTTTTAAACCATGCTCGATGTTGACGATAGGCGAGTGGAAAAGGACCCTCTTAATAGTAGGTATTACCAACCACTTTTTGCTTTTATTGCCATCCTTATGCCTACGGAATAGTTGTCAAAATCGGTTGAACAGAGAGTAAAAAAGGTTTTGTTTAAATATCTAATCTTCTTTCGAATGGAGTATAGTAACAACATGACATGTAATTTTCACCAGCTTTGTGTTTTAACCGCCTACGTCGGATATATCCGACAAACACTCGTGCTTATTCCGCTAGGGTCGCACATTCACGACCAAATATTCCATCTCGTCAGCTCGTCTGTCGCCTATGGAGATTGAAAAGCTAAACGAGATGGAGTACCCAGTCGCAAACACACGACCCTGGCGAATAGGACCCGAAAAACCTCGTCAAAGCAATCCGACGCAAGCGGTTAAAAGGTTCAGTTTGAGTTGTAAGTAAAGTGTTGTTATTATCCCCAGGTCATGGAGACGGCGCGATCTTCGACGCCAAGTGGGGCAGCGGCTCCACCGTGGCCGCCACGGACTCGCACGGCCACCTCCTCCTGCTGGGCCTCGGCAAGGGACACCGCCTGTACGGCGCGCTCCCACCTGAGCTGTTTTTCCACACCGACTACCGCCCCGTCGTGCTCGACGCGCACGGAGGAGCGCACGACGAGCAGACGGACACTCCCCCGCACTTGCTGCCGCCTCCCTTCCTGGTGGACGTGGAGGGAGCGCCGCACTTGCCGGAGTACCAGCGCCTGGTGCCGGGCCGCGAGAACCTGGCGCTGTCGCAGCTCATCCCGGCGGCCGACGCGCCGCGCTCGCGCATCGACGCCATGATCGAGGCGCTGGCCGTGGCCGGCGGCCGCGAGCCCAGGGGCGTGTGGCGGGGGGAAGGTACACCTTATGCTACATTCCTTTTAGTATAAGCGAAACCTGAATATAGTTTTTTCAGAATCAGTAACTGAATCGATTCCAATAATTTTTACACCATGTTAGATTTTTTCCCAAAAATATTTAAAACAAGTTCACAAGTTGAACAGCAGTAAGTACAACACAGGTCACGGACAGGTCATAGAGGGCGTTAGACGCCAGCGTACAGTTGGGCGTGGGAGCAAAACAACCCCTCAGTCTCCTGAATAGCCCGGTGACAATGTATTTGTGCGAACAACCAAGTAACATAACAAGCCGTGATCATAACCGTTATGAACATAGATTGTTCTCTGACAGATAGATATCTTGTGTATTATTTGTTTCGTTATGTCATAGGTGTGAGATATACAGCGGGCAGTTGGCAGCGCGGCGACCCACTGCTAGTGCCACAGTGCACCAGACCCATAGTGCAGCCACTAGCGCCCGCCGCGCAGGAACACATACACAAGACATGGTGAGTACTACATCGTCTATGTAACGCGGCGACCCGCTGCTAGTGCCACAGTGCACCAGACCCATAGTGCAGCCACTAGCGCCCGCCGCGCAGGAACACATACACAAGACATGGTGAGTACTACATCGTCTATGTAACGCGGCGACCCGCTGCTAGAGCCACAGTGCACCAGACCCATAGTGCAGCCACTAGCGCCCGCCGCGCAGGAACACATACACAAGACATGGTGAGTACTACATCGTCTATGTAACGCGGCGACCCGCTGCTAGTGCCACAGTGCACCAGACCCATAGTGCAGCCACTAGCGCCCGCCGCGCAGGAACACATACACAAGACATGGTGAGTACTACATCGTCTATGTAACGCGGCGACCCGCTGCTAGTGCCACAGTGCACCAGACCCATAGTGCAGCCACTAGCGCCCGCCGCGCAGGAACACATACACAAGACATGGTGAGTACTACATCGTCTATGTAACGCGGCGACCCGCTGCTAGTGCCACAGTGCACCAGACCCATAGTGCAGCCACTAGCGCCCGCCGCGCAGGAACACATACACAAGACATGGTGAGTACTACATCGTCTATGTAACGCGGCGACCCGCTGCTAGTGCCACAGTGCACCAGACCCATAGTGCAGCCACTAGCGCCCGCCGCGCAGGAACACATACACAAGACATGGTGAGTACTACATCGTCTATGTAACGCGGCGACCCGCTGCTAGTGCCACAGTGCACCAGACCCATAGTGCAGCCACTAGCGCCCGCCGCGCAGGAACACATACACAAGACATGGTGAGTACTACATCGTCTATGTAACGCGGCGACCCACTGCTAGTGCCACAGTGCACCAGACCCATAGTGCAGCCACTAGCGCCCGCCGCGCAGGAACACATACACAAGACATGGTGAGTACTACATCGTCTATGTAACGCGGCGACCCGCTGCTAGTGCCACAGTGCACCAGACCCATAGTGCAGCCACTAGCGCCCGCCGCGCAGGAACACATACACAAGACATGGTGAGTACTACATCGTCTATGTAACGCGGCGACCCGCTGCTAGTGCCACAGTGCACCAGACCCATAGTGCAGCCACTAGCGCCCGCCGCGCAGGAACACATACACAAGACATGGTGAGTACTACATCGTCTATGTAACGCGGCGACCCGCTGCTAGTGCCACAGTGCACCAGACCCATAGTGCAGCCACTAGCGCCCGCCGCGCAGGAACACATACACAAGACATGGTGAGTACTACATCGTCTATGTAACGCGGCGACCCGCTGCTAGTGCCACAGTGCACCAGACCCATAGTGCAGCCACTAGCGCCCGCCGCGCAGGAACACATTACACAAGACATGGTGAGTACTACATCGTCTATGTAACGCGGCGACCCGCTGCTAGTGCCACAGTGCACCAGACCCATAGTGCAGCCACTAGCGCCCGCCGCGCAGGAACACATACACAAGACATGGTGAGTACTACATCGTCTATGTAACGCGGCGACCCGCTGCTAGTGCCACAGTGCACCAGACCCATAGTGCAGCCACTAGCGCCCGCCGCGCAGGAACACATACACAAGACATGGTGAGTACTACATCGTCTATGTAACGCGGCGACCCGCTGCTAGTGCCACAGTGCACCAGACCCATAGTGCAGCCACTAGCGCCCGCCGCGCAGGAACACATACACAAGACATGGTGAGTACTACATCGTCTATGTAACGCGGCGACCCGCTGCTAGTGCCACAGTGCACCAGACCCATAGTGCAGCCACTAGCGCCCGCCGCGCAGGAACACATACACAAGACATGGTGAGTACTACATCGTCTATGTAACGCGGCGACCCGCTGCTAGTGCCACAGTGCACCAGACCCATAGTGCAGCCACTAGCGCCCGCCGCGCAGGAACACATACACAAGACATGGTGAGTACTACATCGTCTATGTAACGCGGCGACCCGCTGCTAGTGCCACAGTGCACCAGACCCATAGTGCAGCCACTAGCGCCCGCCGCGCAGGAACACATACACAAGACATGGTGAGTACTACATCGTCTATGTAACGCGGCGACCCGCTGCTAGTGCCACAGTGCACCAGACCCATAGTGCAGCCACTAGCGCCCGCCGCGCAGGAACACATTACACAAGACATGGTGAGTACTACATCGTCTATGTAACGCGGCGACCCGCTGCTAGTGCCACAGTGCACCAGACCCATAGTGCAGCCACTAGCGCCCGCCGCGCAGGAACACATACACAAGACATGGTGAGTACTACATCGTCTATGTAACGCGGCGACCCGCTGCTAGTGCCACAGTGCACCAGACCCATAGTGCAGCCACTAGCGCCCGCCGCGCAGGAACACATACACAAGACATGGTGAGTACTACATCGTCTATGTAACGCGGCGACCCGCTGCTAGTGCCACAGTGCACCAGACCCATAGTGCAGCCACTAGCGCCCGCCGCGCAGGAACACATACACAAGACATGGTGAGTACTACATCGTCTATGTAACGCGGCGACCCGCTGCTAGTGCCACAGTGCACCAGACCCATAGTGCAGCCACTAGCGCCCGCCGCGCAGGAACACATACACAAGACATGGTGTATGTGTTCCTTCCTGTACTCATAAAAACAATTTAAAATCTGTCTACTATTAACGGAGAAATCGAAAAACGTTAACCCCCTTTTTGAAGTCGGTTAAAAATACATCTTTCCCTTTCAGTGCGGAACTAAACGCCTTAGAACAGAGCTGGTACCGTCGCGAGATGCGTCGCCGACCGCTCATGATCAGCACAGCGACCGAGGGCTCCGGGGGCCCGCGCAGGCGAGCCGGGCGGCGCGCGCGGGGCCCCGCCGAGCGGCCCCGGCCCCGCCCGCGCCTGCACGAGGAGCCCCCGGAGCCCGAGAGCGCGAGCTGCAGTGACACTAGTGATGAATGGGTGCAGCGAGCGACGAGGAATGACAGGTCTACGCCAGATTCTAGGAACAGCAGTTTGGATCTCAGCGATACTGACACCAGGTGGGTACATGTGTCTATTCTGTGCCTTGACACTGCTGTCATTTTGAGTTACCGTCAATAATGTGCCTTAATGGCTGGGCAACTTGCTTCGTTCAAATTCACTTTCTCCCTCAAGATCTTTTAAATGTTAGCGTTACGATCGAAACCCCTGCCCCCATTTTTACAGCCTATAGTGTATTCACGTTAAGAGCATAGTGACGTCATCGTTGTCACTTGGCTTAGCCGCGTCTTTTGACCGATTAGATCATAGTAAATTAGAAATCCGTGTCCATGTTGACTGTTGCAGTAAGCCCTTCTGACAGTACAGTCGCGTCTTTTGTCAAAAATGAATAACTTATCTATTCATAAATCCGAAATCAGAATCAGAAATCAGAAACGTTTATTTCAAATAGACCAATTACAGGCACTTTTGAATTGTCAAAATGTCGGTCAGTCAAAAAAAAATACAAGTGAAGCTAAATTGCACGTTCCAAAGCGTAGATCTCTATGGAGAAGAACGTGCAGGAAACTCCATGGACACTCTTTTAAATCATATTATGAGTTACATAAATCTTGGTTACATATTTCTTGTCGCTTCTAATATGTGAGCACAAATAATAAAAAAAATAATAAAAACCAAAAATACATAATTGGTTATTAAAAATACTGTGTAATAAAAAGTTTAGTATTTACCCCTGTATAAGTCACTATTTTCTTAACGCGAATAGACTAAATATAAGTAGTATTAGTGTCCTTAGTTGTTATTTTTACAAGAAAGAATTTAATATCCAAATCGTGGTAGGATGGAAGCCTTGAAAAAGGCTTCCATCATCCATTAAATTGTAATGTTTTCTGCAATACTTCGGCCCACTGTCCACGGACGCGTACACCAAGCGAATACGCGTCTATGAAGCTACGCGTCCGCAGACAGTAGAACTAACTCTGCTTGCGTTGTAAATGTCACAACTAATGAGAGAAACTTTGTCGTAGCTCGCACAACTCTGGATCTAATAAGAGCAAAAGCGACAGGTTGGTGCTTTGGCGACAGTGTCGGTGCTCGGTAAAATGCACTCGCAATTCGATATTATACTCATGTTATTATACTTTGAAGACATTTTATGTTATGAGATCGCACTGCATTCTGATTAGTCCGACGAATGTTTTCGTGTCCCATTCGCCAGGGTCGTGTGTTTGCGACTGGATACTCCATCTCGTTTAGCTCTTCAACCCCCATAGGTGACAGAAGAGCTGATGAGATGGAGTATTTGACTGTGGATGTGCGATCCTGGTGGAATAAACGCGAGAGTGCTTGTCGGATATATCCGACGTAGGCGGTTAAAAGGTTAATGAAGTTAGAAGGAATCGTGGCTTTCCAAATTGTCGTTGTAATATTATGTCGGATTTTTAACTTGGAAGTCGACGCATCTATTTTTTTTTAATTACTTTGAAGCTATTTACCGATTACCCGACGCATACGTTGCTGTTTTATATGTCGCAGCCATATCGTATAACACGATGTATTACAAGTTGGCGCGCTGGATTCAATAACGTCGTTTTAATATAATGCTACCTCACGTTCAGCCAGATTTCAATTCGGCTGAAATAAAATACGCCGAATTGTGTGGCTTAGAAACGAACCCACAAACAAACGGGCGCATCGTCCATACGCCACTTTGTAAGTTTTAGTTCCATCGCCACAAATATCGCTGCATAACAAAAAAATGGTATCACAGTCGACAACGGGTGTCACAACAAAGTAAGTCCTCCAAAAAAATAAGTCACGGATAGCAATAATATATATTTGTATCCAAAATACCAGATCTATCATCTTGTCTAATCAACAATCAATAATTTCACCCATAATTATTTAGGATAATGAGCTAAACGAGCTCGTATTTTTAGGGCTCCTTGAAACAGACAACCACGGCAAAGCGAGCGAACAAAGCCACCGCTATCCCCTTCGTGTAACGTTAATTTGAACCTCGCAGATAAAGTCGCCAGATCGCCTCTGTCGACCCAATCCTAGCTTTTTTTGGATCAGTTCTTCATAATTTATAGTCACCCTACACTAACAATAAAGTTAAATGTTGGGTGTCACTTTCTAGAACCACAATCCACAATCCGGCTGAACGTGAGGTAGCCGCTTTACATTACAGTGAGGTTTTTCAATCCGGCGCGTCTTTTTGTAATTTTATTTATTCTGTTTTATGTAATACGTCGTGTATAGTATTATGGCTGCGACATCATACATTGCAGTATGTTCTCAGTACAACAATGATACAGTAATGTTTGTGTGTGCAGCTCGTCGTCGTCGTCGCAGTACTCGGACTGGGAGGCGGGCGCGGCGCTGGCGCCCCCCGCGCGCGCGCGCCGCCGCCCTCTGCCCACCAACCGGTACGTAGCGGGTATAGTGTAGTGTGTGTGTGTGCAGCTCGTCGTCGTCGTCGCAGTACTCGGACTGGGAGGCGGGCGCGGCGCTGGCGCCCCCCGCGCGCGCGCGCCGCCGCCCTCTGCCCACCAACCGGTACGTAGCGGGTATAGTGTAGTGTGTGTGTGTGCAGCTCGTCGTCGTCGTCGCAGTACTCGGACTGGGAGGCGGGCGCGGCGCTGGCGCCCCCCGCGCGCGCGCGCCGCCGCCCTCTGCCCACCAACCGGTACGTAGCGGGTATAGTGTAGTGTGTGTGTGTGCAGCTCGTCGTCGTCGTCGCAGTACTCGGACTGGGAGGCGGGCGCGGCGCTGGCGCCCCCCGCGCGCGCGCGCCGCCGCCCTCTGCCCACCAACCGGTACGTAGCGGGTATAGTGTAGTGTGTGTGTGTGCAGCTCGTCGTCGTCGTCGCAGTACTCGGACTGGGAGGCGGGCGCGGCGCTGGCGCCCCCCGCGCGCGCGCGCCGCCGCCCTCTGCCCACCAACCGGTACGTAGCGGGTATAGTGTAGTGTGTGTGTGTGCAGCTCGTCGTCGTCGTCGCAGTACTCGGACTGGGAGGCGGGCGCGGCGCTGGCGCCCCCCGCGCGCGCGCGCCGCCGCCCTCTGCCCACCAACCGGTACGTAGCGGGTATAGTGTAGTGTGTGTGTGTGCAGCTCGTCGTCGTCGTCGCAGTACTCGGACTGGGAGGCGGGCGCGGCGCTGGCGCCCCCCGCGCGCGCGCGCCGCCGCCCTCTGCCCACCAACCGGTACGTAGCGGATCTTTTAACCTCAAACTAAAGGTACAACTACATTGGGCCCACGTGGGCCACGTGCACCGAACTGGACGCGTCGGTCTCCATGCTAGAGGCAGAACTAGATTGGGCGAGCCACGTGGGCCACGTACGGCCGATCTGGGCGCGTCGGTTTCCATACATTTTATCTCGCACCTAGACTCAAAGAGCTACTTTAGACCTACGTACAACTCAGGCGTCGCCCACGTGTGCGTCGGTCTAATGTGGTTCCCGTTTAACACAGAAAAATCCTGCAACGCCCGTCCATTACTATTGTTTTAGTTAGAAAGAATCGTAAACAGGAGTTCATGTGGCTGTATTGATTATTCGCAAATTGATTCCTAGTGGATATTGTGATGTGAAATTGGTGTAGTTTTGTATCTCAAGTGTCTGCGCAACTGGACAATATGTGGGATCATTGAAACAGGCGCGATCTCGGTAAAATGGAGCTGAGAATTTTAGTGTCGACTACCACAGCGAAGTTTGCTGAGAAGGTTGGCTTGATACATTTGCTGCCAAATACTAAATGTTATACTAAATTTGTTTACCATTAGAATGTCATATTCTAATGGTAAACAAATTAACTATACATACGAAGACATGGCTTAAAAAACTTAGTATCCAGCCTAAAACAAAAAGGAAACGTAAACATTCGACGCCTGACACCAGGCACCTACAGTTGAGCCATCGTCCAGTTACAGTCCCAGCACAGTGGTGACGAAGCGCGCCGAGCGAGCGCCCCCCGCGCCGCAGTCGCCCGCGTCGCCCGGGGCGCCCACATCGCCTGGGGCGCCCGAGGCCGCCCCCCCGCCCGCGCCGCAGGACCTGCCCGACGCTTACCGCCCGGGCGAGTGGCTGACCGCCGTGTCGCCCAGGAAGGCGCCCTACCACCCGCAGATGGGCGATCAGTGTCTGTACTTTAGGCTCGTGAGTATTTACAACAGTATTAACGACAAAAATAAAAAGAAACCCAACTGTGAAAAAAAAATACTTTAAATAAAATCTGAAAAGAAAAAAACATATTTAGTCCAGTAGCATAGAAATCAATTTAATTGCATTAATTTAAACACATAAAACAAATAATAAATCCTAATACGGAACATATGGATTGCAACAGTCGGGACCCATATTAGATGGAATGATTTTTTAGTCTAGATTATTTTAATGGGTCCCGACTGTTGCAGTCAATATGTTCCGTAATTATTACATACATACATAGTTCCGTTTCTCTAAAGGAAAAACGGAACCCTTATAGAATCACTTTGTTGTCCATCGGTCTGTCTGTAAGTCTGTCTGTCAAGACCCTATATCTCAGGAACGCATGGAGATATTGAGTTGAAATTAAAAATATATACTCAAATCTGCGATCCCTTGAAGCTGTGAAAAAATCAAAATTCTAATTTAACGAGAAAAAAAGATACGGCCGTTTATGTCGCAAAAACGTATTATATTTCGATACTCTCAAAGGAATCAAAATTCATAGGGAACTTCCCGTTGACCCAGAATCCTGAAATTTGGCATGAAGCAAGGTCTTATAGCACAGGTATAGGAATAAATCTGAAAACAGTAAATTTGTTGTTACCTACGTCACAGAAAAAGAAATACTTTTTTTGCTATTCGGAAAAATCTTCGAGACTCCATTCGGGAACTGTAGTTTGTACGGAACCCTCAGTGCGCGAGTCCGACTCGCACTTGCCTGGTTTTTTAATTAGATCTTTAATTTTTTAGCTAATTTTGCATAAGCTGTGTAAATCTTTTAGTAAAGCTATTGATTGTATGTGTCCAGGGTCATCAAAGGTATTTCGAAGCGGTCGCAGAGAAGGACGTCTACAAGGTGAACCCAAGAGACAAGCCCTGGGAGAGGACGCACGTCTATGTACGTATTCACCGACAAACATACGATCAAAGTTCATGCTATCTTATATAAACCAGTGCTTGACTGCGATCCCACCTGATGGTAAGCAGTGATGCAATCATTGATGTGACGCACTAGTTTATTAGGAGCCTACACCCTTGGGTACAGCCTTGGCTCTACGTTTTCAAAAGTAGAATACCTCTCGGCTATGTGGCACTAACTGGTGATGTGAATTTTTCTGAAAACCTTTATTGATGACTAGCTTTTTCCCCCGGCTTCACTCGCGTACATAAAATATAGTCTATATCACTCAGGAATAAAGCAGCTTTCTATCGGTGAAAAAATTTTCGCAATCGGACCAGTACTTTCAGAGATTACCTCCTCATCATTTTTCTGCCCTTGTACCGTGTTATTTGGGGTCGGCGCAACACGTTTTTTTCTTTCATATCACTCCTCACACAATCCATCCATCTTTTCTTTGGTCTCCCTCTCCCTCTCCACCCATCCACATGTATACTCATAACTCTTTTAGTAACATGCGTTTCATTTCTCCTCTTTACATGACCATACCAAGATAAACGATTCCCGTTCAACTTTTCAGTCACTGGCGTCACTTTCAAACTTCCTCTAATATACTCATTTCTCACTTTATCCATTCTCGTCACACCACACATCCATCTCAACATTCTCATCTCCGCTACATGCAATGTTTTTTCATCCGTCTTTTTTACAGTCCAACATTCTGATCCATACAATATTTTATTTTATTTTATTTTATTACTATTTGGAAAACTTACAGCTACTTGTTACAGTAAAAACTTAGAATAGGTAAAAACGGTCATTTACAAGTTTTCACTTATACTAATGAGAGTAACTAAAACTAAGACGACAACAGCATAGGGTGAACGCGAGAGCGCTGATACCATACAAGAAAAAAAAAACTAAAATACAAAACAATAATTGTTCAATGTGTAACAAAAAAGCGATCGGCTAAAGTTTTCTTTACTTTTTTAACATTGGTAGTAAAACAATCTAGGTCGACATCCTGACACACCGTATTAAAAGTACGACAAGCTCTTATTAAATATGAGTTCTTACGATAGTTTGTTGAAACTATAGGAACATGAAGGAGACGCGATTTGCGGCGAAGCGCACAAGTATTAGGTACCCGAAGTCCAACCTTGCTTACCAACTCGGAGATGTCAGTAGATCCATTCATGACGCTAAATAAGAAAGCGAGATCTGCAATTTTCCTACGTTCATGTAGGGGCAGAATATGAAACTTTTTACACCGACTCACATAATTAGGAAGAAAGGTGTTTGAGCGATATTGAGCGTATCTTAAAAATCTCTTTTGTATGCTTTCAAGGCGATTGATATAAATATTATAATTGGGATTCCAAATTTGAGAAGCATATTCAAGGTGGCTACGGACAAACGCACAGTAAAGAATTTTCATTGTCTTAATATTCTTAAAATCAGTAGAAATCCTCAAGATAAAACCTAGGGCTTTAGAAGCTTTATTAACTACTTTATTTATATGCTCATCAAACAGAAGCTTAGAGTCAAAAGTTACACCAAGATCCCTTATAACGTTGACTCTGGCTATTGAGGTGTTCGATAGCTTATAATCATATTTAATAGGGCTTGGTTTGCGTGAAAAAGTACATACATAGCATTTCGAAACATTTAAATCTAATCTATTACTAGCACAATAAACGAGAAACCGGTCCAAATCCTCCTGTAAAAGGTATGCGTCCTCAATACTTGATATTTGACCAAGAATCTTCATATCATCCGCATAGAGCAAAATTTTCGAATGTAAGAAACAAGAAGCAATGTCATTTATAAAAATATTAAATAAAAGAGGTCCCAATAAGGATCCTTGGGGAACTCCTGATGGGATGTACATCACTCTTGACGTGAACCCATTCAGAACCACCGTCTGACACCTGTTTTCCACGTATGACGAGAACCATCTGAATAAATTACCTCTTACTCCAACCAGTAGTAATTTACGCAAAAGAAGCGCATGATCGATGCGATCAAAACATTTACTGTAGTCAGTGTATACAACGTCGACCTGAGCCCTCCTGGACATGTGCTCCGTCAAATAGTCACTACAGACAGCAAGATTGGATGTAGTAGAACGACCTTTTAAAAAGCCATGTTGATGTTCAGAAAAAGTCAGTTTGAGTGATGAGGACAGTTGTTTATGTACAATCTTCTCCAAGACTTTAGCGAACACACAAAGTTTTGAAATTGGTCTGTAGTTATCTATACTGTCCTTGGGTCCTTTTTTATGAATCGGCGTTATATACGCCGACTTCCAGATAATCGGCACCACTCCTAATTCGAATGACCGTTTATACAGTATTGTCAGCGGAACCGATAGACACTTAGCACATTTAGATATAAAGATTGGAGAAATGTTATCAGGGCCTGCTGATTTATTCAGGTCCAATTGTTTCAGCAACCTAAATACTTCCTCCTCCCGTATGTCAATAGTACATATGTCTGATGTAGTCTGACACTCAGGTTCATCAATTCCAAAAGTGGTCGAAGTCTCATCGACTTCGCTTCGTTCTTGGAAGTTAGAAAAGAAATAGTCACCAAACATATTACAAATTTCATCCCCGTTGTTGGATGAAATGTCACCGAATTTAAGAACAGAAGGGTAACAGTTGGTTTGCTGCTTAGATTTAACGTATCGCCAGAAAGCCCTGGGATTTTTAGAAATTGCTAATTCAATGTTTGCAATATATTCATCAAACATTTCTTTCTCCATGTCTTTAGCGCGCTTACGTAAAGTATTAAAAGACAGATGATCTGAAAGATTTCCGTACCTTTTAAATTTAGCATGAAATTTAGCCTTTTCCTTAACTAATTTAATGAGAGGACTTTTATACCAAGGAGGATACTTGCCACGCGGAACAACAGTTTTAGTAGGAATATACTTAGTGTGAAGCACGTTGATAATTTCGTAGAAAAAGTTGACAGCTTCCTCGAAAGACCTATTGTTTAACTCTAATGGCCAGTCTCTTGCCATGATTTCTTCAGTTATGGCGTCATAATCCCCTAGAGCGTACAAGAACTTGACTCGAGGCCGAGCATGCAGCTGATGAAGTTGAACAAATTCCGCGGATATACAAAGTGCCTTATGGTGCAAGTCCTCTTCTACTAAGGGACTCTGACTGCAGGAGACAGTGACTTCATTATTCGACAACACGAGGTCAAGAATTCTATCATTCACATTATGATGAAAATTGTACTGCAACAAATTGCAAGCAGTAAGAGTATCACAGAAGGAAGTCTGTACTGATCCGTGCAAGTTACTAGGACATAGATAATCACTATCCGCCGCTAGTTGCCAGTCAATGTTCGGCTGATTAAAGTCACCAAGAATCAAGAACTTATCTGCGGGCTGTTCAAGAACAATTTGAGCTAAGTTGTTAGCGAAGTTAAGCAATTGTAGCGTCAACGAGTTGCCAGACTGCTGATTACATATGTAGACAACACAAATGTGAATTTTATAGGTTACTCTAGGTTTCCTTTGATGTAACGTTAAAGTGACCCATAAATCCTCGGCGGACGAGCACCATTCATTGCGGACATCAGCGACAAGTTCACGCCGTACAGCTATTAAGACTCCCCCCCCCCATAGATTGTTTTGTTTGCGAGTAATTACGGTCACGTCTCCATACAAAATATCGGTCATCAAACAATTCACTATCCGAAATGCCATCAATAAGCCATGTTTCTGACAGGCAAACGACATCAAACGAATTCATACATAAATTTCTATAGAAATCAGATGTTTTTGTCCGTAGCCCACGAACATTTTGATAGTATATACTAAAAGGCGCCATCATAAATTAAATATAACACTAATATAATAATAAGTAAAATATGAATTATATCGCTAAAATTATCTCTCAAGTAAAAAAAAAATAGCAATAAAAGTCGGTGCAAATACAAAGTGAGGTAGTTGTAAGCAAAAAAAGCGTCAGCTAAATTGACTAAAGCAAAGTCGGCGCCATCATAAGTTAAATGTAAAACTAATATAATAATAATTAAAATATGAATTATATCTCTAAAATGATGTCCCAAGTAAAAACCAATACCAATAAAAATCGGTGCTATGTGAGGTAGTTGTAAGCAATAAAAAGCGTCAGCTAAATTGACTAAAACAAAATCGGTAAAACATGCGTAATATTTTATGTTCAATTTCAATAAATAGTTGGCTTTCAAACGGTAGTCAATATAAAAAATAAGTTTCAAGTGGAAGCAGATTCCGCCTTCTCCAGCACAAACATAAAGTTCCAAATAGCTAAAACCAAAGCTTAATGAGTCGAATGAATAGGTAACACAGAGCGATAAGCGAACAAAAGGCAAGCGAGAATGGAATGCGCACAAAAAACGAATACCTGTGTTTCTCAAACTTAAATATAATGAGTCGACGATCAACATTAGTGTGTCAGGAAAACGAGCTGTGTGATGATGTCTAAAAAAACTTTTTTAAATCCTGTTCACTTCTAATGTGGTGCTTCGGTGACGCCTGGTTTTTACGAATAAGGATTTTACAGCCTGTTACCCAAACATACTCATAGCCTTTTTCCTTTGCAATAATCTTTGTTTTATTGAGTAAAGCTTTGTTATCCAATGTCAGGTGGTCGTTGACAATTATTCTATGGTCACCATGGAGTCCCAAATCCGCCGCTTTCAAGATTTCATGTTTTCTAGCCGCCGCAACAAAATCATTTTTGAGATAGCTGTTGAGCACCGAGCAAATTATTGTTTTGTTTTGACTGTCGTTTCGCATGGGAATCCTCGCAATATAATTTATACATTCCTTTGGGATTGGGCATTTGATAATATTCCCTATTTTATTCATGACTTCAAACAAGTTCTCAGAGTTCGATGCAGGAACGCCCTTGATCTCGATATTATTGATCCTGGATCTCTGCTCACTGTCACGACACTGAAGCTCCAGACTCCTACAGCGATTTTGTAGAATCGCAATGTCATCTTTGGTCTTCTTCAGGTCATCTATATCCTGTTCCAATACCAAAACTTTACTGGTCAGGTCCTTGACCGAGCCATGTACAAATTCGAGAGACTCCTTCATCCCCTCGATGGAATTCGTGACAACAGAAAATGCCGATCTCATAGATTTTAATTCCGCTAGCTCTTTGTTGATAAGCTTTAAATCCTCCATTAACACCGGTAGTGACTCCATTTGAACAGACAGTCTCTTCAATTCGGAGAGTACACCCTCCATATCCGACACCGTGGCTGTTGAAGCGTTGACCCGGGGACTCATTGCCAGAGCCTTGCAGGAATTGCACTTCCATGTTAACTTCCTATCGCCAAGCTTTCTCCATCCAGTTTCAGTTATACCAGCGCACGGAAAGTCAAACTGACCTAGACAAACGGTACATTTGACCCCGTCATTGACTTGCTCGTCGCACCTCTTGCACTTGAACATTGCGTTAGAGATGGAAAAAAAAAAAAACTGATGAAAAAACTTTGAGAAACGTTGCCGAGCGATTAGAACCAATACGGGTATCGAGCGTATGCGTGCGTACGGTTCACTGTCTACCGTCAGACTGGAACCATATGACAGGTCTTATCACGGATTTGTAGATTTTACCCTTCAGGTTGGGCATCCGTGGTACGAACGAAAAAAAAACAAACTTTACCTCTTTATAATATTGGTGTAGATGTAGACAAATGTGCTACGCCGTCGTAGCATCTGTCTACGCCGTCGTAGCATCTGTCTACGCCGTCGTAGCACCTGTCTACGCCGTAGCACTCGTCTACTAGTGTAGCTGTAACCCAAGTTGTTGTTTTAGGAATGCGAGCTAGTGAAGGTCGTAGGCATAAAGTACGTGATCAAGCCGCCGCGTGTGGCGTGCCTGCGGCTGGCGTGCTCGCTGGAGGCGGGCGAGGCGGGCGCGTCGCGGCCGCGCTCCATCACCGTGCGCTACCACGACATGCCCGACGTCATCGACTTCCTGGTGCTGCGCCAGCAGTACGACGCCGCCGTCGCCAGGTGCTGGGGGCCCGGGGACCGCTTCCGCTGCATGATCGACGACTGCTGGTGGACGGGACAAGTGCTGGAGACAACAGGTTAGTGCTAGAGCTAGTGGGCTGCGCCAGTAGCACCAACAAACGCTACTTCGTAACACCACTCTATTTGTAAAGGCAGAAGTCCACGTGACGCACAGTCAGCAGAGTTTTGTTCTGACTTCATGTACCTCCATTTCTCGGGTGGTACAAAAATTCGGCTCTTTCAGGAGTTTAAGAGGGTCCTTTTTCCCTCGTTCGCAACCCGTTTTAAAAAACGGCAATTTCATAGGTAAAGACCTATTATGCTATAGTCTACTCACGTTAAGAAAATAGTGACGCATCAGTACCAAAATTAAGCTTTTAAATCAAGATTTTTATTACGTATACTGTGTGTACATTCAGTTACCTAAATGTACAGTAAAGGGGTTGACGGTAACCTATCAACAACCCTAGCTGTCCCTAACAACCTAGCCCTAACATATAGTTACAATATATACGTATATATATAGTGCGGGAAGCCTGTTACCATGAGACCTAAGGTAACAGACGGAAGGTGGGAAGGATGAAGGGTGTATCGGATGGGATTTTCTCACTGCCGATCCGCAGCCTCACGGACCGACCAATAACTATGGCTGGGTAAGGCCAGAGCTATCGGCAACCATTTATAGGCGCAGTAACAGTGAGAGGAGTCGATGGTCTCGTCGTAGTGAAACAGCGTTGCTCGTGACGTAGAAAGAGAGTTTATTACAGATTTACATGGTATTTATATTAATCTATTTACATGTATGAGTATATTAGTTATTAATGTATTTGTGTGAAACAACTGATGCAATCAATAATTTTAGTGACAAATAACTAGTGTTTACGTCAATTCGGGTTCACTGCGGTCACTGGCCTGCTGCGTCGGCATGTTCACATCCTCGCGTGAACACTGTGTACGTCATAATATTAATTTATATTAAGTAATTATTTTAAGATTTAATCATAATCGTCAGAATTTTCACTTTTATTTTTACGAATAGGTGAGGTGTTAATTTTTAAAATTTACCAAATCGCTTTCGTACTGTCTGAAGTGCTTATATCAACTGTTCAATTTGAACACGGCATTCTAATTTGCTAAGATCTGATTGGTCAAGGGGCGTGACTAAGCCGAGTGACAACGATGAGTCACTATTTTCATAACGTGAATGTACTAAAGGGTAGCATAACTCTCAAAAGCACTCCTCACTGTGTAATGCTTCGTTAAAGTGCGCTCCAGAAAGCTGGTCGTGACGCAGCATCCCCTAACCCTGTGTGTTTACAGGTGGGCCGGCGTCGAGCGCGGACAGCGCGCTGGCAGCGGGACTGACGGGCGCGGCGGCGGAGGCGTGGGCGCGCGCCGCCGCCGCGCACTTCCTCTCGCTCAGGGTACGCTGGGACAACTCCGAGGTAACTAACTCATGCGCTGGCGGCGGGGGCGGCGGCGGAGGCGTGGGCGCGCGCCGCCGCCGCGCACTTCCTCTCGCTCAGGGTACGCTGGGACAACTCCGAGGTAACTAACTCATGCGCTGGCGGCGGGGGCGGCGGCGGAGGCGTGGGCGCGCGCCGCCGCCGCGCACTTCCTCTCGCTCAGGGTACGCTGGGACAACTCCGAGGTAACTAACTCATGCGCTGGCGGCGGGGGCGGCGGCGGAGGCGTGGGCGCGCGCCGCCGCCGCGCACTTCCTCTCGCTCAGGGTACGCTGGGACAACTCCGAGGTAACTAACTCATGCGCTGGCGGCGGGGGCGGCGGCGGAGGCGTGGGCGCGCGCCGCCGCCGCGCACTTCCTCTCGCTCAGGGTACGCTGGGACAACTCCGAGGTAACTAACTCATGCGCTGGCGGCGGGGGCGGCGGCGGAGGCGTGGGCGCGCGCCGCCGCCGCGCACTTCCTCTCGCTCAGGGTACGCTGGGACAACTCCGAGGTAACTAACTCATGCGCTGGCGGCGGGGGCGGCGGCGGAGGCGTGGGCGCGCGCCGCCGCCGCGCACTTCCTCTCGCTCAGGGTACGCTGGGACAACTCCGAGGTAACTAACTCATGCGCTGGCGGCGGGGGCGGCGGCGGAGGCGTGGGCGCGCGCCGCCGCCGCGCACTTCCTCTCGCTCAGGGTACGCTGGGACAACTCCGAGGTAACTAACTCATGCGCTGGCGGCGGGGGCGGCGGCGGAGGCGTGGGCGCGCGCCGCCGCCGCGCACTTCCTCTCGCTCAGGGTACGCTGGGACAACTCCGAGGTAACTAACTCATGCGCTGGCGGCGGGGGCGGCGGCGGAGGCGTGGGCGCGCGCCGCCGCCGCGCACTTCCTCTCGCTCAGGGTACGCTGGGACAACTCCGAGGTAACTAACTCATGCGCTGGCGGCGGGGGCGGCGGCGGAGGCGTGGGCGCGCGCCGCCGCCGCGCACTTCCTCTCGCTCAGGGTACGCTGGGACAACTCCGAGGTAACTAACTCATGCGCTGGCGGCGGGGGCGGCGGCGGAGGCGTGGGCGCGCGCCGCCGCCGCGCACTTCCTCTCGCTCAGGGTACGCTGGGACAACTCCGAGGTAACTAACTCATGCGCTGGCGGCGGGGGCGGCGGCGGAGGCGTGGGCGCGCGCCGCCGCCGCGCACTTCCTCTCGCTCAGGGTACGCTGGGACAACTCCGAGGTAACGGTCGTCAGTAAACTAGACGATCTGATGTTTGGTGACTTCAGGCATGTCATTTATGTACATCTTAAACAATGGAGGACCAAGAATGCTACCTTGGAGAACTCCGTAAGTAGTTTTCCTGGCTTATGTACACGTATGTTAAATTTCAGAGCTCTTACCCAATATATAAATTGTCGTAATTTTAAAGCGATTAGACAGATAAGATATAAATAATTTTAAAGTATTTCCTACAATTCCATAACACATTTGTTCAGCAGTATACCATGATCTATATAGCCGAATGCTCTAGTCATATCCAAATACCGGTTCATCAAAATACTTTGTTTATTTTTTGGCGATTGGTATAAGGAGATATGAGCTCGAGAGGAGTAAATTGTTATATTCGTTGTTTGTAGGTGGAGCGGCTCTCCCCGTGGGACCTGGAGCCACTCGACCCGGAGCGACTGCCGCAAGTGGCGGGCGGCGCCGTGGCCGTGTTGCCGCACGAGCTGGAGGTGGGTCAGCCGCATGGCTGTACATTGTTTGTAGGTGGAGCGGCTCTGTCCGTGGGACCTGGAGCCACTCGACCCGGAGCGACTGCCGCAAGTGGCGGGCGGCGCCGTGGCCGTGTTGCCGCACGAGCTGGAGGTGGGTCAGCCGCATGGCTGTACATTGTTTGTAGGTGGAGCGGCTCTGTCCGTGGGACCTGGAGCCACTCGACCCGGAGCGACTGCCGCAAGTGGCGGGCGGCGCCGTGGCCGTGTTGCCGCACGAGCTGGAGGTGGGTCAGCCGCATGGCTGTACATTGTTTGTAGGTGGAGCGGCTCTGTCCGTGGGACCTGGAGCCACTCGACCCGGAGCGACTGCCGCAAGTGGCGGGCGGCGCCGTGGCCGTGTTGCCGCACGAGCTGGAGGTGGGTCAGCCGCATGGCTGTACATTGTTTGTAGGTGGAGCGGCTCTGTCCGTGGGACCTGGAGCCACTCGACCCGGAGCGACTGCCGCAAGTGGCGGGCGGCGCCGTGGCCGTGTTGCCGCACGAGCTGGAGGTGGGTCAGCCGCATGGCTGTACATTGTTTGTAGGTGGAGCGGCTCTGTCCGTGGGACCTGGAGCCACTCGACCCGGAGCGACTGCCGCAAGTGGCGGGCGGCGCCGTGGCCGTGTTGCCGCACGAGCTGGAGGTGGGTCAGCCGCATGGCTGTACATTGTTTGTAGGTGGAGCGGCTCTGTCCGTGGGACCTGGAGCCACTCGACCCGGAGCGACTGCCGCAAGTGGCGGGCGGCGCCGTGGCCGTGTTGCCGCACGAGCTGGAGGTGGGTCAGCCGCATGGCTGTACATTGTTTGTAGGTGGAGCGGCTCTGTCCGTGGGGTCTGGGGCAGAACACCCGCCTTGATGGAGGTTGCGAGACTTAATCAGTTTAGCATCCTGTTCCGCGTAATTTTACAAGCTTAGCAAGTGAAGCTTAAGATTTCTTTGTGTTTGTCACTTGACTTTTGTTTATTTCCTTTTGCAGGCCGTGCTGTACCGCGCGGAGGCGTCGGAGTGGCCTCCCCGCGGCGACCGCGCGGCCGCTTGCCGTGCCATCGCGCAGCACATCGGCTGCGTGATGTCGCTGTCGGCGGCGGAGGCCTTCGTGGCGCCCGTGGACCTGCAGCAGTACCCCGCGTACGCGCGCGTGGTGCCCTACCCCATCGACCTCGCCACCATCCGCGCGAGGTTCGACAACTTGTTCTACAGGTATGTATTGCGCGACTGCGCCATTGCGCAGCACATCGGCAGCGTGATTTCGCTGTCGGCGGCGGAGGCCTTCGTGGCGCCCTGACTCCTGACTTTGTTCTCAGACGTGCAGCAGCGGCTCAGTTCGACGTGCGCTACCTGGCCAGCAACGCGGAGCAGTTCAACGAGGCGCACTCGCCCATCGTGCGCCAGGCGCGCCTGGTCACCGACCTGCTGCTGCACATCATCGCGCACTGGCGCGACGTGGACGTGCTGGCCATGTACCGCGACCTGGCCGCCTGCTACCACAGCTCCGACGACGAGCCGCTGCGCCCGCCCGCCAAGGTAGCCTTCTACACAGCCTGATGCGCCTCAGCACCAATAATAATAATCTACAAGTATTACACAACGTCATCTAGTCCCAAACTAAGCAGAGCTTGTGTTATGAGTACTAGAAAACTGATAAACATACTTATATATTTCTAAATACATACATATTATAGATAAATTGCTATTATATTTAAATGCTCATCACACAAACATTTGTCCTGGGTGGGAATCGAACCCACGACCTCCGGCATTTCGGGGCCATTAAACCAATAGGCCAGTAAAAATAACAATGTAGAACTACTAGACTTTAGATGACTCGGGCCTTCTCCTTATCGGACGGTGAGCTACGTATTGCTCGCCGTCCGAGAGCCGGCGCTTACGGTGGCCGGTGATCGACTTGCGAGCTATGACTCCCGATACCCACGGCTTCTGCGTAAGGATATCCTCTCCCTCACAGTTTCCGCCACCCCCTTTCGCTCGTTATACTACTTAGTACTTGGAGGTGATGGCTTCCCATTGGCTCTCGCTCCGAGTCCCGGGCTGAGCGCGGGCCGCACGCTCCGCCTGCCGCCCGCGCACGCGGCGCACTCCACCCGCGCACGCGGCGCGCTCCACCCGCGCACGCGGCGCGCTCCGCCCGCGCGCGGCACACCGAGACCGTATGCTCCACCGTGTCCTCCGGTCGGTCTGACATACTTCCCGGTATTCGATTGAGCAGAAATTTTGTACACACGTGTTATTTCTGGTGACATTGGAGTTTTTAAGACAATTTTTTTTTTTGTTATTTGTTGTTTCGTCCACAGTCGCGGCGCGGCGGCTCCCGCTCGCAGCACTCGTGGCGCGCGGCGTGCGGCAGCGTGCTGACGGAGCTGACCGCGTCCGCCGACGCCGAGCCCTTCCGCCAGCCCGTCTCGCCCGACCAGGCGCCAGGTAACTTCATCATCATCAACGTCCGATTTATTTGTATTTTCATACTTCTCGCTACTGACAGTCGCCATCCTAGTAGTGATCCCTTTCTTAGATATTTCACTTTAATTGACCTCGCACTTTTGATATGCGTTTGTTGTTCCTTTTCTATTGGCATTTCCATCGATATTTATCTAGTCTGGGCAATGCTCTTCGTAACATTAATTGAAAATAACTGTCGGCAGACTACTGCCTCGTGGTCGCCGAGCCCATGGACCTGGGCACGGTGCGCACGCGGCTGCTGGAGGGCGCGTACTCGCGCGCCGACCAGTTCGCGCGCGACGTGCGGCTCGTGTTCTCCAACAGCCGCCTGTACAACACCAACAAGAGGAGCCGGGTAGGTACTACTGTCGGCAGACTGCTGCCTCGTGGTCGCCGAGCCCATGGACCTGGGCACGGTGCGAACGAGCCTAAGAAACTACCTCACCAGCTAAGCTACCCACCTCAGTCATCTAGCCGGGGCAGCTCAAGCACTACAGCGCTCAGTCCAAAGATAGCTGCAGAACACCGTGTGGTTTCTGTTAACAAGAGTTTGGAAAAACAACTCCACCCGCCCCAAACAGAGTACTTCTGATGCGGTGGCTCTGTCCTACGTACTCGTGAAGTCGTCGTTTTAGTCACCATTTATATAAAACAAGTCCCCCACAACACCAAACCCAGCCAGGCGCATTACTTTGTGTAATTTATTTCACCACCACTGCTCTCAAAACGGTGAAGGAAAACATCGTGAGGAAACCGGCATGTCCTAGAACCAAACATTCGAACACATGTGACATCCACCAGCCCGCACTGCGTCCGCGTGGTGGATTATGGTCCATTTCCTCTCCTAGAGAGGAGGCCTGAGTTCCGGCAGTGGGAATATTAAAAGTCCGATTATGCTATGCAATGCTATAAGTCACCGCATCGTAAGAGTTCACGCGAAAATATCAAACTGATCGGGACCGCTTCGCTTCGCTCGTCGCCGCGCCACACCCACGTGCAGTTAGTTACGTAGGTCACCGCAATAGAGTATCAATTGTTTGTTCTATTCGCGCTGCATCGCTTCGCGATCGCTTTGAAGACCCTATGTAGGACACTGCGTAAGCTACGGGAGAAAATTATTAATTTTTAACCGACTTCAAAAAAAAGGAAGAGGTTATCAATTCGGTTGTATTTTTTTTTTTTTTTTATCATTTTTTTTTTTATGTTTGTTACCTCAGAACTGCGTCGTTTATGGACCGACATTTGATGAAGTGGAACTGATGAAGAAGACCAGAAATGGTCAACGGAACTTCATACTCAAATAGATATCACAATGAAGATATAGTTAAGCGACTATGACAATACAAATAAATGAATGATTCTGAATAGTTACGTTGAAAATGGTATCATCGAAGTGATCTGATAATGATGATGGAGCCGGAAGGTAGGCACTGGAACTCCGTAATTAATCAATGTAACCTAGCCGTGTTTGGACTTATTAGAATTGTCATGAGATGCACTTTGGCTATAAGGTACTATCGAACTGATCTGATGATGGAGTCGGAATGTAGGCACAGGAACTCCGTAATTAATCAATGTATCCTAGCCGTGTTTGGGCTTATTAGAATTGTCGTGAGATGCTCTTTGGCTATAAGGTACTATCGAACAGATCTGATGATGGAGCCGGAAGGAGGAAGGTAGACACAGGAACTTTATTGTAACCTAGCAGTATTTGGGTTAATTGGAATTGTCATGAGAAAAAGGCACTCTGTTTATAAGTGTATCGCAACTAAAAAGTGTGCAATAAAAACTTTTTACAAAAAAAAAAATAACCGACTTCACTAAAAAAAAAACACTAAAACGATCAAAATTACTTTAATTTCGGAAGTCGGTGTTAAATAAGAAACAAACAATACCGAGAAACATCGACTTCCGAAATTAAAGTTATTTTGATCCTTTTAGTGTTTTTTTTTAGTGAAGTCGGTTATTTTTTTTTTGTAAAAAGTTTTTTTTTATTTCAATAATGTATAAGCTTAAAGTGTGTCCAGACATGGCGAATGCAACGCTCGCGAGTCTGTTGCGTACTGCACGCGTGTTGCTTACGTTCGGTTACAGCCTAAGTTTGGTGCGCCGCTTTAATGCAGCTCCAGCAAGGCTCGAGTGAAGCGCGCGTACAGCACGTGCGCCCGTAGCTTATTTCGCGTTTGAACTATGTATGTGTACCGCGGGCGGCACGCGCGCACCTCCTGCGCCGCTTGAGTACGGCGTGTAGCTTGCGCGCGGGCGGCGCAGGGGCCGAGTACGAACATGATATGCACGCGCGCAGTTCGCAAGCGGCGAGCGAGCGGCGCATCCGCCAGGTCTAGACATACCTTTAGATGTACGCGGTATAAACGACGAGGCGAAACGATAAGTCCGGACCGTGGTCGGATTGTCTGATGGAAGACAGGTGATTTCTGTGTGAGTGTTCCTTTTTTGTTCTTTTCTTAGTACGTTTTGATGTGGATCGTATTAATTTAGTTGTTACGTTCCAGATCTACTCGATGACGGTGCGCCTGTCCGCGCTGTTCGAGGCGCTGTGGTCGCGGTACAGCGCCAGCTCGCGGCGCCCCACGCGCCCGCCGCGCCAGCCCCGCGCGCGCCGCCCCACGCGTAGGACTAGGCGCGCTGCGCAGAACTGTAAGTACACTCTGCCGACGACGTCACTTATACTGTTCGAGGCGCTGTGGTCGCGGTACAGCGCCAGCTCGCGGCGCCCCACGCGCCCGCCGCGCCAGCCCCGCGCGCGCCGCCCCACGCGTAGGACTAGGCGCGCTGCGCAGAACTGTAAGTACACTCTGCCGACGACGTCACTTATACTGTTCGAGGCGCTGTGGTCGCGGTACAGCGCCAGCTCGCGGCGCCCCACGCGCCCGCCGCGCCAGCCCCGCGCGCGCCGCCCCACGCGTAGGACTAGGCGCGCTGCGCAGAACTGTAAGTACACTCTGCCGACGACGTCACTTATACTGTTCGAGGCGCTGTGGTCGCGGTACAGCGCCAGCTCGCGGCGCCCCACGCGCCCGCCGCGCCAGCCCCGCGCGCGCCGCCCCACGCGTAGGACTAGGCGCGCTGCGCAGAACTGTAAGTACACTCTGCCGACGACGTCACTTATACTGTTCGAGGCGCTGTGGTCGCGGTACAGCGCCAGCTCGCGGCGCCCCACGCGCCCGCCGCGCCAGCCCCGCGCGCGCCGCCCCACGCGTAGGACTAGGCGCGCTGCGCAGAACTGTAAGTACACTCTGCCGACGACGTCACTTATACTGTTCGAGGCGCTGTGGTCGCGGTACAGCGCCAGCTCGCGGCGCCATCCAGGTCTGGTTAAGTCCAATCTACAAAGCCGCAGGGCGTAGGGCGACCAGCCTTTCGGTGTTTTACAGGATACATTTTGGAGAGTGTGCGCAGGAATTGCATGACTTGATTCCACGATTTCATTTCTACCATCGGACAACCCGACGAACGGCGAGTATTCACCTTTACGTTGTTGAAACCTCTACAGTCCGGACCAAGCGTTTCGCCTCGTCGTTTATACCGCGTATATCGAGGTAGTGGAACAATTTGCCTGCTGCGGTCTTCCCGTCCGATTATAATTTAGGTTTTGAAGACACCTAAATTATAATCGGCTAGGCTAGAATGAATAGGCTCTCAATAAACTAGTGCGCGTCACCATAAACAATTGCACTACTTACCATCAGGTGGGATCGCAGTCAAGCACTAGTTTATATCAATATAAAAAAGAAGATGCTAAGAATCTGCGTTCTTCTAACAACCTTCTTCTGCTTTGTCCTTCTCATACTTCTGACTTTGTTCATTCTTCCTTTCATATACAGTCCATACTTCTGTGGAATGCGCTTCCTCTTGACATCAGGACGGCCACCAGTCAATATGCATTTAAGCGGAAATTGCGGTTTTATTTTCTACACAAATAGCGGAGTAGTCTCAAAAATCCTTTCATTTTTCCTTATATACATAATATATATTTTTGCATATATATGTAGGTTTATATTATATTAAATATTTGTGTATGTTTATTTTATGTATTTATACATTTGATCCCTTGTTTTCGTATTATTTTTTTCTTTTTTTTATGCACCTACCATGTTTTCTCTTCACTACCCTTGGTTGACTGGTAGAGAATGCCTAAGGCATTAAGTCCGCCTTTGTACCTTTATGTTGCATGAAGCTTTGATAAATAAATAAATAAGGTTTTGGGCTGGGCGTTGATAAATCAGTAAGTCAGGACGTCAACAAAATGTGTACGTATATATTGCAGAGTTGATTCAATAAGTATTTATACGACCTCAGCTACCTCGGCGACCGCGACCCCTGAAATATTGCTCAATAAGTTAAAAGTCACTCTCTAAATAAAATTCACGAATGCGCATTGATCTTTTTATCAGCAGCCTCACAAATGAACGGCACGGCGCACCCAGACGGTGATTCGGGAAGCTCCGACTCGGAGACGCTCGCCGCCACATCGCGGCGCGTGCACGCGCGCGCCGAGCACGACGACACGCGCGCGCGCGCCGACGCGCATCGTGCGCGTGACTCCTGGGACAGCGACGCGCCGCTGCACATTCCGAGGAAGGGTAAGTCTGCAGTCTTCCATTTACTCTTGTCTAGTATTATCTTATATTTTCGTTATTTCAATAACATTTAAAAGGTCGAAAATGTAATGACGAGCGGCTCGCTGAGGGCACCATGGCGGAGTGACCAGTTGCGCCGCCATGGTGTCCGTAAGCTACCAAACTAGACACCATACAGACACCAGAGTCGCTACACCACACTGAGACAGTATCAAAATGGTCCTTAAGTGCACGTGTCCGAGTTGGTCGCGTCGCCAAATTGGTTGCGCAACCACACGGACACCAGGGGAGTAACTCTCTATAGAGCTGTATACATTTTGTTGGTGGCGGCAACTGGTCGCGCCGCCATGGTGTCCCGGTGAAATATAGTCCTTAGCGCCTGATACCTAAGGGAAGTCGTCTGGCAAATAGTGATGTGAAATCAATGTTCTAAAATGGTTGTAACCGGCCGAGAAGCGTGCTTATCGAGTAGCTAAACAGCGAATTTTCAACCTGATACCAGGCTGACAAAAATAAAATTATGCATAAATTCACGTTCACAAAATAGACAGCTCAAACGCTAACACATAAGTAAGGATAGCTGTAAAAAATGAGTACTAAATTGATTTTGATACTTGTAGAAGACTTACTATAGTTTGTTCGCTTTAAGTAAATAGTGACGTCATCAACTGCAAAGTAAAGCTTATTCATACTTGTATTAAAATTAAACCATTAAAGCAAACTTTTCCTCACATTATTAATGTTTTTATAGGGAAAATACAGATAGCAAGTAAGCAAAGTACAAAAGCCAATACGTCGTATTGAGAAAGCAACACACAAGTGTTCATCTCTTTTTTTTTGTTAAGTGTTATATTGTGATCGGAAAGGCAACATTGCATAATGTATCCATTATCATAGGTGATTAACACAGAATGGTAACTTAGCGTCGATTAGTTTATTTTATTTGTTTCTTGTGTTCTATTATTTAGATTTTAGGTGTCATGTATTTTCATATAGAAACTGGGTTTATTTACTTGTATTGCTCGCACGTCCCTGACGCGAGGCAGATAGTGATAACGATGAGTTACTATTTTCCTAACGCGAATACACTATAATTATTTTTCTTATATATATTTTTTTTATACTTCCTTCTAGTATCTACGCAAATATTTATATTTTTTGTCGCTGCATCACACAGTGGTGATGCTTTGAACTTTCCAGTAAGAATTTTGCTCTGTTCGTAAGCACTGTGCTCGACACTTGGAAGTGTGAAGTGTGCAATATTTTTTTTTTTTTAAATAATTTTTATTCATGACCATAAGTGTGCAATATCTATTGTTTGTGTTGCCAGGTAAAGGCGTGGGCAAGAAGAGTAAGAGCAGCAGCGCGAGTGCGGAGCCCGCGCCCTCCACCAGCCGAGCGGCCGACGGTAACTATAGAGTTTGTGTTGTCAGGTAAAGTGGGCAAGAAGAGTAAGAGCAGCAGCGCGAGTGCGGAGCGTGCGCCCTCCACCAGCCGAGCGGCCGACGGTAACTATAGAGTTTGTGTTGTCAGGTAAAGTGGGCAAGAAGAGTAAGAGCAGCAGCGCGAGTGCGGAGCCCGCGCCCTCCACCAGCCGAGCGGCCGACGGTAACTATAGAGTTTGTGTTGTCAGGTAAAGTGGGCAAGAAGAGTAAGAGCAGCAGCGCGAGTGCGGAGCGTGCGCCCTCCACCAGCCGAGCGGCCGACGGTAACTATAGAGTTTGTGTTGTCAGGTAAAGTGGGCAAGAAGAGTAAGAGCAGCAGCGCGAGTGCGGAGCGTGCGCCCTCCACCAGCCGAGCGGCCGACGGTAACTATAGAGTTTGTGTTGTCAGGTAAAGTGGGCAAGAAGAGTAAGAGCAGCAGCGCGAGTGCGGAGCCCGCGCCCTCCACCAGCCGAGCGGCCGACGGTAACTATAGAGTTTGTGTTGTCAGGTAAAGTGGGCAAGAAGAGTAAGAGCAGCAGCGCGAGTGCGGAGCCCGCGCCCTCCACCAGCCGAGCGGCCGACGGTAACTATAGAGTTTGTGTTGTCAGGTAAAGTGGGCAAGAAGAGTAAGAGCAGCAGCGCGAGTGCGGAGCGTGCGCCCTCCACCAGCCGAGCGGCCGACGGTAACTATAGAGTTTGTGTTGTCAGGTAAAGTGGGCAAGAAGAGTAAGAGCAGCAGCGCGAGTGCGGAGCCCGCGCCCTCCACCAGCCGAGCGGCCGACGGTAACTATAGAGTTTGTGTTGTCAGGTAAAGTGGGCAAGAAGAGTAAGAGCAGCAGCGCGAGTGCGGAGCGTGCGCCCTCCACCAGCCGAGCGGCCGACGGTAACTATAGAGTTTGTGTTGTCAGGTAAAGTGGGCAAGAAGAGTAAGAGCAGCAGCGCGAGTGCGGAGCCTGCGCCCTCCACCAGCCGAGCGGCCGACGGTAACTATAGAGTTTGTGTTGTCAGGTAAAGTGGGCAAGAAGAGTAAGAGCAGCAGCGCGAGTGCGGAGCGTGCGCCCTCCACCAGCCGAGGGGCCGACGGTAACTATAGAGTTTGTGTTGTCAGGTAAAGTGGGCAAGAAGAGTAAGAGCAGCAGCGCGAGTGCGGAGCGTGCGCCCTCCACCAGCCGAGCGGCCGACGGTAACTATAGAGTTTGTGTTGTCAGGTAAAGTGGGCAAGAAGAGTAAGAGCAGCAGCGCGAGTGCGGAGCCCGCGCCCTCCACCAGCCGAGCGGCCGACGGTAACTATAGAGTTTGTGTTGTCAGGTAAAGTGGGCAAGAAGAGTAAGAGCAGCAGCGCGAGTGCGGAGCGTGCGCCCTCCACCAGCCGAGCGGCCGACGGTAACTATAGAGTTTGTGTTGTCAGGTAAAGTGGGCAAGAAGAGTAAGAGCAGCAGCGCGAGTGCGGAGCCCGCGCCCTCCACCAGCCGAGCGGCCGACGGTAACTATAGAGTTTGTGTTGTCAGGTAAAGTGGGCAAGAAGAGTGAGAGCAGCAGCGCGAGTGCGGAGCGTGCGCCCTCCACCAGCCGAGGGGCCGACGGTAACTATAGAGTTTGTGTTGTCAGGTAAAGTGGGCAAGAAGAGTGAGAGCAGCAGCGCGAGTGCGGAGCGTGCGCCCTCCACCAGCCGAGCGGCCGACGGTAACTATAGAGTTTGTGTTGTCAGGTAAAGTGGGCAAGAAGAGTGAGAGCAGCAGCGCGAGTGCGGAGCGTGCGCCCTCCACCAGCCGAGCGGCCGACGGTAACTATAGAGTTTGTGTTGTCAGGTAAAGTGGGCAAGAAGAGTGAGAGCAGCAGCGCGAGTGCGGAGCGTGCGCCCTCCACCAGCCGAGCGGCCGACGGTAACTATAGAGTTTGTGTTGTCAGGTAAAGTGGGCAAGAAGAGTGAGAGCAGCAGCGCGAGTGCGGAGCGTGCGCCCGCCACCAGCCGAGCGGCCGACGGTAACTATAGAGTTTGTGTTGTCAGGTAAAGTGGGCAAGAAGAGTGAGAGCAGCAGCGCGAGTGCGGAGCGTGCGCCCTCCACCAGCCGAGGGGCCGACGGTAACTATAGAGTTTGTGTTGTCAGGTAAAGTGGGCAAGAAGGGTGAGAGCAGCAGCGCGAGTGCGGAGCGTGCGCCCTCCACCAGCCGAGCGGCCGACGGTAACTATAGAGTTTGTGTTGTCAGGTAAAGTGGGCAAGAAGAGTGAGAGCAGCAGCGCGAGTGCGGAGCGTGCGCCCTCCACCAGCCGAGCGGCCGACGGTAACTATAGAGTTTGTGTTGTCAGGTAAAGTGGGCAAGAAGAGTAAGAGCAGCAGCGCGAGTGCGGAGCGTGCGCCCTCCACCAGCCGAGCGGCCGACGGTAACTATAGAGTTTGTGTTGTCAGGTAAAGTGGGCAAGAAGAGTAAGAGCAGCAGCGCGAGTGCGGAGCGTGCGCCCTCCACCAGCCGAGCGGCCGACGGTAACTATAGAGTTTGTGTTGTCAGGTAAAGTGGGCAAGAAGAGTAAGAGCAGCAGCGCGAGTGCGGAGCGTGCGCCCTCCACCAGCCGAGCGGCCGACGGTAACTATAGAGTTTGTGTTGTCAGGTAAAGTGGGCAAGAAGAGTAAGAGCAGCAGCGCGAGTGCGGAGCGTGCGCCCTCCACCAGCCGAGCGGCCGACGGTAACTATAGAGTTTGTGTTGTCAGGTAAAGTGGGCAAGAAGAGTAAGAGCAGCAGCGCGAGTGCGGAGCGTGCGCCCTCCACCAGCCGAGCGGCCGACGGTAACTATAGAGTTTGTGTTGTCAGGTAAAGTGGGCAAGAAGAGTAAGAGCAGCAGCGCGAGTGCGGAGCGTGCGCCCTCCACCAGCCGAGCGGCCGACGGTAACTATAGAGTTTGTGTTGTCAGGTAAAGTGGGCAAGAAGAGTAAGAGCAGCAGCGCGAGTGCGGAGCGTGCGCCCTCCACCAGCCGAGCGGCCGACGGTAACTATAGAGTTTGTGTTGTCAGGTAAAGTGGGCAAGAAGAGTAAGAGCAGCAGCGCGAGTGCGGAGCGCGCGCCCTCCACCAGCCGAGCGGCCGACGGTAACTATAGAGTTTGTGTTGTCAGGTAAAGTGGGCAAGAAGAGTAAGAGCAGCAGCGCGAGTGCGGAGCGTGCGCCCTCCACCAGCCGAGCGGCCGACGGTAACTATAGAGTTTGTGTTGTCAGGTAAAGTGGGCAAGAAGAGTAAGAGCAGCAGCGCGAGTGCGGAGCCCGCGCCCTCCACCAGCCGAGCGGCCGACGGTAACTATAGAGTTTGTGTTGTCAGGTAAAGTGGGCAAGAAGAGTAAGAGCAGCAGCGCGAGTGCGGAGCGTGCGCCCTCCACCAGCCGAGCGGCCGACGGTAACTATAGAGTTTGTGTTGTCAGGTAAAGTGGGCAAGAAGAGTAAGAGCAGCAGCGCGAGTGCGGAGCGTGCGCCCTCCACCAGCCGAGCGGCCGACGGTAACTATAGAGTTTGTGTTGTCAGGTAAAGTGGGCAAGAAGAGTAAGAGCAGCAGCGCGAGTGCGGAGCGTGCGCCCTCCACCAGCCGAGGGGCCGACGGTAACTATAGAGTTTGTGTTGTCAGGTAAAGTGGGCAAGAAGAGTAAGAGCAGCAGCGCGAGTGCGGAGCGCGCGCCCTCCACCAGCCGAGCGGCCGACGGTAACTATAGAGTTTGTGTTGTCAGGTAAAGTGGGCAAGAAGAGTAAGAGCAGCAGCGCGAGTGCGGAGCGTGCGCCCTCCACCAGCCGAGCGGCCGACGGTAACTATAGAGTTTGTGTTGTCAGGTAAAGTGGGCAAGAAGAGTAAGAGCAGCAGCGCGAGTGCGGAGCGTGCGCCCTCCACCAGCCGAGGGGCCGACGGTAACTATAGAGTTTGTGTTGTCAGGTAAAGTGGGCAAGAAGAGTAAGAGCAGCAGCGCGAGTGCGGAGCGTGCGCCCTCCACCAGCCGAGCGGCCGACGGTAACTATAGAGTTTGTGTTGTCAGGTAAAGTGGGCAAGAAGAGTAAGAGCAGCAGCGCGAGTGCGGAGCGCGCGCCCTCCACCAGCCGAGCGGCCGACGGTAACTATAGAGTTTGTGTTGTCAGGTAAAGTGGGCAAGAAGAGTAAGAGCAGCAGCGCGAGTGCGGAGCGTGCGCCCTCCACCAGCCGAGCGGCCGACGGTAACTATAGAGTTTGTGTTGTCAGGTAAAGTGGGCAAGAAGAGTAAGAGCAGCAGCGCGAGTGCGGAGCCCGCGCCCTCCACCAGCCGAGCGGCCGACGGTAACTATAGAGTTTGTGTTGTCAGGTAAAGTGGGCAAGAAGAGTAAGAGCAGCAGCGCGAGTGCGGAGCCCGCACTATAACGTAACTATAGAGCTTGCCTAATTTAGGATTTATAGTTCACAGTTTGTGTTGTGTGTATGACACTTGTGTCAATGTAGTCTAAACAGGGATGGTGCTCAATTCAGAGATCTAAAGGAAACACTGAAATAACTTTCACTCAATACTATATTACGACACAAATATACACACCCCTATTTTTTTATTAGTTCAAAAAAATGGGGATCTATCCTTACCCGTTACTGATCATATTTTTGTAGTCAATGTAAAAAAAAAGAAGCTCAAATGTCCACGAAAAGTACGTACCCAAGGGCTGGTGAATTCTAGAAAAAGTCCCCATAAAGTACCTACCTCTATTATTATTAGACAAGGTTAGTAGGTAGTTGATAAGAGAATTTGTTCCTTCCGTTGTATACGATAGAGTCGGAATTCGCAGGAAGTCGTGAGAGAGCATTATTATTACAAGTTTGTAAAAAAAGTAAGTTATTACCCCGCGATGCAACTGACTATATTGTTCTAGACTGGTCTTGAAACATCTGTATCTAGAATTTTCTTGGCTCTGCATGTAAATACGAGACCCCGACCGAGACAAGTACAAACGGTGATACCTAATAGATTCTATAGTGATTTTACCTAACGACCTAAGCAATTCTAGAACTCATTGACTGACTTTACCTTGTGATTGACTTTTGTTGATTAGACAAATTTGACATTATTTGTGGTAAATAAAGTTCTCTGCTAGTAAACCGACATTAAATTGCTCACGTTCGTAACAATAGTAATGTATTAAGTTTCCCCCACAGAGAGTTACTCGCTGGCTAACGGTTCCCCGGGGGCGCCGTCGAGCCGGAGTTCCGCGGGGCGCCCGCACTTGGACGCGGCCGGCTCGTCCAGCAGCGACCACGACCACATCCGGGTGGTGGAGGAGGAGCTGCAGGACGATGAGGTCGAGCTCACCTATGAGGTCAGTGCCAAGTCAACATTTCAGCTGAAAAATGTCCACTACTGGGCATGAGCCAGCTCCAAGTACCGTCACATCGACCAAACTGGAAAATTATAAATAATGAAACCAACAGGAACAAAATACATAACAATGATTACACATTGGAGACACATCAGGGTCTTATTAGCGATAACAAACTAGTTGCAGAAGAATTTGTAAATTTCTTTGCCAGTATACCAATTAAAACTACTGAAGCCTTAAATTCGTCGCCATCGCATGCTTTTAGTTTATTACAGGCGAACGTTGCAGCCTGTTCGACTGAATTTAACTTTAAGCATATAAACCCTATAACTGTAATAAAAGCTTTTAAACAAATCAAGGTTAAATTGACAGAAGATTTGTGGGGTATGTCTATCAAAGTTTGTACCTCAATTATTGAGACTATAGCGCCGTACTTAGCTATAATATTTAATTTGTGTATAGATCAAGGAGTTTTTCCGGATCTGATGAAATATAGTAAAGTGATACCACTTTTTAAATCTGGGGACAGTAAAGACACTAATAATTATAGGCCGGTGTCCGTGTTGCCGGTTTTTAGCAAGATATTTGAAAAGGTGATGTTAAATCAAATGCTTAATCTTTTTAACACAAATAATATCTTACACGATAAACAGTATGGTTTCACCAAAGGACGTTGTACAACTGACGCTGGTGTCTCCTTACTAAAACACATTTTTAATGCGTGGGAAGAGGCACAGGATACTATAGGCATCTTCTGTGACCTGTCTAAGGCGTTTGATTGTGTGGTTCATGAAACATTACTCCTGAAACTTGAGCATTACGGACTAGGCAAAACAGCTTTAAGCTTATTAAAATCTTATTTGATTGACAGACAACAACAAGTTCAAATAAACGGTGTCAATTCGTCGGGATTAAATGTGAAAATGGGGGTACCCCAAGGTTCAATTTTAGGTCCTTTTTTATTTTTAGTTTATATTAATGATTTACCCTATCTGTTGCAAAATAAACTTAATATGGTGTTGTTTGCCGACGACACTTCTTTGATTTTTAAGATAAATAGAAGGACTAATAATCTTGACGACGAAAATAACGCACTACTGCAGGTCCAAAACTGGTTCACTGCTAATAATCTAGTTTTAAACTGGAAAAAAACTAAATGCATAAGATTTTCCTTACCGAATGTCAAAAGTAGTGATTGTGACGTAATACTAAACGATGAAAAACTAGAATTTGTCGACAAAACTGTTTTCCTGGGGATAACGCTTGACTCTAGGCTACAATGGGGTCCTCATTTAACATCTCTTGCAGGATGGCTTAGCTCAGCTGCATATGCTGTTAGAAAAATCCGCCAATTTACGGATGTTGATACCGCTAGACTAGTCTATTTTAGTTATTTTCATAGTATCATGTCATACGGTATCTTACTATGGGGACGGGCTGCAGACATCGACTCAATCTTTATACTACAGAAAAGAGCCATCAGAGCTATTTACAATCTTCGCCGGTGCGATTCTCTAAGGGAACTGTTTAAGGGTATTAATATCATGACGGTGCCTTGTCAATATATTTATGAAAACATCATGTACGTTAGAAAAAATCTTCATCTTTTTAGCAAAAGAGGCGATAGACATAATTATGTTACAAGAAATAGGGACCAATTAGTTCAACCAGGTTTCAGACTGGCTAAAGTGGCGTCTTCTTTCATGGGGTACTGTTTGAAATGTTATAATAAAATACCTCCACAAATATTCGAACTCAATGAAACAAAATTTAAATCTTGTATTAAACGCACACTATGCAGGCAGGCATATTATAAGTTGGAGGATTATATTCAAGATAAAAATGCTTGGCTCAATGCTGGTCCAGCTCCACTACCACCGGGGTGAACAAATTGATTAGTTTGGAAATAATTGTTATTATTTCTAAATGTTTTTTTTTTTTGAATTTTTAAATAATAAAAGTATTGTATAATGTAGAAGCATTTTTTTCAAAGTTTGTAAATGTGAGTACCATGGAGCTATTTTATGGTTTTTTATGTTACTATTGGACTTGTTTGACATAAATCAGCATGGCAGTTGAGAGTTTATCATGCTCACTCAAATGTCTCACTGATGGTGGCGCATGTGTTGGATCATTCGGTTCCCTTCAAAATGGTTGAGCTGAGTGGTGCTAATATTGGCGTCATGTTCGTGAACGAGCGCTGTCAGTTGAGACTGGTCATCTCTTAGCTGCCAGTTGCTATTGTAAGCTGTTGATCCCCGCACGAACGCCGGCGGTCGTGCGCCATTGTCTTACTATTGTGTCTCTAATTACGCTACTCAAGAAGTTAATATCTATATTTCGTTTGTATTTTTACTTTATTTACATTGTTCTCACATGATAGCGACAAGAAACATGTAACAGAGATATTTGTAATTACAAAACATGATTGAAAAGAGTGTCCATGGAGTTTCTTGCACATTCTTCTCCATAGAGATCTACGCTTTGGAATGTGCAATTAGCATCTTTTTTTTTTCTGACTGACTGACTTCATGACATTTCAAAAGTGCCTGTAAATGGTTTATTTGAAATAAAATGCTTTGAAAAAAAAAAACCTGTGCGTGTGAGCAGCGACGTGCCAGATGCCTTTAAAGGGGGGTAAATAAAGCCTTGACCTATCTACTAGGGGCCGTTCAAATATTGCGTAAGCAGAGTTTTTGCAAATATTACCCCCCCCCCCTCTCCCTCGTCAGCAAAACTAAGCACAGGTAAATGCATTTTTCAATGTGTTCTGGTTTCGTTATTAATTTATGAGCAGTAGTTATAATATTCTAGAAAGAAGGAATGGGCTTGAAATTGAAGAACGAAACAAACTTGTATACAAATAGTGTATTTGCTTTAAGAAAATAGTGAGTCATCGTTGTCATTCAGCTTAGCCAAGCCCCTTGAACAAACAGATCATAGTAATTAAATTTGTTGAATTAAATCCTTCAGTTAGTACGAAAGCGTCTTTTGTCAATTTTAAAAATAAAAAAAATATCTCACCTATTCGTAAAAATAAAATTAAATATTCTGACGATTACTACTATAGAAAACAATTACTTAAGAATTATATTTGAAAATACTGTGCAATAAAAAGTTTGCCTTAATATTAATGTTTTAATTTTTACCTCGGTATGAATAGGCTTTTCCTCTGCAGTTTCATTGATGAGTCACTATTTTCTAAATGTGAATAGATTATAGTGGAAATTAAATTTTGACATAAATGACTGAGTTTTTATTCCAATATTCAGTAGTTTGTGCGTTTTCATTCATAATGCAAGAAATTTCATATTCTTCCTTTACACGAACGAAGAAAAATTGCAGATCTTGCCTACCTATTCAATGTGATGAACGGGTCTATTGACGTACCTGAGCTGGTGGCCAAAATTGGACTGCGTGTACCGTCTGTGTTTCTTCGGAGACCTGATCTTCTTCACGTACCTATCGTGAAAACTGTCTACAGACAGAACTCATACATTCAAAGAGTATGTAGAATGTTCAACACAGTGTGCCGGGATGTTGAGCTTGATTTATTTGTAAATAGTGTCCAAAAACTTAAAAAAATGTTAAATAACTTTTTCTTTGAAGCTTGATCTTGTCTGTAATGTAATCTGTCGTATTTTTGTTTCTTCTTTTCTCTTTTATTTCCATGTTTAACGCTCACGCTATGTATGCCGTTTTGTTAATTTAATTTATATACATATAAGTGGAAACTTGTAATTGGCCTTCTTCAGCTTATAATTTTTTTACTGTGTTATATTAGCTGTAAGTTTTCTTAAAATTAATAAAATAAAATAAAATAAAATAAAAATAAAATAAAATACCTTGCCGGTACGTAATTATATGCCGTTTAGCCGGTCGCGTTTTGGATTGGTCCGACGAGTGTATTGGTGTCCTATTCGCCAGGGTCGTGTGTTTGCGACTGGGTACTCAATCTCGTTTAGCTCTTCAATCCCCATAGGTGACAGAAGAGCTGACTAGATGGTCACATTTGGTCGTGGATGTGCGATCTTGGTCAAATAGACGCGAGAGTGTTTGTCGGATAAATCCGACGTAGGTGGTTAATAGGTCAAGTGTTACGATAGCAACTCACGGTCAGCTTGAAGGAATATAGTGCGCTTCATACGGGCGTGTCGATATTGCAGAGCGGCGGCAGCAGAGCGCGGCACCCGCGGCGGCCGCGCAAGCGCCGGCGCGCGCACTCCGACAGCAGCGCCAGCGTCGCGTACCGCGCGCGCAGCCGCGCCCGCCACAACAAGCCTGCCAAACGGTAACCCACTACACATTGTTATTTATATTGTTACGAACAAGAGTAAAAAACCTGAGTAAATTTTTTTATCCAATCTACAATAATCCAATTGCTATGAGTCCAAAATCCTTTTCACTGTCGCTTAAGTCGTTAGGTAATATCACTTCACACACTTAGGTAGTTCGCTCTGTCTCGTAATCGCAATCAGACTGATTCACTTCCGATCGGGAGCTCGTATTTATACGCAAAGCCAGGAAAAATCTAGATACAGATGTTTCAAGGCCACATTAGAACATTGTAATCGCATCGCGTGGATTATAGATGATTATTAATAATAACTATATATCGCGACTTCATGCAAAGGATCATGACCAACGATGTATGGAAATCCGTCTTAAGTTGAAGCACAATAAATGTTTATTTAATATAGACTACGCTTTATATACTAAAGTGTTCATTTTCACACAAACACCCGAGTTTTAAAGTAATTAAACAAAAACGGAGATAACCTACAAATTATGTCTTACCAACTCGCAACTTGTAAAATGACCACAGATCACTCATGTAGGTACAAAACAACATTGTTAGTTATCATCCGTCTGTCATCTGGCTTGACAGCTGCATCTGCGTGAGACGAAGCACAAAATAAATATTATATTATCGGAACGATAAAATACATATACAGTACGTTATGGTATTACTAATTACTTAGCTATTTAAGATATTGATATCATTTTTGTGATGTTTTTGTCTAAAGGTTCATACTTACGTACAAAGAGTATAGTAATATATAGCTTACGTAACTCGTACAAATGAAGAGAACGAAACGTCAATCATGACTGGAAATGTACCTAGCAATCGTTAATTTACTGTATTCCTAAAGTGAAAAGCTGTAAAAAAATAAGCAAATAATTTATATATTAATTTGATTTTCGTTCACGCATCTTTGCTAGACTGCTTTTGGTCAATCTCCTTTCAACTCTATTGTTTAAGACGGAAGGAACGAATTCCCTTATCAACTACCTACTAACCTTATCTAATAATAATAGTGGTAGGTACTTTATGGCAGACTTTTCTAAAACTTGCCAGGCCTTGGCCTTTTACTTCCATTCTGGAAGTTTCGCTCAGCAATGCGTATTAATTATTTGATACTACTCTTGATTTTAGCGGGGATATGACGGGTGTATGACTTATATGAGGGCGTTCAGGAGCTATGTGGGGCGCACAACCGACTTTTTTACGAGCAATTTAGAGATATTTTGTACTTGCAGCACTCGCGAGCGTTTCACAGAAGCCACCTCCTCATCGTCGTCGCTCAGCAGCGGGTCGACGGGCGGTTCGGCGCGCCGCTACGAGTCGGACCGCTCGTACCGGCCGCGCTACTCGTCCGACGACGACGCGCCGCTGCACCTGTACCGCACGCGCCTCGAGCCCGCCGCCGAGCCCGCGCAGCCGACGCACAGGAGACGCACTGTGAGTATCGTCCGCCTAGAGTCGGACCGCTCGTACCGGCCGCGCTACTCGTCCGACGACGACGCGCCGCTGCACCTGTACCGCACGCGCCTCGAGCCCGCCGCCGAGCCCGCGCAGCCGACGCACAGGAGACGCACTGTGAGTATCGTCCGCCTAGAGTCGGACCGCTCGTACCGGCCGCGCACGACGTCCGACGACTACGCGCCGCTGCATCCAGTCCAGCCCGACCGATAATTGGTCGAGTGGCGTACAACGATGACTCACTATTTCCTTAACGCGAATACTTTATCGACTCGACTAATGAATTGTCCGTTCACTCACTCACAGGGTGCAGGCGTGTCTCTCCGTGCTCGTCGAGCTCAGCGCCAGTACAACGAGGACAGCGAGGAGGACTCAGTGGCCGCCATCAGCAAGCGGCTGCAGCATCACCACCACGCGCGCACGAACCACGCGCACCAGGCCAGCAGGAGGAGGCATCATGCCGAACAGGTACCGTCGCAGCTGAATGTAGCTGAAGACCTACTGTTTCACATGGACCGACTGCCTATTATTATTTATTTATTCATCAATTGCCTTCTATATTTACGGTATGCTCCAAAGCGTATAGCAAGCCAACGATCTACGAACGCAAACAATAACTAATCATAAAACTTTAAATGGCTGAAAACTAAAAAAAAAACTATAAATGACGCATAATTTGTTTTTAAGTGCTATCTCCCTTAAAAACAAATTGAACTAATTTGAACAACTTCACTGCGCATGTCTTAGAGAGCTGTCGTAATTTTCGTAAACTTAAACGAACCATTTCATTTCATTCATACCTTTTCCAAAGCCAGGCACAATATTAGAACAAATGAATGAGTACTTACAGTATCAAATTTTACTCGCACACACTTGCATTATCTTGGTATGGTCATGTGAAGAGGAGGGATGAAGCGCATGTTGCTAAAAGAGTTATGAATTTACATGTGGATGGATGGAGAGGGAGAGGGAGGCCAAAAAAAATGATGGATGGATTGTGTGAGAAGTGATATGAAAGAAAAGGGAGTTAGTGATAGCGTGACGAGTGACAGGACAGAATGGAAGAAAAAAACGTGTTGCGCCGACCCCAAATAAAACGGGACAAGGGCAGGAAGATGATGATTACACTCATATTTCTTTGTTTTTATAGGAAAGGTAGAGCTAGAAGATAAAGCCAAGTACTAAAGCCAACATGTCGATTGAGAAAACAACACACTAGTGTTCATCTCTTTTTCTTGTTAAGTGTTAAAGCATTTTTTTGCGAGATCGGAGATCGCGTGCGTGCGAGCCGTGCAGAGCGGCTACGAATCGTATCTTATGAATGAATCCTCAATTACGTGAGGCGCGAAGTTTAGGTTTTTATTTTATTTAATTTATGTGAGTACCATGGAGCTATTTTATGGTTTTTTATGTTACTATTGGACTTTTTTGACATAAATCAGCATGGCAGTTGAGAGTTTATCATGCTCACTCAAATGTCTCACTGATGGTGGCGCATGTGTTGGATCATTCGGTTCCCTTCAAAATGGTTGAGCTGAGTGGTGCTAATATTGGCGTCATGTTCGTGAACGAGCGCTGTCAGTTGAGACTGGTCATCTCTTAGCTGCCAGTTGCTATTTTAATATCTATATTTAGTTTGTATTTTTACTTTATTTACAATGTTCTCACATGATAGCGACAAGAAACATGTAACAGAGATATTTGTAATTACAAAACATGATTGAAAAGAGTGTCCATGGAGTTTCTTGCACATTCTTCTCCATAGAGATCTACGCTTTGGAATGTGCAATTAGCATCATTTTTTTTTTCTGACTGACTGACTTCATGACATTTCAAAAGTGCCTGTAAATGGTTTATTTGAAATAAAATGGTTTGAATCTTTGATTCGTTTGTTGTGTTCTATAATTTAAATGTTGAGTATCCTGTATTTTCACATAAAAGCCGGGCTTATTTACTTCTATTGCGCACGTCCTTGCTGATCTTCACAACCCAGTGGCAAAACGGTTGTCCAAAGTCCTGGCTTCTGACCATTCGTAATTAACTACAGATTACAACCGTGACCAACGGAATAACGTGTTTTCGGAGGCACGGAGAAATCTCTTCCATATGGGTTACCCATTATAGACTGGTCTTCAGTGTCGATCAGTCGGCTATTATTATTAACGGGTCTATCAGTCTGTCTGTTCCGGCTAATCTCCGAAAAGACTTAACCTATTTTGACGGGACTTTTACTGAAAGATAGCTCATTACTTTTATATTACAAAAATAATTAGGGACCAGCGCAAAAAAAAAACTATTGTCACCAAATGGCATGGTGCTGTTTTACAATGTGGAGCACAAACTAGTAAACTTATATAAATTGTTCTTGTTGTCCACAGAGTGCGAGCGCAGAGGGCAGTGCTCAGGCAGCGCACACGAGCGACCACAACTACTTCAACGGGCACGCCGCGCACGCGTCGCATCGCACGCACGCGTCGCACTCGCACCGAACCAATGGGAACGGTACGTACATTCTGCAGCAGCATGAATAATCGACCATTATGCTAGGAATCCTTGAAACAGGCGCGATCTCTGTAATATGGAGCTGAGAATTTTATTGTAGTGTAGACTACCTCAGCGAAGTTTGCCGAAAAGGTTGACTTGATACATTAGCTGTCGAATACTACAAAAACATTAGAATGCGTACATCCATATTCTAATGGTAAACAAATTAACTATGCATAGGACATCATAGCTTAAAGGACTTAGTATCCGAGCCAAAAATATTAACAAAAGAAAAATAACATTCATGTCAATATTGTGTTGCAGGCAACTTGCCAGAGAGCTCCAGCGGGTCTGCGGGCCCCAGCTCGGCGGGCGCGGGGGCCCCGGGGGCCCCGGGCGCCGTGTCCATCTCGTCGCGCGGGCGCGTGCGCAAGCTGACGGCCAAGGCGCGCGGCCTGCTGCGCGACTGAGCCAGGGCCCGCGCCCGCCGCGCGCGCCCCCTCTAGCCGCCCCACACTAACTGCTCCACGCGCCCGAGACATCATACAACGTTACTTTTACTATATGCGAAACTCGAAAGTGTGTCGTGTTTTTTGTGAAGAATCTATGTACAAAATTTCATAATTGTATCGTAAAAAAATCACTAAGTTTAAGTTTGTTATGTTACTTGGTTGTCCGCACAAATATATGGTCACCGGGCCATCCGGGTCACAATTTCTCAAACTCTACGAAAACCTGTCAAAATTTAGCACTTAAGTACGGTTTGAGACATTCTTAACTCAAAATACTCAATTCAGAAACCCGCCCTGTTGAGAGGTTGTCTTGCTGCCGCACCCAGCTTTGCGCTGGCACCTAATGCCCGCTATGACCTGCCGTGACCTGTGTTGTACTTAATGTCGGTGCTGTCCAACTTATGACGTTTTTTACATGATGTAAAAATTATTGGAATCAATTCAGTTACTGAACCTAAACAAACTCTAATCAAGTTTCGCATATATTAAAAATAATGCTATATAATAGTGCCGATGAAACAAAAGTGCAGTGTGTACTGACGGTGAATAGTACTTAATACATAATATAATATAGGTACCACTTATAAATAAAACCAGAGTGAAGTCATACCAACCGAGCATCTTCAGCTCATGTTAACTTTTTAACCGCCAACAAACACTCTCGCGTTTATCCCGCCAGCGTCGCACATCCACGACCAAATACTCCATCTCGTCAGCTCTTCCGTCACCTATGGGGATTGAAGAGCTAAACGAGATGCAAGTTACAACCGTTTCGTTTCGATTCTCTTTTCGTTGATCGCCTCGAGTCGGCCACGCCTCCGATTCCTTTGTTCTGACGTCATCTCAACGCTGAGTCACGTGGTCAGAACAAAGGAATAGGAGGCGTGGCCGACTCGAGGCGATCAACGAAAAGAGAATCGAAACGAAACGGTTGTAACTTGGCTAGTGGGGCTGGAGTACCCAGTCGCAAACACACGACCCTGGCGAATAGGACACGAAAACACCCGACGCAATCGGTTAAAGGGTTAATGCCAAATCAAGTGATGTACGGAAATCTCAAAGTGGTACCGGTTTCAACTTTACTTTACTTTTATTTGTAAGTAGGAATAAACTGTACAGCGCATAAATTTGTGACTTTGCGATGAGGTAAATATTGTACAATGTATAAGTTAGAGGTTTGTATATATATTTAAATAAGTTAGTGTAGGGTTAATACTAACAAAATGTGAAGAAATATGTCGTCGACTGCTCATTTCAGTCAATTAGGAGACCAATGTTACTCACATAATACTTAATAAGCAACACAAAACATACTAAACGCCAGACACGAGATATTTCGTAGATGATTACTTCTCAAATGCCAGATACGAGATATATCGTAGGACCTATATTGCTGGTGCCTAACGTTCGAGATATCTCGTAATGAAAATCCAACACTAAATGCCAGCCACGAGATATATCGTATAGTACCTATATTGAAATTTTTAGTTAATTTGATTAATAAATAATAATAATAATACGTTTGTTTTGGAGCTAGGTTCCATATTTTATTGGTAAAAATTTAGAAATAAGATGCCAGCTACGAGATTTCTCGTATGTGGCATTCAGTCGATGTGTTGGTGGTGCACTTAAAGTAAGAAACAAACAACACTACTAATGAATCGACATTTATTGTTAATGCCGGATGATGCGCTGCGCGTGGCGTGTAGAATGTAGTGCTCTCCTACCATAGTATGGTACGTCTCGTCTCGTCTCGTCTTTGGTATTTTTAACACGCTTATATTAGCTTCACTTGTAACTAAGTATGTAAGAAAATCTTGGAATCTTAATTTGACCCACTTCTCGATCTTCGATTAGGATGAAATTTTGCACACGCTCTGAGTTCTGATAACAATACATGACTGGCTAAGAAACGTCATTACAAACCCAATATGGCGGCCTCCCCAAGATGGCGGACTGGCTGTTTGAAATCCACCCCTATGATATGGATATCAAATGAAAGGGTTTGCTGGCAGGAAAACGAAAAAAATAGTCACGTGACTTAAATCCAATATGGCGGACGTCCAAGATGGCGGACAGGCATTTTGTAATTTTTTGTTCGTGCTAAAAGCGTGTTTTTTAAACTTTTATTATTAATGTGGAACCGAACACTAGTATATGCGAGCGACACGATGGGAAACGAATTTACATCTACAAAAAAAAAAGATAGAAAAGCGGCACATGTGGGACGCATTAGACGATTTGCCGGACTATTTGATTAAATACTAGCTTTTGCCCGAGACTTCGCCCGCGTACGTAAAATATAGCCTATGTCATCATCATCATCATTTCAGCCGAAAGACGTCCACTGTTGGACATAGGCCTCCCCCAAATGTCGCCACAATGACCGGTCCTGTGCGTCTCGCATCCATCGGATTCCCGCGACCCTCACCAGGTCATCGGTCCACCTTGTGGGGGAGGCCGCGCCAACGCTGCGTCTTCCGGCCTATGTCACTCAGGAATAAAGCAGCTTTCTATCTTTGAAAAAATTTTAGCAATCGGACCAGTACTTTCAGAGATTACCTCCTACAAACAAAAAAACAAACTTTACTTCTTTATAATATTAGTGTAGATTGCAATGCGGTATTACAATTGTCATTACGGGATGGTTGGCCGCCTTACTGATCTGAGAAAAACTGAAGGCTGAACTAGTCGCGGACTCGAACTCTCTGGTAGGCGAGGCCAAGTGCGAGTGTGCGTTACCCAGGCCAGATGTTGTCGAAAATGGTCATTTGAATCTTATAGATAATTAGTTTTGCGGCTTCTGTAATTGTTGCGCACATTTTTAAATTTGTTGCGCTTATAGTTTTTTAATTATTTCACAAAAACATTTCCTGCTGGGGTAACGTTACCCCAGCCAGACCTTTTTCTTTCTAATGGGAATATTTAAATAATTACTAGCTATAAAATTAGTTGTCTAGATGAAGTAAATGTTGTGCCTTATTTTGTATTTGTTCTTTCATCGGTTGCGAAGTTATTCGAGATTATGCTGGGGTAACGTTTTTGGTTTTGCTAGATCTTTGAAATGGTTAAGCGGATTCTTATCATATTTTGTACATGGCTTCTTAGGAATTAGTTTAAATTTGTTCTGCAATAAAAAAACCAAAATAATACATAGCTTAAAGGTTATTTCATTAAATAGAAAAACACTTCAATTGGTCCCAGCACTTTCAATAAGAGCTCTAAAGACTTACTTTAAACGTTATTTTAAAGCTTGTAACTGCCTTCAAATGTATGTGAAGTTTCGTTAGTATCCTGTAAGTATTTAATAAGTTATGATGATATTGAGTTCTTCACGAGCACGGTCTTGATGCGCGCGGTGTTATTTGGCCACTGGATTGGATATATGAACTGAATGTTATGTCAATTATTAGTTTTTTAGTTCAGTTGTATATCAGTAAAATTTCAGCTCAGTACATTGGATAATTAATGAGATAATACGATTAAAGTCATTAGGAAGTGAATGACCGTGGTAACCCGACCAAGTTTAGGTGGTTACGAAAAAGCGAAAACGCAAAACATTATGGTACCTTCTAAAATATGTAGGATAGTGTTACAAATTTAGTACAGACATGTACACAAGTTTTAAAAAAAACTACGTGATTATTAAATATTTTTTATTGACAGGTAATATAATCATTTCAATTGAACTTTTAAAGTATTATTAAACTTATACTTAAAAACAATCACAGATTAAAATTACAGATAGTTATTTTGCTTTTTTGAAATTTTCTATGATTTTTTAATTAAATTATAGATTTCAGTATACACAGTACACAGTTACAGTTTTTATTTAAATATACACATATTGGACTGTGTAATGATCACAGACAATAAATAATATACAATGGTTTTTTTCAGTTAATACTAAACCTACGGTGCGTACAGACTATATAACATAACATGTTATATAACGTTTTTCATAGTGTGGTCATGTTATTTAACATTGTTGTATAACATTTTACATAGAGTTGTAGTGTTATTTAACACGTTACATGGTCTGTACGCACCTTTACGTATGTCTACTAATACCTACTTATATCAATTAAAATCACAGATCAATGGTATTATTAATTGACATCACAATGTAGTAAAATGCTCACAGTTAGTCCTACTGTTTTGTTGTCTTATTTCAAATATCACATTTTTTTCCTAAAGTTTAAAATCACAGATCAAAAATAATAAAATTAAGTAATATTAAACTACAGTCAAATAATTATGTAAGTATTATTTTTAACTAATTACAATCTCAAAAAGTCGACGTGTAAAGGTACATTCTAAAACTGTTGGTTTTTGTATAAAAATATCACAGATCATTTTGTAAAATGAGTATCCAAATACGTAAGTAACTTTGTGAAACAAAAGTTGTCATAAACAGAGATCTAGTTGGCGCTCTAGAGAGACCATAAGCGTAGGCAGATTTTGTTGATTCTTACGTCAGTCGATGAAATGGTCATGATTTAGGTTCTATATTAAAAAGTGTGAAATACGTGTTCGCGATCTTTAATTTAATAAAAAACATATTGCTTCCGACTGCATAAGATTGGAGACGATTTTTTTATTATTATTATTATTATCACATCTATAAAAAAAATGTGACTAGCATTAAAATTCACAATTTTAAAGTAAATACACGTCAAGTGACAATACAAAATCTATAAAATAGTTTTGTATTTTAGATAAATTAGATAATTATTATAATAAGATATTATCAGATTGTAATGTATAAATAATCGCGTGGGGCATTAAATTAATCTGACTCTTCTGAATTTTGCTATACATATCGTCATAACATTGAAAAGTTCTAGTTTGTGTTCGATAGCAATGAGCTTTGTAGTGGCCAACTCCTTCGAAGCTGAGAGGTGGATTAAATTCAATGACTGCCAAGATCACATATAACCTATTATTCATTTCAATATTAATTGGAATATCATTTAGCTGTATATTAATATCATGTAGCTCAAATATTATTAAATGGTTCAAATGATAATTAAATGAAACTGTGCCTATTCTGCAAGAAACACAAAGTGGTGAGAAATCGTTTTTCATTCCTGCTTCTACAGACTCTTGTAAATTTGAAATACCTTTTTGTTTTATGAGATCTATATTCAATGGCAAGTATTTGCATTCAAATGTCTCTTTGTTTTTGTGGCTAGTGCAATTTGCGTTTGAACAAATTCTTTTTCTAGTAGCGGAAAAGTATGAAATACAAATTTCTTCTAATATTTTTGTAATATTACATGCGCAATTTATAACATTGGGAGTAGTTTCGTTATTTGTTTCAAAATTTGCACAAAAAATATTACTTAAAAGTACATCTCTTTGGTTGTAGAGTTTTTGGCTGAAGTTCTTTGCAGTAGCAAGATTTGCGATGAACGTCGTAAAAGCGTCATTTTGCATTCTTTTACTGTTGTTGATCTCCTGTCTGAATGTTTTTCTTTCTTTGTAGGCTATGGCTAATGCTTGCGAAATTGCGTCAAATGCACAAGTATTAGTCAGAATTATACTTTTATTTCTAGATATGGCTATGTTGCCATTTTGTAATATATATATAGGTTTTATGCTAACGTTTGTTTTTTGACGAGAAACAGCAAGACCTCGCCAGTTTTCTACTTCAACAGGTTCGTCCTGAAATATAGACTCTAATTCAAAGTCCTCATTGTACTTCACGTTTCGTGTATAAACTGCTGTATTTCTATTTACTAGTAAGTTTTGTACATTTGAATTTTCTAAGTTATATGTAGATGTCTGTGGAATAGGCGCATTTTGTAAAACTACAATTTTACTTTTTGTTTCATGTGTCAAGTCAAAATCATTAGTCATATTTCGTTTTTGTAAAATGTCTTTATTTAATTTTGTTTTTACTAAATTTTCAGAAATGTTTAATTTGACAGACCCATTTATAAAACTATAGTGTTGTACTATGAACTCATCAAGTCGTATTCGCTCATCTTTGGTATTATAATATATGGTCTTTAGGTCCTTAAAGTGATTTTCAGTATTTGAACTACTAGCTACTTCTTTTGCATTGACAAAATATTTGGTCATAACATTTCCCCACATAGGTAATTTTCGCAACAGCCTTTTTAAAGTATCGTTTATAGACGGCAAATAGTACTCATTTATTTGTTCATGCTTTGGGTCAAGTAATAGCAAATATAACTTTTCCGTTTCCATTATTTTGTTGTAATAATTGATAAGAGGACAAACAGTACCAGTATTCATAGTTACCTCGTCATTTTCATCTAGAAAATGTTTATCTGTTTGATCATCGCTATCGACATCAATCACATTAGTATCATCCTTATAATCAGTCAAACGCTGTAGAGCTTGCTCATATTTACCACATAGCTGACCATCTAAACCAGGACTAACATATTTGTGTAATGATACTGTTACTATATCATTGATAACAGATTTTATTTCCATATAGCAATGTAGTGTATGAATTTTCTTAATACAGTTAATATAAAAATATTTGCATTTTTCTGACGCTTTGTCAAAACTACTTTGTTTAGGCAGTTTTTTAAAAAAATGCGATTTGTCTAACCGAATGTAACAAACCGGCACACACACATTTAGCCCTTCTAAAAGCGAAAAACACTGCGATAAATAACCATTTGTATCGGTATGAAGAAAAGTACGACATATAGCTCCTAGTAGTGCAGATGAATCGTCACATACTATTTCTTTGGGTAAAGATCGATTTACTGCCCATGTACTTAACCAAGTAGCTATAGCTTCAATTGTGTGTGACTGTGATACCATATAACATAAAGGAATACTAGTAATGGTAGTGTATGCCATGACAGCATATAGAAAAGTATGTTTAGCGTCTTTAAGACTTACTCCTGGAGACGCTATCGGCTGAAAAATCGAACCAGTTGCGTCGATGGACAAAACAGTGAGTGTATTTTTTAAAATGTCATCATAATATTTACTTTGTTCATTTGTCCATAAGTAAATAAAAAAAGGGGCAAGAGAAAATTTCCGTATAAATGTATCGAATGGGGAACTTTGAGACATTGCATAGATGGATAATATTGTGTTTTTATCAAATTGAAGGGCCCTTTTAACATCATGTCGTATTTTCCTTAAATTACCTAATTTAGGTAGCGTTGGAGGTTCTTTTGGATTATCTATTTTCATGAGTTCATCAGCCAGCAAAGTTCTGACTTTAAGCGCCTTTTCATACTTTAATTGTGCAGCAATTTTTTGTTTTCGTGTCGATGTAAGTTTATTTTTAACATTCAAATCGTGGACATGGTCTTTCTTGCAACTATTTATTTGACAAATTACCTCTAAAAAATTTTCAGTTTTAGGAGATATGTTAACAATAATAACTGCGCCACACTGAGTACATTTTCCATTGCATTTAATAGAGTCAAACAGAAAGTTCGTAGGTACGTAATTATTTTTAAAAGCAAACGTACAATTAAGATCTGTTTTTTTCCATATTTGATCTTGCAGCTCATTAGTCCAACTTTTCTGTAACAACGTGTGGTTTTTGGGTGCAATACGTTTAAATTCGTGAATATCCATTAGAAACTTTACTTTGAAATCAGAATTACTGTTGCTATCATCAATATTTTCAAAATCAACGTTACTGTCAAAGTACTTTCTTTTTTTCGTCTTGTCTGTTACGTCATCATCACAGATGTACGGGTTGACCGTACATCTGTGACACTATCACGGAAAAAATAAAATTTATTACGTCTCACTGACATTTGTATGGCCATTTTAGACATCTTATGTTGAAACATTTCATAAAATTCATTCTGTATACGTTCATATACATCATGATTAATAGAAGGACACGACTTATTAAATATATGTGCATATTTAGAAATAATGCGCTTTTGATCTTGCAATGGTATAGCGCTTTTTCTACCTGCCATTTTGTTTAGTTAATTCTTAATTGAGTGCACGAGCGTATTCACTGTGGATAACGGGCTAAGAAATTAAATAATTGAGGTCCGCAAATATTGGTCGATAAGAAGATTGCCATTCCATCGTACATCGGTCATCAAAACATCTATAACAAAACAAAAAAAATAACTGTAAATATAACATAAAGTTTTATTTAGAGCTAAAGGGCTGTCGAATTGTAATATGAAAATAGAGGAAAAAGAACAGAGATTCAAAACAATATTGTACACAATAAATGCCTAGACAAAAAAATACATTAGCAACAAACTTATAACACCCCTCTTTTTGCGTCTGGGGTTAAAAATTATATGTTGTCGTCGTCACTATCAGCTAACAAAACTGCTTTTCCTGGTATCAAATTAAAAATTTCACCTAAAAAATATATTTAAGTAACACTATTTTAACAACTCGTAACCAGAAACTCATAATAACTAAAGGTACAATTTTGTATACGGCCGAGACGTAAACGGGGTGCGGGGGGCAAAAGTCCGAGTAACACACCAATCGCGCGCGATCGGCGCTACCTCATAAAAACGACTTTTGCGCATCTAACAACTTTTGCCAAGTTACGTGTCGGGGACTGTAATAGCGCGCGTATTTAGAGCATTTTTATTTACCTACACATTACATTTGTAATCTATTTAAGTCATGATCCATAGTAATAAAGAATGAACAGTGGCCAGCAGGTCAACCTACCTAAATCGTAGTAATATATACCTAGCTAGATAAGTACGTACTCACCGTAGATTGAGAGTTTTACAGACGTAGAGGAGAACGTCAAACGATATTTTTTATAACTTCACCACGCAGCCATAGTCGCCACCACACTCATACGTAGGTATTATGTCGCCATCACCGCGTCCATCATCGCGGCCCACGGCTATTGCTATGTTGCCATTCTGTTTATGCCTACAATAAAAACAAAGAGTACATTTTTTTGTCTAAATCCTTAATTAATGGGGTTTCAATTGTAGTTTTGCTACCTACATATTTGAAACTCGAATCGTCATCTATTTGCGAGTTTATATCAACGCGAGTGTCGCAACAAGGTAATTATGGATTTCTTAAAGTCTACGTGTCCAAGGAGTTTGTGGAAATAAATAAATACCTACCCGTTGCGGTAGTCCCGACTCCCGACATTGATAACGATAAAAATCGGTCGCTAAGTCATGAATTCCATTAATCAAGTTTCAAGTCATAATAATATGTTGACAATATACCTATACACAAAAACCTTCCACTTGAATCAATCTATCTATTAAAAAAAATTGCTTCAGAATCCGTTGCGTAGTTTTAATGATCTAAGCAAACAGGGACAGACAAACGGGAAGCGACTTTGTTTTATAGGTACTATGTAGCGAAGGATAAATATGTCGTTATCATTGTTGAGAATTCCAGTCTAGGTAATAACTAAGTACGAAAGAAAAGAAAATACATAATAAGTTCCTAAATTCAAATATTTAAGCCTTAAAAAAAATACAGTTTTAGATAAGTACCTAACAACATGTACATATTAATAATAATTTTGCTACTATTTCTGTAGTTACATTATACAAGCTTACCTTGTTCGTGAATTCATCAAACAGCCTGCACCATAACTATGATCATCAATAGAAGCACTCCACATTAGCAGTAATTCGCCACACTTATTATTTTATATTAGCTCTCACGCACTCTATAAATATTTGCAAAAACAGGAAACGGAACTGCCGAAACGCACGCGCACTCTACAAGATGAATTATGTGATTATGGAGCATGTTTAGTGCAATATGCAAACAATGCGCCCCTTCACCCCACCCCTTCCGCGTCCCACCGAACGACATGTTATATCAGTGATTTTTGATAAGTTTGTGCAACTGGAAGATAATAATAATGTTTTCATAGTACAGATATTATTATATTATTAATGTATTTAACAGTGTACGCGTCTGTACCGAAATTGTAAGGTGTATTATACTAAACATTTCAAAAGATAGTATAATGTTCTGCGTTTTCGCTTTTTCGTAACCACCTAAACTTGGTCGGGTTACCACGGTCATTCACTTCCTAATGACTTTAATCGTATTATCTCATTAATTATCCAATGTACTGAGCTGAAATTTTACTGATATACAACTGAACTAAAAAACTAATAATTGACATAACATTCAGTTCATATATCCAATCCAGTGGCCAAATAACACCGCGCGCATCAAGACCGTGCTCGTGAAGAACTCAATATCATCATAACTTATTAAATATTTACAGGATACTAACGAAACTTCACATACATTTGAAGGCAGTTACAAGCTTTAAAATAACGTTTAAAGTAAGTCTTTAGAGCTCTTATTGAGAGTGCTGGGACCAATTGAAGTGTTTTTCTATTTAATGAAATAACCTTTAAGCTATGTATTATTTTGGTTTTTTTATTGCAGAACAAATTTAAACTAATTCCTAAGAAGCCATGTACAAAATATGATGAGAATCCGCTTAACCATTTCAAAGATCTAGCAAAACCAAAAACGTTACCCCAGCATAATCTCGAATAACTTCGCAACCGATGAAAGAACAAATACAAAATAAGGCACAACATTTACTTCATCTAGACAACTAATTTTATAGCTAGTAATTATTTAAATATTCCCATTAGAAAGAAAAAGGTCTGGCTGGGGTAACGTTACCCCAGCAGGAAATGTTTTTGTGAAATATTTAAAAAACTATAAGCGCAACAAATTTAAAAATGTGCGCAACAATTACAGAAGCCGCAAAACTAATTATCTATAAGATTCAAATGACCATTTTCGACAACATCTGGCCTGGGTAACGCACACCAAGTGCGATGTCTCATCTGACGTTGTGTCCGACAGCGATAGTATCAAGTATGAGCAGTTAGACGCTAGTCTATATGCACAACGTATTGTTCGCACGCACACAAATACTGTTCCGAACTGAAACGACAATAGACGGTGCGTAAAGTCTGAGAGTAGTGCTTTGGAAAAACGAGTTTTATGAAAAAAACACTGCATAAATCTATTACAAATAAATTGTATAGAACTCTTCGGTAATGAAGCTTTGTCGGTACCGACTTCGTTTTGGCGGTTTTATAAGATTTTTTTACACTTAAAGTTGCGTTAGCATAAGCAGCATAATCAGCCTTTTAACGTTTCCACTGCTGGGACTCAGGCCTCCTCTCTAGGAGAGGGAATGGGCCATAATCCACCACGCGGGCCCAGTGCGGGCTGGTAGATGTCTTCACATGTCTTCGAATATTTTGGTTCTAGGCCATGCCGGTTTCCTCACGATGTTTTCCTTCACAAGTTGCGTTGAAACCATCAAAAAACAGAAATTTTGTTGACTCATAACTTTTTAATGGCAATTTTTTTTTTGTTTTTCTGTTTCTGCACAGACAAAATTAATAATAAGATAATTATCATGTTATATTTTAGATGTACAATGTCAAACTGTGGAGTAAAACCCCTCCAAAATTTGTATGGAAAAAGAAAATGGTCTTTCGCGGACTACTGCAGCATTCATATGACAAAATTGCGTGTTGTTAATATAAATAGTGTAAATAATCGTGTGTGAGTCGTCGGTGTAGTGTTGTGTACGTGACGGAGGTGGGCTCGGTGCGTCTTGTGGTACCACTGTGTGTAGTCGATGCAAGCTCAACTAGATATAGTGCAGCGCGCTGCCCAAGAGTACAAGTTGTTCTGTGTTCAATGCGCAGATTGAGAGGTATTATTACGTCATAGGCATAATCAGCCTTATAGTCGGCCTCCTATCTAGGAGAGGGAATGGGCTGTAATCCACTACGCGGGCCCAGTGCGGGTTGGTGGATGTCACATGTCTTCGTATTTTTTGGTTCTAGGACATGCCGGTTTCCTCACGATGTTTTCCTTCACCGTTTTGAGATCTATGGGGATGAAATAAATTACACAAAATAATGCGCCTGGCTGGGTTTGAACCCGCGACCTACAACTCGTAAGTCGGGGCCGTTACCACTCTGCTACCACTGCTCTACGTCACATTATTACGTCAATGTTGTCCAAATATTAACTTTGTTTGGCTCCCTGACTAATTAAAAGGCTCGGAGCGAGGCAACCGGAGCGCCGCACGTCATAACCGCCTCGTTCACTTCGTGCTGTTCTGTGGCACCTGTCCGCGGAGGCGACGGACCACCACGCCCTGCTATCAACAATCTTCCTTCAACATGAGGGGCGGGGAAGTGTTCGGGACTCGCACTACGAACTCCTTGAAATTGACGATACGGTGCGCCTCCAACAGCTGTACCCTCAGTGCGAACTTCGTCTTTTTGCGCACGTACTCCACGAAGTCTTCCACCCTTGTGGTGTGATGCAGGCGGGAGATGTACACGAGTGTTCGGCTGAGCAGCACGCAGGCTCACGCTAGGAGTTGCAGGTGCTATACCGCAGCGGTTCTTGTTGGTTTGCGTTCAACGCTTCCTCCTTTGCACCGTAACGAAACCATCGTCATTTTCAACCTTGTTCTTGGCCTTGTTAAGCACAGGTTTCAGATGAGGAACGCCAGGGGCGCTCGCGGTGACGTTAGTATACACGTATAAGAAGCTTCGCTTTCGTAGACAGTAGGCCTAAAGCCGCGTTCCCACTATGTCGTAACGTTTAATTTAACGTTGGACGACTATCGTCTCTATCTGTTCCCATTATAACAGCTGTTGACCGTAGACACGACAGATACTCGCAACAACGACACATGTTTTACCCTCACGGTTTAAGCGCAGGCCACACCGCCAGCTAGCGGGCGGGCGGGCTAGGTGCGTGGGCGAAGCGAACGAAGGAAACTATACAAACTACGCGAAATATTGGCGAGCTAAACTATGGGGTTCACACCAAAAACTACGCAACCAAAATCTACGCTTTCTCTTCTTATTCTTAATTCGAAGAGAATTTAACAGTAATATCTTTTTTTTAACATTTGTAGTTAAATCGTCATCAGAACTTTCGTCGATATATGACATATTCATCGTTCACAAACTTCACACGAACGAACCGGGCGCGCCAACGAGGTGAATGAGTAGCTTCGCTGGAATCGTCGGATATTTCGTTAGCTTAGCTCGTTAGGTTAGTCGGTAGCTCGCGGTGTGAACCGAAGTATGTAAAGAGGTGAAACGATGTTCGCCCGCCTAGCCCGCCCGCCCGCTAGCTGGCGGTGTGGCCTGCGCTTTAGTCTTGACCAATTTTGTATCGTTTGACGACTGTCGTGTTAGCCGTTCCCACTATCATGACAATATGTTGTCACCGCAAAAATAGTCGTAGACGACAGTTACTCGTGTCGTCCTATATGTGAACACCTCGATATAAATATATACAATGCGTTCCAAATAAGAATAGGATCGATTGCCAGGTAGTGACGTCACGTCATACTGTCAAATCAAATAATTATTATGGTGAGCAAAACACGAAATTTTTAAAATTTAATAAATAAATATTTACGAACTGTGAACGAAAATCGTTTAATCAGAATCCAGTTCTTCAATTTTGCTCATCTCTGAGTTCTTTAATTTTGCCCAATTTCTTGCGATTTAACAGTATGACGTGACGTCACAACATGGCATCGATCCTATTCTTATTTGGAACGCATTATAAGCCACGATACTTATAACTACACGATTATAAAGTTGGAATGCGGCCTAAGTGTATCAGCGTGTTCCGTTCCCACTGCTGGAACACCCTCCTCCTCTCTGTGAGAGGGAGTGGACCGCACGGGCACAGCGTGGCTTTTGGTTCTAGGGAATCGACATGTCGGTTTCCTCACGATTGCACATTTGCCTGCTGCGGTCTTCCCGTCCAACTATAATTTAGGTGTCTTCAAGGCTAGAGTGAATAGGCTCTTAATAAACTAGTGCGCCTCACCATCAATGATTGCATCGCTGCTTACCATCAGGTGGGATCGCAGTCAAGCACTGGTTTATATGAATTAAAAAAAAAAAAAAAACGATGTTTTTCTCCACCGTTTTAGAATTCTCGGAGCTCGAACAACTCGTTTTTCGGGGCCCCTGAGCCTCCAGTAATATTAAGAACAATGTAAATTAAGTAAGAATAATTTGTAAATATTAGTTAATTGTCGGAGTGTACTTAACACACTGGACTTGTTTATGTAAGTAACGTCGACACTTTCATTTCTCTTGCGCCCAGTTTGTGGAACGAAAATTATCTCAAATGATCAGTTGTTGTCATTAGTTGAATGAATATTAGAATATCACGCACGTCTCAAGGATAGCCAGCAAAACCGTAGGGGCCATGGATTCGCTTCTGAAACGAAAACCCGGGGCCCTGGAATGCAAGACAACGAAGGAACATAGTAGTGGATTTTAATCAGTAAAAATCTGACATGCCCTCAAGCTCCGCCCTAGAGCGTGAGAAGTCATTACATGATTTCCCACCTAAAAAAAAACACATTTGCCCTCAGACGTGTCGGTAATGTCTTGGTTAGGTTATGTACGCCATTTTATGTCGCGTGTATGCCTCTATACTTGAACTATGGAGTGTTGCCAGTTAGAAGTGCCGTGTCGTGTAGTAGAGACGTGACGAGGACTCGAAGCCGGTTCGGGGGTACATTGGATTAGCATACTATTTGAATAGCAAAACGAACAATAATATGAATAAAGCTCAATAGATGTAAATATATTTTTAATCATCATCATCATTTCAGCCAAAAGACGTCCACTGCTGGACATAGGCCTCCCCCAAGCGTCGCCACAACGAACGGTCCTGTGCGTCTCGCATCCATCGAACTCCCGCAACCGTTACCAAGTCATCGGTCCACCTTGTAGGAGGCTTTCCAACGCTAGGTACGTCTTCCGGTACGTGGTCGCCATTCCAGAACCTTTCGGCCCCAACGGCCATCTGTTCTGCGAGCAATGTGCCCTGCCCATTGCCACTTTAGTTTGGCGATTCTTCGCGCTATGTCGGCAACCTTGGTTCTCCTGCGGATATCCTCATTCCTGATTCGATCACGCAAGGAAACTCCGAGCATAGCCCTCTCCATTGCCCTTTGGGTGACTTTAAGTCTTCTGATGAGGCTCATTGTAAGCGACCACGTTTCGGAGCCATATGTCATCACTGGCAACACGCACTGGTCATAGACTTTCGTCTTGAGACACTGTGGTATATTGGACAAGAAGATACCGCGCATATTTTTAATAGCGACATTAAAACAAATTCTAGATATTTTTTGCCATTTTCACGCGAATCGTTTAGAGCACAGGACGGCGTCGATTTACTAGTGTTATGTCAACACCTGGTAATGCCGCCTGTTTCTAGCAATTGTTTAAGGTTCAAGGAATTAAGTAAAAACCGACAAAAATTCCACAACTGGGGGGGGTCCAGAATCATGTACTGGATCCGTGGTATTCGTTTGTACATCGATGTGAAAAACACCCTGTATATTGTACATTAGATCCTACCCTGAAATCATTCGGTATAGAGGCATTTAGTTTTTCGGTCGTTGTGTTTATATAATTGTATATGTGGAATAAAGCTGTCACTTAAGGCTTGCTGGGAGATAGCTCATCGTTGAGTTAAAACTTATTACATGACATGTATACAATAAAATAATCATTTTCGTTCAATTGTGTGTAACTGAAATGTGCGTAACAGTAACAATAATCGTGCTTTAACTTTGGGTTGTTATTAAGTTCATGTTGTTAGCAGTGTCGAGTGTGTGCTGATGTACCTGCGCCGATTTTACTTTATCCTCGTATCTAAAGTTTCGTATCCACTATGTTCGCGAACTAACTAAGAAGGAATAGGAGTGGGTTTCAGTCAGTAAAAGTCTGACACGCCCTCCCGCTCCCCAAGAGCGAGAGAAGTCATAGAATCCACTATGTGGAGCATACCCGGCTTAGTGTTCATCATCATCATCTTCCTGCCCTTGTCCCATCTTTTTTGGGGTCGGCGCAACACGTTTTATTCTTCCATTCTATCCTATTCTATTCTACCCGGCTTAGTGTTATTATTATTTATTCCTCTATGTATTATATTGTAATGTGTACGTACTCGAAGTGAATGCATTTCACCCGACGACTGTGTACGTATATTTGTGACGAAACACTTTGATCAGAATTTATCTTTGTAATTTTAAGTAGAATTTTCTTTTATTTAGTCAATATACCTTTTAAAGTGCTCAAGGGTTTCAAGTTCGAAGTGATGTTATCTCTTTCTAGTGTTAGGTAATAGAACGAGAAGGAAACAGTGACTAATTCTCGTGGTGACTGTTAAAAGATATTTCGATGCCTTCTATGCATAAAGTCGTATACATTTTTTGAGTAAAATCTTTATATGTATAATTCTTATGTACGTGTGTTTGTCACCTAACTCCTCCTAAAGTGAATACGCTCTTAACAAACTAGTGCGCCTCACCATCAACGATAGCATCACTGCTTACCATCAGGGCCTCAAGTCTGCTATTACAATAGTGTCAGAATGGTCTGTCATTGATTTCATAATTGTTGATTTTGACAAATTTGGTAATCTACTATTAAAATGGCGTCATTATGACTTTCCAATGGTCAACCACTGACACTCCATTGAAAGAAGTGGCATAGAATGGTAATCTCGTACATAATGACAAATGAATGTCTGATCTACCTACGCGGTAATCTGACAGTTTCTTTGATAAATGACCTACCATTAGAACGTCATTGTGCAGTCATTGCTTTTAATTCGTTACAAGACAGCTCGTACCACAATTCTATTACGAGACCACTGATCGATCAATGATCGGCCATTATGAATGAATTAACAGATTACGAACTTTTAGCAAAATTACAATGGAATCGTGTTGGAATGACGAATTTATAAAAATAGCAGACTAGGGGCCCAGGTGGGATCGCAGTCAAGCACTAGTTTATATAAATTTTAAAAAATACACTGCCTTTCGGCCTTATGCGTCGTAGAAGGCATCGATTTATCTTCGTGTCGATGTCAAACGTGTTCTGATTGGTCGGCAGCGGCTGGCCATCTTATTTAGTATCTGTTAGATCAATATATATGTTAGTATTATGTTGTAACGTAAGCATATAAGATCGAACTCGTAGCTCTGTAGTATTTTTATAACTTCTAGCCATAACTTTATAAACTAAGACTTTTTTTTTTATAATAATCTAATTATGACCATGTAATGGCAATACCGGAGTCGGGTTTTTATTTTATGATATCATCGTTAAGATAAAATGATGCGAATATTTTTGTAAAATTAATGTAATAAGTCTATTATTATTTCGTAATTGTGATATTGAGTGTGCGACGAGCGTGTGGAGCGACCTCTCTGGTGATGTAGACATTATTTATAATTATTATTATCAATGTGTGAACAAACTACAAACGCACAAACTATGCTATCATTATTTAAGTGGGTAATATTAACAATTTTATGTGTTGATAGCAACACCAAAGCGCAATTTATGAAATAGTGGGTAAAAATTAAGTGACTTGCGCTTGGATCTTTTTCTTATTGAACTGGCAACACAATGCCTAACACTGAGCTTACATTTTAGTTTCCACTCCATATTTAAAGGTATTTGTGTTGCCAGTGTGTAAAACAAAACTTAGTACTACAGTGAAGTTGATATAAATATTTAATTTTCCGTGTAAATAAAAGCAATGTAACAATTCTAAAATAGTGAATATGCTGCAACAGATTTTGTAATTGAAGACTGTGTTTTTGTACCGACAACGTTTTATATTAAGCCGAGTTTAGACAGACTGCTGTAACGTGACACGCAAGGCAACATGACAGGAGCATTTCATGCGTGTGGAGTGGGCGCGCGCGCTCACCTCGCATAATTGAATGAAATGCTCTGTTCGCGCGCGTAGTGTGCACGGGTCGCTCGCGCCAGACGTCACACTATGGGAGTTCTGTTACATTGCATGTTACATTACAGCTTTGGTGATATCAATTTATGAAATCACTGCTTACCTGTGTGCTAGGCCTATATTCAAATTCCTTTTAAAAGAAACTTCTTGTACTCCGATATCTCTGGCTACAAAAAATACCATCAGTAAATAACAGAGTTTTTCGCGGGATGTCTTCGAGTGAAGTTCATGCGGCTGTTTTAATTATTCGCAAATTGATTTCTAGTGGATATTGTGATGTAAAATTGGTATAGTTTTGTATCTCAAGTGTCTGCGCAACTGGACAATATGTGGAATCATTGAAACAGGCGCGATCTCGGTGAAATGGAGCTGAGAATGTTATTGTAGTGATGACTACCTCAGCGAAGTTTGTCGAGAAGGTTGACTTGATACATTTGCTGCCAACTATTTAGAATGTGTTCATCCGTAATCTAATGGTAAAAAAATTAACTAGGTATTTAGAATCATGTAATCTCTGTTATTCCGACTGAAGGACTGTATGGCGTCCATTACTCGATAGGTTTTGCTGTCAGATTTGCCACAGTCAAATATTTTGACCTACCGTCTAATGCGATGACTGACGTTTGCATGACGAAAACATAATGGCGATAACATTTCGGCATTCAACATGATTAATGTAAATGTAATGTCGTGTAAGGGACGCCTAAGGTCAAGAGATCAATTTAAAAAATACAGTAAAAAAACTGTAACTGCAAGAGGTAACTTAGAAACAGGTGCTAGTGAGCTCTCTACAGCCCTAGCTCAACCACGCTCGAAGCCAGCAGTCTGCTCGTTCGTTAGCAGTAACACTAGTATAGGTAGCGTGTTAGCGTAAGGTGTACATTGTACCTATGTATATACAATTGTGGGTGTGTCCGTCACACCGCCGAGTTGATACCAAACTGAATTAAATTAATATTTTGGAAATTTTTGTTGTTTTTATTTATTTATTCTAAGAATTTAGATGACGTGACGTTACAAGGCCTCCCACAAAGTGGACCGATGACCGATGAGAGACGCAAAGGAACAGTCGTTGTGACGACACTTGGAAGACCTATTTCCTACAGTTAATGTCTTTTGATGGCAGTTGTCTGTTATTGACTATGGACTGTTCTAGGCTCAATGGCGCTTTGTATTCCACCACGCGCTCTCTGAAGAGATGTCAGCAAAACTGACGGGGCCAGTTAGGCCTACGCTGCGTTAAGCGTGCGCTCGCGACGGGCACCCGTCGCGTGACTGCGCGTGTCATGTGCTTGAGTCCCCGTCGCGGAAACCGGATTGTTACCTGCGCAGTGTCGTTAGTTCAACTTTAACATTGTGCATGTAGTCGTGTCGATGGAGAACTATCACGTAGTAATAGGGGGCGCGGGTCCCCACAACGGACCACTTTTGTATGGAACCGCGCGGGCGTCCGCTTAACGCAGTTTCGGACCTGACACTCCCTCCCAATCCACGCAGAGGGGGAGCACAGAGTACTTTGTAACATACTGAAAGGAGTTATTTAATTATGATTTCCCACGTAGATAAAAGGAATTCATCAAGGCAGGCTGAATGTTTAACGCAGGACTTCTTTGTTGGCTACATGTGAGGAAGTATCGAATCGAGAGTGTTTTAGAGCAATGGAAAATTATCAGTTTATAAATCTTAAAATCTCACAATAATTATAATAAAGTAGTTTATTTGCGACTTTTCACTATTGGTTTCGCTTGCAGTTTAATTTTTAATTTCGGGGGCTGTGCTCTGAAAATTTAAAGTCATTGTAGTTGCAGTGTTAGAGAGATAGAGCTATCGATAAAATGAGTAGCACTATCCTTTATTCACAACTGAACCAAGATGGCTTTAACACGTCAATAGAGTGTTATAATTGATAGCAAAAGAAATTGTAATGATGTTCTGTCAGTTGTGGATAAAATTCTGTGTCAAGTGAATTAAAATATATATATTGGAATATCTTGAACTTATTAATTACTTAGAACTGTTTCCATCTAACACAGTAACTAAATCACTTCAAGCACTTGCAACAACTTTGAGCAACATAAATTAATAAGCTCAAAAGCTTTGTATCTAGTGTAGACCACGTAGCTTCAAAATTAAAAAGCTAAAATTGTCAGTTGAATTTGACAGCTGATCGACAGTGACAGACAGACTGTTTTAGATCGTAGATTTTATTGCAAACGAAGCGAATTATACGAAAATATTCTAGAATTTCTCCAGTAAAAGGTTAAGTAATTACTTTACAAGTATTTTATACATTGAATCTCAATTATTTGCTTATATTTACTGACTGAAACGTTTCTATATCACAGCACCGTATCGTTTTTGTGTAGGTGTTTATATTGTGAAATATATCCTGTTTTGAGTGCGAAACCAAGATCTTATCGCTTACATGGATCCGCTGATCGAGGAAGAGATTATGGCAGAAGAGGAGCCATCGACGTTCAGCATGATCAACCCGCTGAGCTTCAGTGAGTACACCTGCTTTATATTTTTATCAGTAAAGGAGTTTTTCCTTATTCGGAATACAAAAATTTGTTATTTAATAACACTACACTAAAATTGCTTGCCTTAAAGATATCAAGTTACTCAAAAAAAACTATTGAGGTTAATACTAATTGAATTTGAATATTAATGTGGCATTTTGGTCAATGACCTAAGTTAATACTTTATACAAACTTTTGTTACTTTAAGAATAATATTGAAATTTCATATTCTGGTGGCCTTTATCACAGTTCATATTAGTTATTGTATTTGATCCAAATCTAAGTTCTGTTAAATTTATTTAGTTTATAGGGATACTTAACAAACAGCTGTATACAAAACAATAACATCGGGACTTAGTCAATAGAAGTAACATATACACTACTAACAATGTTATCCACAGATTATTATACAAAACAGCTGTTAAAAGACAATATCAATTAAATTTAATTGTTAGGAAGAAAGAGAAGGATACAAATCAAGAAAAAATATTATTATTCATTATTAATTTATCATTATTGATCATCATGTCAGAAAAACCGTGCTCTTAGCACCAAACTATGATTTCATAGTCTTAACCTTTTGAGTGCGTAATTAGAGACACAATAGAAAGACAATGGCGCGTGAACGCCGGCGTTAATGCAGGGATCAACAGCTTAATGTTAATTATATAATGCTAATATGGACCGTTCATTGTGGCGATACTTGGGGGAGGTCTATGTCCAGCAGTGGACGTCTTTCGGCTGAAATGATGATGACGATGATGATGAATATGGATGAAATAAATAGTAAGCAGTTCACGTAATATAAATTGGTATGAATCTAGCTACATAATTAACAATACACATAAGAAAACAATAAATTTTTATAAGATTTGATTAGCGTTTGAAACACGTAGCGTCTGTCATGTACTTGTGACCGTGGCATGCTGGACACAATTTGCTTTGTCATGTATGTGACACATGACTGTGGCGAAAGGTTAGGTTTTTTAGAAATGGTTTCAATTTGAACAGGTGTAGTTGAATTGAGTACAGAACTTATTGTAGTAAAATACAATTCATAATGTTTTATTCAAGTTATTGAAAGGTGTGACGATTTCTTATTAATCATGATGGATAATGTTCCTACAATAAACATGATGAATACATTGTATTGTACTGTAATACAATGTGTTGAAAACAATATTACAATATGCTACTTTCAGTTAAACACTTGTATCTAGTTATTTGGAATGTAAGCTGATAGCTAAGCAGTAAAACTATAGTTTTATATTTTTAACCGACTTCAAAAAGGAGGAGGTTCTATGTTCGGCTTAATGTATTTTTTTTTATATTTCTTGGTCAATTGTAAACCAATTTCGTAAAATTTTTTTTTGGATTGATGCGTTGTGCTTCCAAATTGGTCCACTAGAAATATTGTTATGATCTGATCATGAACTTCGAAGATATGGAACAGAACTCCTCATAGGATCACAGCAGAACCGCCATAACAAGTAAAATTGGTTTGTTTAGTTGTGTAGTCGATGACTGCCTGAAAGAAGAGGGGGAATATATCGAACTGATCTGATGATGAAGCCTGAAGTTAGGCACCGGAACTCTGTAATAAATTAATGTAATCTAACCGTGTTTGGGATTAACAGAATTGTCATGTACCTTATAGCCAGAGTACATCTCTGGCTATAAGGTATTTTGAATACAAAACTTTTTACAAAAAAAAACCGACTTCAATGTAAAAAAAAATACTGAAAAGTGCAAAATAACTTCAATAATTTTTTACATTGTAGTGGTTTTTTTTTTTGTAAAATAGTTTTTTATTTATCTACACAAACTGACTTGCAGACCAAGTGAATCAGTTGCGTGTAGGATCCTGGGATTGATTCCTGGGTCGGGTAAAAAGTGGTACTGGGATTTTTCATTTGAAAATACGTGGATTGTGGAAGTTGATGGTGTGACATCCAAATGAGTACCTTGCACATAAAGGCTTTGGTCCTGCATCAAATCTGGCCCCAGTTGTGTTGGGTTGCTGTCCCTTCAGGCTATGGAAGTAAAAGAACACTTTGTGCACACTTATGCACTATAATATCTCCTGCGTACTTGGTTAATCTCTGTTGAGACTGGCCACCATGATGGGTAGGTGCTGCATAACATTAAAATTGATGGAGAAAAAAAACTGGGCAATTGCGAGTCGGACTCGCGCCCTGATGGTTCTGTACAAACTACATTCCCGAATGGAGTCTCGAAGAGTTTTCCAAATTCCAAAAAAGTATTTCTTTTTCTGTGACGTAGGTAACAACAAATTTACTGTGTTCAGATTTATTCCAATACCTGTGCTATAAAACCTTGCTTCATGCCAAATTTCAGGATTCTGGGTCAACGGGAAGTACCCTATGAATTTTGGTTCCTTTGAGAGTATCAAAATATACATAAAACGAAAATTGCTGAATAAGTAAAAGAGATCTAAGTCCTTCTATACTTAACTCCACCGGCCAAATCTATTGCATCCGTAGTCACTGGGTATTTAGAACCAAACTCGGTCAGATGAGTCATATTTGGCCACATTCTAGGCAATAATTTCAAGAGGTGGTCATTGTTGAAATGGTGGTGGACTCGGTCAAGCACATTACATTATACCTATCATAAAAGGAAATCATACATTTTCACATCGCTCGTCGTTCATTCATTTTTCATTTCTGTTTTTATTTTTTACATTTTATTATTTTTTGCTTTTTTGGTGTATAATAAAGTTTATTCTATTCTATAAAATAATTTCTTTAAATGTTTCAGTGCTGCAGTTCCTGGCCTCTTACGGCTGGCTCCTGGTGGGGGGCGCAGCGGTGACGCTATACATCCTGCACAGGCTTCGTCCCATGCTGGCCAAGTGGCAACAAGCCCGGGAGGATGCCGAGTACCACAAGAGTGAGCACATATTACATTCAACTAACCAGCTTTCTATAGATCCATCTGTTGAACCTGTTCCAACTTACTATACAGAAAAAAAAGGCAGGCTGTGCAGAGCATGCATGAAGTCAGGGGAAATTGTTGTGCATGTGCTCCTCGAGTGCTCAGCCGTCAGGGAAATAGGAACACCGAATGCACTCATGGATGCCCTGAGCAAACTGAAAAGACTCGTCTGCTCCTGGAGAGAGGTGGGCTGGTTAGAGTGAAGGCCACCATGGCCCACACACATTGGACTAAGTGTGGAAACCAGACCCACTAACTTTAGCCTGGACTTTTCCGACTACCTATGTATAATAAAAATGATTGTAGCTTACTATCCTAGCCACTGTTATGTCTTGTAACATTCTGCCTATGATGTTGCAGACCCGGACGTGGCGCTCGCTCGCATGGAGGCGGTGCAGCGCGCGCGCGAGCTGCAGCAGCAGAGGCTCCTGGAGGCGTCGCAGAGAGCGCTCGAGCAGCAGAAAGAGGTACAGAAATCAATGAGAAAATGTTATATGTAGGTCTTAAGCCATGTACGAACACGAACATAGCGAACACAAACAACAAACTTGAACATTTGGTTTGTTCGTATGGACGGCATTTTCGAACGAGAACGCGAACATAGTTCGAATCGAGTTCGCGCACAACAGTTATGAACTCTCATAATAGCCATGGCGGCGTCGTTGGGAGTGGTCGATTGTGAAGTAGCGAAAAGTTTTTTGGTGTAAGCATTGATTTATGAAGAACACCGTCCATACAAAACATACTGATAGGATCGCCGCAAACATGTTTGTCGAACAGTGTTCGATGTTCGTTAGTGGTACACACGTGCGAACCAAGTTGTTGCGTATCATGCAACGCAGCAAATTTGTTCGTGCGTACACGGCTTAAGGCGTTGTTTCCATCAACGTAGATTCGAGTTCATAGATTAGAAATCGGAGTCGGGGTCAGTTCGTTCCCTCACGCGTGCCGCCTTCTTATTTTCTAGTATTACTGCTTTGCAGAAGGAGGCAACCGCCTGCCATTCCTCCTCGCTCCGGACCATGGCCAAAGCCCGGCGCGAGAGGTTGTTGCGAGGACACGGCGGTGCTCTGTCCAAGCGGGGCACACCTCCACCGTAAGCTCCACCGTGTCCTCCGGGTGGTCTACACAGAACTCGGGGTTTGTTTTCAGACCTCTGGGTTGATATTCAGACCTCGAGGTTGGTTTTCAGACCTCAGGGTTGACTTCCAGACCTCAGAGTTGACTATTAGACTTCGCGGTTGGTTTTCAGATCTCGGAGTTGACTTTCAGCAGTAGACAGAAAATGGAAAAAGGCTGAAGTCTTGTCGCGTGTTTATATAGGGTGACTGGTAATTAGTGTACGATACTAAAACACGTGATTGTGCTCATGATAACCAACAACTTTTACTATGAGAACAAACCTGAAATCAGCCGTTCAGTACATTTATGTTTGCCTAATGTACTGAACAGCTGATATTTTTTTCGCGATTTCGGCTTTGCTCCCATAATAAAAATTGTTTGTTGTCATGAGCACAATCACGTGTTTAAGTATCGTACACTAATTACCAGTCACCTTATATATAGCGTTGTGCAAGCGCTTTATAAATTAAAATATAATCTGAGATGCCATTACTCTCGGTTTGTTGCTCTTTAACTGCAGCTAACATTGAATAAATCTTTGAATGAACTGTTTTCTTGTATTGCAGCGTGAGGAGCGCAAACGGCAGGAGCTGGCGGAGCGGCTGGAGAAGTATGGCGCCGCGGCCGGCGGGCAGCGCCTCGGCAGCACAGCAGGGGACAAGGGCGACGGTACGCACACGATACTACTTGTACAGATAGACGCCATTGCGAATAACAATCAAGTCCGACTCCTCACCTTGCATGAGCCAGCCCTAGTTTTAAATTCTCCCCAAAATTTCCTAATTGTTCGTCGCCGAGATCAGAGACTATGCCAAGGTCTGAGTGTACCCATAGCGCGTAGTTCAAAGTTTTTTGTAGGTTCTAATATTATGTATATGTCGGCATTTTTTTTTTTTAATTCATATAAACCAGTGCTTGACTGCGATCCCACTTGATGGTAAGCAGCGATGCAATCATTGATGGTGAGGCGCACTAGTTTATTAAGAGCCTGTTCACTCTAGCCTTGAAGACACGTAAATTATAGTTGGACGGGAAGACCGCAGCAGGCAAATTGTTCCAGTCCTTCGATGTACGCGGTATAAACGACGAAGCGAAACGCTTAGTCCGGACCGTTGAAGTTTCAACAACGTAAGGGTGGATACTCGCCGTACGTCGGGTTGTCCGATGATAGAAATGAGATGGCGGAATCAAGTCATGCAATTCCCGCGCACACTCTCCAAAATGCAACCTGTAGAATACCGATAGGCTGGCTACCCTGCGCCTGTGCTCGAGGCGAGGTAGATTGGACTTAACCAAATCTGAGTCCCCAATTAGCCTCTTCGCACGCCTTTCCACTGAGTCCAAAGGCTTAGGATGCCAATCATCATCATCATTGAAGCTCTGTCCAGGGACTCTGTTTTGTGGGCGATGGCTGGGTATCGAGCAATAAACAAACTATTCCAGATCACACAACTGATTTATGATGCGTTCCTGTCTCTGGAGCCCTGACCGCCGGTAGCTCGGACCCTGTCCCGACACCGGCGGACTACTATTTTTTATATTTTTAAATGTGATGAATGATTTTGTTAAAAAAAAAAAAAATTAATTAATACGTATATTAAATGAATAAAGTGAATAATAACATTCCACAACTATCACTTTACACAGAAAGCCTACAATGCCTTGCGCGTCCAGTATAATAATGTGTTCAGGGCTCTGTTCAGGCTCCCTCTATATTGCAGTGCATGTTTGCTGACGCCAACGTAGATGACTTTTATGCAATTGTGCGCTAAAAGTGATGACATATGGCTCCGAAACGTGGTCGCTTACAATGGGCCTCATCAGAAGGCTCAAAGTCACCCAAAGGGCAATGGAAAGGGCTATGCTCGGAGTTTCCTTGCGTGATCGCGTCAGAAATGAAGATATCCGCAGGAGAACCAAGGTTACAGACATAGCCCGAAGAATCGCCAAACTTAAGTGGTAGTGGACAGGGCACATTGCTCGCAGAACAGATGGTCGATGGGGACGAAAGGTTCTGGAATGGCGACCACGTACCGGAAGACGCAGCGTTGGAACGCCTCCCACAAGGTGGACCGATGACCTGGTGAGGGTCGCGGGAATCCGATGGATGCGAGACGCACAGGACCGGTCATTGTGGCGACATTTGAGGGGCTGAAATGATGATGATGATGATGATGGGCAAAAAAAGGCGTCGGTGGTGCGACGAGTGCGGGGAGCCCGGACAGCGTCTTGAGGATAATTGGCGAGAGAACCGACACTGCTCTGCTCAGTAGGCTCACTGAACTCCATGTGCTGCGAGACGGTGAGCCTCCTGTGCAGGGGTAGATTGTGTCTCTAAATAAATTTATTATTACTGGAATGAAACTACTTACTGTTTTAGTTATAAGCAAAAGCATTTAACAATTTAGTCAAAGAACACACTTCAGTTAATCTCTTTACAAGCAGTTTAGCATCCATAAACATTGTTATGTCTAAAAGCATTGTTTTGTAATTGCATTACATTATTATCTTCATAACAAACTTTGTATATCTCAATTACTTCTTTTTCGTTGTACTTTCAACAATACTTTCATACTATATGTGGAGGCTTGTAAATGGCTCATCGTGATCTACTTTATTGTCATATATTTTGTATTGTTAGCTGTAAGCCACCCAAATAAAATAAAATAAATAAAAATAAAATAAGTTAATTTCTTGTTACTAACAAATTTTATGGGCTCTATTTTGTCTGAAATAAAACATTTTTATTTTTATCACACAATAACTCAAATAACACTAGTTTGTCTCTCAACAGACTACATGCCCCTGAGCGCCGGAGCGTCCACGTCCTCCTACCGTCCGCCCAAGAAGTCCAAATGCGGAGGAGGCGGCTGCGGGCGGTAGACGTCCATACAGACACACACACGTCAACATTCATCCCAGGACTAGAAGATGACTGCCTCACAGCCATCCACACGAAGAATTATTCAAGATATCGTACCCTTATTGCAAAAACCAACTATCTGCAATTTTTACCCAAATTAAAGTTAAATCTATTCATCCATTCGTCTCATCAAGATGAATCTACAGGTAGAACTGGTTATTAGCTCCGACACTTATTTACAAAGATAGCTTCGGCAAGAAGTAAATAACTTACAAATTTGATTGAATATAATAGTAATAACATAATTTAATAATACAAAAATGTTGGTGCATATAGTTGGTTTTTGCAATAAGGGTACCATAAACCCCCAATTTCTGATTAAGCATTTGAAGTCGAGTATTTCTCAAACTCTAGCATGAAAACCTGTCAATATTAGTGGTGTTTGAGATGTTCTTAACTCAATATACTCACTTGCTTTATTTGTTTATTTTCGCGGATACATCCGACAAACTCTGTCGCGGGGAAAGGTTAAACAAACCTCTTTCACTTTCCGTTGAACCCATTTTGACTTTTATTGCGTTAGTAACACGATAAATTGCAGATGCAGTAAAAAATGTTTATTGTAACCCTAATAACCACTGTCTTAGGGTTCCGTACCTCAAAAGGAAAAAACGGAACCCTTATAGGATCACTTTGTTGTCCGTCTGTCTGTCAAAACCCTTTATCTCGGGAACGCGTGGAGGTATTGAGTTGAAATTAAAACCATATACTCAAGTCTACAGTCCCTTGAAGCTGTGAAAAAATTAAACTTCAAAGTTAACGAAAAAAAAAGATACGGCCGTTTATGTAGTAAAAAACGTATATTTCGACACTCAAGGGAAACAAAATTTATAGGGTACTTCCCGTTGACCTAGAATCCTGAAAGGCACAAAGCAAGGTCTTATAGCACAGGTATAGGAATAAATCTGAAAACGGTAAATTTGTTGCTACGTCAAAAAAAAATTGCGATTCTTTGAGATCCCATTCAGTAATTGAGCTATTTACAGAGATCAGTTTGTACGGAACCCTAAGTGCGCGAGTCCGACTCGCACTTGCCCAGTTTTTTGCTTTTAATGCCATCCTTATGCCTACGGAATAAAAGTCAAAATCGGTTGAACGGACAGTGAAAAGGTTTGTTTATATGCCTACTGTTATTGCGAATGGAGTATATGGCACTTTCAGAAATTGTGGGCGAGTGTAGTGCCCATGTCTTATAGCAATAAATAATCATTATATAGGGTGACTGGTAATTGGTGACCGATACTTAAACACGTGATTGTACTCATGATTACAAACAATTTTCCCAAAGAAACTTTTTTTATATACTCAATAGTTTTATCATGATAACAAAACAGCTGTTTGTAATACGCGCGCGCTTGAGACTGGCGACCGCTCAGCTGTTACTGATTATGTACATCGATGGGTGTGCGACTTGTGCGAGCCGCGGGAGTTGTGGCACTATTGTAGGTGCGGCGGCGACACGCGGCTGACAGCTGCGCGGGCGCCGGCCGCAGGCGCACGCGCGTATTTAAACAGTGTTTTATTATTGTGATAAAACTAATGAGAATATAAAAAAAGTTTCTTTGGGAACGTTGTTTGTAATCATGAGTACAATCACGTGTTTAAGTATCGGTCACTAATTACCAGTCACTCTATATAAAGTTGTTATCCGATATCGTCTCCTAAGCCTTATTCCATTGTATAAAACATTTGTAATAGAACTGTTGTAACAAATAATATAATGTTGGTGATGTTAATATAATAATTATCTCAGATACGATTTTGTACTTAGTGTAAAATGTGTTGTTGATGCGGAGTTTAATAAAATAAAAATAAATATGAATTGGTTTGATCAGTTGTTTTTTCTTAAATTTGAAATTATTTGCATCTGAAAATGGAGTTTTGAAAGAAATTTTGAGCGTTTCGCTTCGTCGTTTATACCGCGTACATCGAGGGACTGGAACAATTTGCCTGCTGCGGTCTTCCCGTCCAATTATAATTTAGGTGTCATCAAGGCTAGAGTGAATAGGCTCTTAATAAACTAGTGCGCCTCACCATCAACGATTGCGTCATTGCTTACCATCATAACAATTAAAAATAATAACGCGGCAACACTAACACGTCAAGCGAAAAAAAATCTCAGAACCATTTTCGACCAATATATATTTTTATAATAGCATTTTTTCAATCCACTATACCAACCAAGCAATAGCCAACAGTAAAATAGTCCAAAAATAAACCCAACATCATGACAAAATATATTTTGTATCGTTTTATCAAAAAAAAACCATAGTACCTAAACGTCAGTGACAACTCCTGTCACAACAATAAAATACGGAAAATGGGAATTTTAATTTGAGAGAAGATGTTGACGAGAGCCGCAGCTCGAAGAGCACGCCCACCACCTCCGGACTCGTCGCTCAGCTCCGCCTCGCCGCCGCCGGAACCCAGCCCCATCGTGAGTGCTGTGACGTCGGCCGCGGCAGTTGCGTCGAGCTCCAGCGACGAGTACTTCTCTCCGCCGACGACTCCACCACCTGCGCGTCGACGGGGAGGACGCCGGCCGCCGAGCGGCTTAGGACCTCGAGGCCCACCGGCTTCTGATAGGGTCCCAGCTCCCGGCGGAAGTGTGCAGCGCATGCGATGGACGAGATCTATCAATGAGAACGTCATGCGCTCATACTATGGGGCTACAGAGGGAGGAAATAACCTGACCGCGTACCGTGTTCGGATGCTCTCTTTGTTTCAGGTGCTTGAGCCAGCCGTCAACGTTTCGGCCCAACGACTGTCGGATCAGGTGCGGGTCATCCAGCGTAATCATATGTTGGACGATACTGTACTTGATCGCCTCCGAACGGAAATGGGTAGCCATGCCATTGCCTCTTCGTCGCAGGCGGAGGTACATTCACAGGTATCACCATCCTACCATGTCTCCAACCACGCTGACGAAGAGATTACTGACATGGTTACACCTGTGTAATAACCCAGTGCAATAATGAATTGAGGAGTGCTTTGGAGTGTGCTATTCGGGAGTATTGCAACATGCCGCTCGAACTTAGACCGCGCTTACCTCGTTTGCCCATGCATAATAAGAATAAGGCGCTGGTGGCTGCTCTGGATTTGCAGTTGTCAAACTATTTTGACGACTGCGAAGATCTCACTGATACACACTCGATAATGTACTGCGCAGCTGTAGCGGCATGTCGTGTAGCTCACGTCAAGTTTCCAAACTGTGACGTAGCTACACGACCGAAACCAGCTGTGCCGGCTTGGCAGTGCAGGATCGAGCGTCGTATTGGTGGGGCCAGAGCACTCATCGGCAAACTAATCTGCTTCAGGGAGGGCAACACTCGCCCAAGAGTGATGCGCTTTGTGAGGCGGGCGTTTTCGGGGACTGACATCAGCCCCCGAGACTATATGTCCCGTGTCACAGAGCGCATCGACTTCCTGAAGCAGAAGGTGTATGCATGGGCAAACCGTATCCGCAGGTATAAGCGGCGAGTGGAGCGATACACCCAGAATCGCACATTCCGGAGTAATGAAAGGTGGGTTTATAGGGCTTGGGAGCGACCGGACCAAGGTGTGAGTGACGCGCGCCTTCCGGATGATGACGTCATGAGTTCATTCCGGCGCAGCATCTGGTCGGTGCCTGTCAGTCACACCGAGGGTGACTGGACTCGAGAGGTCGAGCGAGCGTGCGATCCAATACCACAAATGGGGGCAATTGACATCAGCCCCCAAGATGTAGCTCGTGCAGTCCGTCCGTTGCCAAACTGGAAATCTCCAGGGCCGGATGGGCTGCACAATTTCTGGATTAAGTGGTTTACAAGATCGCATGCTCGCTTGGCATATCAGTTCCAGTCTGCCTTAGAGTCAGGGTCGCTGCCCCAGTTCCTAACAACAGGAATAACCCACCTGCTCCATAAGTCAGGTAGTACTGCGGAGCCTAAAAATTATAGACCGATCACGTGCTTGCCGACGGTCTATAAAGTTCTTACATCCATACTGAGAAGCAAAATTAATAGTCATATTGACAAAAATTTTATCATGTCACCTTCTCAGAATGGATGTAGGAACGGGTCCCGCGGTACTAAGGAGCTGCTCCTCATTGATATGACCATTAGCCAACAGGTTCGACGTTCCCGAAAGGATCTGTCGACATGTTGGATAGATTATAAGAAGGCCTATGACTCTGTTCCTCATACATGGCTCATGAGGGTGCTGGAATTGTATAAAATAGATACAACACTACGCACCTTCCTGATGTCGTGTATGAGGCAATGGAGTACGGTCCTCCGATATCCAGGATGTCGACATACCCAGAGGAATAGCGAACCTGTAAGGATCGAGCGAGGTATATTCCAGGGAGATAGTTTGAGTCCACTTTGGTTTTGCCTAGCCTTGAATCCTCTAAGCACACTGCTGGAGAATTCAGGTCTAGGCTATCGGTTGAAGAGAGGTGGTCAGGTAATATCTCACCTACTTTACATGGATGACCTGAAACTTTTTGCCCCCAACAATCTGCAACTGATGGAGTTACTGAAGGTAACTGAAACCTTCAGTAATGCCATCAGGATGGAGTTTGGTGTGGACAAATGTGCGGTCATGCATGTAAAGCGAGGGGAGGTTGTGGAATCCGTGGGCACTCAACTCACGGATTCCATAAACCTGAGATCCCTCTCTCCAACCGAAACCTATAAGTATTTGGGTATGTCGGAAGCTCTAGGCATCAATATCACTGACATGAAGCAATCATTGAAGGAGCGCTTCTTTGGACGCCTGAAGAAGGTATTCAATAGCCTTCTTTCAGGCGGAAACAAGGTGCGCGCCTTCAACGGTTGGGTCATGCCGGTATTGATGTACTCTTTCGGCGTACTCAAATGGACTCAAACGGAACTTGACGCCCTGGATAGGAAGGTCCGCACACTGCTGACTGCATACCGAATGCATCACCCACGATCGTCGGTGATGAGATTGTATATCCCGCGGAAGTGTGGGGGTCGAGGTTTTTTAAATGCTAAGACCCTACACAACCGCGAGGTATGCAGTCTCAGGGAATATTTCCTAGCTGCCGACGTGGGTATGCATCGAGATGTAGTGGCAGTGGACAAGGGACTCACCCCGCTCTCCCTGGCTAATGAGAACTGGCGCAAACCGGTAGTGCTTGACACTAACGATCGCAGGGAAGTATGGCAGAGCAAGGAACTTCACGGACGGTTTTTCCGGGCCCTTCACGGGCCCGATGTAGACCAATTGGCGTCCGTAGCCTGGCTGCGTTCCGGTGACCTCTTTGGGGAAACCGAAGGAATAATCGTCCATAATTGTCTGTGCAATTATGGACGAAGTTATCATGACGAATAACTACCGGAGATTTATTGTGAAGGACGGCACGGTTGACATATGTCGGGCATGTCACCGTCCGGGAGAATCAATTCGTCACATTATCTCTGGTTGTTCTCGTCTAGCTAACGGAGAGTACTTGCATAGACACAACCTTGTAGCCAGGATTATCCATCAGCAACTTGCTCTGAAATACTCTCTTGTAGAATCGGAAGTACCGTACTATAGGTACGAGCCCGATCCAGTTCTTGATAATGGTCATATCACTTTGTACTGGGATCGGTCCATCATCACTGACAGGACTATTGTAGCCAATAAGCCTGATATAGTGGTGGTGGACCGAAGCGAGAGGCGTGCAATGATTGTTGACATATCCGTTCCGCATGACGAGAACCTCGTGAAAGCTGAGAAAGATAAACAAATCAAGTATATTGACTTGGCTCGCGAGGTTGTCGACATGTGGGATGTGGACTCGGCGATCATTGTACCGATAGTCGTGTCGGGCAATGGCTTAATAGCCAAGAGCCTCGACCAACACCTTAGGAGGCTCGCGTTAGGCGACTGGATCAAGGGCTTGATTCAGAAAGCGGTACTCCTGGACACGGCTCGTATTGTTAGGAGGTTCCTTTCTCTGGAGCCCTGACCGCCGGTAGCTTGGACCCTGTTCCCGATACCGGTGGGACACTATTTTTTATATTTTTAAATGTTTTTTTTATTTTTTTATTAAAATATTTAAAAATATAATTTGTAAGATAAAATGATGAATAAACAAAATAATAATAATATTCCGCAACTTTGACACAACGCCATCTAGTACCAAACTCGAGTTTGTGCTATGAGTACTAGACAAATGTTTAAACATGCTTATATATTTCTAAATACATACATATCATAGATAAATTACACCCAGACACAGAACAAATAATCTTGCTCATCACACAAACATGTCTTGGGTGAGAAACGAACCCACGGTCTCCTGCATAGCAGTCAGGGCCACTGTATCAGCCGTTTCAATGATACAAAATCGGGCTACTGGGGTCCCGACGTTTGCAAAAAATCGTAACATGTTGCAATGTACCCTAATGCCACTTGAGTTACGATTCTTCGGGCTATAGGTAACCTGTGTTCTGTTGCGGATATCTTCATTTCTGATGCATTTTCCATTGATGGTAGACGGAACGGAATGGCAGCAAAAAACGTGTTACGCAGACCCGGAGTGACACGGGACGTGCGCAAGAAGATAATGAAAGAACACGTAAGGTAGTGAAAATGTATTGTTTAGAAGATGAGAAGAATCAAGTAAGTCGATCGTGTATGGAGTAGGTACTGCTCTCATCTTTGGGACGGATCTGCCCGATACCAACTTGATGCTCTCGTCGAGTCGAAGCTACATAGTCTTGAGCATCGACGCCGAGTTGCTAGCCTGTCGGTTTTCTCCCGGTTGCATTTCGGGGAGTGTGCGTCGGAATTGCATAACCTAATTTCGCCCGCGCCCGTTCCATCATCGGACCACCAGGCGTACGGCGATGCGTCACCAGTACATTTTAGACATCCTACTTATACGCACAAAGCGTTTTGGGAATTCATTCATTGTGCGTACAGCTATGGAGTGGAATTCTCTGCCGGAGTCTGTGTTTCCTGATGGCTACAACCTGGGGATCTTCAAGTCAAGAGTGAATAGGTTTCTTCTAGGTAAGCGCGCTCCATCGTCAACCACATCGTCGCTTTCCATCAGGTGCGATAGTGGTCAAGCGCGATCCTATCGACAATAAAAAGAACAGCTGGTTCTACTATAAAAAGAGATCATCATATGTTTTTATAGCCACCGCAAGTTCAGAAACGCTAAAGTTTCTTTAAAATGGGCCGCCCATAAAAAGTTAAGGTGTGGAGAACCACAATTGGTTGGGATGTTGCCAGGGCCCTTAGAATTATGACAGCATACGTTTTTAGACGTGAATCAATGTCTATGTAAATCAAGACAGTTGAACAATTGTCTGTTGTTAATGAAGTTGCATTCATCATTTTCAGCCGAAAGACGTACACTGTTAGACATAGGCCTCCCCCAAGTGTCACTATAACGACCGATTCTGCAGTTGCATTATCAGCCTTCTAAATGGCTCTTCTCTAAGACCCTCTCCTGTATTTCGGGTCTGGGCCGTAATGCCCGTAATCCACCACGCAAGCAACCCTTATAGGATAACTTTGTCTGTCTGTCTGTGTGTCTGTCAAGACCCTTTATCTCGGGAACGCGTGGAGGTATCAAGTTGATATTAAAACCATATACTAAGGTCTGCGGTCCCTTGAAGCTATGAAAAAATCTAACTTCTGTGTTAACGAAAAAAAAAAGGATAAGGCCGTTTAAGTCGCAAAAAACGTGGCATGAAGCAAGGTTTCATAGCACAAGTATAGGAAAAATCTGAAAACTGTAGTTACGGCGATTCGGGAAAATCGTCGTAACTCAATTCGGGAATTGTACTGTTTTCATAGGTAAGTTTGTACGGAACCCTCAGTGTGCGAGTCCGATGCCCAGTTTTTTTTAAAGGCATGCCCCACATTAGGAATAACTTAACTTAACTTAACTTATTCTTTATTGTACATACAATTTTATATAAACAATAAAATATGACAGTTGATGTACACAGACGAGCTTAACCCACAACTGGGTTTTCTTACAGCAAACCATATGAGTGAGAAAGAAATTTTACATATTTTGAGGAACTCAAACAACCAACAACTCAAGCAACTTTTAGCTGTATCGTAGGTGCGTTCTCAAACATGAACAGACACATGTACCAGATCTGGAACAAGTGTCAGTAGGCTATACGAATAATGCTAGAACTACACTGCGCACACGTGTGCCACACACGCCGATCTGGGCGCGTCGGTCTCCATACATTTTATATAGAAACTAGACTTGTAGAGCTACACTAGATCCACGCCACGCGACGTCGTTCTACGTACAAATCAGGCGTGTTACACGTGTGCGTCGGTCTAATGTAGTTCTAGCTTAGGTATTTGCGCGACATGCAACGCAGCAGTCGATCGCTCAACAATGCGCCAACCGTGCCTTACCTTTTGCACCTCAGCATATATGCGTAATCAACCTTTTAATGACCCTACTGTTGGTAACGGATCCGAGTTACGAGTTGTATGTAGGTCACAGATTCAAACCCAACCAGGCATATGACTTTTTAATAGATACACTTACTCGAAAACCCGCTCTTATCCAACCGCTTTTAGGCACGCAATAGACTGTTTTCCGCACTAGTGCAGAAAAGTGTGCGTGCTCTCCCCCGCCATAACGTTAGGTATTACATGTATCGCATCAGGCTGGGCGCGCGTCGACCCCCACCAGTCGCCGGTCAACCCCCGTTTATTCATTTCTTCGTAAGTGTATTGAAAAAAGTCGTTTTGATACACGTGCAAATTTGTCCCTGCCGCCCTCGGCTCCATAACACAGTCGCCTACGGCTCGTGCAAATTCCGCCTCGGTCGCAATGACAAACTTTCTGCACTGTATCAAAATCTATTATTGTGTAATTTATTTCATCACCACTGCTCCCAACACGGTGAAGGAAAACATCGTGAGAAAACCGGCATGTCCTAGAACCGAAAATACAAAAACATTTCACATCTACCAACTCACACTGGGACCGCGTGGTGGATTATATTACAGCCCATTCTCTCTTCTAGAGAGGAGGCCTAAAGTTCCAGCAGTGGGAACATTAGGCTATGATATGTGTTGATGTGCTGAAGATGGCCATTTTTATCTTCGTATATTTTTGAACCCTCAGATCTTATTTGAAAATTCTCGCTACGTTCGTGAGCGAAATCAGAAATCAGAAACGTTTATTTCAAATGGACCAATTACAGGCACTTTTGAATTATCAAAATGTCGGTCAGTCAAAAAGAGTGAAGCTAAATTGCACGTTCCAAAGCGTAGATCTCTATGGAGACGTGCAAGAAACTCCATGGACACTTTAAATGAGTTATATAAATCTTGTCGCTTCTATTATGTGAGCACAATGTAGATAAGTAATAATAAAAGCGTTATTAGTTATTCCTGTCTTCGGCTTGAACTCGTAGGCTCGTAGCAAGCGCGTCGTCTTTTCACACAAATAACTACATACTCGCTGGATAGATGGCGCCACCTCAATGCTACGTGAGTCGTGAGCGACTGAAATAAGCAGAATAACCCGCAAGTAGTACAGGAATGATAACATAAATGAATACTGTTGGTATACCTTATTGATAACTATTAAGTTTAAGGGGTGCTATGATCGTCACCTATCTGCTCTGCGTTCAAAAATAACCAGAGTAGCTTCGAGTTGCAACCCAGAGTCGTTCTTTTATAACTCGAGTAGCTACAGTACGGCCGGCAAAAGATGGCGAGAGTGAAGTTAGCCTCTAGCAACTTTCGCGCTTGTGTATTCGTAAAAAAATAAGTGGTTTACAAAAATAAAGGCCAATAACCGTTAATTACAGCATTGAAAATAGCAAATGGAACTTATTTTGTTAAATTGTTTATTTTCTTAAGAGTATTAAAGCGCAAAAGTTGCTAGAGCCTAACTTCACTCTCGCCATCTTTCGCCGGCCGTACTATACCCTAGAGTTAACCCAACTAACTCTAACTCCGAGCAGGGTAGGTTGGTGTAAGCGGTAGGTATGACAGTTGCTTGGCATTGACAGTTGAACTCTACGTTTGCGTTCAAAAATACGAGCTTAGAGTATCTACCCGATGACGTCATTAGAGTTAACTCTAATCTCATTTTTGAACGCAGGGGGGGTACCTACCTTTTTTTTTTAGGCGGGAAATCATCCAATGATTTCTCCCGTCTAGGGTGGGGCGTGTCAGACTTTTGCTGACTAAAAACAACTATGTTCCTATAACTGGGCCCCTACAGTTTCGCTGACATCTTGAGGCGCGCGTGGAACACTACGAGCCGTCAAAGACTTGGGCTCGGTCTGGACGGCCGGACGGCGAGCCACCCATGCTCCTCGTTCGCAAACCTAAGCCTACGATGGCTCCGTTCGTTCGCAGGAAGTCCGTTCCCTCATGCTTACTGCCGCCTTCTTTACTAGCATTACTGCTAAGCAGAAGGAGGCGTCCGCTTGCCATTCCTCCTGGCTCCAGACCCCGGCGCAACAGATCGCTACCGCCGATCGCCTCCACGTGGACACGGCAGTGCTACGCCCAAGCTGGGCACACTTCCACCGTATGCTCCACTGTGTCCTCCGGGCGGTTATCACAATGGTGAAACCTGGGTGTTTCTTTCGCACGAATTAGGTTCAGGACCCTGCTAAGCAGAAGGTAAGGATGCTATGACGTCTTTCCAGCCAATCCTCAAAAAGGAGACTTACCTCCATGGTTATGGCGTGCCCAGTATTGGGTTGCGATTGTCATTGTCGCCTTGAGATCCCACCGGAACTCTGTCCGCGGACTTGTCTTGGCAGCGGAGTTTCGCCCCGGCGTTGTATCTCCACGCGCAAATCGTGTATGCGTGCAAGGACTGCTGCCTCCAGATCCCACGGCGGCAGGCCGGTAAGGAGACTCGTTGCTTCGCGTGAGACCGTGCGGTAGGTATCCCTGCACCATCCGGATGGCTATGACCCTCTGCCATGTGTTCAGCTTAGCAGCCGGACTCTTTCACGGACCGAACGATACACGCGTAGAGCCTCCGGCGGGACCTATCAGGGGGTACCTACCTAGGGTACTAAATGAAAGAAAGAAAGAAATGGTGGCTGTAGCGCCTGAAAGTAGCATGCTGTAACGGATCTTGTAGAATGCAGGCTGGCAGAAAATTTGCTGGTTCGAATTTAGAATCGGTATGAAAATAGAAGAAAAAAAAATTTTTTTTAGAGTAGGTCACCACTTTCTTTAAAGCCATGAAATATGTTTATTGTGTTAAAGAAAAGCAATCGTTACTTACCTTAGATTTTATGTTCTGGTAGTCAAGTTCGATATATGTACCTAGATACTAACTCCTTATATTATGTAGGTATGCACCTAACCTATGTGGTAACGGCCCCGACTAACAGCAGTGGCGGCCGGTTCAAACCCAACCAAGCGCATTACTTTGTGTAATTTATTTCAGCACCACTGCTCTCAAAACGGTGAAGGAAAACATCGTGAGTAAACCGGCATGTCCTAGAACCAAAAAATTGTGTGGTGGATTACGGCCCATTCCCTCTCCTAGAGAGTAGGCCTGAGTCCCAGCAGTGAGAACATTAAAAGGCTGATTGTGCTATGCACCTAGATTCTATCTAAATGAACAGTAACTAAAACATCGAATACTAAACTTTAACACAAAAGAAATAACGTCAATAGTCGATGAATGCTGTTAACCAATGACTATTGTGAATTCAATTAGCGAATGCAACAATAATGAAACAATAAATCAATAATGATCAAGACGTTGTTCGTAATCGACGGATTGCTGAAACCACTGTACAACTAGACAGCTTGATGCGATGTACAGTATTTATGTTGCTACTTACAGGGCTGGGCAAAATACATGCTTTGCTTTATTTGAAATACAAATGACAAAAAACATTTTACAAAAAAAAAAATAACCGACTTCACTAAAAAAAAACACTAAAAGGATCAAAATAACTTTAATTTCGGAAGTCGGTGTTTCTTGGTATTGTTTGTTTCTTATTTAACACCGACTTCCGAAATTAAAGTTATTTTGATCCTTTTAGTGTTTTTTTTTAGTGAAGTCGGTTAATTTTTTTTGTAAAAAGTTTTTATTTTACACTTTTCAGTTGCGAACCACTTATAAACAGAGTGCCTATTTCTCATGACGATTCCAATTAACCCAAAACACTGCAAGGTTACATTGTTTTAATAGAAAGTTCCTGTGTCTACCTTCCACCTTCTGGCTCCATCACCAGATCAATTCGATAGTACCTTATAGCCAAAGTGCATCTCATGACAATTCTAATAAGCCCAAACACGGCTAGGATACATTGATTAATTACGGAGTCCCTATGCCTACCATCCGGCTCCATCATCAGATCAATTCGATAGTACCTTATAGCCAAAGTGCATCTCATGACAATTCTAATAAGCTCAAACACGGCTAGGATACATTGATTAATTACGGAGTTCCTATGCCTACCTTCCGGCTCCATCATCAAATCAGTTCGATAGTACCTTATAGTCAAAGTGCATCTCAAGACAATTCTAATAAGCCCAAACACGGCTAGGATACATTGATTAATTACGGAGTTCCTATGCCTACCTTCCGGCTCCATCATCAGATCAGTTCGATAGTACCTTATAGCCAAAGTGCATCTCATGACGACTCTAATAAGTCCAAACACGGCTAGGTTACATTGATTAATTACGGAGTTCCAGTGCCTACCTTCCGGCTCCATCATCATCATCAGACCATCGATGATACCATTTTCAACGTAACGTAACTATTGAGAACCATTCATTTGTCATAGTCGCTTAACTATCTTCATTGTGATATCAAAGTGAGTATGAAGTTCCGTTGACCATTTCTGGTCTTCTTCATCAGTTCCACTTCATCGAATGTTACTTTTTGACTGTAAATGCGTAAGTTCTCGATGAAAATACCAAAATCACTATATGATTGCCTATAATATTTGAGGAGTGCCCTCGATTCCTCATGGATCCCATCATCAGAACTGGATTTTGAAAAAAATGGGACCAATCTGGAAGCATATCCTATAAAGGGAAAAAAAAATTTTGCAAATCGGTCCATAAACGACGGAGTTCTGAGGTAACAAACATAAAAAAAAAAAAAAATGATAAAAAAAAAATACAACCGAATTGAATAACCTCCTCCTTTTTTTGAAGTCGGTTAAAAATACAGTATCGCAAGTAATTAAGCTGTTGATCCCCGCATTAACGCTGGCGTTCACGCGCCATTGTCTTACTATTGTGTCTCTAATTACGCACTCAAAAGATTAAAATACAAAATATCTTTAAGTGAGGTATTTGAAATATAAAATACAAAATACAGTATTTTAGCTATTTTTAATTGAAATAAAAAATACAAATTAAATATTACAAAATAAGTAGGTAATCTAGACCAGCATGGGCTGAAAAGTAGAGGAAAACAAGATTAATTAATCAGTAAAACCAGAGTTTCCTTTCATGAACACTAGATTTTTAAATGTACTGTCAGACAAACAGCCTCTTGTTGGAGAGTGAATAAAACCTGCTAAAGAAAACAATCTTTCTTGAAGGTTAAATGTATTCTAAAGCCTCAAGTATTTGAAATACGAATTACAAATTACATTTTAAGGAAGTAATTGAAATACAAATACCAAATACGTATTTGTATTTCAATTACGTATTTTAATTACAAGTAATTCAAATACTGCCCAACCCTGGCTACTTAATGGTCGGAAGCGACAGCCGGCCGAGCCCAAGTGCAGGCGGGCGTCGAAGACAGTTACTACATACAATTGGTTTATTACCAAATCATATTATTTATGCTTACATAGGTTCTTCAGGTTTCAAGAGCCTTTTCACACAGGTGGTCTGAAAAGTTTCAGCCCTAACAAAGATACCTATTAGACATTTTTTCTTACTTATTTTTCTTTTTCTACATTGTCTTCTTGTGACTTTTCTCACTTCTCCCAGGTTACAGAAATGGAGCATCCATCTCTCTAACCCTTTCAAATAGTAGTCAGCGTTTTTATTTGCAATATAATTGTTCACTAAGGACTTTGCCTCCTCATTTGACGAAAATCTCTGTCCTCCGAACGCCATCATTAGATGAGGGAACAAAACAGAAGTCGCTTGGGGCTAGATCTGGTGAGTAAGGCGGTTGGTTAAGCAGTTCAAACTGTAATTCGTGGATTTTCGCCATGGCAACCGCTAAGGTGTGTAGGTACGGCGCGTTGTCTTGGAGAAACAGGATTTTCTTTTTCTGAGTCTCATATCGACTCACTCAAACGACTGTCAAATAACATCAAAATGGCTGAAACTTTGGTGGGTAACTATCAAAAGATGTACAACAACATTCACTACGTGTTATAGACGAGTGCTGCTATCTTCACATTGCTATATTCACATTGATCGCCTCTCATTTAGGACTGGTATAGTGCCCAAGTCCTGGAAGCTTGCCAACGTGCAACCCGTGCCCAAACAGGGCAGTCGTGCCGATCCTGCCAACTATCGGCCGATTTCAATAACCTCCATACTCTGAAAGATTATGGAGCGTGTATTGAACTCGCGCCTCATGGCATACCTGGAAGGTAACGATCTCCTCAGTGACCGACAGTACGGGTTTCGCCACAATCAGTCTACTGGGGACCTACTAGTGTATACCACTCACATGTCGGGCGAGGCCCTCGAGAAGAATGGAGAAGCGATTGCTGGCTCCTTAGACGTCTCGAAGGCCTTCGATAGGGTATGGCACGCCAGCCTTTTGACAACCCGACGTACGGCGAGTATCCACCCTTACGTTGTTGTAACTTCAACGGTCCGGACTAAGCGTTTCGCTTCGTCGTTTATACCGCGTACATCGAAAGTCTGGATTTTTTTTTTTTTTTTTACTGATAATGAGTGACGATGTAGTCGACGATGGAGCACGCTTGCCTAGAAGTAACCTATTCACTCTTGACTTAAAGATCCCTAGGTTGTAGCTATCAGGAAATACATCCAGTAGGGAATTCCACTTCTTAGCTGTACGTATTTATTTATTTATTTTATTGGCCAACCAACAATCGTATACACTGAGACATACAAAAAATAAATAAACTACAATCTAGATACGTATAATGAATATATTCCTCAAAACATTTTATGTGTATGGTTGGGATGTCCAGCATGTACCGGTGGCGCATCGCCTTACGCCTGGTGGTCCGATGATCGAACGGGCGCGGCGGAATTAAGTTATGCAATTCCGACGCACATTCCTCGAAATGCAACCGGTAGAAAACTGACAGGCTAGCAACTCGGCGTTGGTCCACGGAAGACGCGGGCTTGCGGACGTCGAGCAATGGGTAGCTCCGTCCGGCCGTCCGGTAATTGACCGGACCGACCCTAGTTGTAAACAGCGCGTAGTGATCCATGCGCTCCTTAAAGAGATGTCAGCAAACCGTCGGGGCCCAGCAGGGACGATGCCCGCTAGCTAGGAACGCGGGGAATGTCTGAAAAGGAAACCCGTAGTCCTAGAACGTAAAGGGAAACTGAAGGACACAGGTGCACACACACGCTCCGCGTAGAGCGCGAGAAATCATTGGATGATTTCCACCGTTTATAAAAAAAAAATCTCGGCGTCGGTGCTCAAGACTTTGAAGCTTCGATTCGACGAATGCAGTAGGTATTACCTATGATCCTCTTGGCTCGTTTCTCAATGAAAACCGTCACCCGTCACCGTCGTAAACGTCGTTCGTGTGTCATATATAAATATCTATATATACAGCACAAATTTTTAATTAGTACAAATACATAAAGGGCTTATTATTCAAGGTCATGTTATTATTAAGTAAAGTCTCAATAAATAATATTCATAAACAGCAAAGTTATTATCGTTTCTTTATATCTCAAAATGTCACTCAATTTATGGAAATATGGTACAGGTTATTGATTATGAATGAGTAAATGACGATCAAAATGGAAAAACACTGCGCGTAGTATTTTCTAGTAGCAATTGTTATTAATGATTGATTCTATTATTTTCGTGGACAATTTTGGGATTTCGTTTTTTTTACTTTTGACTACAAAGATATTATTATGCCCCATTTTTTTTTTGTACTAATTAAAAAATAGGGATGTATAGATTAAGACCAAATGGGCTGCCAGAACTAGAACACAGGACGTTCTACCTAAGGGTGCTTTTCCAGTAAAGATGTGCGGTAGCCTCGTGTGTAGCCGAGTGGAGCGAAGATGCGTAGCGATATATTGACCTTTTGCTCACATCCCTCGCAAACATCTCTCGTTATTTTATGTACCTACAAATCAGTACAATCCACTAGTTCCTGTCCACTAGAGCTGATATATTTTAAGGCAGGTTAGGTAAATGAAGTTCAGAAGTGGCGCTTGTGACTGAAAAGTTGAAAGGGAATCGTTTGTCTTGGTATGGTCATGTGAAGAGGAGGGATGATACGCATGTTACTGAAAGAGTTATGAGTATAAGTAAGGACGGATGGTGAGGGAGGAGTGTGTGTGAGGGAGAGGGAGGCTAAAGAAAAGATGAATGGATTGTGTTAGGAGTGATGTTAAAGAAAAGGGAGTAGTGGACAATTTACATTTCACCTAAAAAAAAAAGTTAACAATGTGTTATGATTACAATTGACATTAATTCTGGGTCTCCTACTACAAGCATGTATCGATGGAATGATCAGACATCGTAAGTAGTGATGCAACGGTAGTGTCTTAACGAAAGTAGAAACGGAAACAGATGTCAAAAGTAAATCTTAGCGGAAGCGGAAGTGTTAATATTGTGAAGAAAAAACACAATTTCATTTTTTAGATTTGTTTTATTCAATTTGTATTTGTTACTTTACATAATACAGTACTCGAAATTAAACAGAGGCAAATTATATTTAATAAAAAGTAATTTGGCCGCTTTTACACCTTTGAGTTTGTTTTGGTGTTCTTCATATATTAAACCGGCTCCGCTAAATAATTGCTCACTGGCTACACTTCTGGGGGGAGCTGATAAGTGTTGGCGAACTATTGGCAACAGAAGAACCAAACAAACAACAAACATAAGAAAAAAACAACAGAAGATTTACGCACATATGCTAAACGTCACGAGACATGGTGAAGCGCAGAATGAACAAAAAGAAAATCTATTATTATAAACAAAGAAAGTTGCTGCGACACGTTTGTGTACCGCCTTCCCCCCTCCCTCCACGCCTTTTCCGTCGTTTCTAATCGTCTACGGGCTCCTCACCCCCGTGCTTCTCGTTGTATTCTTCTTTTAAGAGTTCTGTTATAAAGTTTGCGGAAACAGAATCGGAAATGGAAGTGAAAAAGCTTACGGAACTTCTGCAGTAGCGGAAGCAGAGTTCTGTTGCAACACTAGTCGTAACTATTCGTCTGCGTACTTTTTTCTCAGTATAACTGAATAAGGCAGGTTCACACGCAGCCAGTGCACTAACGCTAGTCATACATACTTGCCAATGCTGTCCTTGACCGTGTTGTTCATACAAGGCCAGTCATTTCTCTGTTCTTCTTGTGGTGTAATCTAATAAAGATGAATTAGCGACTGGGGAAGAGAGGGACGCGAGCGGCGGTCACTAGCTAGAAAAGGAGACTGGAGCTTTATTCATGCCAGGCCTGGTAGAAAACTTGTAAACCCGCCTTTACTCAGTTGTAAAGGTACGTTTCCACTGGGAGCTGAGTGGAGTGGAGAGGAGCGGACCGTGAATTGGCCAATCACAGTGCTCAAAATTTCCACTCCGCATCAGTGCAAACAGTGTAAGAGTGAAGTGGAGCTGAGCGGACTTACAAATAAAACAAATGAAAATATGGCCCCGAGTCAGACAGAACGGAGTCGTGTTTCAAATCTCACAACATGTCGAGTGATAGTTAAGAATAATACATTTATTTCTCTAATATGTAATTTGTTTTAGTAAATTGTCTTTTAATTATTTCACAAATGGTGTAAAAAGTAGAGTACTTTTCCAACACGGGGATAAAGCTGTCTTTATCTTGGGCGGCTTGAATTCCTCACTTCACTCAGGTTTCTATTTTAACTCCCTCGCAATGCTCGGGAGTTAATTGTATATATCCCTCGTTGTCGTTCGGGATTAAAACTTAGCAACCTTTGTTTCGTTCGGAATTCAACAAGCCGTTAAAGACATTGGTAGTCTCATAATCTACTATTATTTTGCTTATAGGTTTTTAAAAAACACTTTTACACGTAAATTTTTTCGTCAATTTAAACTAGATGAGGCCGGTGTTTCCTGGATAACTACCCTGAGAAGAAACACCGAAACAAACTCAGGGGTCAAAGTCTCTTTTAAAGTCTGTATCGACTGGTATCGACTTTACGACGCAAACATTTAGTATTCAAATCATTGGAGAACCATGCAGATTGGTCTTTTGAGGAAAGAACCACACAGATTTGAGTGAACCTGGAATGGAAACACTTGCATTCTTCACTGCTCTTCTTTACTCTACTCCGTTTCAATGGAAACTTTCCTCAATGGCCGACACGTGACGCGCGGCGCTCGCTCACAATTGATCGGCTTGATTCATTTAATTGATTACATGCTAGCGTGTAGTTAGGTGGCACATCGTTTTGTACATTTACGTTGTTTATTATAACATGCATATGATTATAATATACTAGCTTATGCCCGCGGCTCTACCCGCGTACATAAGATATAGCCTATGTCACTCAGGAATAAAGCAGCTTTCTATCGGTAAAAAAATTTTAGCAATCGGACCAGTACTTTCAGAGATTACCGCCTACAAACAAAAAAACAAACAAAAGACAAGAGCATTAAGAAAGGACCAATTGATTTTACGTCAGAAATGTACATCGCATGCTCATTAATTGAAAAAACTGAGATTTTGAAGATTTTTTTTACTAAAAGTTTTTGAAATACTTACATTTTTAGCATTTGTTCTTTATTTAAGTATGGGGGTCTATATCATTAAAATAAAATAGTCGTTAAACTTCTCAGGTTTTGTAGGTATATTTAGGTACCTACAAAACCTGAGAAGTTAAGGTATGAAGTATGCTTTTTCTCGCTTTTTAGGGTTCCGTACCTCAAAAGGAAAAAAAACCGGGCTAGTGCGAGTCGGACTCGCGCACTGAGGGTTCCGTACAAACTTACCTATGAAAACAGTTCAATTCCCGAATTCAGACGGACAACAAAGTGATCCTATAAGGTTTCCGTTTTTTCCTTTTAAAGTACGTAAGCCTAAAAACAAAACCCTTTAGGATCACTTTGTTGTCCGGCTGTCTGTCTGTCAAGACCCTTTATCTCGGGAATGCGTAAATCATATAAGTACTCAGGTTTGCAGTCCCTTGATGCTGTGAAAAAATCAGATATCTAAGTTAATGAAAAAAAAGATACGGTCGAAATATACGTTTTGTGCAACATAAACATGTTGCACAAAACGTATATTCTCTACACGTACACTCTCACACGTACACGTATTCGTATACGTATACTCTTTACACTAGTGTTGTCAGACGTCCCGATTTGCGCGGGATATTCCAATTTTCACACTAGGGTCGTAGCCTGATGGGGCTGCGGGGACGTTTAAGTGACTGTGGCCCTGACATCTGAAGGACCATAAGTTAAATTGATAAATAAAAATGTTAATATTGGCATGGTAAAATGTGGCTGAGCTATAATGTAATCATAAAAACTATTGTGTACCCATATTTGCAATATTCTATTCTATTCTATTCTATTCTATTCTATTCTGTTCTATTCTGTTCTATTCTGTTCTGTTCTGTTCTGTTCTATTCTATTCTATTCTATTCTATTCTATTCTATTCTATTCTATTCTATTCTATTCTATTCTATTCTATTCTATTCTATTCTATTCTATTCTATTCTATTCTATTCTATTCTATTCTATTCTATTCTATTCTATTCTATTCTATTCTATTCTATTCTATTCTATTCTATTCTATTCTATTCTATTCTATTCTATTCTATTCTATTCTATTCTATTCTATTCTATTCTATTCTATTCTATTCTATTCTATTCTATTCTATTCTATTCTATTCTATTCTATTCTATTCTATTCTATTCTATTCTATTCTATTCTATTCTATTCTATTCTATTCTATTCTATTCTATTCTATTCTATTCTATTCTATTCTATTCTATTCTATTCTATTCTATTCTATTCTATTCTATTCTATTCTATTCTATTCTATTCTATTCTATTCTATTCTATTCTATTCTATTCTATTCTATTCTATTCTATTCTATTCTATTCTATTCATAGGTCGGTTTTAGTCAGTAAAAGTTAAAGTAGAGCGGAAGAAGTCTTTGGATGATTTGAGATTTCCCACCTGAAAAAAAGGATTTTTATTTGTCTCGATCTAAAACCCTAAATCCCGATTTGTTTTAACATCTGCCCAGATTTTGACAGCACTAATGTATATCCACCGACATATACTTTGGTTTACTTTGTTCGTAAACCTTGCAAGGGCTACATGAAAATTTAAACAAAATAATTTCCTGTAGGTAGAAATGGTCATCTCAATTTCGCAAGTACCAGGGAAGCAGTGGGTGGAGGATGTCGACACAGCGCACACTGGGAAGCCTTTTAACTTAGCAATAAACAATCTCTTTCATTCCTTCGCCACTGTTCGGCGCTCGTCACCAGTACACGAAGGTGCAGAGGCGTAGCGTGGATAATTCAGACGTGGGCAAAAGCCCATCAACAAGGAATTTTCCTTTTATGAATTCAAAAAATATAGATATGTTGGCGCAGGATGCCGATCATCATCGAAGCTCTGTCCAGGGACTCTGTTTTGTGGGCGATGGCTGGGTGTCGAGCAATAAACAAACTATTCCGGATCACACAACTGATTTATTATGATTTACAAAGTACTTTGTGATTATGATGCAAGCTTTAGGTAACTACTTCACACAACGAGTCGTGAAACAATCTCCGAGACTCGACGTTGTTTGCACGGCTGCCGACAGAAGAAAGAGCCCCGCACCTCTGCGGTCGGCACTTTTATCTGCTCGGTTCGTGCAAACGTCAGCGCGGATTCTGTCTAAGTGACATGTGTCACTTTTCACTTAGCTCGTTCATTCGTTCTCAAGCTTCTGTACTATTGACTTCTCCAACAGATATATAGAAAAAATATAGGTACACGAAATGTAGATAACCCTCGCTTTTAAAGAACCGGCGCTTGCGCGAGGCCCATTTAAGTGCGAGGCCGTGGGCGAGGGGCCCCTCGCACACGCCTAGCTACGTAACTACGCATTGTGTCGCCCCGTGACTTTAAATATAATTGGGCAACACGGTTGAGGAAGGGTGGTTGGCAACGTGGCCTAGCTACTTGCCAATAGTTGTGAAACAGGCGCTCCTGGAAGTGTTAGCATAACCCAGGTATTGTGCTCCATGTAGCATTCATTGAGCTGTTTGTGAACGTGGCTTGTAACATCACCGTACGTTGAGTTTTTGGTCTTAGGTGAGAAATCATCCCATGACTTCTGTCGCTCTAAGGCGGAACGCAAGGGCGTGTCAAACTTTTACTGACTAAAACGGACTAAAACCTACCCCTATATTCCTTCTTTGCCTTCGTTCCATCGCCCCGGGTTCTCTTTCGCACAACCCATGGCCCCAGTAGGCTTCGACCCTGCTGGGTGATCCCGACGGTTTTGTTGACATCTCCTTGAGGCACGCGTGGGACACTACGTGCCATCGACGACGTGATTACGATGTAAACCTTTTATTGTTTTAAAAAAATAAAATTGTGCTTTTTCTTCATAGTATTAATACTCCCGCTTCCGCTTCCGCATCCGCAATGATTTATTTTTGCCTGTGTTTCCATTTCCGCTTCCGTTAAGACACTTCCGTTGCATCACTAGTTGGTGGTTAGGTTGATGGTCCAAGTTCGACGGTTCAGGGGACATCCGTCGGCCCATCAATGAGGACCCAAGATGGTGGCGCGTAGTGTTCCACGCGCGCTTCTCTTAGGCGTATAGGAAAGCCACTCTCCAAAACGTGAGGAGACCCACGAGGTTCGGGGCAGCGGAAGTTAAATTGCACCCGCAGCCCCCGACACAAGTGTACGAGGGAACACCGGGGTGGTTTTAGTCTGTAAGAGTCTGACAGACATGTGGCGGCTTGGTAACTGCGATTCGCTGAGTTGCAATTTTGACGAAATACGGGAGCGCAAGCGCTAGGCTCGCCAGTCGCTTACGTTACACCGTCCTGCCTCGACACATACATAATACGTAGTTAGTGATAACGAACTATTGGGGAGTCAGAATTAAAGACATTTATTTCATTGTAGTCAAGTTTTCTTTAATCATCCGACAGTACATAGAACATACGCAACAGACATCTCCACCTACCCCAGGGTGGAGGACATTCATGAGGATTTCCACCCCGAAAAAAAAGTGGCTAGGTTGATGGTTGGCGGTTTGGTTGGTGGTTGGTTGGTGGTTGGTGGTGCTGATATTGGTTGGTCGAAATGAACGGACGTAGGAATCAGTTAAATCTCAGCATCAAGCCTACATAGGTGCTCCAGGGTAGCCCATGGAATTTAAATGTTTGAAAGTTTTTTGCATTTTACAGGTCATTGTCAGGTTCTATGTTCGATATAATATGATTTGCGAAAGTAACAAATGTAGCTTTACGGAATTATAATCATTAAAATGATCAATATAACCCTCGCAGTTCAGCTCACCCCATTGAATGGACATTTCATGATAAAGTTAGAAGAACTGAGAGGCTATAGCAGCATTCAGCTCCATAACATCCTCGCCTACGGTTCGGGCGAACTCCGCGTTGTTCGTAATAAGAAACTATAGGTAAGTTTGTCATGTACTATAGGCCACGAGCAGTGTGTAGATTGAAGTGTACGAGATGGACAATGCGGGTAACAGAATGCATTCCATCAGACGGCTAGAACTTTCTTTGTTCTTCCTCTCCTGTGTTTTTGCAATGTTTTTTTTATATTAATTAAACTATAGCCACCTTAATTTCACTAGTAATTTATTATTATAAACATCTATCATATATTGATAGGTTTATTTTTATTATTGTATAGCTAATTCTTTTTATAATGTGAATGTGAGAACACTGTAGACTCCGCGGATAAATGGATTACAATTTTTATTGTGCTTTTGGGTACAAAGCAGACCGGTCAACATTGTCCTCTCATATCTATTATTATTATTTTAATATAAAAATATTGTAGAAACATTTTTTTTTTTAAAGAGTAACCATGGAGTTTCTTGCCGTTTCTTCTCCATAGCAAGCGACCAATTGGAACCGTGCACTAGCTTCTGACGTTTTATAAGTGCCCATGTAGGCCTATGTGAAATAAATAATTTTGAGTTTGAGTTTGGTAAAAGAAAGCAAGGGAGACAAAGAAAGAGATGGCGTGATATATTTACCCTACGTTGTGGACCAAACTGGATGCAGAAAGCGCGCGATAGGTAAGCGTGGAGCGATTTAAGGGAGGCCTACGTAGAGGCGACCGTTATGAATAGCGATAACAAACCAGAGTAGAAGAAACAAATGAAGGACCGAGTTTATGTAAATAGATTGAGAGGAAGAGCGGTTTTGTATAATTTGTAATAGTTTTCATAATGAAACAAGTTATTTATTTCCGTAAAACCAACCTTGGCCTCAACGCACCCTTGCTTCGAATGTGTAAAACCCACAATAGTTTTTGCAAATCACTTGACATCGATTTACACGGTGTCTCACTCAATAAGTTTAGGAGAGCAGTCTCGGAGATATGAGCTTGTACAAACCTTTTTATTATATGTTAATTATATACATTTCTATGCTATATACTCCATCCTCTTTCTTTTTCTTATGATCTATTTTTCTCTACTTTTTATTTCTTATAATTGTGAATGTGTTTTCTTTTCCATTTAGTGTATTAATTTTTTGTGAAATCTTTTTACTATAAAAATATTATTAATGTTATACCTAATATAGTGTAAGCTGTGCATACATAATAGGCATACATACCAGTGTCTAGATTATATTATTATTATATAGGGCATTTTTATTTTATTTTATATAGGCCACGAGCTCCTCACTAATTGGTACTCTTCAAGCATCAATCTGTATGGCAGTACATCCGTGAGTGAACCAGTTCCATAAACCTCTGCCCCGCACTGCTCCCCGGGGACGCGCGCGCTATGTATTTATGAAGATATGCGCTATTTATCGACACTGTTGTCGATACGTTACACTAGATTAACAGCCCGGGGCGAAACATTCGTCATTTCAGCCTGAAATTGACCTACAGATGATAAAAAGCTACGGTCAAACGTAGGCCTGTAGCCCGGGCCGCAGGTAACAGAACCAGTGTAAGCAGGTCTTTTAGTCTATTGAATCTTCGTCTCTTGCTAGGCCAGCTTAAAGCGGGGTACATACTGTTGTAACGTAACATGTAACGTATCATGCAATGTAACAGAATTCCCGTAGTGTGGAACCGATGCGCGCGCGAAGCGTGCACACTACGCGCGCGTACAGAGCATTTCAATTATGTGAGTAGGTACATGCGAGGTGAGTGCGCGCGCCCAGTCCAGCATCATCATCATCATCATCATATTAGCCGAAGACGTCCACTGTTGGACATAGGCCACCCCCAAGTGTCGCCACAATGAACGGTGCCGTGCGTCTCGCATCCATCGGATGCCCGCAACCCTTACCAGGTCATCGGTCTACCGTCTACCTTGTAGGAGGCCTTTCAACACTGCGTCTTCCGGTACGCGGTCGCCAGTCCAGAACCTTTTGGCCCCAACGGCCATCTCTGCCTATTGCCACTTAAGTTTGGCGATTCTTCGTGCTATGTCGGCGACCTTGGTTCTCCTTCGGATATCTTCATTCCTGATTCGATCACGCAAGGAAACTCCGAGCATAGCCCTTTCCGTTGCCCTTTGGGTGACTTTAAACCTTTTGATGAGGCCCATTGTGAGCGACCACATTTCGGAGCCATATGTCATCACTGGCAATACGCACTGGTCATAGACAATATATCAAAACATACCACAATGTCTCAAGGTCCAACACACCACAGTGTCTCAAGACTTTCGTCGTAGACGAGAAGATACCGCGCATCTTGTCGAACGCTGCCCAGCCGAGTCGGTTTCGACGGTCGACCTCCGCGCCCAGTCCACACGCTTGAAATGCTCCTTTTATGTTACCTGGCATATTACGTTACAACAGTCTGTACCCGGCTTAAGAGCGGCCAACCCGTCATATTTCCCATACAACCGCTCTTACGTGACTTGACATGACCTTATTATAGATCTTTCTTTAGATCTTTTGAAAACTTTCAACTAATATTTGTATGATTTACAGACAGTTGTTCCGGGTCTGGGTGTCTAATTGTGTCTGAGAGTTTGCATGGTTGTGAACGCACTCACGATATAGGCGGTGGAGGTGTGCCGCTTGGGCGGAGCACCACCGTGTCTTCGTGGGGGCGATCGGCCTTGGCGACCTCTCGTGCTCGACTTTTGTTCAGGCCATGGTCAGGAGCGAGGGGGATTGGGTGGCGGTCGTCTCCTTCTCATCATCATCATCATCATTTCAGCCGAAAGACGTCCACTGCTGGAAATTGGCCTCCCCCAAGTGTCGCCACGATGAACGGTCCTGTGCGTCTCGCATCAATCGTCTCCTTCTGCGAAGCAGTAATGCTAGGGAACAGACATCATAACGCCCCAGCCGCTGGGATCCCGACCCTGACTACCGTCCACGGTAGGCGCAGTCTTGCGGACGGCGAGCAATGGGTAGCTCGCTGTTCGGTAATCGTCCGGACCGAGCACAGTTGTCGACAGTGTTCCACGCGCTCCTCAAAGAGATATCAGCAAAACGTAGGCGCCCAGCAGATTCATAGCCTACTGGGGCTATGGGTTGTGGAACGAAAGCAAAGAAGGAACAGGTGTGGGTTTTAGTCAGTAAAAGTCTGTCAGGTCCTCTCGCTCCGCACTAGAGCAGGAGAAGTCATTAGATGATTTCCCACTATAAAAAAAAACAAACTCTACATAACCTTTTCAAAGGACATTTATGGGATGTTTTTGTCCTTCAAAGGCGTCCCTCGTCCCCCTTCGTTTCCATGACACCGAATCACCTTAAATACCTTTTATAAATCGCTTTTCATTCCGTCTATAACGTTCTATTACGTCTTTTAAATGGACGTTTTATGAAAATCATTTCGTAATGCTAACAAAACTTTATGGGAGACGCCATATTTGAGCAGGTTGCCGCGGCAACGGCGGGGACGCAACACGGAATGTCAAGCGGTTCATTTTATTCCTATAATTTATGTTTGCCTGGTAGTTATAATAATAAAACTAAAATGTTTGTTTGATGACAGACAACAGTATAAGTGGACCAGGTACTGTTGTATAAATTGAAACTGTTCTTAATAGGAATAAAGAAAATTGAATATTTACACTAAATACATTCGGGCACCGGAGTACCTACTCCTTCACATCGCTGTCTTCTGGAAATGCAGGTTCCGTACCTCAAAAGGAAAAAAACGGAACCCTCATAGGATCATTTTGTTGTCCGTCTGTTTGTCTGTCTGTCAAGACCTTTTATCTCAGAAACACGTGGAGGTGTCGAGTTGAAATTAAAAACATATAGGTACTCAGATCTGCGGACCGTTGAAGCTGTGAAAAAATTAAACTTCTAAGTTAACGATAAAAAAAGATAAGGCCGTTTATATCGAAAAAAAAAACGTATATTTCGACACTTTCAAGGGAATCAAAATTCATAGGGTAGGTACTTCCCGTTGACCTAGAAACCTGAAATTTAGCATGAAGCAAGGTCTCATAGCACAAGTATAGGAAAAAATCTGGAAACTGTATAAGTATTTGTAGTTACATCACAAAAAAAAGTTTTTTGTTGTTCGGAAAAATCTTCGTAACTCAATTCGGGAATTGAACTGTTTTCATAGGTAAGTTTGTACGGAACCCTCAGTGCGCGAGTCCAACTCGCACTTGCCCGTTTTTTTTTTTGGTTTTACACCGTTTGTGCATTTAGCCAGTGTCAAGTTTAAAAAAGCATTAAGTTTTCAGTCATTTTAGGTTACTTTGAGTTTCATTAGAACGCGGATGTTACACATTCTAATGTATATTTATTTATTTATTTAAGTACACACAAACATTTAAAAATGAAAACAACAAAAGCAGACAGAAGAGCACAAAGGTACTGCTTATTTCAAATGAAATTTCTTCCAGCAGACCTACGACAGGAGAGTTGGATGAAAGATGTAGACACAGTGTATACAAATAAGTTAGAAAATTAAAAATATATATATATACTATATTATATTATTTACTTCTCGGTAAGCTTCGCTGTGGTAGTCAATACTACAGTAATTCTCAGCTCCATTTAAAAAAAAAACGAGCCCGTTTCAATTGTTCCACATATTGTCCAGTTGCGCAGACACTTGAGATACAAAACTACACCAATTTTACATCACAATATCCACTTGGAATCAATTTGCGAATAATTAAAACAACCACTGAACTTCACTCAAAATCCCGCCAAAAACTCCCTTCTTCTAAATATGTACATATTTAAATATGTGTGCATATCCATTGCATTAAGTATAAAGGGTCGGATTTACAGGAAGAAAAAAAAAACTTAGGTGCCTTTTACCGGCCACATATCCTAATTTCGGCCAGAAACAATCAATCAATCAAATAAACAAAAACGTCAATTAAATTTCAAATAAAAAATTTACTGGCTCTTTTGAATTGTCAAAATGTTGGTCAGTCAAAAAAGCGAAGCTAAATTGCACATTCCAAAGCGTATATATCTATGGAGAAGAACGTACAAGATACTGCACTTTTTTAAATCATGTTATGAGTTACAAAAGTCTTGTTTACGTAGGAATTATGGTTTTCGTCAGTCAGTACCACGGATATGGTCAGTACCATGCAAACGTCAATAATCGCATTAGACGGTAGGTTTTTCGTCAATCAAAACATTGACTGTGGCAAAACCTATCGTGTAATAGACGCCTAAGTTGTTGTACAACCGACGCAAAATATTTAGAATTAGGTTTGTTTGTGAATTCTTCACTCATGCACGTAGTTATTACTAATTGCTATTTAATTGGTTCCTTTATGAATAACCATTTCAAGTTTGTACTTACTTACGTACCTAGGTTGTAAGTGCATGCTCAGTTTTTATTGGTCTTCAAAAAAAATGTAGGTAGGTATGTATTATGGTTGAAAATTAATGTCGGTAAATCCAATCAGTGGCGGATTAGCCATGTAGCAAGAGCAGCAGATACTACGGGCCCCGCGCACTGGGGGGGCCCGCATGGACGAAAAAAAAACATGACCACATCCAGACTTTAAATAAAGATAATGTATACATAGCTATGGACCCAACGCTACCTAAGGGCTTTGAGGCCTGTTTGAAAATAGGTTTTAATTCGAATTCATAAAGATTTAAAGGGTCCCTTAGTAGAATTTGCTACGGGCCCCACATAGGCTTAATCCGGCACTGAATCCAATATATCTTTAAATATAATTTTTCCGTACGTGTTTTTGTCTCCTAACTCTTTCAAAACGACTTAACCGATTTGAATGAAATATGGCGTGGGTCTCTGAATGATTTGAAAATCCATTTAAATAGTTGATTAAATAAAAAGGGGTTTAGATTCGAAATGATGTCATTCAGGCAGACGGGACAAAACAGGATAAGACAAAATAAATTATGGAATATACAGGGATAAAATGGGGCAAGACGGGATTAAGCGAGGCAAGACGGGACAAGACTAGATCAAACGGGATAACACGGGAGAAGGTGGGATATCAAGGTGGGAGATCCCCTAACAAAACGTAAACGTTATAACGATACAATACAACGTCTGTTGGGTCCGCTAGTGTAACATATTTACATATTATGTACATACATATTTACCTACTTATTAAACTATGTATAAAAGATACATATCCGTAAAAACAGTAAATGTATTCGTATCAAAATATAGTCAAATAATAATGGCCGCCAAATTTTTCCTTCCTAACAATAGTAAGGTGACAACACCACTTATCGTCTCACAATTAAAATATTAATAATTGTAATTTAAGAATTTTATTTTGCAAAAAGAATGCTTGTGTCATTGACATATTCTTCTTTAACTGTTATTGTTCGATAGCTTCTCACGATCGTCACAATAACCTTTCAGAGCCATTATTATGGCTTTGTTTACGTTGCTAATAGTAAAATTGAAAACAATCATCTGTCATTAGACAGATGACGCCCCTCGGCTTTGATTGTAAGCGTCACGGTCATGGATATTTCCTGCTACGGTTACTCGGCTATGTTTTGAAGATACAGAGATAATGGCGTACAGCGCTATCTTTGACGTGAACTAATTTTACCTTTTATCTTGCCTTTCTCACTTGTTTCTGATTCTAACACCAGTTTTCCTATTGAGTATATGTTACCTAGTTAATGGGTAGTAAATGTCACATAGGCACTCCAACTTACTTAGGAAAAGGCAGGTAGATACACCAGAAAATTATGAGAGATATTGAGATTGAGATTTTTCGTATTCGTCGTACACGGTGACTAAGAGACTGCGCCAAGAGAACGATAGTAGCGTCGGCGACGTACTGTCTGCCAACAAATAATACGATAATTTTCGTCGATTCTGTCAATAATTTTATAGTTTTTTATTAATTGAATTTGTAATCATTTCAGGAATGTTACTTTTCAAATAAGTGTAGAGTAGGAGGTGCAAAACAGATAAATATAGTTAGTTTTATTATTAAGAGTTTCTACTGTTTTCTAAAGTCCTCAGCTATACTTGTAAGCCTCTCTAAAGTTGTGCCCCAGAAGTTACCGTATCTCATTATTGGAGTACAGTCGAGTGCTCGAGTGCTTGTCCGCCCACGACTTTATTACGACTTTATTCTGTTCGAACGCCGTCATGACTTGCATGTTCCAAGTTTTTTGCTTCCTCAGCAATCCAGTTTGACGATAACAAATGTATGGAAGTTATTCCAAGTTGATCGAGTTCGTTGCGTGTAAACGCGCTCGTGGCGCTGCGAATACCTCGGTACCCTCGACCTTGCTCCGTGCCGCAGCTCGCGAGGGGTGTACACACAGCTGATCTACATCACCCTTAGGCTGAGCAAACGTTCATATTTCATAAGCCCCGCGCTACGAGGTCACACGAGCATAAATAAAATAGTCGGAGAGCTGGCTGCGCTTCGCATCCGCTGTGAAGCCCTACCGTGGAGGGGCTGCCGGCCAGCCCGCCAGGCACTCGCAGCCCGAGCTGCTAATACGCATCGACGCAATATCCTTTGTAAGACATGCTACGTCCCGCTCGCGAGTGGAGTGCACGAGAGGGACGGGGCGCTACGGCCGACACGAAGAAGCCTAGCTTAGCGTTCCGGGCGTGACGTCACGGGGGCGCGGGGCAACGCGGCGCGGGGCACGGGGCGCGGTGGGGCGCGGGGTGGCGCGGCGCAGCACCGGCAGTGTACGGCCGGCCGCTAATTCGCGCGGACGGGTGCACGATGCGTGCACGGTGAAAAAAACAATCGCGATGCTGTTTGAGAGTCCCAACGCGAAACTGTACCCGGCGTTCAACATCCCGCCGCCCGTGAGGCTCAGGTGAGCAGTGTGTGCGCGGTGCTCTGCGACCACCGCATGTTGTGTTCAAGTGCCAGTGTTCTTAGTTTTGCCGAAGCCATAAAAAATGCCTATAAAGTGTTGTTATGTACGGCGGGCGCGCCGCAGCCGCGACAGTGCGTCTGTCCAGTAACGCTCCAGCGACCGACGAATGAAACGTCGATACGACGTCGCCGCTCTATATTTTTTCTCACAACCAACCATTATTGTGTTCCGAGTGATCTTAATGTGAATACTCCAAACCCAGTGATGTACGGCGCGCGATCGTGACCGATGGCGTCTCATCTCCATCTCGATATCCGAGGCAATCACATCGGAAGCTACCGTCTACTAAAAATAGTATTAAATTCCGTTCAATTGCCGTCTGATCGAGACAATCGATTCGCTCGTGTCAGGGCTGAGTTCAAGTCGAAACGGGAATCGATTCTGATTGCTTTGTGTTGCGAAAACACGAGAAACGTGAGAGAAAACTGTTGCTTCAGTTTCTTGATTGAACTTTGTGACTGTTGTTTGGCTTGCACCTTGTTCCAACATGAATCAAAGTGGACCCCTTTTGTCAATAAATCGTTTCGCACGGATCGATGTGTGGTGTCGGCTCGCAGGTTCGTGGAAGGGTGTCGCATCGTCGCCGTGTCGGTCACGTCGCGTCGCTGTAAACACGGCGGCTTCCTGTTGCGCCAAGCCGCATAGCTCAGCTATACAGGGCTTAACTTAGTTGTGCCAGAGTAAATCATTTGAACACTGCGGTTGGGCAACGATTCGTGCGCCCACCGTCTTTAATTTGTGTATTCTTATTATTTTTTGCATTTGCGATGTAATTCTGACTTTAGTAAGTAAGTACATTTGGTGATCTTGACACGCCATTTATCATCTCTATAGCCCTAGTACTAATCGTTGAATGACCACTATGTGGAGCTAAAACTAGCCAACATAAATCAATGTGAGGCTATCACTGTAACTAACAAGAGATACACCGATGTTGTATGATCCTCCTCGACACAAACCATCGCATTTAGTCCCAACATTCATCGTCCTCCGTTCATTATAACTAGGTCTTTGCCGCGATCCTTCCGAGGTCATTTACCCATCACGCCCAGCGTATCTGGTTTTACAATCGAGCCGAGAGTTATAATAGTTATAGTATAATGGAGTGGCTCCCTCGTCCTCTGCAGCCCAATTCCCTCATTTGGCTAAACAAAGCCTGGTCCAAACCACTTTTTTATTGTTTCGTTTTGTTAACAATCGTTGTGTTCGCTTTGTGTTCGTTCTGACCGAAGGGCCGCCCGGAGAGAGCTAATTCAAACGACCCTTATAACTGGAACAGAAACTGTTGCTATTTCTGTTTATCTTTGAGGCTCCACTTGTTAGAGACCACTTAGAAAACTTTACGACGTTTGTTTTGGACCACGTTGTTTAAAAGTGATTCAGACGGACTCGATACTCAATATATTTGTTTGAATTTGACAATGTGGACTTATCATTGTGGACCCACTCGGGTACAGCAAAGTAAGGGAAGAAGAAGGCTTTCATTTTGCCCTCTAGAATAGATGAAGTTAAAAGTTACTAGACTCTAAATACTAGTATAATGTTGCATTGTATGCAAATGATCTAAGAGATCTCGGTTTTGACTAAAGTTATAATTAAACGCCCAAAACTAAATGGTTCTCGGTAAGAATTTAATAATGACGAGTTATGAGAAAACAGTGAGCTCCGCTCCTAATCTAAGCTGGTCATCAATTAACCAATTTGTAACTTGACTTGAATACGCAACTCCTTTTGTGGATAAAAACCGATTTGCAGTCCTTTCGAAAAACGTAATTATTCAATTTAGACCGTACCTATAAGATTCGAAGAAAAATCATCAGAAAAGACCGTTCAAATAAATTGATTTCTTTTGTAGCACAGTTGCGCTCGTCGCACTGGCTGCTTGTATTTATTTTACATCAGAGTGTGGTGAAAACGAAATGTAACTGAGTTCATGTAAAAGCTTCGAAGTGCAGAAAATTATACTTAGAAAGAAAGAAAAACATTTTATTTGGCGGAAAAGACGCAGTCTTAGGACTAACTTACAAATTATAAACATTCTTACTTATATTACCAACAACAATTTATTTCTTCTCATGGTCAATAACTGGGTAACTCACCCTACATTTAAATATTAAGAAACTATGTACCTGTTTTATTTTTTGCATTTTGATACCTGTGTGATTACCGGTACAAAATTTTGCTAGGTAGATAAAAAATAACATCTTTTAGATGTTCTGTTCATTAAAAAAAAATGTACTATTGATTTTTTTCTTTCATTCTGTGCTCGAAGAAATCATCTTAGATCTATTGTATCTTCCTTTTTTGTCATTTAGTCTTAGAGTGTTTTAATTAAGGATATACGCAGCATGACGACTGATATTAGGTAGCTAAATGATATTTATTTAGCAAATATTGTTTTAAAACACACGTCAATCTTTTAAACTGAGGCCGGTGTTTCTTAGCTAACAATCCTGAGAAGAAACACTACTGAAACAGACTGGGAGGTCTATAGTCTCTTTTAAAGTCCATAGAGCAAAATAATATGTAATGATCAAATCATATGAGAACCATGCAGATTAGTGTTTGAGATGGTTTTTTGAAGAAAGAATCACACAGATTTAAGTGTACCTGTCCAGTCAGTGCAAGCATTTGTTAGTATTCGTGTAACTCAAACTCAGGACTACTAAGGAGCTCAACGACTTGACAAACAATACCAAAGAAAGTACATTTGGGTAGGCCGCATCAAATACTCAAAACTGCCTGATTAATCACATGAGAACCATGCAGATTAGTGTCTGAGATGGTACTGAACATCGGTTTCTTTTGAAGGAAACGGCGATGTTGTGCCACTTCATTTGGGTTCAACCCATCTAAGCTCCGTACTGAGACATATTCTCAAAATTTTATGGAAAAATATTCTCCCCTGTACTTAAATTCTTGGAATTTCCTGAACCAAACTAGGTATATTTCCATAAGCACATCTGCAACTCGATATAAATCAATTCGACCGATACACGATTGCCTAATGACAAACGCATTGATACATATTTTATGTAAATTGTAAGTACAGTGAATGTTATTTATACGGTACATAAATATACGGTTGCCAGTTTATAGTCGTCCATTTTTTTACTCACATGTCCACCCTTACGTTGTAACACCTCTCTGTATAAGATTTACCGCGTAGGTACATCGAAGGATTGGTGGCTAGAGTGAATAGGCTCTTAATAAACTAGTGCGCCTCACCATCAACGATTGCATTACTGCTTACCATCAGGTGGGATCGCAGTCAAACACTAGTTTATATCATTAAAAAAAAAACTAAAAAGCATCGTAAGTAATCGTTTAGAAAAAAAAAACATTAGTTATGCAAAAATCTTAGATAGTTTAAAAAATGTGTTTTTTTTCGTGAATTTTGTAAATATCTCTAATCTGTTTATAAATAGGTACCGACTTATGTTGAAACTGTTCAATTGAAATAAATAAAATTTGGTATAGAAATAATGCAGTCATGTTTTTCTGTGTGTTTCTAAGCTATACCATTTTTAGGGTACCGTACCTCAAAAGGAAAAAACAGAACCCTTATAGGATCACTTTGTTGTCCGTCTGTCGGTCTGTCAAGACCTTAATCTTGAGAACGCGTGGAGGTATCTAGTTGAAATTAGAACCATATACTCACGTTTGCGGTCCCTTGAAGCTGTGAAAAAATCAAACCACTGAATTAACGGAAAAAATTATAAGGCCGTTTATGTCGCAGAAAACGTATATTTCGACACTCTCAAAGTTTCAAAATGCATAAGGTACTTCCTGTTGACCTAGAATCCTGAAATTTGGCATGAAGCAAGGTCTCATAGCACAAGTATAGAAAATTGTAAATGATTCGGAAAAATCTTCGTAACTTAATTCGGGAATTGAACTATTTTCATAGCTAAGTTTGTACGGAACTCTCAGGGCGCGAGTCCAATTCGCACTTGCCCGGTTTCTTTTTATCATTTATTTGACTGTCACATCTGAACTTCAGATTATTTGCAAAACTAATGTTTTTTTCTAAACGAACACTTACGACGCCATCTAACTAAAAAAAAAATTTGGACCACTATAAACAGAACTATAAATAAAAGCGAAATACCACTCACTGATTAATCGCGAAATCTCAGAAACTATAATACCTACAAACTTAAAATTTGGCAGGTAGGTTCCTTCTAGAGTGTAGACATCCGCTAAGAACGGATTTTACGAAACTCCATCCCTAAGGGGGTAAAACGGGGGTCCTAAGTTTATGTGGTAACCTACTTCCACGCGGGCGAAGCTGCTGGCAGGAACTAGTATATTATATAAGTGAGTCAGCAAAGGGTAGGGTAGAGTAGGGCAGAGTATGGTTGGGTAGAGTAGGGTAGAGTAGGGTGGAGTAGGGTAGAGTTGGGTAGAGTAGAATGGTGTAGTTAGTTGACGGGAGCGAAGCCGCGGGAAAAAGCTAGTATATTATATAAGTGAGTCAGTAAAGGGTAGGGTAGAGTAGGGCAGAGTATGGTTGGGTAGAGTAGGGTAGAGTAGGGTGGAGTAGGGTAGAGTTGGGTAGAGTAGAATGGTGTAGTTAGTTGACGGGAGCGAAGCTGCGGGAAAAAGCTAGTATATTATATAAGTGAGTCAGCAAATAAGTAATGATACCCGGATCGTTGTTCGTTCGTATAGTATCTGTATATATATAACGGATGCCCACAATAAAGACATTCTGATTCTGATTCATATATTTTCGCAAAAAAATTAGTCTCCAGGTAACACCAAGGTTGAAACTACAAACAGGTGTTGCTATTACAAATAAATAAGACCTTTGACCAACTAAGAAAAAACTTGTAACTAGAAAAACTTTAAATGGATTGGTATAGATTTTTCAACACTTACCCACTCGAAAATCCGTTCCTACCCCTTCCGTCTTTAGGCACGCAATTTACTGTTTTTCGCACTAGTGTGGAAAAGTGCGCCAGTTTACCCCCGCCGCAATGTATCGTATCGCTAAACGACCCACCGGTCAAGCCCCGTTTATTTATTTCTTCGGAAGTGTATTGAAAAACGTCGTTAGATACACGTGGAAATTTGTCACTGCAGCCCAACTCCATAACATTCGCTTAGAGGCCCTATCCATTTGACAACCTAAACTGAACTGTTAAATGGACGGAGCTACGAGTATATAGGTTGTATATTTAACACGTCATAGTAAGTCCCCAAAATTCCGCCTCGGTCGCAATGACAAAGTTTCTCCACTTGTATCAAAATGTACTATTGATTGGTAAGTTACAGTTGAGCATTCATCGAGTTGTGTGTAGATATCCGCGACCGAGCTACCAGGAGCGCATTATGCATCAGGATGTTATTGCAGCAAACGTGGTTTTGTTCATTAAAAAAGGCGTATTTAAACAATATTTAAGTACTCGCTATAATGGATGAAATAGCAAGTTTTACATGAAAACTGCATTAAGTAAATATCTACCTTTTGTTTTTGCTACGGCTTGAGGCGTTTTTTAAGGTTCCGTACCTCAAATGAAAAAATGGAGCCCTTATAGGATTACTTTGTCGTCTGTCTGTCAAGACCCTTTACCTCGGGAACGTGTGGAGGTATCGAGTTGAAATTAAAACCATGCATATTATTATACTAAGGTCTGCGGTCCCTTGAAGCGATGAAAAAATGAAACTTGTAAATTAACGAAAAAATGGCTGTTTATGTCTCAAAAAACGTATATTTCTACACGATCAAGTTTCATATATATATACTTCCCGTTGATCTAGAATCCTGAAATTTGGCATAAAGCAGGGACTTATAGCACATGTACAGAAATAAATCTGAAAACAGTAAATTTGTTATTACATCACAAAAAAAAAATGCAATTCAGAAAAATCTTCGAGACTCCATTTGGGAATTGAACTATTTACATAGGTAAGTTTGTACGGAACCCTCAGTGCGAGAGTCCGACTCGCACTTGTTTTATTATTGATAGAGTTTCGTTTGACTACTATCTCACCCATAGATATCCGTGATCTCACCTGATGGTAAGTGATAATGTGGTAGACGATGGAGCACGCTTGCCTAGAAGTAACCTATTCGCTCTAGAATTAAATCTAGAATTAAAAATCCCTATGTTGTATCTATCGGGAAACAGGCATTGTGCAGTCATAGCTTTTAATAAGCTCGATATTGTCATTCTACCACAACTCTATTACAAGACCATTGACCGATCAATGATCGATCATTATGAATTAGCAGATTACGAATCTTTAGCAAAATGACAATGCAGGGATCGTATTGAAACGTCGAATTTATAAAAATAGCAGACTTGGGCCCCAGGTGCTAAACAGTTTCAGAATTTGGGAACTTAGGTTTATAAGTATAAAATATCAGGAGTTCACATATAAATAGTAACTCCAGATACCAGGGCAGCACACCCGCCTGGTGCCTTGTTATGCATAAGTTGCGCAGACAATAGAGAAATGACCAAAATTTTAATAATGTCAGGACTTCAGAAACAATAGGAGTTAGTTTACCAGCTCCATGACTTTTTGTAAATGTGGAGGATGCCTCCGTTGCACCTTTACGAAGAATTAAGGATACCTAATCATTATCCTTTTAGCTGAAAGACGTCCACTGTTAGACATAGGCTTGGGAGAGCCCAAGTGTCGCCACAACGAACAGTCCTGTGCGTCTCGCATCAATTGGATTCCCGCGACCCTCACCAGGTCATCGGTTCACCTTGTGGGAAGCTTTCTAACTCCGGTACGCGGTTACTACTCCATAACCTTTCGTCGTTAATTGGCACTGCAACTTAAGTTTGGCGATTCTTCGGGCTACGTCAGTAGCCTTGGTTCTCCTGCGGATATCTTTATTCCTGGTGCAATTACGGAAGGAAACCCCCAGCTCAGCCCTTTCCATTACCCTTTGGGTGACTTTAAACCTTCTGATCTGAGCTAGTAAAGTATAATGCTTATGTTTTATTGACAACAAAACCTCTTTATACAAGGAAACGTAACGACAACCGATTAGTGCCGAGAAACAGCTATTTTAAAAGTGTCCATAATGTAAGTAATATGTGAAATAAAATATTATTGCGAATTTTTAAACTATTGACGAGCAAAAACAACTAACCAATTTGTTTATGTCAACGGATGACGTCCGAATTATTTTGCTGTTGTATCTTACACTTAGAAATTGACGTTTTCTAGTTGCGTTAAAAATAACATTTAGGTACTAGGAGATCAGAAGTTGCAAACGATGTAATCATATAACCTATCCTATTTAGACTTTTTTATTCTTTTTTATTTTTATTTTTGATAGGCTCGCCTTTGACCTGATGGAAAGCGTCGATGTGATCGACAATTTGGAGCACGCTTGTCTAGACGTAACCTATTTACTCTTGACTTAAAGACCCCCAGGTTGTAGCTAAACACAAACACAAACTTCGGCAGGGAGTTCCACTCCTTAGCTTTACTCACAATGAATATGTTCCAAAAACGTTCAAAATACTGTGAACGAAATATTGCATTAAACTGATCAGTTCACAACGAACAGACTTAAGTCGAATGCTATCTTTGCGTTCATGCTTTCCCAGTAGTTAAAATGTAAACACAGTGTCAGTTTCCACTTTTCTCAGAACTTTATGATGATTTTTGTGGACACAGACTTCACGTATTCACATAATAATTATTACTTCACAATAATTAGATAGAAATGTAAGCACACAGGTGCTTTATGCAATTTCTTTTAAAATGACTCACTAAACAGGTATATTATAATCTAATGCAATTTAATTTTGAACAATAACCGTAGGCGCGCGTTTGTAGACGACAAGCAAGTAGCTGGTTGTCCGATAGGTAACCGTCGGGACCGAGCCTGAGACGTCGACGGCGCGTAGTGTTCCACTCTCGCCTCAAAGCGATGTTAACAAAACCGTAGGGGCCTAGTAGGGCCGATGCTCGCTTGGGTCACGGGGAGTTTCTGAAGGACACTCAAAAGGGACAGACAAAAGTTTGACACGCCCTTGCGCTCCACTCTAGAGCGGAAGAAGGCGGAATTAATGCCTTAGGCATTCTCCACCAGTCAACCAAGGGTGGTGAAGAGAAAACATGGTGGGTGCATAAAAAAAAGATTATTAAGAAAACAAGGGTACAAATGCTATATTGGTTCAAAGGACCATTTACTCACGGACCAAGCCTTGGGTAAGGGAAAGGATTCAAGAACCGATAAAACAAGAGACAGTTTCGCAATATCAGCAAGTTATCTAAAAGAAATAAAATAATATCATGAACCTTGTCAGCAACTCGGGCGGCTTCGGGTGAACTCGTAAAATTCGCCGAACGGTTAGCGGATCAGCTTTACGACATGTTTATTTACCTAATGTGTAGTCTCGTAGGCGACGGAAAAGGGATTTGTCGCCCCTGGAGTAGTCGCCCCTTGTTTTCTAATCGTTCGGGAAATAATGTCAACGTTTTTTAAAAAATAATTGTGATAGGCTCGCGTCCAATCAATCTCATCTGAAGGTAAGCGAAGATGTGATCGACGATGGTGCAAGCTTGACACGTTACCTTGATTAAATAGTTTTTATCGATGGATATTAATAACATAACGTTGTTCTTAAGTGGCAGTGGGCAGGGCACATTGCTCGTAGAACGGATGGTCAATGGGGCCGAAAGGTTCTAGAGTGGACCGCGCACCGGAAAACGCAGCGTTGGCGCGGCCTCCCACAAGGTGGACCGACGACCTGGTGAGAGTCGCGGGAATGCGGTGGATGCGAGACGCACAGGATCGGTCGTTGTGGTAACGCTTGGGGGAGGCCTATGTCCAAAAATGGACGTCTTTCGGCTGAAATGATGATGATAATGGAACACTACATGCTGTCGACGACTCTGGCTTGACAAGACTGGTGTCAGATTAGACATAAACATGTACCGAACTATAACGCCTATCGTGGATATTTATAAACAATCATTGGACTACATAAAGCTAATGTTATGTAACGTGAATCTGGCCCAACCAACTGGACGAGCCAATCAATACGATCTATAATAATTGTTCGCCGCCGAAATAGAGCACTATGTGAATAGGTCAGAAGTACCACTCTGTGTGAGCGCTAGGGCGTTACCAATTTTAGGGTTCCGTACCTCAAAAGGAAAAAACGGAACCCTTATAGGATCACTTTGTTGTCCGTCCGTCCGTCTGTCTGTCTGTCTGTCAAGATCCTTTATCTTGGGAACGCGTGGAGGTATTGAGTTGAAATTAAAACCATATACTCAAGTTTGCGGTCTCTTGAAGCTGTGAAAAAATCAAATATCTAAGTTAACGAAAAAAAAAGATACGGCCGTTTATGTCTCAAAAGACGTATATTTCGACACTCTCGAGGAAATCAAAATTCATAGGGTACTTCCCGTTGGCCCAGAATCCTGAAATATTGCATAAAGCAAGGTCTCATAGCATAAGTATAGGAAAAAATCTGAGAACTGTAAATTTGTTGTCACGTCACAACATAAAAAAATTGCGATCGGAAAAATCTTCGAGACTTCATTCGGGAATTGAATGGTATAGGTAAGTTTGTACGGAACCCTCAGGGCGCGAGTCCGACTCGCACTTGCCCAGTTTTTTTTTTTGCTAGCCCGTATTGTCCCACTTTTTTCACCAACAGAAAGGTGAAAAAGAATTCGCAATCGGACCAGTACTTATAGAGATTACATCCTACAAAAAAAAAACATAAACACATAAGAGATAAAAACAAAAAAAACAAATTACCCCTTTATAATATTAGTGTAGATAACAATTCCTGTAAATCCCAGTCTATAAGACCAGCATGAAAGTTACATATGAGGCGTCGAATGTTGATGAATTTATTAAAAGTGCCAGTGGCGTAACTACACCATCTGAGGCCCTTGGCAAAATCATTGGACGGGGCCCTAGGAAAATCGTTACCTTTGTCATTTAATTTGGATAAATCACCGAAGTGCAAGCATAAAATATTATTTATTATTAATAAATCGGCAAGTTCTCTATTTACTTGAATTTGTATATTTATTTCTTCTGGCTCAACGCCTCTTGGACTGGGGGCCCCACCAGGCCAGGGGCCCGTGGCATTTTGCCAGCCTTGCCACCCTATAGTTACGCCACTGAAAAGTGCCTACCACCTACCAGTACCAGCTCATAGCTGACAGTCTTCAAATAAAATTGTTCGGTTAATCTGAAACGCCTCAATTAAGACATTTACCCCTGGCTTCCTCGCCGCCCAAGCGTCTAATCAATCTGCATAATTAATTTGACAACATCTTAATCGGCCGCGCCAAAGTGGATCCCATCTATTTATATTTCCAAGACAGTCTTCAAATTAAACTTTTTGAAAGTTTATCTGATGAATAATGCCTTATTCTTATTTTTTTTACCTCAGATCTAACAAAACTGATTTACATCCGTGTACTTAAAGTAAGGTTCAGTTGAAAACCAGCGTCAGGCATCTGCTAAATAATTGCTTACATTTAGCTGAACTGGACCTTTTTAGCGCTGCCGTGAGACACACATTGTTGTTTTTGTTTTTTTTTATTTAAGTTTCTATGTACTTGTCTCTTCATTGTGTGTGTCTCTGTGTTAAATAAACGTGTTTTCTTTCTTTCTTTCTTTATATAAAATTACTAGCTTCTGCCAGCGGCTTCGCCCGCGTGAAAGTCTGTTTCTCTATACAAACTTTGGACCCCCGTTTCATCCCCTTAGGGGGTGAATTTTATAAAATCCATTCTTAGCGGATGTCTACACCCTATAAGGGACCTACCTGCCAAATTTTAAGTTTGTAGGTGTTATAGTTTCTGAGATGTCGTGATTAATCAGTGAGTGATATTTCGCCGTTCCGTTGGTATTTTTATTTATATAGATTTCGGATTATCGTTTAGTTCCGGATAGTTTCGGTTACGGATATTAGAATTTAAAAATTATTAAGCTTAAATACAAATAGCAAAGTTTTACTTATTTTTTGTAGTCTACATTATCATTTATTTGTCCGGACCAAATTAACAATAACCTGTCGTAATTTGTCCCTTCAAATTAGCCGCAGAGTGCGGCGCAATTTTGTTATTCCATGTAAATAACAAAGTAGCGTGCAGCGCGACTGCAGCGCGACTGCAGCGCGGGTGTAGCGCAGCAGTCGCGCGTTTTTTATTTACATAGAACAATAAAATTGTGTCGCACGGCACTTTGCGGCTAATTTGAAGGCGCCCTTAGACTCCGCCTTTATCCAAATTTTTTATATCGTGTTCGGTTAACGGTTATGGAGCTCTATAACATCCCTGATATAAAGCAACTAACAGATTGGTGTCGCGGGCAAGCCTTCTGAACATTCTCCCTTTGTATGTCAAACACTAAACACAGACTACTGCTGTCAACACACAGTTTGTATGTGTGAGTGTCCACATACACACACACACGTATCGCATTGATTACAGCCGCGCAAGTGACTAATAAGAGCCTATAACAGGCAACAGCCGATGATTTAGTGTACGTCTACATAGTTTATGTTGATATTATGATACTCTGGAGGTGAGAGTGGAAGAAACAGACCCGTTTTTGGGACAAATGATATTTATTTTGCAAATAGGTATCTGTTAAGACGAGGTCGATGTTTCCTAACTGACTACCCTGAGAACAATCACCGAAACAAACTCAGATATCGTCTCTTTTAAAGTACATACAGCAAACATGTAATAGTCAAATCATATGAGAATCATGCAGATTAGTGTCTGAGATGGTCTTTTGAAGAAAGAACCACACAGATTTGAGTGGACCTGTTCAGTCAATATTAAGGAGCTCAACGACTTGAAGAACAAAACCTTCTTCTTAAACTGACAGAGATACGTTAAAATTACTGAAAAGAAAAAACAATCCACATAGTCCTCAAATAAATGGAATTAAAGATGAGTAGTGAGTATTGCCTCCTACGGCTCCAAGTGGCATCGGTGCGGTGACTGAAAAGTGGTGTGGAAATTTGTTATATACCGTGTATGAGCATTTGAAGCAGAGGAGGATATAATACAAGCAAGCAAAAACAAAGAAACGGTAAGTATATTGACACTTAGTTCAGTTCCTGAGGCCAGCATCGGACAAGCGTAAGCAGAGAATGGAGGCAATAAATACAATACACTATTCTCTAAATATTCACACACACAGGATGATGAATGCTACCAGGCTGACAGACGTAGATGGAGGTATAAATAATAACAATTCCTGTAAACCCCAGGCCAGTGCCAATTCATTGTCACACATCTGCTGAGCAAGCGAGCAGTGTTTCATAGAATGCCTTGTGGTACAATGTAATTAATGATTTACGCTAATATTAAGCTGTATTTTGGCAAAACGTAATGTTTTCTGACACGCTCCGATGGGTGACAGATGGCTACGATAGCGGGAATTATTGTGAAAGCTCTTTTCATTCATTTCAGCCTAGTACTAACAGTGAAATGGTATTATGTGGTATTTTTTTAGGGCACCGTACACAAAGGGTAAAACGGGACCCTAATACTAAGACTCCGCTGTCCGTCCGTCTGTCTGTCAGTTTGTCACCAGGCTGAATCTCATGAACCGTGATAGTCAGACAGTTGAAATTTACACAGATGATGTATTTCTGTTGCCGCTATAGTAACAAATACTATAAAACAGAATAAAATAAATATTTCAGTGGGACTCCCATACCACAAACGTGTGTTTTTTTTGCCGTTTTTGCTACGGACGGTACGGAGCCCTTCCTGCGCGAGTCTGACTCGCACTTGGCCGATTTTTTTAATTAAATTAATTAATAACATAAACTTCACGCCTGTATTTTCTGGAAGGATTGAGTACAGTGATGGAAACCCAATAACACTTCCGATCTGGGAATCGAACCCAGAACTACTGAACACAGTGGCATTCACTGCTCCAACAAGTATGCTATAGATAGGGTGGCCATCCGTCCGGGTTTCTCCGATTCAGTCCTAGATTAAAGGGCGTCCGGGGAGCGTCCGGGCACGGGTATAAAAGTCAGACAGTCCCTCTTACTCCATCCAGAAATGGAGAAGTCATTTTATAAATTCCCACGCAACAAAAAAAGATCGTCAAAGATGCTATATTTCGTTTTTTTTTTGTTTAAAATAAATAAGAAAGTTGATTTATGATAATTTTAATTATTTATTATTAAGTATACTGAGCAAGTTTAAAACAAAAGTGATGATGATCACCTCCTGATAGCGTTCACATCGTCGTTTATACCACGTACATCGAAGGACTGGAACAATTTGCCTGCTGCGGTCTTCCCGTCCAATTATAATTTAGGTGTCTCCAAGGCTAGAGTGAATAGGCTCTTAATAAACTAGTGCGCCTCATCATCAACGATTGCATCACTGCTTACCATCATAAATAAGTATGTTTATCAGTTGTCTAGTACTCATAGCACAAGCTCTGCTTAGCTTGGGACTAGACGGCGTTGTGTGATAGTTGTGTGAATATTATTATTATATTATTATTATTGCCCAGTTTCGAACCTGCAACCTCAAGCATGACACGCGCGTGCCTAAACCACTGGGCCATCACGACATCTTCTGAAATAAGAAGTAAGTAGATAAATGAATTCGTAAAAATGAAAAAGAAAAAAACAGCACATTTGCTGGTTTTAATTTTCCTTGACTCTCTCGACAGTAAGAATAATTTCGTACACCAAATACTTCAGATATTTTTGTATTTTTGTGTCAAAATTCATTACTTCGTCCCTTTGTGTTACCAAAGCTGTATAGGTATTGGGAAAACACAATATTTTGGCAACCTTCGCAGAAACAGCTACCTCCACGTGACGAGAGTAATAATGCATTTATATTTTGTCGCATCTTGAGCAACCATTGTCTGGGTAAAAGAATTATGGCCTCGACTTTTAAATTCCCGATAATCTACCTAAAAATCATTTTAGTCATACATAATCGGGCCAGCTTTGCTTTTTATTATGGATATGGTCGCTTGACCACTATTTGACTGATGGTAAGCAATGATGTGGCCGACGATGGAGCACGCTTACCTAGAAATAACTTATTCACTCTTGACTTTTTTTTTTGGTGGGAAAATCATCTTATGACATTCCCCCGCTCTTGGGCGGGGCGGGAGATAGTGTCAGACTTTTTCTGACTAAAAACCCACTCCTGTTCCTTCGTTACCTTTCGTACCAGGGCCGAGTCTTCCTTTCAGAATCAGACCCTTGGCCCCAGTAGGCTTTGACCCTGCTGGGCCCTTACAGTTGCTGACATCTCCTTGAGGCGCGCGTGGAACAGCACGCGCCGTCGACGACTTGGGCTCGGTCCGGACGGTTACCGGACGGTCGGACGGCGATTCACCCATTGCTCGCCGTTCACTCTTGACTTAGATTGTAGCTATCAGGAAGCACAGACTCCAGCAGGGAATTCCACTCTTTAGCTGTAAGTACCTACAATGAATGTGTTTCCGAAACGTTTTGTACGTTTGGGTGGGATGTCCACCATGTACCGGCGGTGGCGCATGGCCGTACGTCTAGTGGTACGATGATGGAACGGGCGTGACGGAATCAAATTGTGCAATACCAATACACACTCGCCGAAATACAAGCGTCTGACATTGATCAAGACTGTCTGTCCGTCTGTCAGCGGGCTGTATCTCATTAACTGTAAGAGGTAGAGTTAAAATTTTCACAGAATGTGTATTTCTGTTGCCGCTATGACAACAAATAATAAAAATTTAAATAAAGTTAAAAATCAAAGGAATTTCCATACAAGAAACGATATTTGGTCGTAGTTTTTTTGCTCAATTTTAATATTGCAGTATCGAACCCTTTGTAAGCGAGGCCGACTCGCACTTGGCTAGATCTTTTTCTTTTTTGTCAAAAGTACTAAAAAAACGAATGAACTTACTTCACATAAGGATGCTAATTCGTTATCAAATCAAGCACACAAAATACAGCTAATTGAATCATCCGTACACCTGCTCAGATCAGTGCAGGTGCGAATGATGACTCAATACTCAATCATCTCGTAATGCTGAAATTGATGGTTTCTTGCGGGATCTGTGTTTCCTAACCTAGGAATCTTTTAAGTTAAGAGTGAATAGGTTACTTCTAGGCAAGCGTGCTCCATCATCGACCACATCATCGCTTACCATCAGGTTCGGAAGAATGACCATGGAGCATTTTTAATTAATAGGTTACATTTTTGTTTTTTATTTTTTGACATTACGAGCATAGCAGTTGAGAGTTTGTCATGCTCACTCAAATGTCTCGCTGATGGTGGCACGTGTTATTGGGTCATTCGGTTCCCTTCAAAATAGTTGATCTGGGGCTGAAACACGCGTCATGCTCGTGAACGGGTACCGTCAGTTGAGACTCGTCATCTCTTAGCTGCCAATGGCTTAATTCAATTTCTATATTTTAATTAGTTTTATTTTTTATTACTTATCTATTGTGCTCACATAATAGAAGCAACAAGAAATATGTAACCAAGATTTTAAGTAACTCACAATATAATTTAAAAGAGTGTCCATGGAGTTTTTTGCACGTTCTTCTCCATAGAGATCTACGCTTTGGAACGTGCAATTTAGCTTCACTTTTTTTGGACTGACCTACATTTGACGTGTGCGTACGCGCAGCGGAATGTTGTTGAATTTAAAGATTTTAATTATGCAGATATTTAGTGTATGACGTCGTATAATTGTGTATGGTAAAAAAAAATTTGTGCACGCAACCATTGTGGAGAAATTCACCAAAAACTGATTCCGCTGGGCGAACGTTGTCCTGGCGGAACTTTTTTTAATCCATAGACTTTAGAAGAAAAGAGATGTGTCCAAAAATTAGTGTGTATTTGTGTGTAATTGTGTATGTATGAATAAAACTAGTGCATGCATAAACTTCGGAGAAATTCAAGTTTCCGCTACGCGAACGTTTGGCCATTAGCTAGTTTTCATATAAAGCGCTTACATAGAGAGCTGTAGATTTTTACATACGTTGTTTTGAATTTGTTTATATTTGTTTAAAAAACAGATTTAGAAAAAATCGTAGGGCTTAAAAGATAAAAATATAAACGTAAAATACGCTTATTAGGTCTTAGTTCTTAAAGTATGCACTTTGGGGTCTAGATTTTCACGTTTATACAAACCTTGTAAGTGTCTGCAACATGTTGCCAAGTATCAATGATGTTCCGTTAGTAACTAAAGAGTTATAGGACAAATTTACCATGAACAGATCACTGTTTACAAAGCAGTCAAATATCACGACGTTCTGAAGGAATTGCATGGTAATATGTATGTCAATAATTAGTGTATTCATTCAACTATTCTTATGCAAAATTTCATGTCATTAAATTCAGTAATTAAAGAAAAACAATTATAATACTGACGAAGCATCGAAAACCTACATAACCCGACCAAGTTCGGATGGCTACAAAAAAGCGGCCGTGCAATATATTTAGGTAACATCCCAAAATTTACAGTATAATACCGGTATTGAATTGGTATAGGTGATAACACAATTGTTGTTTCAATATAATTTATAGGTCATTTATTTTTGTACACCTACTTTTTTAAATATATTTGACTATGACAGAAAGTAGGTATTATTTACGTAGGTACTTTATTTAAGTATGCGCTTGAGACTTGAGATATAATCTAAATATATTATTTAAGACAAATAAAATTCATATACTTAGCTAAATTCTATTGAAGATTTCACGGATCAGGATTCTAACTATAGACCCCTTAGGGAAATTAAATATTTACCACATGTAAGTATGTACTACTGTTTAGGTAAATATTTATCATATTGTAGCTTATTACACTATTTAACCAATAGACTAGGCATGCACGAGCGTTCCCCTTTGGATATTTAAATAGAGAAGTACTTGTTAATTGAAGATTTGTTTTTATCGTAGATAGTGGCGTTATTATTAAAAAAATATTTTTCATTCAAGAAATGCAATTGTTTTATTTTTTCCTAACGCTTGTGTACGCAACTGTACCAAATTAATAAATACTATATTGGAAGGTTTAGAACGTTTCTTAGATATATGGCACGGCCGCTTTTTGGTAGCCATCCGAACTTGGTCGGGTTATGTAGGTTTTCGATGCTTCGTCAGTATTATAATTGTTTTTCTTTAATTACTGAATTTAATGACATGAAATTTTGCATAAGAATAGTTGAATGAATACACTAATTATTGACATACATATTACCATGCAATTCCTTCAGAACGTCGTGATATTTGACTGCTTTGTAAACAGTGATCTGTTCATGGTAAATTTGTCCTATAACTCTTTAGTTACTAACGGAACATCATTGATACTTGGCAACATGTTGCAGACACTTACAAGGTTTGTATAAACGTGTAAATCTAGACCCCAAAGTGCATACTTTAAGAACTAAGACCTAATAAGCGTATTTTACGTTTATATTTTTATCTTTTAAGCCCTACGATTTTTTCTAAATCTGTTTTTTAAACAAATATAAACAAATTCAAAACAACGTATGTAAAAATCTACAGCTCTCTATGTAAGCGCTTTATATGAAAACTAGCTAATGGCCAAACGTTCGCGTAGCGGAAACTTGAATTTCTCCGAAGTTTATGCATGCACTAGTTTTATTCATACATACACAATTACACACAAATACACACTAATTTTTGGACACATCTCTTTTCTTCTAAAGTCTATGGATTAAAAAAAGTTCCGCCAGGACAACGTTCGCCCAGCGGAATCAGTTTTTGGTGAATTTCTCCACAATGGTTGCCTGCACAAATTTTTTTTTACCATACACAATTATACGACGTCATACACTAAATATCTGCATAATTAAAATCTTTAAATTCAACAACATTCCGCTGCGCGTACGCACACCATTTGACTATTCAAAAGTGCCTGTAAATGGTCTATTTGAAATAAATGCTTTTACTTTGACTTTGACCGTGGCTGAGGCTACGGTCACTCTTCCGAACGTTCTCGCAGCCTCAGCAGGCATCAGCCCTACTGGACCCTTCTATTGACATCTCTTTGAGGCGCCCGTGGAACCGTCGACTAGGGCCTAGTCCTTACCGGACGGGCGGACGGCTAGCTACCCATAGCTCGTGGCCGTTTCTAAAATATATTGGCATTGGCTTGCAGTCTAACAGGATACAACAATATATAGGTGTAGGGTAGCCAGCCTTTCGGTGTTTTACAGGATGCATTTTGGAGAGTGTGCGCAGGAATTGCATGATTTGATTCCGCGATCTCATTTCTACCATCGGACAAACCGACGAACGGCGAGTACCCACTCTTACGTTGTAGAAACCTCTACGGTCCGGACCAAACGTTTCGCCTCGTCGTTTATACCGCGTACATCGAGGGACTGGAACAATTTACCTGCAGCGGTCTTCCCTTCCGATTATAATTTAGGTGTCTTCAAGGCTAGAGTGAATAGGCTCTCAATAAATTGCATTACTACTTACCATCAGGTGGGATCGCAGTCAAGCACTAGTTTATATCAATTAAAAAACAATTACATGTCGTGCCGGCCAGTCTGACCGCCATAACTCGGTAACTCAGTCCCGATACCCCTCAAAGCATTCCACATTGATCCCGTATATGTTTAGAAAAGATAAATAAAACTAATCTTTTTTCGCCGCAGCTTCGTTTCGGCTTATCTTTTATGCATATAGTCTAAGTTGAAAATGTGCTGTTTTTGGACGAAATCGAATTAGTTCGCTACTGGGGTCGCAGAGGTCAGAGGTGGTCGCTTCGTTCTAACTAAAATACAGATCATGTTTAGTTGCTTTTAAACTAAAAACATCAAAAGTTAGACCTAGTAACGACTATTTTTGGTAAACCAAATAATAATTCGAATTATTGGCTGCTTTCTAGGGTTTTATAATTCAGAATTTATTTGTAAACTAGCTGAACTTCGTACTGCCTAACAATCAATGAATGTAGTATATCTTTCGATATAGTCACCCGATTGCGATGAAACAAAGCCTAAGTAATAATAGGTCTTTACCTATGGAATTGGAGATTTTTAAAACGGGTTGCTTTGAAGTGATATATCATTGGATTGACTTGGAATCATAAGTTCAAATAAATTTTATATTAAAGGTATGTATTCTTCTTTTGAAATTAGGTATTTATTGGTTTCTTTGTGTTTTATATTTTCTGTAATATACCAGTACTTATAACCATTTTGTATGAAATCTAAGAAAACTCGCATTATTTTGTAATATGAGTTCTACCGTGGAAACAATGGGACTCAAGTGATATGCAATATTGATGATGTATACGGACTTAAAACTGCTAATGAATGAGATGTCTATTTTGGTTTCAATCACTTTCATGTGAGAAATTTTATCTCAGGAATAACTTTATTTTTTAGGGCGTAAAATTTATTTGAACTTATGATTCCAAGTCAATCCAATGATATAATATAACACTTCAAAGCAACCCGTTTTAAAAATCTCTTATTTCATAGGTAAAGACCTATTATATCATGTTACACACAATTTTAACATATAAAAGTTATCTACATCGATTTCGTATATTTTACGTGATGTGCGCACAACAAAAAACTTCTACAGATTTATTATATGTATAGATATTTGACACTAGTCATTAGAAATAGACAGACGCCTGAAAAGTCTGAAATGTTTCACCAAAAGTACAGATTTTAGGCTCCAATACTTGTTGTCGTTCCATGAATTCAGCAGAAGATTGAACTTGAAGATCATGAGAAGACATGATCTAGCTACTGGAGAGCCTATGATGAGCTCTTAACGCGATCCAGTTGACGACCTAATCTGAACTGTTAAATGGGTGAAGCTATAAAGGGTGTATAGTTCCATCCCACTTTCTTGCACGCACGTAGTTAAGACCTCTTTGCTTTTTTTTTATATCGTTTCTAAACGTGATATTCAAAGCAAAAAACTCAATACAATTTCCATTCGGGTACCAGGCGCACAGAACCGCAAGCAGGTTGAATGTAATCTCATTATTACTAGAGCAATGCGGTGACGGTTTAGAAAGTAATATCGATTTCGCGAATTCGTTTCGATGAAAAAAAGAAAACGTCGGTCAAGCACGAAACGGGAACACTTTGCTTTTGTTGTATTTTACAATGGTTTTTTTAATATTCACGGATAGAGTAGTGTACAAAGGAATAGGCAGAAAGGTCACTAACATTTTACACAAGGGCATAATCATAAATTCTGCCCTTATTTTTCCTATTGCTGGGATTTAGGCCTCCTGTAAGAGGCTAAAGACTATAATTCGCCACGTTCGCGCAGTATAGGTTATTAGGAGAAAAAAGGCTAAACCTAATTTAAAAAAAATTGTGCCGTTTCTACTAACAATTTACCTACTTACACTACTTAGCATTTGTTTTGAATTGGGTATATAATCATCTAATGACTTCTCCCACTGCTATGTTTCTTCTTTGCCTTCGGTCCAGGGCTCTAGGTTCTCTTTCGCACAACCCATTGATCCAGTATGCTTCGACTCTGCTGGGCCCCTACGGTTTTGCTGACATGCTACTACATAGCCTGGGAAACAAATACTGATTACACGCATTCTCCAGTGGAATTGGCAACAAGATACTTTTTTCTACGATTTCAATTCGAACAAATTCGACATACCTGACAATTTCGATTAAAATACTATTTGTATAACTTTTTAAATATATTCTCTAGATACTGTCGATAGAAAGTCCACTCTATTACAACGTTCTATTTTTAATTTATGCTTTGCAAAGATTCTATTACAAACTGAATGAAACTTGTTATTGGCGCTAGATTTGATTGGACAATGGAAAATGGCGACTCTTGGTATTGATAACACATAGTTGTTGATAGTCAGCCTGCATCTTTTATCTTCAGAAACAATGGTAGTAGACTTAGATACTTGTTAATACTCCTGGAATTTAGAACCTAGGTGTACTCAGTAACTGGGAGGTACATACAGGTCAGATATTTAGTCGCTTTATTTACTTATGGGCTCGCGCTTTACTACTATTTTACGCTTACCTAGAAGTAACTTATTCACTCTTGACTTAAAGATCTCCAGGTTGTAGCTATCAGGAAACACAGACTCCGGCAGGGAATTCCACTCCTTAGCTGTATGCATAATGATTGTGTTCCCAAAAAGTGCGTATGGGTGGGATGTCCACCGGTGCTGCATCGCCGTACGTCTGTTGTCCTATGATGGAACGGGCTTGGCGGGCTCTTTGTAAAATATTATAATTATTAATTAAGTATTTAATTGCACCTGGTAATGCTGGAAGTCCACTCCAATCAAAATTGGAGACTCTACACTCGAAGTTTATCGTTACCTGGGACAGACGTTCCAGTTGGGTAGGTCTAACTTCGAGAAAGAGGTCAATCGTCGAATCCGACTCGCCTGGGCAGCGTTCGAGAAGCTGCGCGGTCTTCTCGTCCAATATACCTGTATGGTATATTGGACGAGACGAAAGTCTATGACCAGTGCGTGTTGTCAGTGATGACATATGGCTCCGAAACGTGGTCGCTTACAATGGGACTCATCAAAAGGCTTAAAGTCACTCAAAGGGCAATGGAGAGGGCTATGCTGGGAGTTTCCTTGCGTGCTAACATCAGAAATGAAGATATCCGCAGGAGAACCTAGGTTACAGACATAGCCTGAAGAATCGCCAAACTTAAGTGGCAGTGGGCAGGGCACATTGCTCGCAGAACAGATGGTCGATGGGGACGAAAGATTCTGGAATGGCGACCACGTACCGAAAGACGCAGCGTTGAAAGGCCTCCCAAAAGGTGGACTGATTCTAAGAAATGAGGAGTATGTGACCAAAAGCGATTTGTACAAATGTGAATGGCTGGAAAAAGGCGGACCAAAGATACGATGGACGGATCAAGAGAAAGATGAAATGGCTAAAAAAGAAGACAATACTGATATGACGGATAACAGAGATGCATGAGAGGAAGAAGAAGATGAATTAAGCTGATTTTAAACATATTGCTATATGGAAAGGCAAAACAGTACATAATGATCTTCTTTCATATAAAAGACAAGACAACACAGCGACAGGTCCCTTAATCTCTGTCTCTTTTCAAGTAACGCTTTTAGAAAGAGATACCACTAAAATCAAGGCTCCCTTATCGTCTTTGAAAACATGTCCTTCATTTGAAACTAACTTCCTCACCTTACATGCTACCCTAGTACTACACGTGTGCCGAACTCGAGCACAAAACTCAATTAAAAACTTAGCGAGTCACAATTACCCGACAATCGATTGTTAAGCGATCGGTATCGATTCTCGGAAATTAGACGATAGTTTGCAAATAAGCTGGTATAATGAGAAGTCATTGAGCTCTTAGTTTATGAGCACCTAGTAATTATGTAGCCGAGTTTGTGGTTCAAGGTGAGATGTACCTATGTATAATCTAAAAAAAAAATGTGTGAAAAAGTCACGCTTGTAGAGAGAGGCATTGTATTTTCCGGCGTTGATTTTTTGCAGTGTTTTCCTAATTTGGTTTGTCTGCACACCAAGACGAACCAAGATATTTCGCAATACTGATTAGGAGTTCGTCATCTTTTCTTATTTTCCTTGTATTGTGGTACGTTTTCAAAGACAAAGCGTTTGGCAAGTTAAGTGTACAAAATGTTGGCCTTATTGTTTATGTTATCCTGGTACTCATGCAGATTCAGCAGCCTTTGGAAAGCATTGCAATATCATCACATATTTTAGTATGCAGCATATTATCTTTTCAAATACATAAATAGCTTTGACTTTACATTCAATCTTTATCTACCATTTATCTTCTAGTCCTTCTTGTGATCCCTAGTCTTCATCCCAATTCATTAAAGGTTTCCGTACCTATTTAATTTCTTTCCGATATTTTTATCATCTCTCTTCATGTCCATATCGGAGCAATATTTTCTTTCACTAACATTATAAAATATAAATAATGACTTCCATCAAAATATGGCCTTGAGTGCGGACGTAGCACCACTTCATGTTTATGAGTCAGCACATTCCATAAAAACATTAACTCTACTGATGATGAAGTTTGACAGCAAAACGAATAATATGTCTTGTAATTCCATTTTCGTATTATCACTTGCTGACCCGTCAATCAGACATTGTCCTGTCATATCTATAAAAGAGGCAGGAGTCTAATACGTTGGTCAGACCATATCCGTGCTACACTAGAGACCACAGTCTGCGACGCCATCCACATCGCCGAAGATAGGACCTGGCGAAATATAGTCCACAAAAAAGTTATTTGTTGAGTTCACGACTCTCAGCAATGAGGTTAAACGACGCAAGGGTGAGGAGCTATGAATATTCTTACAAACACTCAAATTTTCTGTGTTTTTTTTTAAATAAGATTCTCTACAATGTAATCGTAAAACTTGAAAAAAATTATGAATGCAATAAACGCGTAGAGGACTATTCCTCTACGCGTACGGATCCAATTAATAGGTTTATAAATGAATCCATATTTTGCGCAGCTGAGCATAGTCGTCTCGCCTCTTTTGGCAATCCTCGTGATCCCGTGCCTTACCCAGGTTCTGCCCTGATGGTAACAATATCGTACATTAATATTAGGTATTATCTATTTGGGTACGTATAGGCATTTGCCTATAGAATTACGTGTTTAGATTATAGTTAAAAAAGTTATTTGACAATAATATGTTTTAGTTTAGTCTACGGGCCTCCGTTTGCCTTATAATAAAATTGTTATTAATATTATTTGCGTATCTAGGGTTAATTTCCGGTAGGGGGGGAGGGAAGCCGGCCCCTGAAATGCCTAATTTTTGAGTAAACTTTCCAGTATTTAGGCGTCCTTCATAGAAATCGGTAGCCAAACATCCTGGGGTGAGCGCACTGGCCTCACCCCCTTCTTCCCTCTTTATTCTTAGTTACTCGGGTCCAGAACGACTTCGCTTTCGGTTTGGGCGTGTATTCCACTTCGGTTACAATGACAAACATGGCGGTTGCCAGTGATTACATATGGCACTGAAACATGGTCGCTTACAATGGGCCTCATCAGAAGGCTTACAGTCACCCAAAGGGCAATGGAAAGGGCTATGCTCGGAGTTTCCTTGCGTGATCGCATAAAGAATGAAGATATCCGCAGGAGAACCAAGGTCGCCGACATAGCCCGAAGAATCGCCAAACTAAAGTGGCAGTGGGCAGGGCACATTGCTCGTAGAACGGATGGTCGATGGGGCCGAAAGGTTCTAGAGTGGCGACCGCGCACCGGAAAACGCAGCGTTGGAAGGCCTCCCACAAGGTGGACCGACGACCTGGTGAGAGTCGCAGGAATGCGGTGGATGCGAGACGCACAGGATCGGTCATTGTGGAGACGCTTGGGAAGGCCTATGTCCAGCAGTGGACGTCTTTTGGCTGAAATGATGAATGATGATAGTTTTCATAAACTTTATACAAATGTAATGTCTTCTATCATAAATATTATTAGCCTTGAGTATCTCAGTGGTGAGTAATCCTACACCACGATGTCCCGAGGTCGAATCCAGACGTATACAAATAGGTTTTATAAGTTTATAATGTCTTGTGTTCATCATTTATCAAAATCTATTTTGATTGTGTAATAATTTATTGGGTACCTATATTTTTTTCGTAAACTATTTATTAATTTGAAAGAGGTGGTACCAGGGCGTCAGTATCAAGTAGAAGTTTAATTAAAAAATATGACTGGTCTAAATATTTTTTATTTAAACTAGTAACCCATTTCTAGTTAGAGGAAATAGTACATTTTGTCAACTACTAGAGAAAGTTTGTCATTGCAACCGAGGTGGAATTGGCCAGAGCCGCGGGCGAGGGTGTTATGGAGTCGAGTGCTGCATTGACAAACCACGTGTTTCAAACAACGTTTTTCAATACACTTACGAAGAAATAAATAAACTGGGGTTTAACACGCGACTCGTGGGGGTCGCTTAGCACCCAGCCTGATACGATAAATACAAAAAATTGTGGCGTGGCGAGCTCGCGCACTTTTCCGCACTAGTGCGAAAAACAGTAAATTGCGTGCCTAAAAGCGGTAAAGATAAGAGCGGGTGTTTTCTAGTAAGTGTAATGAACTTTTTTTATTTTTACTACACTAATATTATAAAGAGTTAGTTTGTTTTTTCTTTGTTGGAGGTAATCTCTGAAAGTACTGGACCGATTGCAATTTTTTTTTTACCGATAGAAAGCTGCTTTATTCCTGAGTGACATAGACTATATTTTATGTACGCGGGTGAAGCCGGGGGCAAAAGATAGTAAATGATATAAACTAGTGCTTTACTGCGATCCCACCTGATGTTACCTAAGCAATAACCTATTTCCAGTTAGAGACAAAAATATATAATTAAATATCCAGTGAAAGTAATCCAAGTTGATCAAACTTTGTAATCACCAATGATCCAGCTAATCGACCTTAAATTATGATTATTCATGAGTCAAAGTTTCCTTAGCTTCCCAGAGTTTGTTCAAGCGAAATAAGAAACTGACAAGAGCTGGCAATGCCGACGGTAAAAGACGGTACAGACTTTTGTCAGGGGATTATAAATATCGCGATGCACGTCGGTTGCATGATAATATATTGGTCAATTTTCACACAACGTCTTCCCGCCCGATTATAATTTAGGTGTCTTCAAGGCTAGAGTGAATAGGCTGTTAATAAACTAGTGCGCCTCACCATCAACGATTGCATCACTGCTTATCATCAGATGGGATCGCGCAGTTTATATTAATTAAATAAAAAATCTAGCTATAAAAATCAAGTTGACAAAATATTCATGCGAAAAAACAAGCACGCACACAGAAATAAACTATGCATAATTAAATGACCAACCCCCTTTCATTGAAGTAACATTGAAAATGAACGTACGTGAAGCCGGGGCGCGAGCCCCTCACCTGCGCGACGTTGCCGCTGCGTGCACGCTGCCCGGAGCGGCAACCGCGCAGGTGTCGAGTTCCCTGTTGTTCACTGGGTAGGTATAGTGTGTATCCTGCGCTGTCTGCGGCCCTGGTACTATCAGCCCCCCTAGCCAAGTTACAATCGTATCGTTCACGCCGAACGCCTCGAGTAGGCCACGCCCCCGATTCCTTTGTTCTGGCGTCATCTCAACGCTCAGTCACGTGGTCAGAACAAAGGAATCGGAGGCGTGGCCTACTCGAGGCGTTCGGCTCGAACGAAACGATTGTATCTTGGCTAGGGGGCCAGATGTTATTTATGTTAATATAAAGAAATCATGGCCAATTTGGAACATTAAAATTCACTGATTTAGGTTGATTGTCCCAAAAAAAGGGGAAAAAAATGCTGATTTAGATATGTACTTTATTAGTATTGGCATGATGCGAGTTACAAACTTTAAATGCAAGTAACTTGTTCAACTATGGTAAATAAATCGATGGTCAAAATATCTTGGCCACTCTGAAGCTAGGCGTTCCGAACTTTGTGCATAATCGGAAAAATGCGCAATACGCATTCACCATTTCACTACGCAGCCAATTGTTCCAACTTCATATCAGTCAAGATATTTCCACCATACTGAGGCCCTACGAGTTCTTAACCCGATCCATTTGACGGCTAGAACTGAACTGTTAGAGGGATGGATCCTTATAGGTGTTTAGCTCCATCCCTCTTTTAACACGTGATGATAAAGCCATATCTGGCAATAAAACTTTCAAAAACATGAGCTATTGAAACGACAAACATATATTATTATCATTTAGAAACAAATACCAGAGTAATGGAACGTCTTGCGTTGCCTGATTTGAGAATAGAAATAATATGTCTCAAGTGTTAGGGTTAATAGGTAGACACTAAAGGAATCACCGTTTTAAGGATTGCAATAACACGGCGAATGTCCACCCTGACATTATTGACACCTTTACAGTCCGACCGAGCACATTCAAGGACTAGAACAATTTGCCTGCTGCGGTCTTCCCTTCCGATTATAATTTAGATGTCTTCAAGGCTAGAGTGAATAGGCTCTCAATAAACAGGTGCGCTGCACCATCAACAATTGCATCATCAACACCATCAGGTGGGATTGCAGTCAACCACTAGTTTATATAATTAAAAAAAAAACTAATTTCCTTTTCTTTCATACTGGTAGTGTGTTCCAGTAATATTAGGTGAGACGTGTGCTCTTAGGCAAGGCTAAAGGAATACAGTAACTGTAACCAGACTAGGGATTGGAATTGGAAGTGGTGACAAGGAGCTCGGGTCATTAAATACTATGTTTTTAAGTTAGAGAGAAAGGCCATAGACTTGAAGTAAGATAGATTGGCTTTTTGTGATACTCCAATTTCAAGTGCCCTTGATTTCATGAACATGGTCTCTTCAAGCTTGGGCAGAGCACCGCGGCTACGTCCTTTCGCGCCGGGCCCTGTAGGAGGAATGGCAGGTGTCGCCTCCTTCTGCGAAGCAGTAATGCTAGCGAAGGAGGCGGCCGCACGCGTGAGGGAACAGGCTTCCTCATACTCCAGCCGCTAACGTAGGCGTGGCTTTCGTGGGCCGTCCGGTAACCGTCCGCATCGAGCCCGAGTCATCGACGGGGCGTAGTGTCAAAGCCTACTGGAGCCATGGGTTCGCTTCTGATAGGAAAATCCGGGGCCCTGGAACTCAAGGCAAAGAAGGAACACGGTTGTGGGTTTTAGTCAGTAAAAGTCCTCTCGCCCCGCTCTAGAGCGCGAGACGTCATTGAAAGATTTCCCACCTAAAATATTTCAGCAGAAACTTCAAGACAGCTCTTCGAAGGACAATATTCTTTACAAGGAGGTCTCACTCCTCTAGTACTACAGCTAACGTTACCATTTGTTATGACTCTACGTCCGTGGAATCTCGCGCGTGTCACTCGTTATTTATTTATTGCCCATCTGGAGTCGTCTGTCGAGCTCGCGTCACGCGAATGTCGTCAGTCGATTGTCAACATGCATTCTATTGAAAGGTGAACGGAATGTTCTTTCTGAAGGGTTTTGTGATTGGTTATATTGACGTGATCATTTGTGGGTTATCTCTATAATGTAGGTTAACATATGAGAGTGTTTGCTTCTGAACTTTTCTGAGAGAAAGTGCCAAAAACACTTTTCCCTACTGGGTAATATCTAACACAAGAAATGAAAAATGTTTGTTTCATAGACAATTTACAGCCACAATATACAGTGCTTACTAATAAATCTAGGTGTCAACAATATATTGATTGTGGCGCACTGTAACTTTCACTGCAAAATTAATACATAACAAAATTATTAAATATATTAAAAATAATTAGTTAATTAAAATACAAAACAATTTCAATCAATACAATAATAAAACAGTACAACACCAAACTCAAATCATCATCATCATTAAAATTACTAAAAATACCAAAATCATATCTATTTTATTTCAGTTTATGCTAAATAAGAAAATAAAGAAAGATAAAAGGAAATAAGATTTATACTAAGAATACCGAACGGCAAGCAACTCCAACCCGTGTTCATTACTAGCACTCACTAAAATGACCCAAATATTCATCTCAAAACACAGAATAATGAAGTAGCCTCACAACAAGCATGACCTACAAACAACCTCTCACAATTACTCAAAAAACTCCTTTGTTACCGAAAATTAATTAGCCCAGAACCGCCCCGAACGAGGACTCCAATCTCAAAGACAATAAGAAAAAGTAACAAATTCGTCGAAACAAACGCTTTACCAAAACAACCCTTTCAAACTTTTACAATGTATAAAACGAGAATAAAGTGTCCCAAGAATCGTTCCCTAGGGGACACCCAACAGGTATCTCCGTCTCTTTCATTCTTGACGTGAAATTCCTGTTCCTTCCGTTTGTGTGAGTGAGAGGGGGACAATGAGATAGTTCCGTGAGGTGTGTGTAGGAGAACAGATGTGTTTGACGTCAGATCGGTGGCGCTATGGTGTCGAAGGCATGCGTCGGAACTGCTCGTAATGTTACGCGAGATGTGCGGTGATTATTGCGCTGAGATATGCGTGCGGTGAAAGGTCGGATGCGATAGCAATTTACGTTTGTTATGAATGTATTTGTGAAGAAAAGGAAATGTACCAAACATTTCCATCGGAAATTGTTTATAAGAGCTGGTGAACGTTGTATGATTTTTACATCAACTTTTGATATATAAGTACTTTCCTAAAGTATACAAAACACAAACAATTTCTCACAAATTGTGGATCGTGAACCAAATGTATGCAAAGTGAGATATAATATAAGAGACTTGAATGCAAGTGGTCGAGTGGAGACTAGGGGCTTAGGGGAGCGAAGAATTAGGGTTGGAAATTATCAAGGACATGGGGCTACTTGCTCGTATTAATTATATTATGTGACTTCCATGGCTACAAGCATTTTGGGAAAAAGATAAATCACACAGTGATGGTTGTGTAGATGGCACGGATGTTATGGACATGATATTTCGGGTCTGGATTAGGGTTGCCAACTATTAGTAGAAGAAGTAGAGTATATCTGATTTCAAAGGAGGGAAATAAGAGAGTACGGACTTATAAAAAAGAGTAAATTTTTGGAACTTTTAGCAACACATAATTTTTTTAATTGTTTTTAAAAGAATTGTACAACTCCAAACATTCTACTCTAAGTTTACATAGATCAGGAGTTCATTTTTAATAAATTTCAATGAAGCCCTGTTCCTCTCTTCCCGCTACTTCACATTCATGACCGAAAAGGCTGTCACAGTAAAGTCGCCTTCTTGCTAGCTTGCCGATTTAGGAAAATGGGATGGCGTAAGGATGTCGATGTCGTGATCTTCTGATATGGCCAAGACTTCATGATATGGTCAAGTAAAACTGGCCAGATCGTTTTAAACGTTAAAGTTTGATGATATATCAATCCTTGTTTGACCTAATTTCTTAAGATCTTTTGTTATCATAGAAATCCTACATTAATGATATGGTCAATCGCCAGGACGCCAGTTTTAGTTGACATGACATCGACACAGATTGCGTTCCACACCATAGGCATACTCACTTTCCACGGCACGTCATGCTATCTGTACTATTTAAATAGTCAATAATAAAATAATTATTTCCACAATAATTTTAATAATTTAAATCATTGAACTGAAATTCTATACCTGTTTCTTTTACTAGATTTAAAAACCCTTTGAACCATCTCTGAAAATAAAAATCTAATCAAACTTATACCAGGGCGGCAGAAGTTGTAAAGAGGTAAACGAGTCCACGATTCTCAGTAACTTTAATGAGAATTATGATAACTAGGAACTGTTTATAAATAGGTGGGGGGAGATCTAGGAAATACTTTGATGTTGAAATGAAACTAATGAGATTATTACTCAAGTTTGCTCTGAGGAAGACTTCAGTACAAACTTATCGTAGTAAATGTTTGTTCCTTCAACTTGCAAGAAAGATCCGCTTCTAGGGAATATTTGGTATCTCTACCTTACTAAGTTTCTAGAAGGTTGTACAGAAATTATACTTTAGTTCCGATAAAATCATAAAAGGGCTCCTGGTCTAATAAAAAACTGGCCAAGTGTGAGTCAGTACAGTCAGTTGACCTGCCAGCAACTATTTCTGGTGCCCCGACTATAGAAGCTGCCTAGTTCGTTTGAAATTTCCTCAGACTTTAATTTTGGGCGGTTCATTGAGTCCAAAGCCAAGGTAGCTGCTAGGAAACTAGGTGTTCTTGCAAAGACCCGACGGTACTTCCCACCGAGACAGCTTTTAATGTTATACAAATCACAGGTCCGATCGTGTGTGGAGTACTGCAGCCACATATGGGCTGGTGCTGCAAAATGCCACCTAGCAGCTTTGGACTTGGAAAGGACTGCGAAGAGTCCAATCTACAAAGCCTTGAGCACAGGCGTAGGGTAGCCAGCCTTTCGGTATTTTACAGGATGCATTTTGGAGTGTGCGCGGGAATTGCATGACTTAATTTCGCCATCTCATTTTTACCATCGGACAACCCGATGTACGGCGAGTTACGTTGTTGAAACCTCTGCGGTCCTGACTAAGCGTTTCGCCTCGTCGTTTATACCGCGTACATCGAAGGACTGGAACAATTTTTCTGCTGCGATCTTCCCGTCCGATTATAATTTAGGTGTCTTCAAGGCTAGATTGAATAGGCTCCTCACCATCAACGATTGCATCACTGCTTACCATCAGGTGGGATCGCGGTCAAGCACTAGTTTATATAAATTTAAAAAAAGGCTTATCGAGCAAGCTTTTTATTCTTTTGACGAATTTAAGAATTAATTTATTTGAAATTTAACATGAATTATTAATTTGCACTGTAATTTATTCTGACTTTTCTTTTGATTTAACTTAATTTTAATTTGTGATTCGACTTCTATTTATTTGTTTCTTGTATTTTCTTTTACTTGTTAAATTTTTTTATAATAAGTATTTACTATTTGACATTATAATTATTGTAACTTATTTGTAATCATCTGTTGACTATAATGTAACATTCTATATATAACTTGTAAGAATCCCTTACCAATAAATTACTATGACTATGAATAACGTGCAAAATACAAAAAATTTAAAAAAATATAAGTACATGTTATCGGGTTACCCTAGTGGCGGATTAAGCCAGAGCGGGACCTGTAGCAAATTCGACCAAGGGGCCCCTGTGTAGACCTATTTAGTACTATTTATTATTCCCATTCTTATTCTCAATCACCAATAACCCCGTTGATTTTAAGATTGGGAAAGGTACGTGGAAGGTACGGTAATGAGGTGAACTTAAGAGATTGACTATCATATTCAATGAAATAATCAGCTGTATTCGGATTTCAATATAAATACTTTGACTAGATTTTTATGCGCATAAGTAAGTGCAGGATCCCCGAACGCGCGGGCGGGGCCCCCGAATGCGCGGGACCTGTAGCATTTGCTACTCTTGCTACATGGCTAATCCGCCACTGGGTCACCCTGGTGCCATTTAATTTTGTGGATCTGTAATATTCGTCAAGCGAGGCCGGAAACCTGAAAGTTTGTAAAATACCGGTATACGTGTATATTAGACTAAAAACCCTATCCCTTCGAACTGTTTGTTTCTTTTTGTAATTAATTGTGCGTCTATTCAGGCAGAACAAACATGTTTTCTTTCTTTAATTTCATCTTAGTTCCAGAAAACATCTGGCTGATGAAATTATGATACGGTTGCATTCAAATAAAATCACAACTTATATATTTTCCATCATCAGATCAACTTTATGCATTATTCGCAAAATATTTTAGAGTAGACAGACACATTGAAACGTACACAACTCGCTGATCCATCGTCCATCGCTTACCAAATGATTGATAAGCACAGACGCCATCAATCAGCGCTAATAAACGATATAACTAGTACTCGAGCACTAACAACGTACAATGTGCCACGCAATAGATAGTTACACAGAAGCCCAGCTTTATCTTAATAAACTAATGCGCCTCAATATCAACGATTGAATTACTCCTTACCATCAGGTGGGATCGCAGTCAAGCACTAGTTTATATCAATAAAAAAAAAACTATTAGTAAGCTCATGTTTGATCTGTATCTAAACTCATAGTTTTTTTTTTAAGGTGGGAAATCTTATAATGACTTCTTTCGCTCTAGGTTAGAATTGGAGGGCGTGTCAGACTTTTACAGACTAAAACCAACCTGTCCCCTTCAGTTACTCTTGGTATTCCAACGCCATGGTAACTCTTTCAAATGTTCTCGTAGCCCTAGCTGGTATCGTCGCTTAGGCTCAGCTGACATCGAGACAAGTTTTTTTTTTTTTTTATTTATTTCTCTCATACATTTTTAACATTTTTTGTTTAACATATTTTTAACTTGCTAAACTTTATAGTTTGATGGCGAGAAACGCTCGTTATACAATCACTTCTGTGACATCATAAAACAGTAAAAATATGAGTGGCTTTGCTGTCTCAGGATATGTACAATATATCATTCAAGCTTAATACTTAATTTATTTTTGTATATTTAAGTTGGTCACGATAGTATGTAATGCTACGTGCAATTATACAATGTGACAACGACAAAACATTCACATATATAATCCATATAAATATGTATACACTGATCATACTTATCAATATGTACAACTTTTACTAAGAGACCAACCCTGAAATCGTGAACTAAAAATCTACTGCCTTTTAGTTTTAAAGCAAATAATCATGATTGCAAATGTGGTCGAGGTACTCATTTCAGTGAGAGATTTGAATATTCTGGCGTACTCGATTTATTTAACTGAAATGTGTACTTAAAGCGATTCTTTGCTCTTTATATGAGTCTTCTGTACCATTATACTCTGTGAACATACACGCGCATTCGATTTACAACATCCGAGAAAAATCGTCGATCGATAGAGTTTTGTTTACATCGATCGCTCGCTATGTAAACATAGCCAGCGATTGTTTGTTTAACAAGCTATGTAAACGGGGCCGGCATTTTTATTAATATTAACTCCTTAATGAACTGCGCTCCGTGTAATGTGAAGCTGAAAACTTATTTAGATATTTAAGCGTACATGAGAAATCAGCTGTCTGAAAAGCGGTTTTAATAACTTTACTAATTACAAAATCTAAAGCAGCTGTAACGTTGTTGCGTAACGCCAATAACATTGTTTAATTTTTGACAGTTGAGCGATATCCATTGATGTTAGTGAGATACGAACTCAAACGTAATGGATTGCGTTGATCTGTCAAAATGGAGGACGGATTTCCATTCTCACTTTTCAATTTTTTTAGGGTTTGTAACCTTTTTTATGGGGAGAAATCATCCAATGATTTCTCTTGCTCTGATTGGAGCATGAGGGCGTGTGAGACTTTTACTGACTAAAATCTACCGTGCTCCTTCAATTGCCCTTTGAGCAAGACTATGGAAAGAAAAAGAAAAGAAAGAAAAACATTTTATTTGGCGGAACAAGGCGCAAATTTAAAACTAACAAATTATAAGCACACTATGTGAAAGAAATATGCGCCACATCCGCGCAAAACGGCCGAACGCTCAGCATAATGCCGTGACCACACGCAAAATGCGATGAGTCTACGGCGCTGGTTTTCAGCGTGGGCCGGTAACGGTATCGACATAAAGACGTCGGCACGGTATTGTGTGCTAATAGATTGAATAAAATAGATAAATATAAATAAATTATAGGGAAAGGAGAAAAAAAAAACAAAGAATAAATAAAGAGGAAATACGAAATCATAATATATATAAAGTGGCAACATTACGTTTCGTCTGGGTGTGGTGGGTGGTGGGTCTGGTGGGTTTAATTTTCAAAAAATCCCCGTGGTACTAGCAGGCATCGGCCCTTTTGGGCCGTCTCTTTGAGGAGCGCGTAGAACACTTCGCGCTGTCGGGTCGAACGGTGAGCTACCCATCGCTCGTCGTCCGCAAGCCCGTGCACTAGCCGATGATGCAACATAATGTTTATTAATATATAATTGGATTCTTAGTTAACGACGCGCAGTTTCTGTAATGTGAGACAAACCGCGACGGGTAGCGGATCATCTTTTAGTGGGCTGCGACTAACAGCGGGCCACAGTTACACCGAACTGATTTTGAAGCACATTTTATAACCTTGTCTCACCGATCAATTTTTTTGGATCGCTTTTTTATTATGGATAGGCTCTCGTTTGACCACTAACCCACCTGATAGTAAGCGATGATGTGGCGGACGATGGAGCACGCTTGTCTAGAAGTAACCTATTCATTATTCTTAACTCATATTCTTGACTTAAGTCACCTAGGTTGTAGCTATCAGAAAACACAGACTCCGACAGGGAATTCCACTCCTTAGCATAATCAGCCTTTTAATGTTCCTACTGCTGGGACTCAGGCCTCCTCTCTCTAATCCGGCCTTAATCCACCACGCGGGCCCAGTGCGGGTTGGTGAATGTCATATGTCTTAAAATTTTTTGGTTCTAGGACATTCCGGTTTCCTCACGATGTTTTCCTTCACCGTTTTGAGAGCAGTGGTGATGAAATAAGTTACACAAAGTAATGCTCCTGGCTGGGTTTGAACCCGCGACCTACAACTCGTAAGTCGGGGCCATTACCACTCGACCACCACTGCTCTTCTTATTCCACTCCTCAACTGTACGCATAATTAATGTGTTCCCAAAACGCTTTGTACGTATGGGTAGAAAGTTTACCGTGTATCGGTGGCGCAACGCCGTACGTCTAGTGATCCGAAGATGGAATGTATTCGTTGCCCTACATTATGTATTACGCACTCCTGCCACTTCAGAACCTTTCGGCCCCATCGACCATCTGTTCTGCGAGCAATGTGCACTGCCCACTGCCACTTTAAGTATGGCGATTCTTCGGGCTATGTCGGTGGCTTTGGTTCTCCTGCGGTTATCTTAATTCCTGATTCGATCACGCAAGGAAACCCCGAGCATAGCCACCTCTGCCGGACCCTGGCGAGAGCATAGACACGATGTATGACGTGTTGTCTATATTGTGTGATCTTTATTGCGTTCTACTTTTCGAGTCATTAATTTTCTTAAGAATAATTATTCCACACCTACGATACGCTTCGATAGCCGTAACTACATAACGATGGTAACAACAGCTGTTAGCTCTGATTGTCTGCCCAATTTGCTGCTAATTTTCCCATTAGCTTATGTATAATCATCATTTTAGATGAAAGACGTCCACTGCTGGACATAGGCATCTCCAAGTGTCGCCACAACGACCGGCCCTGTACGTCTCGCATCCATTGGTTTCCCGTGACCCTCACCAGGTCATCGGTCCATCTTGTCAGAGGCCTGCCAAAGTGGTAGGTCCTATCGAGCGTTGTCCCCTGCCCTAAGTTTTGCAATTCTTCGAGGTATATCCGTAACAATGGGGCTGTAAGCTTTGAGGAAGCTTTTAGACACTTTATTTTTGGGTGGGACATCACCCAATAAGTTTTTCTACTCTGGGTGGAACAGGAGTACTCGATGTTGACGATAGGCGAGTGAAAAAGGACCCTCTTAAGTACTGCTACAGATTCCATTGTATAAATTATTCATAACAAAAATTAATTCATTATAATGTTCGCTGGTACGCGTCGGTGTGACAGGCGGCCTGTCTTACTATAAATAGGTCATGGCAACTCAGACTGCGATACCGGGACGGACTTCGGGCGACTTCGGCTTCAGACTTCAACTGTTACTGTCGATCGACTTCCATTCTAGCTTTTAGGAGTTTGACGTTACTTTACTACTCAAAGACATAACGCGTTTATTTATTTTTTAATAATGTAAAATAGTGCTTGACTACGATCCCACCTGATGGTCAGCAGTGATGCTATCGTTGATGGTGAGGCGCACTAGTTTATTAAGAGCCTATTCACTCTAGCCTTGGAGACAACTAAATTGAAGGCAAATTCTTTCAGTCTTTCACACGGTATTTAACGGACCGTAGAGGTCAATAACCTCTTTCTTTGACGACTCTTTGATTTCTTTGGCTACATTGCCAGAAAGAGAGGTGATAACCTGGAAAAGTAACTGCTGACAGGAAAAGTAGATGGGAAAAGACCCAGGGGCAGGAGTTTGATACGTTCGTCAGACCAAATCCATGCTACACTGGAGACCACAGTCTGCGACGCTGTCCACATCGCCGAAGATAGGACAACATGGCGAAATTTGGTCCACAAGAAAGTTACTCGTCGAGATCACGACCCTCAGCATTGAGGATAAATGACACCAGGAGGGAAAGAAAACCCAAAGAAACTAATAAAAAGTTAAAAAAAAGAATAACGTACTATAAAGTACAAAGCGTTTTGGGAACACATTCATAATGCGTACAGCTAAGGAGTGGAATTCCCTGCCCGAGTCTGTGTTCCCTGATAGCTACAACCTAGGGGTCTTTAAGTCGAGAATGAATAGGTTACTTCTAGGCAAGCGTGCTCCATCGTCGACCACATCATCGCTTACCATCAGGTGAGATAGTGGTCAAACGCGAGCCTATCAATAATAATAATAAAAAAAAAGTTTATATTAACTTATAATTCTAAATCAATCCAAAGATAACACAGTTTAGTTAAATTGAATCTTTGGATTGACTGTTTTAAAAAGTGGCAATTTAATAGGTAACAAATAAAAAAAAAAGTAAAAAAACTAAAACCCGACTACGACGAAACTGAAAAAGTATGAAACAAGATTTCCAGGATGCTGAAATAGACAAGTTAAAAAGAAAAGCCGCTGTCACACGTTGGTAACAACCGAAACACTTTAATAACGTGTGACTACGGCTTTTCTTTTTACTTTGTTTATTTCAGCATCCTGGAAATCTTGTTTCATACTTTTTCAGTTTCGTCGTAGTCGGGTTTTAGTTTTTTTTTACTTTTTTTTATTTAAATTATTTTGGTGTTAAATCACTGTGCTTCTATACCATTTGCAAAAGCTAAATTTAAAATTTCTAATTAATAATGGTAAATTAATTTTTGTCCATCAGAGGGCGCCACATTGAATTTTGATGATATATTTTGATAAGTAGGTACCAGTGAAGCCCTTTCAAATGATATCAAACACGGTGTATTTATCTTAACATTTTTTTTAACACATGACTTTTTGTCCGCTAGAGGGCGTCACTTTAAATTTGAACAATATTTTCGAAATGTACAAGTAAAGCCCTTTCAAATGATACCAAACACGGCGTATTTATCTCCATTTTTATTTTTTACACATTACTTTTTGTCCGCTAGAGGGCGCCATATCAAGTTTTGTGACACGTCATGTTCAGCGGACAATTAAGACGGTTCTAACGATACCTCATACGTCGAGTTCCGATAAGTAGATTAGGAGCTATGTGGGAACAGATGAACATACTCACATACATACATAGCCTGTCAAAATCATAACCCTCCGTAGTCGGATAAAAACTAGATTTGGGTCTTACTTACCAACCGTACCTAAATGGTATCCTACATTTACGACTCGTCACTTTCATTGGTTTGCATAAATTACAAATCATAATTGGTTTACATGACGCGTTTTATTAGAATGCCAAACATACAACCGCTGTTTATGAAAATAAACTCCGGATACAATATTTTACTACTTCACATTTTCTGAGCTCCTGTTACATTAAATTGTCTATCAAAATGTGCGTGGGAAATCATCAAATTACTTCTACCGTTTTGGCTGGAGCGGTGTCATACTTTTACCGACTCAAACTGTGTTCCTTCAACACTTTCGAATAATTCTGCAGCCCTGGTAGATCGAATCCGAAATCCTATTCTTTTGCACTACCTTTTAAAGGTCTATGAGACCGACAAGGCTGCGTGTGATCAAAGGCTGCGTGCTATCAAGGTACCTATGTTTTTATGAGATATCCATAGATATCACAATACCTGCTATATACCAACTAATGTATTCTAAAACACTACGTTCTCTTATTTTTAGGGTTCCGTACCTCAGAGGGTAAAAACGGAACCTTCGTAGAATCACTTTGTTGTCCATCTCTCCATCTGTCAAGACCGTTTTTCTCAAAAACGCGTAGAGGTATGAAGCTGAAATTAATTTAACAAATACTCGGGAAAGTCAATTTTCTAAGTCAACGTAATCTAAAGATAAGGCCGTATAGACTGCTCCATTTATGGCGCATATTTTGACATTCGCTTTGAAATCAAAACCGGGTACTTCCCGTTGGCCTAGAATCCTTAAATTTGGTAAGAAGCAAGGTCTCATAGTAAAAGTACCTACCTAATGTAAATTTATAGTTACATGTTACATCACAAAACAATTACTTTTTTGTAAATCGGAAAAATCTTTGAGACTTCGGGAATCGAACTATTTACATAAGTTAGTTTGTACGGAACTCTCGGTGCGTGAGTCCGACTCGCATTGGACCATTTTCTTTTTCAAGTTCATCTGCATCTGATGATCGATTTTACTGATGAGAATTTTCCAGAAAGTAAAATTACACATCTCAATACTTACAAAAATTTTCTTTGGAACTAAAATATTTTTCAACCGGGGGCACCAAGAAAATCTAGTCTTACCATAAACCTATTTAGATACTTTTGTAAACAGTACATGATATCTACTAAATGGGTCATGGCTGAGTCGGCGTTAGTCTGCGATATCCGGCGGATATCTGTCAGATAAGTTGGAACTCGCCCAGCAATGAACGCATTCGACTTGATGTTTACGATGACCGCTTTGTTCACTCTGTTGTCCTAGTAGCTGAGAATCTTAAGCGAATTGTTCTCCCATTGATTTTTACAATATTTTTCAGTTTTGCTTTTTAGCAATTAGAAATGTCTAATGTTTTACATAACCCGTTATATTAAATCTGGAAAACTAAAACAGGATTTTCAATTTAAAATTTTTGCATAATTGGTTCCTGTAACCACTTTGTGTCGTGATGGCCCAGTAGTTAAAGCACCAAGTAGGAAATGGCTAGGGAGATGTTGATCCAGTTACTACTCCTACTCTTTATCTGGCCTGTTGGTTTAGAGGTTAGTGGCCCTGACTGCTATGCCGGAGGTCGTGGGTTCGATTCTCACCCAGTAAAAATGTTTGTGCGATGAGCATGATCATTTGTTCTGTGGCTGTTATCTACATATAATATGTATGTATTAGAAATATTTAAGTATGGTTATCAGTTGTCTAGTACTCATAACACAAGCTCTGCTTAGCTTGGGACTAGACGGCGTTGTGTGATAGTTGTGTGAATATTATATTATATTATTATTATTATCTGTCACTGCAGTAAGGTTGTGGAACTCTCTTCCACCTAGCATTCGAGATTTGAAAACTATTTCACTCTTTAAAACTCAAACAAAAGAGCACTAGCTTTCCTCTCTAATGTGATCATTATATATGTTATCTATTTATTTTTAGTAGTTTTATAGGTATTAATTACTTTCATTTAAGATTTCACAAACTCTTCTTTTCTTATTTCTACACACTATTGTCTACATTTCTTCATAACTCTCCTTTCGCAGGTCTGCTGGAAGAAATTTCTTTTAGAAATAAACAGTACTTACCTTTTTGCATTTTTTTATAATACCTACTGTATATTCTGTATATAGGGTGACTGGCAATTAGTGTACGATACTTAAACACGTGATTGTGCTCATGATTACCAACAACTTTTACTATGGGCACAAACCTGAAATCGGGAAAAAAAACCAGCTGTTCAGTACATTAGGCAAACATAAATGTACTGGACAGCTGATATTTTTTTCGCGATTTCGGCTTTGCTCCCATAATAAAAATTGTTTGTTATCATGAGCACAATCACGTGTTTAAGTATCGTACACTAATTGCCAGTCACCCTATATATGCTGTGTGTACAAAAATTATAAAATAAATAAATAATTCCCTCTCCTAGAGAGAGGAGGCCTGAGTCCCAGCAGTGGGAACATTAAAAAAAAGGCTGATTATGCTTATGCTTATGCTTAAATAAATAAATAATGGTTTCGGCGACCACTTCGCTCTGTGTGTATTTAATAACCAAATTGGTAGATCGGGCTTGCCGCGTATTCACCCTCATCTCAAAAATCGCAATTCTTCAAATATTAATAATATTTATGCCCTGTGTTTATTGAACTGATCACTTGCGTATCCATTAAATCTTTCATAACATAATTTACCATCAAAATTTTAATGATTTCTTTTAATCTTTTACAGGTAAGAACAACTTCAGAATTATTTCAAGGACAAGAATTACTCATCTCAAAATGGTACAACAATTCGGTAAGCGATCTGAACCATTTTTAACCGGATGCAAAAAGGAGGAGGTTATATGTTCGGCTGTGTGTATTTTTTAGCTTTGGAAGACCTTTCTGTCTTTATGAGTGAAATTAAATAGTTGGTACACCTTGTTTTCGGTGGGAAATCTGGCTCTGGGTGGATCGAGAGGGAATTGTCAGACCTTTACTGCCCCACCTGTGTTCCTCCAGTTGCCCTATGCGTTCCAGGACCACGTATCACGGTCCTGCTGGGCTCCTACGGTTTTGCTACAACTCTTTGAGGCACGCGTGGCCGTCGACGACTTGGGGTTAGTCTTTACCAGTCAGCCGGACAGCGAGCTACCCATTAATCGTCGTCCGCAAGCGTGTGCCTACAGCGACCGGGGATCTTGTGTTCCTTTAGTTTCCCTTTGCGTCTATCTTTCGAACACTCTTGTAGCCCTGTCATGTCATAATATGATTTCCTGGCTTTTCTTCCGTGGCCTTTAAAGTGACACCTGTATTACTAGGAGCTCAAGGGACTTAGGTTTTATTATCATTTATTGAGGTTTTTTATGCTCATCATTGTTGGACAAAGGCCACCCCCAAGTGTCGCCAAAAAAAATGTGATGATTCTACCAATTTCTAGCGAATGTGTTCTCGTGCCTTCACTTTAAAGGAGAACCGACTGGTTGCCGTCCTGATGTCCATAGGGAGCGTTTTTCAAAGAGAGATCACCTGACGTTGTCCCATTTAAAATTGAGAGGAAGTTGAAAAAATTTGAATATTTGCAAATATCATGTCGCAACCTGTCTGGAGCGGCATTCAAAATGCTGAATTATTCATGAATCGACTCACTTACTGAAGCTATTGAGCTGAAAAGTGTAGAGGCAATGAAAAAAAAAATCCACAACTATCACACAACGCCATCTAGTCTCAAACTAAGCAGAGAGGCTACGAGTACTGAACACCTAAAAAGCATACATATTATAGATAAATTACACCCAGACATAGAACAAATGATCGTGCTCATCACACAAACATTTGGTGGGAATCAAACCGACGACGTAACCCACTAACCACTAGACCGACAGGCCTGTCGGTTTAGTGGTTACTCTCAATCAAAAATCTAAAAAATATAACTCTGCCATTGAGGGTTTATTATACTCAGTACCAGAAGTATTTCAATGCAAAAGTATCGGGACTCATTGTAATTTATCAGTTATAAATGTCTGTGTTTCCTGATAGCTACAACTTAGGGGTCTTTAAGTCAAGAGTGAATAAGCTACTTCTAGGCATACGTGCTCCATCGTCGACCACATCATTGATTACCATCAGGTGAGATGGTGGTCAAACGCTAGCCTATCATTAATAATAAAAAAATAGAGGTTTTTAACATATCCAGGGCCGACTTAACGTTCGCCCGACTAAATTTCGCGTTAAGTCGAGTCGGGTCTTTAAGCAAAGAGTGAATAAGTTACTTCTAGGCAAGCGTGGTCCATCGTCGACCACATCATCACTTTCCATCAGCAGGTGAATGAGAATGAGAGAGTCTATCAATAACAAAAAAATGTCGGTTTCGGCTAAAACAGAGACCAAAATTCGGTTTCGGCTTTCGGCCATGATAACTAGTTTCGGTCGGACACTAACTGTACTTGTACCAGGATGACATAAGATAGCTAGAAGTTAGTTGCGTCACTGTAAAACCCTGAAGTCCTAGCGAGAGTGCGGGTCGATCGCACTGAATAATTTAGGAGCAGCACTTACTATCGTACGGCGAAGGTCGCGACCGAGTGAGCTTGATTGAAAAGTGAAGGACAACTGTGTATTCAAAAGAATAGCAATTAGTTTTGTTATTTATTCCGAGACCGAAATTAGGTAATTTAAAAGATTTGGCGAACACTGAAGCCGTTGGAAATACGGAAATTTTATGTTTTTTTTTTAATTTTTGATTTGTTCACATTTGACCACTATATCACGTAATGGTAAGTGATGATGACGATTATTTACTCTTGACTTAAAGATTCCCAGGTTGTAGCTATCAGGAAACAAAAAAATAATTTGTAGGTAGTCTCAAATGAATTGGGTGGAGTGGATGTCACATGTAATAACAATAAGGTTCAGTTGAAAACCAGCGTCAGGCAACTACCACTGACTACCATGTAGTTGTCTGGTATTTTTGCTGAACTGGATCTATTTGGCGCAGCCGTGAGACATACATTGTGTCAGTGCTTTTTTTTCTTTGTTGTCTTAAATTTGGTTTTTACAGTGTGTGTATCCATGCGTTCCAAATAAAATATTTTTCTTTTTTTCTTTCTTCTTTACATAAAAAAGAAAAGAAAAGAAAACATTTATTTGAGACTCGCACAGGACAAACAACAATAAAACAAAAAGTAACTACTTAACACACACTTACTTACATGTCTTCGAATTTATGGACATGCCGGTTTCCTCACAGTGTTTTCTTGAGCAGTGGTGGCCCAGTGATAACGGCCCTGACTTACAAGTTGTAGGTCACGGGTTTAAACCCAACCAGGAGTATTACTTTGTGTAATTTAATTCATCACCATAGACTTTTCTTTTGAGTTGACCATTTGCCTGCTGCAGTCTTCCCGTATAAATTAGGCGTCTTCAAGGCTACAGTGAATAAGCTCTTAATAAACTAGTGCGCCTCACCATCGATGATTGCATCACTGCTTACCATCAGGTGGGATCGCAGTCAAGCACTGGTTTATATCAATTTAAAAAAAAAAACAAACTCCCACTCTGGGTGGTGTGAGAGAGAAGTGTCAGACTGACTAAAACTCTCCCGTGTTCATTTAGTTGCCCATTGCGTTCCAGGACCTCTGGTTTCATTTTAGAAGTCAATCCATGGTCCCAGTAGGCTTCTGCCCTGCAAAACCGTAGGGGTCCACCCTACGGTTTTGCTGCCATTGACGATTCGGGTTCGGTCCGGACCGTTGCTGAACAGCCGGACAGCGAGCTACCCATTGCTCGTCGTCCACAAGCCCACAGCTACGGTGGCTGGAAATCGGGGTCAGAATCCCGGTGGTTGTGGCGTGAAGATCACTGTTCCCTCACTGCTTCATAGAAAGAGACGAGTTTTAATCAGCCTGCGACATACTTCTTAATCAGCGGTCAATTCCCTCTTATTTTTGACCATGTCTTCCACACAATCCATCCAACTATTACCTCTCTTACCTTACAACAACTAATATCAAACAACGTTAGTTTTAAAACACGAAGCGCTCGATATAACTTTGTATCGGCGTTCAGCAACTGTCAAACAACTACCGTTAGGGAACGTTTGGCGGCGTAGCACTTTATGTTGTAGTGGGAAGTGTTTATTGCCGTGGAATAACACTACTTCATACTCTGAATGGTCCTATAATAATATACCACAACTATCACACAACGCCGTCTAGTCCCAAGCTAAGCAGATCTTGTGTTATGAGTACTAGACAACTGATAAACATACTTATATATTTCTAAATACATATATGTATATTATAGATAAATTATACCCAGACACAGAACAAATGATCGTGCTCATCACACAAACATTTGTCCTGGGTGGGAATTGAACCCACGACCTCCGGCATAGCAGTCAGGGCCACTAACCACTAGACCAACAGGCCAGTCAAACCTATATATTTTAATCTATTGACCATTTAAATTTATTTTATTGTTTCGATTAAGCATTTTAAATTCCACTGACATTTTCATTTTGATATTTTAATTTATTGATCATTTTGGTCTGGCCTGTTAGTGTAGTGGTCCTGACTTTTATGCTGAAGGTCGTGGGTTCGATTCCCACCCAAGACAAATGATTGTGTGATGAGTATGAGCATTTGCTTTGTGTATGGGTGTAATTTATCTATATAGCTAAATTACTAGTCTGTCAAGTCAACAAGACTAAAACAACAAAACAAAATTGCTAGTTAAGTTTTTCCAATTCCACGCTAAGTTTACCGATATGTGGTCTTCATTGACATTTTTTTTAAATAAAATGAACGTTATTAGGTTCTTCGAAGAATATTTATTTATCTAGCTCGCAGTTTCTACAATCTCAAAAAATTTCTTCTAATAAACTAACATCATCGCTAGCTTCTTACCTTTAAAGCGACTGTAGGTTAAATTCAATCAATTCAGAAGCCTTTCATACCCGGATGAAGGCTTCTACTGATGGCAAACAAGAACAAGAGTCCACTCATTTCCTATTCAATTTATCTTATTCTCCATCCTTTATAAAAATATAACTTTTCGGAAGAGAAAAAATACTTATGAAAATGGCGGCCCGCATCGTTATCCACACGTAGAGACCTCCTGTGAAGAATGCTTGTTTGACAAATCCTTACGATATTTTGATATTTGTTCTGTGTTGCTTATTGCCCCCAATAAAACCCCCTGTAGTGAATACGTATACTAAAAGATATACTTCCCAAAAAAAAAAACTGAAATAAATGTGCCGAACGCAAGAAAATTATGACAACGAAAAATCATCACAACTAATATTATAAAGACAAAAGTTTGTGTATATTTGCTACTTCTTCACACTCAAACGGCTGAGCGGATTTGAATGAAATTCGGCACACAAGTAGACTATATTCTGAATTTGCCTAGAGGATACTTTTTATCCCGGAAGTATATTCTCTTGGGACAATTTTCAACTTTCATGCGGGCGAAGCCACTGACAGCTGATCGTTTTTAAATAAAAGACAACATAGCGCCAGGTCCCTCGATCCTACTTCTTTCTTCTTTCAAAAAGAAAATTGTACCCAAGCAGGGATCCGACGATACTTAGAAGCACTTGCTGTAAAAGTTCTATGTATCAGAAAAACTGTAGAATGATTGCACTACGGATCTTTAATAAATTACCAAAATATATAAGAGAATTGCAATTCATGAGATTATTTAAAATGATATTACGCGCAGGGCTGTTGGACAAATGTTATTATAACTTAAGTGATTTTTTTTAATGACAAGAATGACCTAGAAATAAAATATAAGTGACATAATATATATCTAATTGTGACATGTTAAAAATGCAAAATAATATCTAATTCAATTGTGGTTTCTTATGAATGCTGTAGGATTAAAAAAAAAAGTATAATAATTTTAAATGACATATACTACCTAATATTTGTATACCAATCACTGGTGAAACATGTAGAACTTATGTACTGTATTCAACATCCTCATTACCATGTTTCTGGCAAATAAAGTACTTTGACTTTTTGACTTTTCAACTAACGCTTTTAGAAAGAGGTACCGCTACAATCAAGGGTTCCTTATCGTCTTTGAAAACATATCCTTTATCTAAAACTAACTTCCTCACCTATCATGCTACCCTAGTCCCTTGAGACAATTTACTACTTTTACGCGGGCGAAGTCGTAACAACAACAAATAGTGTTTTAATAAAATGTGGCTCCCAGTAACTGGGTTACTTTTACCATTTAGTTTATATATTTACCTAATTTTCAGCCTAACTTCAATTTGCAGTTAGTACTCTGATAGCGAAAAGCCTAAAATTGATAGCAATAGTTCATTTTGTTCTTGCTTCTGAGATGTGGGTCAAATAGCGGCACTTGCAGTCGATACCACGATGTATCGAGTACTTGAGATCACATTTTAACAGCTTATTGTTATTTAACTTCTTGAGTAGCGTAATTAGAGACACAATAGTAAGACAATAGCGCACGACCGCCGGCGTTCGTGCGGGGATCAACAGCTTAATAGGCTTTTGTTTTAGGTCTTTGATTTATTGTAGTGGCCAACTGAAATAATTTGCAGCAAAGCCGAAACCGTTACCGAATGTTTGGCTCCTGTTCCAGTTTCGGCCGTATATAGAAGCAGAAATTGACATGGTAACAGAAAAACTGTCAAAAAATCAAATAATATTTCCATACAGTTATTCCTAACTATATTTCGATATAACAATGCTTAATCGTATAGTTATAACTTTCAATAAATACAAAATAATCGAATTGGTAAATCGACGATTACATAGAAATTATAACACACTTAAAGGTACGAACGAGTCAGTCAGTTTTTAAGTATTTTTGAAAACATTTACAACCGTCAGCTTGAAGACGCTAGTTTCGGTCGAGCCGAATATTCGGCCACTTTATGGCCGAAACCAGTTGTTTTTTGCCGAACCTTCTTCAGTAATAGGTCTCTATAGTTTATTGATTACTGTAAAACCTTCTTCATATTACTGCCCTTGTCCCATGTTATTTGGGGTCGGCACAACACGTGTTTTTCTTCCATTCTATTCTGTCACCCGTCAAGCTATCAATGACTCTCTTTTCTTTCATATCACTCCTCACACAATCCATCCATCCAGACCGGGAGTCGTAGGGCGTCTTCCTGCCACCATACTATTTAAAAAGGAAACCACAATTTTAAAATGAAACAAATATTTTGAAAAAAAAAATGATATATTGGATACGATAGTTCAACATACAACAGTTTGACAGTTGACACTGACAATGAAAAAGTGACACTGACGTTTAGTTTACGACCATAAAAGACAAAAACGAGCGTAGTCTACTAGGCCAACTGTAACGCTACATAGTTATTAGCTTGTTAACACACAAACTGCGGTACCTAACGTACAGTCGATGTTCAACGCCGCTGAACTAGAAACAGAAAGTAGAAACATAAGATTTACATAATTTTATCAGTTTATTGTAGTTTACACGCTTAATGTTGGTTAACGTTTATTGTTTACGATTTACAGATTAAATTTTATCTATTATTAATACATTCATTCATTCTTTCTGACGCTGAGTATAGAAAAATATGGTTTTGCAGTAGAGTGCGCCTTATTTTGGGTACCAGGCGGACAACGCTCACTTTTTAACCGACTTATTTTTAACCGACTTCAAAAAAAAGGAGGAGGTTATCAATTCGGTTGTATTTTTTTTTTTTTTTTTTTTTTTTTTTATCATTATTTTTTTTTTTTATGTTTGTTACCTCAGAACTCCGTCGTTTATGGACCGATTTGCAAATTTTTTTTTTCCCTATACAGGATATGCTTCCAGATTGGTCCCATTTTTTTCAAAATCTAGTTCTGATGATGGAATCCATGAGGAATCGAGGGAACTCCTCAAAAATTATAGGCAACCCTATGGTAATTTTAGTATTTTCATCAAGAACTTAAGCATTTACAGTCAAAAAGTAACATTTGATGAAGTGGAACTGATGAAGAAGACCAGAAATGGTCAACGGAACTTCATACTCAAATAGATATCACAATGAAGATATAGTTAAGCGACTATGACAATACAAATAAATGAATGATTCTGAATAGTTACGTTGAAAATGGTATCATCGAAGTGATCTGATGATGATGATGGAGCCGGAAGGTAGGCACTGGAACTCCGTAATTAATCAATGTAACCTAGCCGTGTTTGGACTTATTAGAATTGTCATGAGATGCACTTTGGCTATAAGGTACTATCGAACTGATCTGATGATGGAGCCGGAAGGTAGGCACAGGAACTCCGTAATTAATCAATGTATCCTAGCCGTGTTTGGGCTTATTAGAATTGTCGTGAGATGCTCTTTGGCTATAAGGTACTATCGAACTGATCTGATGATGGAGCCGGAAGGAGGAAGGTAGACACAGGAACTTTATAATAAAACAATGTAACCTAGCAGTATTTGGGTTAATTGGAATTGTCATGAGAAATAGGCACTCTGTTTATAAGTGTATCGCAACTAAAAAGTGTGAAATAAAAACTTTTTATAAAAAAAAAAATAACCGACTTCACTAAAAAAAACACTAAAAGGATCAAAATAACTTTAATTTCGGAAGTCGGTGTTAAATAAGAAACAAACAATACCGAGAAACACCGACTTCCAAAATTAAAGTTATTTTGATCCTTTTAGTGTTTTTTTTAGTGAAGTCGGTTATTTTTTTTTTATAAAAAGTTTTTACTCTCTTTGCTGGTAGTCAGACCTCTTCAACCGGAATTCAACACACAGGCCCAGTGCAGTTTAGTGGATGTCTCATGTCTGTGACTTTTTGGTTCTAGGACTAGTTCTCTATCGGTTTTCTTACGATATTTTCCTTCACAATTTTGAAAGGAGCGCCTGTCTGTGTATGATCCCACGACCTACAACTCGTAAGCCTGGGTCATTACTATAGGGCTATGGTCTTAACGCGTCATAAATTCTTTTTATGGTCCTGGTACTTTCGTTTACAACGAACCAGAGATTTCCTTTGGTGTATTTCCATTACTCTAGATACTTAAATTACAAAAAGCTTTTACTCATAGGTAGCTATTTCTCGTCTCTTAACAAATTGAATGTAATCGGAGTACTAGGCTCACATAATGACGCAACAACCTCACACTTGACTTTGCAATTTATTAAGACTGTCGTTTCCTCTTGTTACACCTAAGTAGCTGGCTCAGCTTACCTCACTGACAAAATGGTAATGTAATCCGACAGCTACTAGGCTCACATAATGAAAAAGTAGCACCTTTCTTCGTTTATAACACGCTACGGTCTGCGGTTTCATTCTTTTCCGGAAATAAAGGCAGCCTATGTATGAGACTGTCATTATTGCCTGGTTATTTCTATGCAAAAAATCTGGTCGATTTATTTATGTTGTCGTGTGAAAAGAATAGCATTCAAAACCAGTGTTTATTCCCTATTTAATGATGTGGTGATTACAAAACGCTTATAATCCTAGCATAACTCTAGATCACCTACCAGGCTGTCATAAAATGTAACAATCATCGCTCTAACTTTAGAAACTTTTTGCTTACGCTCTCTGCTTATAACACCAGTATATTGTCAAGATTTTAAAACACATGTAATCCTAACATAACTAGAGATCACCTACCAGGTCGCCATAAAATGTAAAAGCATCACTGTGACCTTAAAAACCTTTTGCTCCAAATTTTCGCACTCTGGTTATGCCCATTATAGCATAGCGTGAAGATTACAAACGCATGTAATCCTAGCATAACTTGAGATCACCTACCAGGCCGCCATAAAATGTAACAGCCTCACTCTTGACCTTAGAAACTTTTTGCTACATTTTTTCTATATCTATTGTTTTGCGTCATTCGCGTGTGAATCCGGCGCAGTCGACACTTCGATGCAAATCGATCTGTTTTCTGTAATAATAAATAAATAAATAATAATTATTTATTAAAATTGCCGCGAGCTCTAATTACTGTTGTTGTTATTTTCAAAGAGTGTTTTAACATTAATTTCTATTCGACTTGTATTTCTTAATTAATTTCTAAAATCTTTCAAGTGTTCTCCAAATTCTTACGATACCTTTCAGGCTTTCATGTTTGCCTGGTACTGTCAGTTCTTAGCTTCAAGTAGTTAATTACATCGACTGGTCTGTTGGTCTAGTGGTTAGAGGCCTTGACTGCTATGCCGGAGGTCGTGGGTTCGATTCCCACCCAAAACAAATGTTGGCGTGATGAGCACAATCATTTGAATCTTTTTGAATCTTTGAATCTTTGAATCTTTAGTACTCAGTACTCATAGCACAAGCTCTGCTTAGTGTGGGACTAAATTACATTCAACTGCTGGAACTAGGGTACCATAATAGGCCATAGTCACTCAGAAGGTAGCTTAATTTTCTCGTAGCCTAACCAGTGTAGGAATCTATTGGATCTAATTCTAGCCAAGTCCTATCTAAGGAGGTAACAGTCACTTGAAGTAGTCACGCCATGGTATGGAGGGATTGCATAACTGACCTCCACAATCTGGGTATTTGGGTAAGGCGTATCGCCTTGGCAAGGTTACTGGCAGATTTCCTGATTTGTAATAATTGTCAAAGATCTACAAATGATAGCCGAGATCAAGTTTCTTTTTTTAATTGTTGATATGCTCACGATGGACCACTATCTCACCTGATGGAAATAGTCGATGTGGTCGACGACGGAGCTCGCTTGCCTAGAAGTAGGATTCACTCTTGACTTGAAGACCCCCAGGTTGCAGTTATCAGGAGACACAGACTCCGGTAGAGAATTCCACTCCTTAGCTGTACGCACAATGAATGTGTTTCCAAAACGATTTGTGTGTTTGTGCAGACGTGCTTTCAGAGGCAACAAGGAACAATCCATGATTAGATGTACTCACAGTCTTGTTAAATTTTATGACATTTTTTATTTTATTTGTTGCTAGCTTCTGCCAGCGCCAGCGGCTTCGCCCGCGCGAAATTTCGTTTCTCCATACAAACTTCCAACCCCCGTTTTACCCCCTTAGGGGTGGAGTTTCGTAAAATCCGTTCTTAGCGGATGTCTACACCCTATAAGGAACCTGCCTACCAAATTTTAAGTTTGTAGGTGTTAAAGTTTCTGAGATTTTCTTATTAATCAGTGAGTGGTATTTCGCCATTATATATACAGAATTACAGATTGTACTAGTAAGTAAATAACTGCCGTACGCTCTCACTAAGGTTCAGCTGAAAACCAGCGTCAGGCAACTACCACTGACTACCACGTAGGAGTCTGAAACTTTTGCTGAACTGGACCTATTTGGCGCAGCCGTGAGACACACATTGTGTGTGTTTTTTTATCTTAAATTTTCTAAATCTGGTTTTTACAGTGTGTCTGTCTATCTATGCCAAATAAAATATTTTTCTTTGTTTCTTTTGAATGTCGCTATGTTAAGATGGCCATCCAAACCAAAATCTAACCCATCCATCCAACCACATCAAATAATTTTATCATTCGTTCCGCATATGTTACGCTTGTAAAAATAATTTTAGTTAATACTGTGACGAATTTTCGTCGATTACTTAATTATAATTTACGCATATTAAATATTTGCGTATTTATTTACCTTGGTTTGTTTCGACTGTCATCTATCGATCTCTGATGATGGGGTTCTCACGTGAATCTGAAATGAAAATCACGTGAATATTCGTGTCGCGTTATAGCCTTGTCGCGACAAAAACATCGTATTCGGGTATACGCGATGTTTTTGTCTACATTAGCACGACAATATTATAATATAATATAATATATAATATTTACACAACTATCACACAACGCCGTCTAGTCTCAAGCTAAGCAGAGCTTGTGTTATGAGTACTAGACAACTGATAAACATACATATTATAGATAAATTACACCCAGACACAGAACAAATGATCGTGCTCATCACACAATCATTTTCCTGGGTGGGAATCGAACCCACGACCTCCGGCATAGCAGTCAGGGCCACTAACCAATAGACCAACAGGCCAGTCAATATTGCTACAAGCATTCGAACTACTCGCCCACTTTTGTCGCGATTACGTGAATATTCGCCGAATTCCGATAATGTAGCCATAGCTTGACAGTTGTTACGGGTAGTCAGATGGCAGAAAATCTGACACCAGTTTTTCCAAGGGGTACCTATTGTGTATTATAGTGACCAATAAAAACACGATAAGCAGCTGAAGCCGAAACCGTCACGGAATGTTCGGCTCCTATTCCAGTTTCGGCTGTAACCGGAACAGAAGCTGAAGCGGTAACAAAAGGACTGATAAAAAATAATATTTCGGTGCAGATATTCTAAACTATATTTCGATATATTTATACAGTTATAACTTCCATAAGATACTTAGATAATAATCGAATAAATTGACTATTACATAATTACGTAGACGAATGAGTCTGCCAGTTTTGAGGACGACGCTAGTTTCGATTGAGCCGAATATTTGATCTCTTTATGGCCGAAACCGAAACTGCAGCCGAAAACAGTTATTTTAGTCGAAACCAGAGAGGGGTCTAATAATAACAATAATAATAATGCTTCGAGTTGCAACCCAGGGTCGTTTCTTTTATAACTCGAGTAGCTACCATAGAGTTAACCCAACTAACTCTAACTCCGAGCAGGGCAGGTTGGTGTAAGCGGCCATAAATGACACTTGCATGACATTGACAGTTGAACTCTAAGTTCTCGTTCAAAAATGCGAGACTAGAGTATATACTCTGATGACGTCGCAGGGCAGCTAGTTTAAAATCTTCTTCTTAGTCGTGTACTCTTGACAGAGCGGTCGAGGTTATGTCTTGAGTCTTCCACCACCTCCTCTCTCGCAATACGACCCCATGCAGCTCTGTATTTGGCGATCGTGGCCATGTCTCGAGTCCCGCATCAGCTCATCTCTCACGATACGACGCCATGCAGCTCTGTGTTTGACGGCTTGGGAGTTGTCATTAATGCTGGAGTGTGTCACAGATTTGATGAGGTCCGTCCACCCTGTTGGAAAGCGTCCACGTGATCTTTTACGAGTACCCTCGACTTTTTCTTGCACCACCAATCGTTCTATCGAGTCCTCGTTGCGTTATGCATATCACCCGATATGCCCAAAAAACTTAGGAGCTAGCCTAGTCTAAAATAGTAAAGTCAAATAAATAATTCATATCTTCAACTGAGACATATGACTGACAAGCTGACTCGAAGTCTTGGCGCGAAGTATTATATTATGTAACACATATTTTTATTTATTGTGTGCGCGATGAATATGTCTGTGTGATAGACGACAACATATATTTTATGTCTAGTGTAACATTTGTCTAACTCTAATTGTAGAAATCGGTCAAAAACTCCGCCTTTATAAATTACTCCAAAGATTTAAAAAAAAAATAACGTAATATTTTTATGTAGGTATGCTTAAAAAAACATGCCCCACATTAGGTTAGGCATGACTCCTGTTAACTTGTCTCGTGCTTTTTTTTATGTGAAGTGGGAAATCATCCAGTGTCTTCTCCCTCTCTAGGGTGGTGCGAGAGGTATTAGACTTTTATTGACTAAAATCACACCTGCGTCTTTCAGTTGTCCTTTGCGTTCTAGGATCAGGGTTTGCTTTTCAGGAATTTTCTTTGACCCCAGCGGGCATCGGCCTTGCTGGGACCCCACGGTATTGCTGACATCTCTTTCAGGTGGAACACTACGGTAGCCGGGCCGGGTCTGTCATCAGTAAAAGTTTGACAGGTCCTCTCGCTCCACTATAGAGCGAGAGAAGCCATTTGTTTCCCGATGAAAACCCAATAACTTTGTGCCCCAATTGCGACGTAAGACTCCAAAGTTATACACTTTTAAACAATTAGATACAATGTAAAAATTATAATCTTAACAAAAGCGAGCGGGTGAAAAGGTTTCCCGGTATTTTCCGAGATAAGAAGCGAATCCTTTGTCCCAGCAATCTGATAATACCTAGTAGTATATGTTACAAAGAAGCAACGATGTGGTTCGTCTGTTTATGTGTTTGTCAATGGTAGATAGTCTCTGGTTTTTTCACCGATTTCTCGGTCAATTGTGGACCGATTATGAAAATTTTTTTTTTTATTGTAAATTTTTGCTTCCAAGTTGGTCCCATAGAAATATTGTTATGATCTGATCATGAACTTCGAAGATATAGAACAGAACTCCTGATAGGATCACAGCAGAAATGAAAAGAAAGAAATTTTTTTATACGTATACTGACTGACTGAAAGAAGAGATTCCCCCTCTTCTTTAGTTAAAGTTATTTCGTATTTTTAGTTTGTCTTTGAAATTGGTTGTTATTTTTTTGCAAAAGCAGTCTTTTACTATCACTGTGTATCTAGTAGCTGTTTTTTTTTTTACCGGGAAAACATCGTGGTTACTTTTTTGTTTTTTATTTTGCAAATAAGTTTAAAAAAAACACTTTTACACATCATTTTTTTTTCGTCTATTTAAACTAGATGAGGCCGGTGTTTCCTAGCTGACTACCCTGAGAAGAAACACCGAAACAAACTCAGGGGTCAAAGTTTCTTTTAAAGTCCATACAGTAAACATATAATGGTCAAATCATATGAGAACCATGCAGATAAGTGTCTCAGATGGTATTTTGAAGAAAGAACCACACAGATTGGACCTGTCCAGTCAGTGCAAGCGTTTGTCAGTATTCGTGTAGCTCAAACTTGGGACTACTAAGGAGCTCAATAACGGAGAGGACTTTAGAACGACCGGAGTGAAGACGCGGGGAAAATCTTGTTATTATAGTGTTTCAGCAAATATTTATTCACATCGATTGAATTGCTAATATCTAAACCTGTCGAACCAGTTCCTATTTCATTCAATATTATGTTAAGTATAATATATAAACCAGTGAAAGTACTACAACTATAAATATATGAACCTGTTCCACCAAAATATTTTTATGGTCAATTTAGTAACTTATGTTGATGGTCTATCTATTTTAATTTATATAAACTAGTGCTTGACTGCGATCCCACCTGATGGTAAGCAGTGATGCAATCGTTGATGGTGAGGCGCACTAGTTTATTAAAAACCTATTTCACTCTAGCCTTGAAGACACCAAAATTATAATCTAATGATGGTCTATCTATAAATATTTAGCGAGTAAAGTTGCGGTTACACGTTGCATCAAATGATTCATCATCTTCCTGCCCTTGTCCCATCTTATTTGGGGTCGGCACAACATGTTTTTTTCTTCCATTCTATCCTGTCAACCGTCATGCTATCACTAACTTCCTTTTCTTTCATATCACTGTTCACACAATCCATCCATCTTTTCTTTGGCCTCCCTCTCCCTCTCCACCCATCCACATGTATACTCATAACTCTTTTAGTAACATGCGTTTCATCTCTCCTCTTTACATGACCATACCAAGACAAACGATTCCCTTTCAACTTTTCAGTCACTGGCGCCACTTTCAAACTTCCTCTAATATACTCATTTCTCACTTTATCCATTCTCGTCACACCACACATCCATCTCAACATTCTCATCTCCGCTACATGCAATCTTTTTTCATCCGTCTTTTTCACAGCCCAACATTCTGATCCATACAGTATGACAGGTCTTATCACGGACTTGTAGATTTTACCCTTCAACTTGGGGGGCATCCGTGGGTCACAAATTGTTCCAGTGACCTGTCGCCATTTCATCCATCCTGAATTGATCCGATTTGATACGTCTCGGTCTACCTCGCCATCTCCTTGGATAAGCGACCCGAGGTACCGAAAGTCGGAGCAGATTGGTATGGGCGTTCCAGCGAGAGCTAAGGGCATAGGACCGGAGAGACCACCGTTGCATCAAATGATTAATTTATTTAATATATACTTTATTGTACACCTCATAATGTGAACAGGATAAACATTTACAAAAAAAAAATCGGGCAAGTGCGAGTCGGACTCGTGCACTGAGGGTTCCGTACAAACTTACCTATGAAAACAGTTCAATTCCCGAATTGAGTTACGAAGATTTTTCCGAATCGCAAAAAAATATTTTTGTGACTTAACTACAAATTTACAGTTTTCAGATTTTTCTACTTGTGCTATGAGCCCTTGCTTCATGCCAGTTTTCAAGATTCTAAGTCAAAGGGAAGTATCCTATGAATTTTGATTCTCTTGAGAGTGTCGAAATACACGTTTTTTGCGACATAAACGGCCGTACCTATTTTTTTTTTTGTTTACTCAGAAGTTTGAATTTTTCACAGCTTCAAGGGACCACAGACCCGAGTATATGGTTTTAATTTCAACTCGATACCTCCACGCGTTCCCGAGATCCGAGATCGTTGTCTTGACAGACAGACAGACAGACGGACGGACAACAAAGTGATCCTATAAGGGTTCCGTTTTTTTCCTTTAGAGTTACGGAACCTTAAAAAACACGAGCTCCATTTGACTAAATATTTATAGTACCAAAAAAGTAATTAAATAATATCAAAAAATCCTATTTTGTGAAACCAAAATGTGAGGGACTTCCTGCACTAAAATGATGGCACGGTAACTGTTACAGCACGTTAACATCATCAGCAGTCAGCCCGTGACCTTGACGGGCAATTTCGACAGAACTCGTTACTGCGCCTGTTTTGGAAGAATCACTATGAAATACAGAGCAGAAGGTCCACTGTACATAAAGTTTAAAACTGGTTTCTGTCTTTGCATTCGCTCCCGTGATAGTAGACTAAGGTATACTGTCCACGGACGCGTAGCTTCATAGACGCGTATTCGTCATTATACGCTTGGTGTACGTGTGCATAGCTTCATAGACACGTATCCGTCATTATACGCTTGGTGTACGCCTGCGTGAAGCTTACATACTAAACTATGGCCTACTGTCCACGGACGCGTAGCTTCATAGACGCGTATTCGTCATTATACGCTTGGTGTACGCCTGCGTGAAGCTTACATGCTAAACTATGGCCTGCTGGCCACGGACGTGTAGCTTCATAGACGCGTATTCGTCATTATACGCTTGGTGTACGTGTGCATAGCTTCATAGACACGTATCCGTCATTATACGCTTGGTGTACGCCTGCGTGAAGCTTACATACTAAACTATGGCCTACTGTCCACGGACGCGTAGCTTCATAGACATGTATTCGTCATTATACGCTTGGTGTACGCCTGCGTGAAGCTTACATACTAAACTATGGCCTACTGTCCACGGACGCGTAGCTTCATAGACATGTATTCGTCATTATACGCTTGGTGTACGCCTGCGTGAAGCTTACATACTAAACTATGGCCTACTGTCCCCGGACGCGTAGCTTCATAGACATGTATTCGTCATTATACGCTTGGTGTACGCCTGCGTGAAGCTTACATACTCAACTGTGGTCTACTGTCCACGGCCGCATAGCTTCATAGACGCGTATTCGTCATTATACGCTTGGTATACGCCTGCGTGAAGCTTACATACTAAACTATAGCCTACTGTCCACGGACGCGTAGCTTCATAGACACGTATTCGTCATTACACGCTTGGTGTACGCCAGCGTGAAGCTTACATACTAAACTATGGCCTACTGTCCACGGACGCGTAGCTTCATAGACGCGTATTCGTCATTATACGCTTGGTGTACGCCAGCGTGAAGCTTACATACTAAACTATGGCCTACTGTCCACGGACGCGTAGCTTCATAGACACGTATTAGTCATTATACTCTTGGTGTACGCCTGCGTGAAGTTTACATACTAAACTATAGCCTACTGTCCACGGACGCGTAGCTTCATAGACGCGTATTCTATGAAGCTTTTTTTATGAAGCTATTTAACTTGCTGTCAACTTGGATTTATTTACAGTTTATAGGTAGTCGAGCGCTCAACGTGTGACTAACCACGGTTAAAAGAGTTTTAGCTGTATCAACTATGTTTAATTAAATCGTTCGATTTTAACATAAAAAACATCGAATATACTTCTTTTTTAATAATATAAACTAGTGCTTGACTGCGATCCCACCTGATGGTAAGCAGTGTTGCAATTAAAATATGCAGAGGCGCACTAGTTTATTAGTAGCCTATTTACTCTAGCCGGCCTGAAGATCAGGCAAATTGTTATACTCAATATACGCGGTATAAACAACGAGGGGAAACGCTTAGTCCGGACCGTAGAGGTGTTAACAATGTAAGGGTGGATGTTTATTGTGGATACTTATTTGATTCAGTATATTTTTCCATAGACTAAACACAACTATCAATAGCTCTGGTTCTTCTACATTGTCTATTAACTGACAGTTCACTACCGCCGCAACTAATGACAGTTATTAAGTTTTATAATCTGTGGCAGTGTATAACCTGCGCGCGTTGAGTTCGAACTGTCAGTAATTTGAATGAGAATGGAATGTATTCTAAAGTTGATATTCATGGCCGTTTTCAAAGACATAATATTTTAATGTTAATGTTTAAGTACTTTCTTTTGTGGTATAATCACCGATATTTTTTTCTTTAGGCCTCTGTGTAAAGTCACAACTTTTTCTATTACTGATTTCTCTTCATGGTTGGTAATTTCAAAACAAAAATAAGTTATTACATTTAGGAATTTGTCGAAGGAGTTAGAGATGTTTTTAATGCTAGCAAAAGTAATGTCGATCTCTGTGCTATCTTTTTTTAAAATTCTCTTTTTAATTCTCTACACACTTTATTTACTTTTTTCCGCACAAGTGCGGAAAAATCCCGTTAATTTGTTTCTTTGAAGTGTATTGAAAAACGTCGTCTGTTACTTTTATTTCTTCGGAAAACGTTACGTTACACTATTACAAGTGGAAAGTGGAACTGAGCCGAGTGCAGTGCACTCCGTTCCATAACACCCTCGCCTCTGGCTCGGGTGAATTCCACCTCGGTCGCAATGACAAACTCTCTACACTTGTATCAAAAATTACTATTTTGAGGGTGGCATTACATCAAATAATTTCTCCCGCTCGAGCTCTGGGTAGAGCGAGAGGGGGTATCAGACTATTATTGACTAAAACTTACCCGTGTTCCTCCAGTTGTCCTTTGCGTTCTAAGACTGCAGTGACTATTTTGACCAATCCTTCAGCCAAGGGGTGGTACTAGGCTGACATGAATGAAGAGAGCTAAGACTTATGATCAGTAGTTTTTTTTTATTGTTGAAATGCTCACGCTTGACCGCTATCTCACAGATGAAAAGTTGATTTCTATTTGCAATTTCAGCATTTTCACGAGAATAAAAATAATAATTTAGTAATGCTAATTTGTTTCGTTATCTGAAATGTCGTTTTCATAAATTTTCAATTAACTCTGCGACTCGAAGGACTCGCTAGCCTGTTGTGTTAGTAGAGAGGTCAGTGACTGCTCATTACCTAGTTCTGCTTGCCTGGTAACCTTAATGTTGGACCCTGGGAGTTCTATACATTTCCTTCTCTACCTGTACCTAAATAGCCTGGTAATGGACTCAATATTTTTTTCAATACACTTAAAACTTATTTACCTGAAAACCCACTCTTACCCCGCTTTTAGGCACACACACAATTAACTGTTTTCCGCACTAGTGCGAAAAAGTGCGCTAGCTCGTTCCCCCACCACAATTTTATTACATTTATCGTATCAGCCTGGGCAAGGCCCCCACGAATCGCGCGCCAGGCAAATTTTATTTTTGTTTTCGTAAGTGCATTGAAAAACGTTGTTTAATACACGTGAAAATTTGTCACTGCAGCCCTTGGTTCATGGCGTATGCTGCTTCGATCGCAATGACAGTGGAAATATGTCACTGCAGCCCTTGGCGTATGCTGCCTCGATCGCAATGACAAACGTTCTCCACTTGTATCATCATGTAGATAGATAGACAATATTGTATTTCATTCAAATGTATATTAATGTATATTTCTCGTATATTAGCTGCTTCTAATAGTAGGCAATTATATAAATTCCAAAGAACATACTTCCGGGATTTTTGTTTTCTATAGAAACCTAGATAATATCCACAAGATATCTGTTTCAAAACATCTAGAGAAAGATGCGTGATAACGTCTTAATCACGTAAGTATATGGAAATGTATCTGTTTGTAATAGTACATTTTGATACAAGTGCAGAAAGTTTGTCATTGCGATCGAGGTGGAATTCGCACGAGCCGTAGGCGAGTGTGTTATGGAGCCGAGGGCTGCAGTGACAAATTTGCACATGTATTTTTTTTTTTTTTTTTTTTATTCTTGATAGGTTCGCGCTTGACCGCTAACTCACCTGATGGAAAGCGACGATGCGGTCGACGATGGAACGCGCTTACCTAGAAGTAACCTATTCACTCTTGACTTAAAGATTCCCGGGTTGTAGCCATCAGGAAAAACAGATTCCGGCAAGGAATTCCACTCCTTAGCTGTACGCACTATGAATGTGTTCGCAAAACGTTTTGTGCGTATAGGTGGGATGTCCACCATGTACCGGTGGCGCATTGCCGTACGCCTGGTGGTCCGATGATGGAACGGGCTAGGCGGAATTAGGTTATGCAATTCCGACGCACACTCCCCGAAATGCAACCGGTAGAAAACCGACAGGCTAGCAACTCTGCGTCGATGCTCAAGACTTTGAAGCCTCGACTCAACGAGTGCATCATTGCCAATGATCCTCTTGGCTCGCCTCTCATGTGTCAATTTTTTTCAATACACTTACGAAATGAATAAACGGGGGTTGACCGGCGACTCATGAGGGTCGACGCGTGCCCAGCCTGATACGATAAATGTAATAAAATTGTGGCGGGGGAGAGCACGCGCACTTTTCTGCTCTAGTGCGGAAAACAGTCTATTACGTGCCTAAAAGCGGTGAAATAAGAGCGGGTTTTCGAGTAAGTGTATTGAAAAATCTATAGAATACTGACCCGACTACTAACTGTAATACTATTTGTTTGATATTATAGAAAGCTAAACAACGACTTCTTTTTGTCCTGACAAAAAAAGTAGTTGAGCATGGCGCGGTACAACCAAAAGTTATCTGTAAAAAAAGTTGGTCAATTTATGAGCAGGGATTTTTTGAAATGTCTCGTTTTTATTCCGCCAGAGTCGCACATCTACGACCAAATACTCCATCTAGTCAGCTCTTCTGTCATCTATGAGGATTGAAGAGCGAAACGAGATGGAGTACCTAGTCGCAAAGACACGACCCTGGCGAATAGGTCACGAAAATACTTGTCGGACTAAACCGACGAGAAAGATATGTAAGGACTCTCATGGACACAAATCTCTTTAGAAAAGTAGGTATTCCAAAAAAAGAAACAGCTTTAGACTCGAACTCAGGAATGAAACACGACGTTTTTTGCAAAAAGAGTGCCTGATAAAGATCAAATCCCTCCGAGGAATGTGTCGCTCTATCGGAGGAATGCATCTGTGTGTGCGTTCCCTTGTGTTTGTACCAGGCTGCCAGCTTCACTAAGAGGCTAACTAAATCCATCAAAATGTTCCAAAACCGTGTACGAAAAGCTTGGAAAATTACCTTTACGTTTATTGTTAAATGCGAAAATGTGTTTTTTTTGTTTGTTTCTCCTTCACTCAGCAACGCGCGCAACAACGGATTGACCAGTTCTAGAATAATTTAATTTGGAATAAAAATGCTATGATTCTTCTTTTATTTTTTGAATGCTTTTGGCTTGGAAACTAAGTCCTTCGTATGATTAGTCAATTTGTTTACCATTATACTAAGAATGTACACATTTTAATGTATTTGTAGTATTTGGCAGCAAATGTATCAAGACAACCTTCTCGACAAACTTTGCTGAGGTAGTCAACACTACAATAAAATTCTCAGCTCCATTTTACCGAGATCGCGCCTGTTTCAATGATCCCACATATTGTCCAGTTGCGCAGACACTTGAGATACAAAACTACACCAATTTAACATCACAATATCCACTAGAAATCAATTTGCGGATAATTTAATTAGCCACCGAACTTCAATCGAAGAAATCCCACCAAAAACCTTGGATACGGTTCCTCTAGGATCCATAGATCTCGGGAGTTGAGGATAGTTGATTATTGCTGCCTGTCTCATATGGCAATAGGGTCACATGGCCTTATATCATTTTTGTCTACTGAAATGTCAGTTATGCATGTCGGACTATAAATTTATATTTTTTTAAAGAGTAGGTACCTAGGTCATTTCTACAGTCTAAGTAGACGACACCTCCTAAGAACAAATCTGCCTACCGGTACCAGGAGAACAGAAACGGCTAAGACAATAGTTGATCGCAATCAGCGCGATCTCTACCGACCTTACCGTCGCCAGAGCGCTCGCCGTCGACAATGAACTCGTGGGTCATCGACCTCGCTCACGGCCGACCGGTCCTCACAGCTCTGCGCCCCTGGTAGGACATTGCACGTTAGGTTGCATATTTTTATGACTTATCATGCGAAAAACTTTGTAGAAAAGAAATCATCCCTGATTTAAAGGTTTTTTCGGATGCAGCTGAACACCCGTATTTATCATGGAGAAATGCCTATCTGAACTCTACAACCCTCCCTTCCTGGTCCTATTTAAAACATTTATGTGTCGATGATATCTAAACATCTATAAATATAAACATATATATCTCGAAAAAGGCCTTTGATACTAATTACGGGTGTCAAGTTAAGACAACTCTTTTATCTACCTGAAGCCTTGGTAAATTTTGTTGACCTATCAAACAAAGCCTTATTGGGTTGGCCAAAGATGAGAGTACTGTTGTAACCTTTGCAGCCTCCTCCGTTAGCATAGCATTATTCGCGCTAGATTTCCTTAAACGGATCATAATTATTTTGACAAAAATCCTCGGCACGATTTCAAATCACGACTGATATTGTGGCTGGCACAGCGGCACGTTTGATGTAACAATTTATATTACAGTTCTTCCAATGTTTATCAAATTCTGCATAGGAAACTATCGATTTTTAAAACACTGCATTGTCAAATCCTCAAGGCCTGACCACGGACGCGTTGCTTCAAAGACGCTTATTCGCCATTATACGCTTACTACAACAGCACCCCTAGCCAAGTTGATAATCTGCAATCATTAACTTGGCTAGGGGGCTGAACAGAAGACCCGGCAACGCTACTTAGTGTTGCCGGGTCTTCTGATGTGTTGTATAATATCTTCTGCCCCCTTAGACAAGTTACAACCGTTTCGTGTCGAATTCCGTTCTCCAATCGGTAACGCCTCGGTGTCAGCAATTGTAAAAAGCGATAAGTTGGTAGCCATGTTGACGCGCCTGAGTCGGCCGCTCGTTCTACAATGTCGTTCTACAATAACAAAGGATGTAGCGTTGAACATTGTAGAAACGATAACAATTCATTCTATCATTTTGAACGATGTGAACTTGGATACGAATTTTCTATTCGTTAGTTCTGACCACGTGACTTAACGTTGAGATGATGTCATTCCCAATTTGATTAGTTTTCGACTAGCGTTAACGATTGCAGATTGTCAACTTGGTTAGGGGTGCAGGGTTATTTTCGTACATTCGACCAACGCACACGTGTAACACGCCTGATTTCTACGTAGAACGACGTTGCGTGGCGTGGATCAAGTGTAGCTCTGCAAGTCTAGTTTCCCTATAAAATGTACGGAGACCGACGCGCCCAGATCGGCGTGTGTGGCACACGTGTGCGCAGTGTAGTTCTACCTTTAGTTTGTGTTTGTTGCTTTTGTGTTGTGTCTGTGTCGAATACTTTCTATTCCATTCGATTCATTAGTTAGTTGTGATAGTTTTCAGTTAGGGAACATCCATAAATTACTTCAAACGAGTTTCATAATGTTTTGACATCCTTGTGTCATTCACAGCTGTTCATTAATAAAAACATGTGATATTTTCATAACACAAGAAATGTGTTGAAATAGCTCATGTCATATTTATCATGACAAATCAAATAACTTCAGTTTATAGAAATTTGGTAGTGTACATAACTTAAAAACCGGTCAAGTGCGAGTCGGACTCGCGCACAAAGGGTTCCGTTACCGTCCGTAGCAGAAACGAGCAAAATAATTTTGTTGTAAGGGAGCCCCCTTAAATATTTATTTTATTCTGTTTTTTAGTATTTTTTATTATAGCGGCAATAGAAATACATCATCTGTGTAAATTTCAACTGTCTAACTATCACGGTTCATGAGATATAGCCTGGTGACAGATAGACAGACAGACGGACGTACAGCAGAGTCCTAGTAATAGGGTCCCGTTTTACCCTTTGGTACAGAACCCTAAAAATTGCAAAGGTCGAAAAGCAATAATCATCTAACCCAGGAGTCTCCTCCAAACGAAACCATAATGATTCTTTCAGTATGTTCCAAGGGCCAAAACAGTTTTAATTTTTCTACCCTTAACTTAATAACAGATAAAGCTGATCCAGTATTAACGATGCTTCTTTAAAAAAAAAATGGGCAAGTGCGAGTCGGACTCGCACACTGAGGGTTCCGTACAAACTAACTTATGTAAATAGTACAATTCCCGAATCGAGTGTCGAAGATTTTTCCGAATAGAAAAAGTTTTTTTTTTTTGTGAAGTAAAATTTTCAGTTTTCAGATTTATTCCTATACTTGTGCTATGAGACCTTGCTTCATGCCAAATTTCGGGATTCTAGGTTAACGGGAAGTACCCTATGAATTTTGAATCCCTTGAGAGTGTCGAAATATACGTTTTTTTGCGACATAAACGGCCGTATCTTTTTTTTCGTTAACTTAGAAGTTTGATTTTTTCACAGCTTCAAGGGACCGCAAATCTGAGTAGGTATATGGTTTTAATTTTAACTTGATACGTCCACGCGTTCCCGAAATAAAGTGTCTTGACAGACAGACAGACAGACGGACAACAGTGATCCTATATGGGTTCCGTTTTTTTCCGTTTGAGGTCACAAAAAAAGCACAAATTCATTTCATTTGGCCACATCATCGCTTACCATCAGGTGAGATGGTGGTCAAACGCGTGCCTAATAATTATTAAAAAAAAAAGCCCTCTGAACTTTTCGATCAGGTCACAACTAAACTAACCTCAAAATATTCGACAAAAACTCGGAAGTCCTATGCAGGGGTCATGTCAGAACAGCCCGGAAGGCTCACTGTGACACGGAGTGACAATAGCCAGGTCAGTGACCTGTGACAGTGGCGGTCACGGCCATGCGAAGTGCATGCGAGCATTGTTACTACTAGGTTTCGATTTAAATCTATGGGAATTGTTTTTTCTAGTCATATTTCTTTTTCCTTTTTTGGAGCCGTATTCAAAATATAATTAGCGGAACCCTATTAACATTTTATTTTAAACTAGAGACATTGTCGTTAAAAAAAAACCGGTCAAGTGCGAGTCGGAATATGTGAAAATGTCAACTGTCTAACTATCACGTCCTGGTGACAGACGGACAGACAGCGGAATCTTAGTAATAGGGTTCCGTTTTACCATTTGGGTACGGGACCCTAGAAACATTAGAAACCGACTTTGGCGTCACCCACCAGATTAATTGTATTTTAAAAACCATTTAGGGATCCACTTAAATATACACACAAAATTTCATCCAAATCAGTCAAGTCATTAAGGAGGAGTTAGGTTACAAACACACGTACAGAAAAATTACGAAATTACATAAAGATTATGAAAAACATTAAATATATCCTCACGATACAGTTTGAAAAATCTTAGATATATTATTCAATTTGTTTATACATGTTCAGCGTCGGTGTTTGGATCACACAATTTCATATGAGAATCAAAATCCAACTAAATCAGTCCAGCAGATTTGGAGCAACTGAGCTGTGACAGACAGACACACGTGTGATCTTATACATCCGTACCTCAAAAGGAAAAACCGGAACCCTTATAGGATCACTTTGTTCTCCGTCTGTCTGTCTGTCTATCTGTTAAGACCTTTTATCTCGGGAATGCGTGGAGGTGTCGAGTTGAAATTAAAACCATATACTCACGTCTGCGGTCCCTTGAAGCTGTGAAAAACAAGGTCTTATAGCATAAGTAGGTATAGGAATAAATCTGAAAACTGTAAATTTGTTGTTACGTCACAACAATAAAATATTCGGGAATTGAACTATTTACATAAGTAAGTTTGTATGGAATCCTCAGGGCGCAAGTTCGACTCGCACTTGCCCGGTTTTTTTTCATTAGACGAACAAAACCCTAAAATATTACTTGTTCTTAAACAAAGCTCTATATCGTCATGTGTGCCTAGTACCCACACATCGTTGGCACTGTATGACTCATTCTGACAAAGATATATAATATAAGTACTTTTGTGCGCAATCAACAGTGCCTTATTGGGATGCACAGCTCGTGCTTGACGATTTATTGTTATTTTTTGCCAAGTACGGGTTACCAGTTTGAATGGATAAATATAGAAAATAACTTTGGCGCCAGTGACTGAAAAGTTGAAAGGACAAAGGGTTACATTGAGGCACTAGAGTGAATAGGCTCTTAATTAACTAGTGCGATTCACCATCAATGATTGCATCATTGCTTACCATCAGGTGGATAGATGTTTTTTAGGGTTCCGTACCTCAAAAGGAAAAAAAACGGAACCCTTATAGGATCACTTTGTTGTCCGTCACTTTTATCTCGGGAACGCGTGGAGGTATCGAGTTGAATAAAATTAAAACCATATACTCAGGTCTGCGGTCCCTTAAAACTGTGAGGAAATCAAACTCCTGAGTTAACCAAAAAAAAAGATACGGTCGTTTATGTCGCATAAAACGTGTATATCGATACTCTCAAGGGAATCAAAATTCATAGGGTAGGTACTTCCCGTTGACCTAGAATCCTGCAATTTGGCGTAAAGCAAGGTCTCATAGCACAAGTATAGGAAAAAATCTAAAAACTGTAAATTAGTAGTTACGTCACAAAAAAAAACTTTTTTTGCGATTCGGAAAAATCTTCGTAACTCAATTCGGGAATTTAATTGTTTTCATAGTAAGTTAACTCGCACTTGCCCAGTTTTTATGTGTCAGTGGGAACGACATCTAGCGGGTCAACTAGTTTCAAATATGGGTACTTTAACAATGTACTTAAAGTAAACAATCACGAGAGTGCAGTCGAGTGCTAAAGAAAGTGGTCAATTGGACACGCTTCAATCGGGCGTGACGAGTGCTTCCTGTTCCGGTGGCGCACTATCGACGGCTACCTCATTACTAGAGTACCCTGAATTAACACAGTTCTAATAACCGTAAGTATTAGGGTGTTTCGTGATTTTTCATTTGACTTAGCTCGAAATCTTGATACCACTCATGCACAATCTTCATATACCAAAAATCCACTATAATCGGTGAATATTTAGAGGTTGCATCTGCAACTCGACATACATTTTCACTGTTTTACATACAACCTCTCTTACGCGATTACGACGTTATTACACATTTTTCATTTGATATTTTGGAAACACAGTATCTTGTGGATATTATCTAGGCTTCTATTGAAATCAATTTATAAATTTGTGTAAAACTAATCCAGTAAAGACCTATGAAAATCTGCATTTTGCATGGAATTTGACACTTTTTCATAATTTAATCAAAAATTGAAAAGTCAAAAGGTATAACAATAGAATCAACAAAGATTCTAAATGACCATAATTTTGTTTCAAAAACTTTTAAGGGTTTAAAAAAAAACACGTATTTCCTGGAACAAGTTTTGTAAAATATTCGAGTAAATCACGGAATTACCGAATGCTAACAGAGTTTTCAGGCGCTATCTCTCTTTTTTCGCGTTGACTTTTCGTCAAACATCGCGTTGGATTGCGTTAGATGAAGCAACAAGCTTCTAAACCATGCTCGATGTTGACGATGCGATTGGAAAAGGGCCCTCTTAATTATGGAAAAGAAAACCCATTCTGGCAAAAAATGCAAACAGTCGTTTACGTTGATTTTCCTAAGAAGGTTCGGTATGTATTGTGATGTTCCATCCAAAGACTGCACACGTAACGGACAGTTACGTCTAGCTGTCTTGCAGATCAATGGAGCGCGCATCGACTGTCACGCGCTGCGCGGGCGCACCTCCGTGTTATGTCACTGTGATTATAGTAGTACATAGCGCTGGCAATTCTTTTTCAATACACTTACTTGAAAACCCGTTCTTATCCCACCTCTTTTAGGCACGCAATAGACTGTTTTCCGCACTAGTGCAGAAAAGTGCGTGTGCTCTCCCCGCCACAATATTATATTTATCGTATCAGGCTGGGCGCGCGTCGACCCCCACCAGTCGCCGGTCAACCCCCGTTTATTCATTTCGTAAGTGTATTGAAAAAAGTCGTTTGATACACGTGCAAATTTGTCACTGCAGCCCTCGGCTCCATAACACACTCGGTTACGGCTCGTGCGAATTCCGCCTCGGTCGCAATGACAAATTTTCTGCACTAGTTTCAAAATGTACTATTTGTGGCTGCTATTGTTTATGTAGCTGCTAAGGAGCCCATCTTCTTTTTTTTGGAGTGGGTAATCTAGGGTCCCTCGCCCTCCCACTCCGGGAGGGCGTGTCAGAATTTTACTAAAACCACACCGGTTGCATGGATCTATATGTATTTTTATAGAGAACCTTTTTTTAAGGTGGGAATTCATCTAATGACTACCGGTTTAGGTGGGGCGGGAGGGCGTGTCAGACGACTGGCCTGTTGGTCTAGTGGTTAGTGGCCCTGACTGCTATGCCGGAGATCGTGGGGTTCGATTCCCACCCAGGTCAAATGTTTGTGTGATGAGCACGATCATTTGTTCTGTGTCTGGGTGTAATCTATATATATAAAAGAAGAAACTGACTGACTGATATATCAACGCACAGCCGAAACTACTGGGACTAGGAGCGTGAATTTTTGCACAAGGTTTCCTTTTATGACGTAAGCGAGCACTAAGAGAGGATTTTCCGAAATTCAGCCCCTAAGGGCATGAATGGGGGTCTAAAGTTTGTATGGAGAATCCTACTGTCACGTAGGCGAAGTCGCTGCCACAAGCTAGTTTATGTATAATATTATTATGTATTTATTTAGAAGTACATAAGTATGTTTATCAGTTGTCTAGTACTCATAGCACAAGCTCTGCTTAGTTTGGGACTAGACGGCGTTGTGTGATAGTTGTGGAATATTATTATTATTATTTATTATTAGACTTTTATTGACCACGCGCACTTTTCCGTACTAGTGCAAAAAATAGTCAATTTAGTCAATTGCGTGCCTAAAAGCGGTAGGATAAGAGCGGGTTTTCAAGTAGGTGTATTGAAAAATACATTCTAAGATATAAAGTGACGGCTGAGTCAGTATACTGATTTCTTGAAATGTGTTTGTAAGGGATTCGCGAAGACCCATTTTATAAAGAGCCCGAATTGCTCTCTTTTGCACAAAATATATCTAACAAAATTCATAGGTACCTACTATATAACAAGAATCTTTATTTCCCATTAGCCATTATTAGACACCAAACTTCAAACTCAATAAGTACCTCAGTTTGTTTTCTAACTTACAACAGCGAAGCTTACTGGTTCTACGTTAAAATTAACAGCGGTTACCCGGAGATGGGTAGTTACGTCCGTAAAACTGGGTAGTAGCTACCCGGGTAATTGTCAAAGGGCAATTTAATCAGTGAGATACATCGTGAAGTTTGATGGCGGGTATCGAGTTAATGGGTTACTAACAGATTTAGCTCTAACGGCTTGTTGACATGCTTCTAGTAGGAAGCTGGTCAAGTGCGAGTTTAAGGCCTTTTTTACGTCTGACATCATCAACTTTTTGACTGGCCTTATGGTCTAGTGGTTAGTAGCCCTGACTGATTCAAGATACAAGATTCAAAGATTCAAAGATTCAAAGTATTTTATTTCAAATAAACCATTTATAGGCACTTTTGAAATGTCATGAAGTCAGTCAGTCAGAAAAAAAAATATGCTAATTGCACTTTCCAAAGCGTAGATCTCTATGGAGAAGAATGTGCAAGAAACTCCATGGATACTCTTTTCAATCATGTTTTGTAATTACAAATATCTCTGTTGCATGTTACTTGTCGCTATCATGTGAGAACAATGCAAATAAAGTAAAAACAAAAACTAAATATACTGCTAAGCCGAAGGTCGTGGATTCGATTCCCACCCAGCACAAATGTTTGTGTGATGAGCATGATCATTTGTTGTGTCTGGGTGTAATTTATCTATATGTATGTATTTAGAAATATATAAGTATGTTTATCAGTTGTCTAGTACTCATAGCACAAGCTCTGCTTAGTTTGGGACTAAATGTTTAGATTTATGGAGAAGAATATGCAAGAAACTCCATGGACACACTTTTCAATCATGTTATGTATTATAAATATCTCGGTTACATGTTTCTTGTCGCTACTATTATGTGAGAACAATGTAAATAAGGAAAGCGGTGGAACGCCTCCCACAAGATGGACCGATGACCTGGTGAGGGTCTCAGGAATCCAATGGCTGCGAGACGCACAGGATCGGTCCTTATGGCGACACTTTAGGGCGGCTTATATTCAACAGCGGACGTCTTTCAGCTGAAATGATAATAATTAAATGATGAATGTAAATAAAGTAATAAAAAAAAACAAATTCTAAATATAGAAATTAAAATAAGCCACTGGCTGCTAAGAGGCGACCAGTCTCAACAAAAATAATATTAATAATCCACAACTAATTCCTACAAATAATTTTGCCTGAGGAATCGTGATTCAAGAACTGATGAATATGTCTGATTCACAATACAGAATGCATTTCATCGATGTATTCCACGCGCCATCTTAGAAACATACCTACCTCACCTATCTAGATTGACTGGTGGCGCCACACGCGGCCGTGTTTGGAATTAAATCGTGAAAGTCTAGCTTATAGATTATGGAATTTATTTTCGTACGTATTCAAAATAAGTTGTTTTTCAACTTACGTTTTTCAATACACTTACCAAGAAATAATTTAATAAGGCTTGCCCGGCGACTCCTGGGAGTTGCTTAGCGCCCAACCTGATACGATAAATAAATTGTGGCAGGGCAACTCGCGCACTTTTCCGCACTAGTGCGAAAAACAGTAAATTGTGTGCCTAGAAACTCTAGGGGTAGGGTTTTTGATTAAGTGTAGATATTGAAAAATATATTGTTTCCTGTTATCAACAGTACAGTTTAGGTGTAAACCGTTCCATCATCGAACCACTAGATGTACTCCGTTGCACCGCCGGTACATAGTGGAGATCCCACCCATACAAACAAAGCGTTTTGGGAACACATTTATTGTGCGTACAGCTAAGGATTGGAATTCCTTGCCGGAGTCCCTGATAGCTACAACCTAGGGGTCTTTAAGTCAAGAGTGAATAGGTTACTTCTAGGAAAGCGTGCTCAATCGGCGGCCACATCATCGCTTACTATCAGGTGAGCTAGTGGTCAAAGGCGAGCCTATCCATAATAATAATGAAAAAGAAAACCAAATACCACTCAGCCTTGCCCAGATTTTCATTAATGTACGACATCCCTCGTTTATTGGTAGCCGGTACGTTATTAATGTCCTGATTACCGCGCACAGGTTACGCCCTGCCGCGTCGACTGCGCGCCTACTACTGACCCCGCTGGTCGTTTTAATCAAGCGCCATGTTTGATTAGGTGTTCAACACTTATGAGATTAGCTGAGCATTTCTTTTTCTTTCCTAAAAGATTATTTGAGCAAGGGACTGGAAGAAAGAAAAGCGGTATGGGCGCGTGATGCGAAGTAGGGATGTGAGGGAAGTGGTTATAACGAAATCGAATTCTAAACTGGTGTTTTTAATGTTTTTATCGGAATCGGAACTCGAATTGGAACCGGAACCGGAACCGGAACCGAAACCGTAACCGGAACCGAAACCGGAACCGAAACCGGAACACAGGTTGTGGAGGTCTGATAGGCAGTCGCACCATCTAAAACACGGGTATTCAGCCGCATCTGGTTAGACTGGAAGCCGACCCTACGCTAGTTGGCAAAAGGCAGGCAGATGAGGCTCCACATTTTCTTTTATATTCATAGGCTCACGCTTGACCACTATCTCACCTGATGGAAAACGATGATGTGGCCGACGATGGAGCACGCTTGCCTAGAAGTAATCTATTCACTATTGACTTAAAGACCACTAGGTCAGACTCCAGTAGAAACAATTTGCCTGCTGAGGTCTTCCCATCCGATTATAATTTGGGTATCTTCAAGGCTGGAGTGAATAGCATAGCATAGTCGGCCTTATAATGTTCCCACTGTTGGGACTCAGGCCTCCTCTCTAGGAGAGGGAATAATGGGCCGTAATCCACCACGCGGGCCCAGTGCGGGTTGGTGGATGTCACATGTCTTCGAATTTTTGGTTCTAGGACATGCCGGTTTCCTCACGATGTTTTCCTTCACCGTTTTAAGAGCAGTGGTGATGAAATAAATTACACAAAGTAATGCGCCTGGCTGGGTAACCCGCAACCTACAACTCGTAAGTCGGGGCCGTTACCACTCGGCCACCACTGCTCATAGTCGGAATAGAAAATATATATATAAAAGAAAGAGTGAATAGGCTCTTAATAAACTAGTGCGCCTCACCATCAACGATAGCATCACTGCTTACCATCAGGCGGGATCGCAGTCAAGCACTAGTTTATAACAAATAAAAAAAAATCCATTCCATAATTCAATGAAAATTTTTGTATACATCTTAATTTACCAATACTGTTTTTGATCGAATCATTCGTAATAAATAAACTCGTTATAAAAGTTGCTTGGAAAACTTTCCAATTTTTTAATGAGAAAATCCTTATATTTTTCCTCCTTCCTTAGATTTTCTCATTAAAAAATTCAATACAAACTTTAAAAATGATTGATATCATAGCACTGAGATTCTCTATCAAGTTACCCATTTACCATGTTACAAAATTCAGTTCCTATTCTAAAATCACATCTAAAATAAAACCAAAATAAATAACTACCTGTAAATAAATTAATCACGAAAGAAAGTTGCGGTTATTTCGGGTGAAAATCCCAATTTTTCCCAACCCTAGCCCATCTGCCTTGGTCTTGGGTTCTTCCCAAATTAATTGACCTGTAACCCTGACGCGTCGGTTATAAATTATCCAGTTGACCCTGAGGTCTTTTAATCAGACACCCCTTGGGGTACAGTGAAGGATGAATACTAACTATTGAAGCTTTAGTGTAGGTACTGCTTTGAGCAGGAATATTAAGTATATGGAATTTATTTATGTGGAATAAGGAATTTATATGGAATAGAAAGCCAAGGCAGCTGCTAGAAAATTCAGCGTTATTGCAAAGGTACGGCGGTACTTCACAAAGGGACAGCTTCTAATGTTACCTATACAAAGCACAGGTCCAATCGTGTGTGGAGTACTGCGGCTTTGGACTCAATGGAAAGGCGTGCGAAGAGGCTAATTGGTGATCCAGATTTGGTTAAGTCCAATCTACAAATCCTGGAGCACATGCGTTGTATGTGCGCGGTCGTTGCATGACTTGATTCCACTATCACCTTTCTACTAGGTGTCTTCAAGACTAGAGTGTATAATAGGCTCTTAATAAACTAGTGCGCTTCACGATCGACGATTGCTTCATTGCTTACCGTCATTAGCTTTGCTACGACACTATATTCCTACTATAGAACGGGTTAGTCAATATAGTACGCAAAACACTACATTTTCATCGATAATTCAAATACTTATTGAGAAATACTTACTAGAATCCGATAAAAGGCCGAAATACTTATGTTAGAAAATCGCAATTTGGAGGGATACTAAAATGTTTGAGTTCGTTGCTGTCGCTTTAGTATTCTACACTAGTATCATAACCATATTTCTCAAACTCTTCTGCATGAGTTCATAATTTGATTCTTATTTCTGTATGAAAGTTTAAAATATGTAACCGCTCTGAGGCTGGAGTTTTCAAGCTTGCTCCGCTCGCTTTAGCATTTATATCAGTCAGAGATGCAAAACCACTTCAGACTTTATCCACCATTGGTAAATCTTCAAAAGTCTAAAATGTATAACATAAAATTAAAAATAAATGTGTAAAATAATTTTAAATGAATTTTATTTGCAATGATTTATGAAAAATACTACATATCTTCCAAAAAAGGTTACAAACCTACCTTTAAAATCCATATGACACACCTAATGTAAACCACACATTGACGTGTTACAATGCCAGGCGTGCGAGCGACAAAGAGGGATGGCGCTATACACCCTTTAATGCTCCATCCCTTTAACATTTCAGTTTAGATCGTAAAATGGATCACGTTAAGAACTTCTGGTAGGACCTCTGTCCAGACAGAGCAAGTGTCTGTCAGTAGTTTGTCTTGTAACTCATCTCAGCACTACTAAAGAGCTCAACGACTCGACGAACATTACCAAAGAATATCATTTAAGTAGGCAGAACTAATTACACAAACTGCCAGACAAACGTCAAAATGACTGAATTGTTGAGATCGAAGTTGACGATGGAGCACGCTTGCCTAGAAGTAACCTATTCCTTAACTGCATACAAAATAAATGTGTTCCTAAAACGTTTTGTGATCAACCACTAAACGAAACTCTAAAACATTGCTGTCTTTTTTTAACAGAGATAAAAAGACAGAGAGAGATGTCAAAATTAACAAGCTAAACGTTTGCGACTATCTTTTTCTAGTGATATCCGAGGTGCCATTATATCAATGACAGCTGTCATGTTCTTCTGTCTCTGTCTGTTCTTTGCAAGAACGAGATGGCAATATTTTTTCGTAGTTATACGAATTAACCGAATTAAATGACTCTATCTGACCATTGAATTTGGCTGTACCTGTGTTTTAATCGACTTCAAAAAGGAAGAGGGTTCTCAATTTAAATGTGTGTTTGTTATCTCAGAACTTCGTAATTTATGAACCGATTTGGAAATAGTACATTTTGATACAAGTGGAGAAACTTTGTCATTGCGATCGAGATGGGATTGGCATGAGCCACAGGCGAGGGTGTCATGAAACCGAGTGCTGCAGTGATAAATTTTCACGTGTATCAAATGACGTTTTACAATACACTTACGAATAAACAAATAAACAGGTGTTGACCGGCGACTACTGGAGGTCGCTTAACGTCCAGCCTGATTCAATAAATACAATCAATTGTGGTGGGGGCCAGTTTGTGCACTTTTCCGCACTAGTACGGAATACAGTCAATTGCGTGCCTAAAAGCCGTAGTAAGAGTGGGTTTTCGAGTAACTCTACTGAAAATTATTAGTTTTACTTAAATACATTCTGTATTAATTACATTTTTTTTACTCTATTTAGCGTCTATAAATCTCCCGAATAAAATATTAAGCTCAATAAATTATTTTTATAGTACCAGGGCAACATAAACCGTAAGCAGAGTCCCTCGCGACACACTTCCAGTTTCTAGTAGGTACTTACAGGTGAAAGCATTGCAGTCTAGACTGGTCTATGTGGTACAATTATACGCCGTACGCTCGTGACCATATACTCACTGTACTAGGGCACCAGAGCAAGGTCGGAGATGAAATTATGGAGATTAGGGGAGATAAGAAAAGCTAGGCATAGGTACTGTTGAAAGAAATTATGGATGGATGTGTATGAAGCAAAAATGTGAATACTTAGATGTCGGCCGATGGAAACAGAAGGCTCATCAGAAGGCTTAAAGTCACCCAAAGGGCAATGGAAAGGGCTATGCTCGGAGTTTCCTTGCGTGATCGAATCAGAAATGAAGATGAGGCAGGAGCAGGAGAACCAAAGTATAGAATCGCCAAACTTAAGTGGCAACGGGCAGGACACATTGCTCGCAGAACAGATGAACAGCGTTGGGGCCGAAAAGTTCTGGAATGGCGACTACATACCGGAAGATGCAGCGATTGAAGGCCTCTTAAAAGGTGGACCGATGACCTGGTAAAGGTTGCGGGAATCCAATGGTTGCGAGACGCACAGGACCGTTCATTGTGGCGACACTTGGGGGAGGCCTATGTCCAACAGTGGTCGTCTTTTGGCTGAAATTATGGTGATGATAACTTGTCTATACTGTATATAACTGAATTTATTTTAAACATGCAACTTTAAAAAAATTTTAACATAACTATTCAGAACCATTTATTTATTTGTATTGTCATAGTTGCATAACTATCTTCATTGTGATATCTACGTGAGTATGAAGTTCCGTTGACCATTTCTGGTCTTCAATGAAAATACCGAAATCACTATATGGTTGCCTATAATATTTTAAGAGTTCCCTCGATTCCTCATGGATCCCATCATCAGAACTGGAATTTGAAAAAAGTGGGACCAATCTGGAAGCATATCCTTTAAGGGGTTTTTTTTTTGTAAATCGGTCCATAAACGACGGAGTTCTGAGGTAACGAACATTTTAAAAAAATACATCCGAATTGAGAACCTCCTCCTTTTCTTGAAGTCGGTTAAAAAAAGATAGCAAGAATTTTACTTCGGTCAAATTAGTCAAAATTTCGTTTACCCAAAAACACTGAAATGCTACGATATAATTCTCAGACGATACACTGGTAAAAATAGCAAAATATAATTTCATTACCGAGTCTAATGGCCGCTTCGAATCACACAGCATAATATTTCGAAGTTCATTCGTACGTGAATGTCTTCCGTTTCCGGCCACATTTGAAGGTCAACGTTCTAATTCACATTATTATATGATTTCTATTATAATCGATATTATCCACTATTACGCCATTAACTTTATGTAATTCCATCACCGCTGCTCTCAAAACGGTGAAGGAAAACATCGTGAAGAAACTGGCATGTTCTAGAACCATTGTTGACACCTCTACGCTATCAACTTTCTACCATCGGACAACCCGACGTACGGCGTACAGATACCGGCACGGATCTTGGGTGCTGACTTCTGCAGTTCTACTTGCGCAGAAGCACGCAGAAATGAAATATCGGGTCTCTTTAGTGGTATGAAAAGAGATGCGGGGGCGGGGAGTAATAATAATAATAATAATCTTTATTGATCATTTACAAATATTGCAGTACATGGGTATTTGATTTTTATTTGGTAAAATTACAAATTTGCTACAATTGTAGTGGGTGCAGTTCTGATCTCCTAACTAGGTTACAGTATAACCTGTATGTAGGAGTGACAGTTCCGATCCCCGTGGTTTACAACAATGATGTATTTTCACTAATTACGTACAAGTGTTTAACTGCCTTCAAAAATTTGGTATACTTAACTAAATAAAAAGAGAAAAAAAGAATAATGTTGAGAAAAAAAGTGCAATCCTTGTACAGTGATTGGCTCGCCAATGTGTACGATGCGCAAAGCGATCCCCGCTCTTGCGCCGAGCGCTCAAGATTCATGCCGCTATCTGTACCCTTACGTTGTTGACACACCTACGGTCCGGGCGTTTTCCTCGTCGCGTACATCGAGGGACAGGAACAATTTGCCTGCTGCGGTCTTCTCGTCCGATTATAATTTAGGTAGGCAAGACTAGAGTGAATAGGCTCCTAATAACTAGTGCGCCTCACCATCAACGATTGCGTCACTGCTTACGATCTGCTGCTGCTTGGGATCGTAGTCAAGCAGTTTGTATTAGCTACAAAAAAAACCTGAAGTTCGAAGACATATTGTGACATCCCCTACACCCACACTATGCGTACGTGCTGGATTGCAGCTCATTCCCTCTCCTAGAGAGGAGGGTTGAGTCCCAACAGTGGCAACATTATAAAGTTGTTTATGTCAGTGAATAGACAACAAATTGTGAACTGGGTAATAATATAATACGGCACGAATGGGATGAGAACGCATCCTTCTGCAAAGCAGTAAGGCTAGCGAAGGAGGTGGCAGCAAGAGTGAGGGAACGTACGTCCTCACGCCCCAGACATCTCCGGCCACCGTAGGCGTGGGCTTGCGGACGACGAACCTTGGTGGCGCGCCGTCCAATCGTCCTATAAGGACTGAGCCCGAATCGTCGACGGCACGTAGTGTTCCACGCGAGCCTCAGTGATGTTAACAAACCGCAGTGTCCCAGCAGGGCCGATAAGAACATAGGTTATTTTTTTTTTTAGGTGGGTAAATCATCTAATGACAAATCCCACAAATCCAGCTGTTGGGCGGAGCGAGAGATAGTGTCAGACTTTTACTGACTAAAAACCCACTCCTGTTCCTTCTTTGCCTTCATCCCGAAGCCCCGGGCTTCGCTTTCACACTACCCGTGGCCCCAGTAGGCTTCGACCCTGCTGGGCCCCTACGATTTGCTGACATCTCCCTGAGGCGCGCGTGGAACAAAACGCGCCGTCGACGACCTGGGCTCGGTCCGGACGGTTACCGGACGGTCGGACGGCGAGCCACCCATTACTCGCCGTCCGTAAGCCCGCGCCTACGGTGGCCAAATGAACATAGGTGAGTTTTTAGTCAGTGAAAGTCTGACGTCACGAACACCCACCCACCCACCAGTGCGAGAGAAGTCATTAGATGATTTCCCACCTTAAAAAAAACTATTCCGATCTCTATTAGCAGAAATATCTCGATCACTAGCTGACTTGAGACTGAAAGGACAAGGTCAGAATCAATTTCACATCAAAATTATATTTTAAACAAAAAAAAAACAGTCGATATTTCTCAATTACGTACTCCGTCATACTGATGCTGGCAACGTGCCAGAGCCTACTCATAAATAAAACTAGCTTTAAACAATTTGACACGCAAGATAGTGATGCGGAAAGGGGCGCGGTTCCCGGGAACTTCCGGGAACATGGCGGTCCTGGGAATAACGGGAAATTGCCAGATATTTACTTTGTTATCTCTGTTTTTTTCTTTTTTATTTACTCTGCAGAAGTGGTGTCTGCAAGGGATTGCGATATTTATTTAATTTCTGTTTTGTAGATGATTAATTTTTTTGTAAGTAAAAGTATTATGTATTCTTGAATAGAATAGAATAGAATAGAATAGAATAGAATAGAATTTTATTTTGCAAATATGGGTATTATACATAGTTCTTATGATTACATTACAGCTCAGCCACATTTTACCATTCGGCATGCAAACATTTAAAATTATTTATATTATTGTTATTACACGTAAAAATGTTTTTGATCAATTTATAAATCACTATTATTAAATGTTAAATCATCAATTTAATTTAATTAATATGTATGTATTAAAGGGAAAATATAAATTATTATCTTTAGACTATATATTATGTCATTACAATTACAAATAATAAACCATTATCATTAGATTATATAAAATGTCATTACTATTACAATTCAAATGTCAATACCAAAATCTAAATGTCAAAAAAACCAAAATATCAAAAACCAAAATATCAAAAATCAAAAAGTCAAAAATCAAAATATCACAAACCAAAATGTCAAAAATCAAAATGTCAAAAATCAAAATGTCCAAAATCAGAATGTCAAAAAAACCAAAATATCAAAAACCAAAATATCAAAAATCAAAATGTCAAAAATTAAAATGTCATCAATCAAAATATCAAAAACCATAATGTCAAAAATCAAAATGTCCAAAATCAAAATGTCAAAAATCAAGATGTCAAAAATGTCACTAATCAACAAATACTTTTCTCCAGTAGGAACTCAGTTACACTGTAGTACGTTTTATCTAACAAAAAATTCCGTAATTTACTTTTAAACTGTGCTGTATTTAAAGCTTTCCAACCACTCGGCAATTTATTGTAAATAATTGGGGCCATGCAATAAATGCTCTTACGCATTAAAGCGGTTTGACATGGTACTTGGCATAATTTGCTGTTATCACGCCTATTCCTTGGGAATACATCAGCCAGGCGTTCAAAACGAGATGGATTTTGCTTAACAAACATAGCTACTTCCAAAATATAAATACAGGGAAGTGTCAAGATTTTATGTAGCTTAAAATAGGGCGCGCAACTGTCTATCGATTTCAGTTTGAACACTGATCGGAGACATCTTTTTTGGGCCTTAAACGCTATATCTCGATCAGTTGAGTTTCCCCAGAAAATGATGCCGTAGCGCAAGTGAGATTCAACTAATCCGTAGTAAGCCGTAAGGAGGGATTTGATATCTACTATGGAGGATAACCTATATAACACATAAGCGGATGAACTCAATTTTTTACACAAAATATCTATATGTGCTTTCCAATTTAAATTGCAATCTATTTGTAACCCTAAAAATTTGGTATCCCCTGCTTCCTCAATTTTGACATTTTTGTAATGGATGTTAAGATTAGTGCCGCCGGGAGTACGTTGTCTAAAGTGCATTATCTTTGTCTTACCTAAATTAATATTTAAATTATTTTCGTCTAGCCATTTAATTAGTGCGTCAAGAGAATTATTAATATCCTTTTCATATGTATTTGCACTTATACAAGGTATTGTTACTGTGCTATCGTCTGCAAACATAGTTATAGGATGTTCAAGGGACTTGGGCATATCATTAACATAGGTTATAAATAAAAAAGGGCCCATCACGGTTCCTTGTGGTACACCATATGAGATTTTACGTTCTCGAGATCTTATTATCTCTTCGTGTTTGTTAACTATGTTAATGCGACTAACTTCGGTTATTTGTGTTCTGTTTTCCAGATAAGATTTTATAAGTTCGAGCACGTTACCTCTAATGCCATAGATTTCTAATTTATTAAGTAATATATTATAATGTACATAATCGAACGCCTGTGTCATATCGCAAAAAATAGCGCATATGGGGGATCGTTTATCCATGCTTCTCATAATAGTATTCAAAAAGTCATAAATTGCCATATTGATGGTTCTGTGCTGTCTGAATCCTTTTTGTTCTTCGCAAAGTATATTATATTTTTCCATATAATTATATAACTCCTTGCAAATGTATTTCTCGAATATCTTTGAAATAACCGGTATAAGTGAAATAGGTCTATAATATTCCATCAACTCCCTATCTTCTTTCTTAAATAAAGGTTTTATTATAGACGTTTTTAAAGCTTCTGGATATATACCCGTACAAATAATTAGGTTAAGTATGTGGCTTAAATGTTCGCATATCTCTGTTGAGACAGACTTCAGTACCTTCGTGGCGATTCCATCAAAACCAACACTGCTAGTATTTTTTAGCGATTTTATTATTTTATTTAAATCGTGTGGTGTGCTAGGTGCCATAAACATTGAATTATGTTTCATGGAGGACATGCATGTTTTCGGCTTAGAGTCAACGCCTATTTTCGGACGTACTTTATCAACGAAAAAGTCATTAAAAGCACTAGCGATATCAAAAGGTTTGTATAAAATTTGATTACCAATTTTAAGTTTCTCGATTCGTTGTTTAGGTATATTGTACTTTGTCTGATTAATTACCTGCCATGTAGTCTTTGATTTATTTTTGGATTGCTGTATTTTGTGGTTATTTTGAGCTTTTTGTGTTAAATTAATTATTTTATTATATAGTCTAGAATAAGTAGTGAATTTCTTTTTGTTTTCATGGGTAGGTTTCAACCTGGAACGCCACAAGAGTTCTCTTTTTTTCCTACTGCACAATTTAACGCCACGCGAAAGCCATTTTGGTTTATTAATGAGGTTTATTTTTATTTCTTTATACGGAAAACATAACTCGTAAAATAATTTGAATGTGTCAATAAATTCATTGTAAGCTACGTTGGGGTCATCAGTAAGATATATCTCCGAAAATTTGAGACTACTTATGCTATTTTTAAATTTCTCAATATTCTCGTTACTGTAATCTCTTCTAGTTATATACCAGGATTTGATATTATATACATTGGGAACTGGGCATTGCAGTAGCTGTGCTGTATGGTCTGATAATGCAAACTCAAGTACATCTGTCTTACAACTCTTCTTAAAATTATGCGCAAAATTATCTATACATGTCCCACTAGATATTCGTGTTGGCTGTTTAAGAGCAAGTTTCAAATTGAAACTTAGTAGCAGATACTCAAGTGCAACTGAATTGTTACTCGGTTTTAAAACATCAATATTAAAATCGCCTGCAATTACAACATTCTTGGACCGCCTGTTAGATATCTCTTTAAGTAAAGTTTCAAGTTTATCAAAACAGTCATTTAAATTCCTAGCGTTTGGTACCCTGTAAATACATACCACTATTAATTTATAATTAATAAGCTCGACAGCACAACATTCAAAAACCCCTGGTGATGACAGTTTTGATATTTGAGGTATTTCCCTCCATTGGTGGCAATTATTAACAATTATACATGCTCCTCCTCGCTTCTTTTCCTGTCTGCTGTAACATGCAGCTAAACTGAAATTTGGTATGCACAGATGCTTTTCGTGACCTTTCATGATGAAATGTTCAGTAATACATATAATATCTACATTTATGTTAGTATCAGATAATTCATTCAAGCATACCGTAATGTTACGACTTGTTATGGTCATGTAAAGAGGAGGGATGAAACGCATGTTACTAAAAGAGTTATGAGTATACATGTGGATGGATGGGGAGGGAGAGGGAGACCAAAGGAAAGATGGATGGATTGTGTGAGAAGTGATATGAAAGAAAAAGGAGTTAGTGATAGCGTGACGGGACAGGACAAAATGGAAGAAAAAAAACCGTGTTGCGCCGACCCCAAATAAAACGGGGTAAGGGCAGGAAGATGATGAAATATTCTTTAAATTCTTAGTTGTGCTGTTCTATGCGTATTCTTTCCCAAAAATCTTTTTTGAAGTATGAAATAGTGTGTAGCGACATCTATGGCGTCACATAAGAACTAATCCTGCATCGCGCAATCACAGTTCTCCGCGCGATTAGAACATATAGAACAGCCCGAAATCATTTATTGGGCAGTAGCCCGCCAGACATAACATCCCGTTTGGTTGGAGGATCCTCCCTTTTCAACGGAGGTTTGCGGGACTTTACTCTCTGTTCCGCATACCCCTAAACTGGTGACCCTCGACAAAGAACGTCAGCGCAGCCTTCGTGCAGCTACTACTTCGTGACGTCATCATCACTTCCTCAAGCTTTCGAGCAGCGAGCCATACAGCCAGCATCCACGGCTTTAAAGGGTATCCTGACCACCAGCATGCCTACCTGGTCATACCTGGTCATCACCCTCAGCCTCATTAGCGACCTTGGCGAAGCACACTGCAACTTCGGCCAGCCACATGAAGAGCTAAGAAGAACCTCTCCTGGTCGACGCCAGCAGTCAAGCCACTACGTCGCACAGCACCGCTCCGACTCACTGGAGCCAGCAGCACTACTCCGACTCACTGGAGCCTGCAGCATCATCCCGACTCACTGGGACATCATCACCCCGACTCACTGGGGCATCATCCCGACTCACTGGGACATCATCACCCCGACTCACTGGGGCATCATCCCGACTCACTGGGACATCATCACCCCGACTCACTGGGGCATCATCCCGACTCACTGGGATAGCATCACCCCGACTCACTGGGGCATCACCGCAGACAGTTCCGACTCACCGAGAACTATGCGGCATTCGGTTCCGACCCACTGGAACCAACCTACCAATGGCCTGGCACGCATCAAGAAGCATCAAGAACCATCGATCTCCGATCTCCGGAGGGGAGTGATGTAGCGACATCTATGGCGTCACATAAGAACTAATCCTGCATCGCGCAATCACAGTTCTCCGCGCGATTAGAACATATAGAACAGCCCGAAATCATTTATTGGGCAGTAGCCCGCCAGACATAACATCCCGTTTGGTTGGAGGATCCTCCCTTTTCAACGGAGGTTTGCGGGACTTTACTCTCTGTTCCGCCTACCTTCAAGTGAAATAACTTCTCTCGCTCTAGGTGGAGCGAGAGGAAGTATCAGACTTTTACTGACTAATAATAATAATAAGGATGTATAATCGAGTAAGGTGCTGGTAGGGATCTTGACCGTACTTCCAGGATGGTCCTGATAGCTGTGGTATACCGCTCCACTCCTCAAGCACTTCAAGATATGTTGCCCTCTTGTTTCTAGGTCACTTCGTGCTAGCGACCATTTTTGGGGGCTCATTTATTGAGTGTGCAAGTCACCCCCTGCCTTTTATCGATGAATATTAATAACATTGTTCAGGCGGGGGCCATAGTCTTAACATAGTTCCAGGTTGCCAGTCCACTTAAGAATCAAAAAACCATAGCCCTATTATCTTTGTTTTCCATATGTCGCAATAGTTTTTCACCATCTGGGGGTTCTCCTTGGTTGCACTAGCATAGCGCGTACAGGGATAATCGTCGGTTGGTATCACGATCCATTAAAATTATCTAAAGGGCCTCTGTGAGTTGACTTCGGCTCCTCGTACGCCTTCCAAAGGTCCAGGACCTCAGGGTCCTGAGAAAATAAATGAAAAAAATAATATTATGGAAAAGGTACACGTAGTCCCCACAGTTTGACTGGCCTGTTGGTCTAGTGGTTAGTGGCCCTGATTGCTATGCCGGAGGTCGTGGGTTTGATTCCCACCCAGGACAAATGTTTGTGTGATGAGCACGATCATTTGTTCTGTGTCTGGGTTTAATTAATCTGTATATGTATTTAGAAATATATAAGTATGTTTATCAGTTGTCTAGTACCCATAACACAAGCTCTGCTTAGCTTGGGACTAGACGGCGTTGTGTGATAGTTGTGGAATATTATATTATATTAGTTCTTTCCACCACAGATGTTAACCCAAATCACCTCCTTCAAAGTTTAAAATTATTAGACCTAAAATAAACCATCTACATAACACTGCAAAAGGCTGCGATTTTAAATACCTGTAGAATTGTCAGGAAGTTCATGCAGATAGAAGAAAATGACGTCGGATCTCACTCACCACACGACACATTAAAACTTTACACGCTACATTTACTTGGCTTAGCCCGAATGTGGTCGAAACCAGCTAAAGAGCTGAGAAAAGAAAATGCATCCGAAAATAATAATTTATTCATTTAGGCAGTGAGCAGTGGTGGCCGAGAGGTAACGGCCCCGACTTACGAGGTGTAGGTCGCGGGTTCAAACCCAACCAGGCGCATTACTTTGTGTAATTTATTTCATCACCACTCCTCTCAAAACGGTGAAGGAAAATATCGTGAGGAAACCGGCTTGTCCTAGAACCAAAAATAGGAAGACATGTGACATTCACCAACCCGCACTTGGCCCGCGCGGTGGATTACGGCCCATTCCCTCTCCTAGAGAGAGGAGGCCTGAGTCCCAGCAGTGGGATCATTAAAAGGCTGATTATGCTATGCTTATGCTATATTTATATAAAGACAGTTTTTGGTCCACATTATCTGTTAGTATTACTTATTTTTATGTTAAATTTTGAATAAAACTACAGTGGTCTTTCAGCTACCCTTTGCGTTCAGGGCCATGAGTAACTGTTTCGAACATTTCTGCAGGCCCTGACATACTTTGAAATAGGTAAGCCTACACTAATCAATATCTTCATATTAACACAAAAATCTCTCAAAGATCTCCTTACATCGTTTATGTCTGAAGACTGTGGTCTCCAGTGTAGCATGGATTTGGTCTGACCAACGTATCGGACTCCTCCTTTCTCTGGGTTTTTTCTCATCTACTTTTCCTGTCAGTAACTATTTAATAATGTGGCCAAAAAAATCAGATTCTTCTTTGGCATATGGTGGTGAGTCTTATGGGTGACTTGAGTTCGGCAATTATGGAGTCGTTGGTCCGATGCTCTGTCCAATGGATTCCAAGCATTTTCCTCCAATATTACGTCTCAAAAGCGTCAATCCGGCAACGTTCAGCTTTTTTAATATGAGGGTGGTGACGAGCTTTCTCGTGGTCTTACGCGAGATGTTCCTGTCGGTCCAGACGCGATTCAGCTGTGCCATGACGCTCTTTGCCATCCCAATACGTCTTCTTATGTCCTGCTCACACGACCCATTGTTTGTTATGGTAGAGTCCAGGTAGACAAACCTGTGTCTACTGTGTCCAGGTTTAGTGTGCCTCAGACGTAACAAATGTACACAAAAAAAAAACATAAAAATCGGTCAAACCACTTCGGAGGAGTTCGGCTATTATGGAGTCGTTTCACAAAAATCTAGACTTCTTTCAAATCCACTTTCAAAATACCCCTCATTAGCAATATTTTTCTAAGAACGTTTCATCGCTACAGCCCCGTAATCCCGTTTCCCGGGACTTAGCCCGAGTCCGGACGGAAGCGACAGTCCCGCGCGGTTCCGGGCGAGGCCAGCCGTAATGAGGTATAAGCGCTCGATGCGGCGCAGTGGGTGGAGGGCTTAATGTTTTACTAGCTATGTTGGTAGAGGTACGTCAGTTGACTGTGACCTTAATTTGGAGTTTGCTGTGAGAGAGATGCACTATGATAATATCTTCCACGGGTAGTCCGAAAGGGAACCCCGGGGTCCTGAAACGCGGCATAGAAGGTACAAAGGTGTGAAAGGGGTTTGGTCTTTTTTAGGGTTCCGTAGCCAAATGACAAAAAACGGAACCCTTATAGATTCGTCATGTGTCTGTCTGTCCGTCCGTATGTCACAGCCACTTTTTTCCGAAACTATAAGAGCTATACTGTTGAAACTTGGTAAGTAGATGTATTCTGTGAACCGCATCAAGATTTTCACAAAAAATAGAAAAAAAACAATATGGGGGTTCCCCATACTTAGAACTGAAACTCATTTTTTTTTTCATCCATCCCATACGTGTTGTATTGTGGATAGGTCTTCAAAAATGATATTCAGGTTTCTAATATCATTTTTTTATATACTGAATAGTTTGCGCGAGAGACACTTCTAAAGTGGTAAAATGTGTGTGGGGGACACACGTCATAAATCGTAAACCGCAATTTACTTACCTTTCAAGTTTGTACGGAACCCTCAGTGCGCGAGTCCGACTCGCACTTGCCCAGTTTTTTTAGTATTTGCTTTTAGTCTTATTCTGGTTTTCGAACCATCGAATCCGACTCGACTGGGCAGCGTTCGGGAGGCTGCGCGGTATCTTCTCGTCCAATATACCACAGTGTCTCAAGAGCGATCTCTCGCGCCGGGCCTTGGTACAGGCCATGGTCCGGAGCGAGGAGGAGTGGCAGGCGGTAGCCTCATTCTGCGAAGCAGTAATGCTAGCAAAGGAGGCGGCCCACACCAGGTCATGGGTCCACCTCGAGGGAGGCCTATACAAGTTATATTTAATCTTAAAGATGGGCTAACTATATCTAAGAAGCTATATGTATTTCCGTGGAGCTATTTCCAACCAATTCATTTTGACTTTAGAATCTGATTCATTGCGAGAATTTCTGTTGAAATATTTCGAACATCAGTTACATTACAATTTCAATCAAACTGTTTCCTAAATAGCAATAAATATCTGTCTGCCTTTTTCAATCATAATAAGGTTTATTTTCATAGTACATTTTGATACAAGTGGAGAAATTTTGTATGAAGCCGAGTGCTTCAGTGACAATTGTCCAGGTGTATCAAACGATGTTTTTCAATACACTTCGAAATGGGGGTGCCCGGTGACTCGTGGGAGTCGCTTAGCGCTTAGCCTGATACTATACCTATACATGTATCTAATAAATAATAGTGGGGGTGAGCTGGCACATTTTTCCGCACTAGTACGTAAAACAGTAAATTGCGTACCTAAGAGCGGTAGGCGTAGAAGCGGTTTTTCGAGTAAGTAAGTGTATTGAAAATGTTTACTATGTTTTTGGCTTGGTTACTAAGTCCTATAAGCTATATCTTCATATAGAGTCCAGTCACTTAGTTTTCCATTAAAATGTGTTAGAATGTGTTACCATTCTAATGCTTTTACAGTGTTTGGTAGAAAATGTATGGAATCAGTCTTCTCGGCAAATTTTGCGGAGGTAGTCAACACTACAATAAAATTCTCAGCTCCATTTTACCGAGATCGCGTCTGTTTCAATGAGCCCACATATTGTCCAGTTGCGCAGACACTTGAGATACTAAACGACACTAATTTTACATCACAATATCCACTAGGAATTATTAAAACAGTCTTTGAATTTTTACTAAACACAAAATTGAAATATCGAATGAAATATCGTTCAAACTGAGAGTTTTAGGCTGGCTTTCTTCGAGTGAAGATCAGTGGCTGTTTTAATTATTCGCAAATTGATTCCCTACTAAACATTGTGATGTAAAATTGGTGTAGTTTTGTATCTCAAGTGTCTGAGCAAATGGACAATATGTGGAATCATTGAAACAGGCGCGATCTCGGTAAAATGGAGCTGAGAATTTTATTGTAGTGTTGACTACCTCAACGAGGCTTGCCGAGAAGGTTGACTTGATACCTTTGCTGCCTTCATCATCATCATACTGCCCTTGTCCCGTGTTATTTGGGGTCGGCGCAACACGTTTTTTTCTTCCATTCTGCCCTGTCACTAGTCATGCTATCACTAACTTCCTTTTCTTCCAATCACTCTTCACACAATCCATCCATCTTTTCTTTGGTCTCCCTCTCCCTCTCCATCAACATTTGCTGCCAAATACTACAAAAACATTAGAATGTTAAACGAATTAACTATTCACCGAAGACATGGCTTAAAAGACTTAGTGTCCAAGTCAAAAATATTAACAAAAAAAAAAACAGTCAAACTGTTTCCTACATAATCATTTACCTTTCAAAATAATGTCTCCCCTCTACCGGCGTATTACAGTTCCATTTCAGCTTGGCACACGGCGCGGCGGCGTGGGCAGGACATGCAAATATTTAGAGTCCGTATGCAGCCTGCTGAGATCCGCCATCCGTGATGAAGTAGGGATGTGCCGCGGATATCCGCACTTCATAATATCCGCACTTGATCCGACAATGGCGGCGGATATTTTTATGTAGGTATTGATTTTCGTCGTCGGTGTTGAAGTTTAAGGGGCTTTGTTTTTTTGTAAGCCGGAGGTTTAAAGTGGATTTTTTGACGCCGATAAGTGGTTCTTTGTTATATTCTAATGTAAAGTGAATCGTGTTTAGCTTGATGTACACTCCATTTGCAATAAAATTACACAGTTTCATTTCCCGTTCAATCGATTTTGACTTTTATTGCGTTGGTGGTATGATAAATGGCGGCTGCAATAAATAATTGGTATTGTAACTACTTTTTTTGCTTTTCATGCCATCCTTATGCCTACGGAATAGAAATCAAAATCGGTTGAACGGACAGTATAAAAGGTTTGTTTATATGTCTAATCTTAACGCGAATGGAGTATAATTTTGGATAAGAAAACATATCAGGAGCAGGACCAACGTCTCATGTCGGTCGTGTTGGAACAGAGCGAGTCGATATCTCGTGCTAGCTTCTGTTAAGATACAGGCTGTGGCCGAAATTTTTCAATAAGTTCCATGAAGGCATCATGTGGACTTTAAAACGACCTTGTACTGGAAGAAGTCTTAGAATGTCTTGTTCCCAGCCGCCGGGATCCCCATCCCGATTTCCGGCCACCGTAGGCGCGGGCTTATGAACGGCGACCAATGGGTAGCTCGCCGTCCGACTGCACAGTAACTGTCCGGATCGAGCCCAAGTCGTCGAAGGCGCGTATTGTTCCACGCGCGCCTCAAGGAGATGTCAGCAAACCGTAGGGGTGGTCGAAGCCTACTGGGGCCTCGGATAGTGCATGTACGAAGGCCAACAAGGAACAGGAGTGGGTTTTTAGTCAGTAAAAGTCTGACACTATCTCCCGCTCCGTCCAAGGGCAGGGGATATCATATAATGATTTTCCCACATAAAAAAATGTCTTGTTGAAAATAGTCGCGCAGTCAATCAAGAACTAACCAACTGCAACATTAACTTGCGTTTGTTACAAATAAGACAGAGAAAAGCTGGAAGAAAAACTGGAAAGAGAGTAAGGTTTGAATAGGATAGATATTGGTATAATTCAGACGATATTATCATACCCTGAGTTTGATCTGAGGCCAAGAGAGCCTGAGTGGCCTAACTGAATTTTTTTCAATACTGATCCCATTTTTGCAGAAACTGCTCTTTTTTTTTCAAAATAATAAAATCCGTATCGAAAAAATGCAGTTAGGCCATTCTGGCTCTGAGGTCATGAGAGCCACAGTGGCCCAACTGTCATTTTTTTAACACTAATTTTATTTGAAATAACAAACCTTTTTTCAAATAAAGTCGGTATTGAAAAAGTGATTTAAGCCAATGGCTCTCTTAAGGGCCTATTACACTACGCGATATTCAGCACACGATATTCAGACTGTCTTATTTTTTGTTCCGAGTAAGACCGGTCTAACTCTTATTACACTACGCGACATCGACTAAGACTATCTGAATATCGACTAGTGTAATATAGGCCCTTAAGCCTCATCAACTTTGAAGTCTGACAGTACTCTCGGATCCTTAATGTTATATTTAATTCATACTATAAATTTATTGTTTAATGAATTTAAATTGTTTAAAGTGCAATGGGGTTGACGTATCCTTGTGGATAAAATACTCTTAAACTAATATATATAGCATAAGCATAATCAGCCTTTTAATGTTCCCACTGCTGACACTCAGGCCTTCTTTCTCTAGGAGTGGGAATAGGCCGTAATCCACCACGCGGGCCCAGTGCGGATTGGTGAATGTCACATGTTTTCGAATTTTTAGTTCTAGGACATGCCGGTTTCCTCACGATGTTTTCTTTCACCGTTTTGAGAGCAGTGGTGATGAAATAAATTACACGTTCTTCTCCATAGAGATCAACGCTTTGGAACGTGCAATTTAGCTTCAATTTTTTTTTTGACTGACCGATATTTTAACAATTCAAAAGTGCCTGTAATTGGTCTATTTAAAATAAACGTTTCTGATTTCTGACACAAAGTAATGCGCCTGGCTGGGTTTGAACCCGTCACCTACAACTCGTAAGTCGGGGCCGTTACGACTCGGCCACCACTGCTCTCTACCTAAACTATATTTATCTGACTGGCCCATTGGTCTAGTGGTTAGTGGCCCTGACTGCTATGCCAGAGGTCGTGGGTTCGATTCCCACCCAGGACAAATGTTTGTGTGATGAGCGCAATAATTTATTCTGTGTCTGGGTGTAATTTATCTATAATATGTATGCATTTAGAAATATTTAAGTATGTTTATCAGTTGTCTAGTACTTATAACACAAGCTCTGCTTAGCTTGGGACTAGACGGCGTTGTGTGATAGTCGTGTGGATATTATTTATTTATTTATTAAATACTTTATGCACAACCGTACAGAGGCGGACTTAATGCCTTAGGCATTTTCTACCAGTCAACCTTTGGGTGATGCAGAGATAAATAGTGGTAGGTGCGACAAAAGAGAGAGAAAAGGCGAATAGGTACAAGAAAAGATATACTAATAAACCATAAATGTCATACAATTATACAATACATACACAAATAAAAAATAAAGAATAAAAAATACATTAATTTGTAACACAGATTAAAAAAAAAATATTGAAAAAAAAAGAGAAAACAAACATTAATATAAACAAGGTCGATATGAGAAAACAAACGCACATAGAATAACAATAAATCCACAATAATCATAGTTTACTACATAGAAAGTAGTCAAAAGAATCGTAAAAACGATCGTAAATATATTGGTACACACGACTCTCACTACAAACTCTATTCACGAGATAAGAAAATTTATAGCCAGCAGCGGCTGAAAGGTGAGTGAAAATATAATTGAAAAAAACATGTCGTTACTAGTTGATTCGGTAAACGTTGTCCTGCTAAAAATACGGGGTGAGGGTAGAAGGGTAAAAATAGCCTACGACTTATTCTCAGACCTAACCTCCTCCTCCTTGCGTCGTTTATTCTCAATGCTGAGGGTCGTGACCTCGGCGAATAACTTTCTCGTTGACTTTATTTCGCCATGTTGTGTATTTTTTAAGTATCTTGTATAAAATATCCGAAACCGAACACGAAATATCCGCAGATCCGAAAAGAGATCCGCGGCGTACTCTAGTCTCTAGCAGTCCTATTTTACAGCTGCTGAATTCGCAATTTATTTACTAGTAGACTTTAGCGTGGATTTTATTTTCATTTTGCTGAAATAGCCGCTACAGTGGCCGTTTGCCCTCGTTCGGCCATCATTGCGGGTTACGACTCACCTTTATACGAGCCCCGCTTGTTGAGAAGGGGGTGGCTAGAGATACTGGTGTTACTGGTAGCTGATGTTAGTGTGTGGTGTACCGTAGCCACGTATAGGCTTGTGAAAGTCATCTAGCAGCTTTGGAAAGATGTGCGAAGAGGCTAATTGGTGATCCCGATGTGGTCAAGTCCAATCTATAAAAATTGGAGCACAGGCGTTGTGTACCCAGCCTTTCAATATTTTACATGATGCATTTCGGAGAGTGTGCGCAGGAATTACATGACTGATTCCGCGATTTCCTTTCTACCATCGGACAACCCGACGTACGTTGAGTGTCCACCCTTACTTTGTCGACACCTCTACGGTCCGGTCTTAGCGTTTCGCCTCGTCGTTCATACCGCGTACATCGAAGGACTTGAATAAAATGCCTGCTGCGGTCTTTCCTTCCGATTATAATTTAGGTGTCTTCAAGGTTAGAGTGTAGGCTCTCAATAAACTAGTGCGCCTCACCATTAACGATTGTATCACTTACCATCCGGTGGAATCGCAGTCAAGCTCTATCTAGTTTATATCATTAAAAAACAAACTAGTTTTTGTTTTGATTAGGGACTTCCCTAAGTCTTGAGCATTGACGCCGAGTTGCTAGCCTGTCAGTTTTCTATCGTTTACACACAGTATGCATTGAAATTGCACAATTTAATTCCTTCAACCCCGTTCCTTTATCGGACCACTAGACTACTACTATCTTGACGAGGCTACACCCAATAACATACAATTTACATTTTCCAACTATTATCTCACATTATTTCTCTGGCGGGAGAAGTTTAAACCTCCTAAAGATTTTATCGAGCCGTCGGAGAACCTCTTTCCTGGACACGATTTGCCATGGCCAACCTGGAAAACTCTAAACAGATTCCGCACCCAGGTCGGGCGCAGCAAAAACAATCTCCACATATGGGGATTCTCGGACGGTTCCAATCTTCAGTGTTTGTGCGGCGTCTCTCCGCAGACCATGTCCATCCTGCGTCACGTTGGGATCTAATGACTGCATCAGTGGACGGCATTGCCGTGGCCGGATACTGGGCCAGGAAGGAATTTAAAATTAGTTTTGCCATCTACACGCTAAGAAGAAGAACTATTATCGCCTACAATTCGAGACTTTCACTGAGAGAGAACAATTCTTTGTCCGCTGTTGGTAACCACAACAATACTTCTTGCTCGTAATCATATAAAAACAATTGCGGTTGACTTTCAAGTTTTAAGTATTAATCAATGAAGCTCGATGTTAGGGCTCACTTTATTTGTTAATAATAATACTCCACAACTTTCGCTATCTATTCCGAAATTAAGCAGAGGTTGTACTATGAGTAACAACTTACGAATATATTTCAAATACATAGATATCACTACATAGTATAAAACAAAGTCGCTTCTCACTGTCTGTCCCTTTCTGCATACATATAGAGATCTATGTATTAGATCTTTAAAACTACGCAACGGATTTTGATGCAGTTTTTTTAATAGATAGAGTGATTCAAGAGGAATAAACCATATGTATAATACAGTCACTTAAAGTAAAGAGTGTTTCAGTGTTCCAATTGTTCCAAATGATGCATTTAAAACATTACTGCTGTTCCAATCTTTCGGAACACTAAAATGTTTCGGAAGTTTGAGTCGGTACAGTAAAGAGTTACACACGCCTATTTTTTACTCTAATGTCACCAGTTAGGAAGAAATGCAATATTTTTATTTAGCGAATGACTCTAATGATTATGTTTTCTTTGGTTACAGGTAAGCAAACAATATATTCATGCACTCTAAAGAGAATTCATTTCTTCGTACTTGTAAGCTGCATAAACAACTATTGGTATGTATAAAATTCTATGCACTTTTTCGACTCATTAAATTTTAATTATCATGGTTTCATAAAGGGCTTTAAAAGTGAATTAAAAACGGTTGTTGTGAAGTGTGAAATTATTAATTAATAGCTTGCGGTTGGAAACAGAATTTTATTAATATTTCTGTTTTTAATGCGCACCGCAAAAGGTTTTTTTTAATGAGTTTTTGTTGGTTATGTCTGTCGTCACATTCACTCATTGAGTGATCACAATATTGTTCTTATAATACATACATTAAGACAAGCTACGTGGTTAAAACTTCACCTACAAACCTTATCTGTAGACTATACTAATACTAGCTGCGGCCAGCGGCTTCGCCCGTGTGAAACTCGGTTTCTCCATACAAACTTCCTTCCAACCCCCATTTTACCCCCTTAAGGGTTTTTTTTTAGGTGGGAAAATTATTTAATGACAAATCACGCACTTGGGCGGAGCGGGAGATAGTGTCAGACTTTTACTGACTAAAAACCCACTCCTGTTCCTTCGTTGCCTTCGTCCCAGGGCCCCGGGTTTCGTTTTCACACTACCTATGGCCCCAGTAGGCTTCGACCCTGCTGGGCTCCTACGATTTGCTGACATCTCCCTGAGGCGCGCGTGGAACAATACGCGCCGTCGACGACTTGGGCTCGGTCCAAACGGTTACCGGACGGTCGACGGCTACCCATTGCTCGCTGTCCGCAAGGCCGCGCCTACGGTGGCCGGAAATCGGGATCGCTTGCTTCACGCGATCGGCCGCCTCCTTTGCTAGCATTACTGCTTCGCAGAAGGAGGCGACCGCCTGCCACTCCTCCTTACTCCGGACCATGGCCTGTACCAAGGACCGGCGCGAGAGATCGCCAGAAGGAGGCGACCGCCTGCCACTCCTCCTTACTCCGGACCATGGCCTGTACCAAGGACCGGCGCGAGAGATCGCCGCTGCCGATCGCCCCCACGAGGACACGGCGTTGCTCTCCCCAAGCGGGGCACACGTCCACCGTGTGCTCCATCGTGTCCTCCGGGCGGTCCACATAGTGTCGACACCCGGGCGTCGCTTCCGCACGAATCCGGTGCAGGAACTTCCCGAACTTACCGTGTTCGGTGAGAACTTGCGTCATGCGGAAGGTGAGGACGCCGTGAGGTCTTTCCAGCCACGCCAGTCAAAGAGGCGACTTACCGCCATAATTGGTTTTAACCAAATCTGGATCAGCATTTATCCTCTTCGCACGCCTCTCCACCGAATCCAAAGCTGCTAGATGGCATTTTGCAGCACCAGCCGATGGCTGCAGTACTCCACACACGATCGGACCTGTGTTTTGTACTTTTTCGGAAGCTCTACTGAGGTCATAGTCTCAGCCCAGAGTTAAAGAACGATATTAGTTTGTATTTAGATTGAGTAACAAACATCTTCACCACACATTATGGTATCCCAGTGGAATTATAATGACAATCTCAATGAGATCGTAACTGCCAGCTGCAATCTCGATTTGTAATCTATAAATAAACATAATCTAGCAAGGTCTCTCGAGTTTTACTAATCAATGTATCGCGAGCTTTGTTCACTCAGACGACATCAACGTACCGTAGATAATCACTCTCGTGGGCTTGGGTACGGCGAGTAATGGGTAGCTCGCTGTCCGGCCGTCCGGTAACCGTCCAGACAGAGCCTCAGTCATCGACGGCGCGTAGTATTCTACGCGCGCCTCAAGGAGATTGTTGGGGGCAGAGGATGTAAATAATTACACAACACAATGGTCACGCTTGAAAGGCCTCAGCCAATTTATTTAACACGTATAAAAATACAGACTTCACATAACACGTGTAAATACTTTCACATAATCGAGTCCTTTACGTACATACGCGTGACGCTAACTCACAAATAGTTCACAGTTACTTTACAATACTTCACTGACTCTAATACGTTAGATAACTTAGGAAATCTGGAAATCTAGGGCCGCTCCAGGAGCGTAGGGTGCCAAGACAAACTGTCGCAGTGACGCTTCGAGTCGAACTGCAGAGAGAGAACGTCGTCTTCAAGGAAAGTGCAGCTTAAGTACTTTTTCAGCCGGTCGCAAGTCGTGGGAGAGAGTCCCTTTCCCTCTAGTCTATTCCCTAATCCTGTTGAGGCCGGCTGACGTTCACCTCCCGACCCCCCGCATACGGCAAGCACACCATTGGTCATCAATAGTGGCGTGATTTTCTCCGTTGTAATCTACCAATAGAAACCCAGATTATTCTTAACGGTTTTTCTGCGCTATTTACTTCTAAGAACCGCATTATGTACTTCTAAGAACTCAGTACATAGCCTTATATACTATCCCAGTAGCTGATTGGACAATAGTCTGGCCTCTGATAGGCTTGCTCTCTATTATGTACAGCGCTTATGTACATACATTACGCGTCTGTGAATGACGTAATGTTGATTATATTTAGTGATTCTAAATTACATGCTCGTGTCCGTAACAGCCTCCCCCCGGCGTAGCAACGCGAGCCTAACTTCCATCGGCCAGGACAACGAGCCTTCTAACTGGGCGTCTGAAAACGCCTCCACGCGTCTGTACCTCAGCGCTGCGTATGACACCATCAGGTCCTTGTATGGTGCGCACTATCTTCCCATATGGCCATACATTTCGCGGCAGTTGACCATCCGCAATGACTACTATATTTCCCGGTGCGAGTTGCGTGCGTGAATCTCGGACGTCGCCGCGCGGTGTCAACGTTGGTAGGTATTCGTTTATCCAACGAGTCCAGAACTTGTCCGCTAGCGCCTGTGTCGCGCGCCATGTCTTTCGATCGGCGACGTCGCACTGCCCTGTAGTTGGCAGTCCAGTAGCCGAGCCTAATAAGAAGTGGTTCGGCGTGAGCGCCTCCTCGTCGCCAGGTTCAACACTTACGTGTGTGAGGGGTCGCGAATTGACGGTGTGCTCGATCTCGATTAGCAACGTGGAAAGTACCTCCTCCTTTGGTGCGCGTTCCTTCAACACGGCCGACAACGCCGACTTTACACTTCTTATTAGTCGTTCCCACGCGCCGCCCTGATTTGGGGCCCCGGGGTCAATGAACCGCCATTCCATATCTTGCTTAATTGCGAATTCATTGAGGTCATTCGCCCACTGCTTATATGCCTGTTGGATCTCAACATCGGCTGCTCGAAAATTAGTCCCGTTATCGGACATCATAGTTTTAGGCCATCCGCGCCTAGCCGCCATTCTTCTTAGCGCTAATATAGCTGAATCGATGTTCAAACTTGGCAACAACTCTATATGTATTGCTCGCGTGACAAGACAGGTGAACAACATACCCCATCGTTTTTCATGCCGTCTTCCTATTGTGACTGTCATTGGGCCGAAACAGTCTACTCCGCAACGGGTGAACGACCGCAGGTGGGTGTCCAATCGTTCAATAGGTAAGTTCCCTTTGACGGGCCGTATTGGCGGCTTCCTTCGTCGCTTACATGTCACGCGATCTCTTATCAGTGCGCGCACTGTCGGTCGAACCTTTAAAATCCAAAAGCGTTCCCTCGCTTTGTTCACTATATATTCACGTCCCGCGTGATGATCCCGTTCGTGAATCTGACGTAAATATAGTGACGTCATCGGATGTTTGCCTTCCAAGATGGGTGGGCACTTCCTATCTTGAGAAACGTTCGCGGCATTTATGCGACCGTTTAAACGAATGACGTCGTCTTGAAAAATCGGGTCCAATCGGTAGAGTCGACTGGTCCTGTCTACTCTCCTACCTACAGCGAGTCGCGCTATTTCCGCTGGAAAACACTCCCTCTGAGCCTCCCTTATCAGTAGCAGTTCGGCCTCCTGCTTGTGACGCAACGTCAACCGGGTAGCGCGTTTGCGGCATTTGTCGACGAACAGCAGGACATACGCAGTCGTTCGTAGTAATCGTTCGTATGACGAGAAACGAGTCGTGTCGACGAGGCTGGTGATGCGCGCTATGTGCGCGACGATCTCATCACCCCCCTCTCCCTGCGCGATCTCCGTTGGCCAGATGTGTTCTGGTCCGCCCAGGAAGAGGGGACCAGTGGACCGTCTGCTGTCGCTTTCCAGTTGTATCATTTCGGACCGAGTTGCGTCATCGGCTACTTTACTCGCGTACCCTTTTTCCTTGAGGTCATTGACCTGTGACACGTGTGCTTTTTTGAAGTCAGCTGACTTATCCATTTTCCTTTCAATGGTGTCGAGTCTACGAAAGGTCATATCGTGACTCGGTGGTAGGTGTGGCTCATCACTCCGCCACGGCGATCCTACCTCATGGTGACCGTTGACCAGCCGAGCAGTCTTCGTGAAAATATCCTGCGCCCGTTCGTCTGCCAGCACTGTTCTCGGCTGGTAAACTATCCCCTGAGCGTCGATCGAGATATGCGATGTGGTGAGGTCCTTTAACTCTTCGCACTCCTTGGATATTTCCTGTGGGTGCACGTGCAATGCTGTCCCGCTACTCGCCTCGAATTCAGTTACGCGCCGTGGTACCGTTCCGTGGACCACCCATCCTAGCTGCGTAAGTGAAGCGGCTGGCTCGTTCTGCCGTCCCGTGAGCAAAGTTCGCGACACTATCAAATGCCAATTATCGGCGCCTATCAATAGGCGTGGCTTCGCATTCTCGTAACACACGTCACGTGCAGGTATACGTTTCATGTGTTCGCAGCGTAGATAGCTCGCTTTCACGGTCTGACTAATTATATTTAAGCGTTTAACAGTACGCGCGCGTATGTTAAAACACTCTGAGCGTTTTCCCTTGATTCCTATTTCCACGCAACGACTGTCGTTTTCTTGTCGCGTGGCCGTAATCCCGTGGACGCGTAACGCTCGCTTAATTCCTTTCGCGCCCATTTCGTTAGCTATCTCTTCGTCGAGTAGCGTAACAGTGGAGCCCTCGTCCAGTAACGCATGCGTCTCTATTTCCTTGCCGTTCGGCCCCCGCAACGTTACTGGGCACACTTTGAGTAACACCGCGCTTATCTCGCTGCCGGCATGGGCAGATGCGGTGGTCGCCGATTCTTCCCTCACGCTCCTGGTCCCACAGTTGGTGGAGGCGCTAGCCGCGTCCGACGTTCGGTCGGCGGTGTGGAGTAGCCTATGGTGCGATCTACGACATTCCTGCTCTCCGCACTTCCTCGCGGTACACTTGAATCGACGATGTTTACTCGCCAGACATTTGAAACATGCTCCAGTTTCCTTGGCCCATTCCCATCTTTGTTGGACCGTCATGTCACCAAGTTTCTTGCAGCTTGGCGTGGCATGTCCCTCGCCACAGCACAAGCACGTCTTCTTAGCCCTCTCTCTCTCGTCCTCGCCAGGTCGCTCGGCGGCGGCGTACGTTGCGGGTACGCGCGCTTTGTTCTTCCTAATGACCGCTTGTGCTCTGGCGGGAGCTTGCTGACGCGTCGCTTCCTTTGAAGTCGTAGTCACGGTCGACGAGTACGCGTATCTTACGGCCCGATCAGCTTCCCTCATTAGGTAGCGCGACAGCGTAACGATCTCCGCTTCCACGCGACTACCATGCTCTTGGGCGTAATCACACCAACGCGCGCGCATGTGTGGGCTGAGCTTCTCTACCACGTGTCTGGACAGCATTGGGTTCTGTAGGTACCCCCTATCATCCAGACACGATAGCACGCTGACGATGTTCTGCAGCTTTATCGCGAACGCGTTGAGTTCAGCGGCCGTCGTACCGAGTCGCGGTAATTTTCTTAAATCGTCGAGTGACTTGTCGATTATAATCTCGGGACGTCCGTAACACTGTTCGAGTGTATGCATTATCACGGCGGGGTCAGCAGCGGTGCAAAGTAGCGCGGACACGGTCTCTCTCGCTTCACCTTTCAGGCTGTTGCGTAGGCGCGCTAAGTTCTCTCCTCGTGAGAATCCATACTCTCGTGTCGAGTCTCGCATTGCTGACTTGAACAGCAACCACTCGTGCGGCGCTCCCGTGAAAATTGGCAACTCTAACGCTTGACGCGGCGGCGGTCGATAACGTGTCATCCTATTTAACGCGTCGGCTAGCTTATCGATATCTCGGGATCGAGATCGAGATTTATGTCGCGACCTAGGCGGTGATCGGAACCTAGGTTCGCGGGGCTCCTTATTCTCTACGCGGGGCGGCTCCTCCCTCGGAAAGTACGCGCGTTCTCGCTCCTCATACTGTGGCGTACGCGGCCTCGTAAATTCCTGCCTACCCCGGGTGCGCTCGGCTCCCTCCCCCCGTATGTGAACCGGGGCGGGTGCGCGTATCGCTGACGACGTTTGATCCGGCGGAGTCAGCGATGGTAATCCCTCGTCCCCCGTAGGCTGCGCGTATTGCAGCCAATTATCGATTCGATTATCGGTGTCCGCGACGTCCTGGGCTATATCACTATCTCGATCTGTTTCCTCGCGAATGGTAGCTACATCTATCGCTAATCTCTTCTTAACCAGCTCGGCTTCGAGTCGCAATTCCTGGCGGCGTATCGCGGCGAGGCGCTCCTCAGCATGTAATTCTGCTTGCCTAATGCGCAGTACAGCACTAGCGGTGGATTGGCGCGATCGTACGGATTGGACGGGCGACCTACTATTTATCCTATCAACGGCGGGCGCGGGCGCTGGGATGGCGGTCGCGGCGGCGGCTGACGTTATAGCATCCATCGTAGTGTTCTCGGCTGTCGGCGCGTTCGTAGGCACTGTTGCAGGAACTGGTACAGACGCGGGAATCGTAACGCGGGGGTTAGCGCGTGATAATATTGTCGCGCGGGACGACGGTGACGCGGGGGGTTCTTCAAACACGCGGGCTTGCGTATCTTCGTTCTTCTGGCTTCTTGTAGTCGGCATCCTTCCTCCTCGTTTGGCACCCTAGCTCTATCAATGCCCTAGCGGCCCTATCAGACCTACCGGAGGGCCCTATGAGAGGGATATGCTCCGGCAGGGATGGAAAATGTGCAGGAATGGAAAGGTGGGGACTACCCTGCAGAGAACTACACGCGGTACGAGGTGCTCAGCAACCGGTGGGAACGACCGGTTGCCTCGGCAGTGCCTACAGTCCGGCCCTCGCAACGTGCGCAGCCTTACAGGCGCAGTAGTGCTGTTCAACCACGTTTGGTTGGCGACACCGCACAATATGTCGCACCGCCTTGAAACGGCGTTAACTCAGGCACGCACCTTTGACACCGTTAGGTGGCACGTACCTGAGCCGCGGTCCACCCGCTTAAAAGGTTCTTGACGCGACGGCGTAAAGGACCCGTGGATCCCTCTCTGCAGCTCGACACGACGGCTTGACTCGACGGCTTGACACGACGGCTTGACACGACGCTGGCGGCTCGAAGTTCCCGACGTGGCGACAATCCTAAGCACCTACTGGGTCGGACTTGCTGCGTTCCTGTGTTCCTTTTCCCTCTTCAGAATAGGTATTCTTCGTAACGTGACTTGCTGCGTTCCTTTTCCCACTTGAAGCGTTCCTTTTCAATCTTGAAAATAGGTTTCTTCGAAACGTAACTTGCCGCGTTCCTATTCTTACTTGCAGCGTTCCTGTTCGAGCTTGAAGCGTTCCCTTCTTCAATCTTCGACACCCAACTGTATTTCTTCACGTCTCCCCAAAGACGCACAATAAGCCGCTCGATATTCCTTACCAAAGGACCAATATCCGGCTCTCGAAGGACCAAAGTTCCTCTGTAGGGGGCAGAGGATGTAAATAATTACACAACACAATGGTCACGCTTGAAAGGCCTCAGCCAATTTATTTAACACGTATAAAAATACAGACTTCACATAACACGTGTAAATACTTTCACATAATCGAGTCCTTTACGTACATACGCGTGACGCTAACTCACAAATAGTTCACAGTTACTTTACAATACTTCACTGACTCTAATACGTTAGATAACTTAGGAAATCTGGAAATCTAGGGCCGCTCCAGGAGCGTAGGGTGCCAAGACAAACTGTCGCAGTGACGCTTCGAGTCGAACTGCAGAGAGAGAACGTCGTCTTCAAGGAAAGTGCAGCTTAAGTACTTTTTCAGCCGGTCGCAAGTCGTGGGAGAGAGTCCCTTTCCCTCTAGTCTATTCCCTAATCCTGTTGAGGCCGGCTGACGTTCACCTCCCGACCCCCCGCATACGGCAAGCACACCATTGGTCATCAATAGTGGCGTGATTTTCTCCGTTGTAATCTACCAATAGAAACCCAGATTATTCTTAACGGTTTTTCTGCGCTATTTACTTCTAAGAACCGCATTATGTACTTCTAAGAACTCAGTACATAGCCTTATATACTATCCCAGTAGCTGATTGGACAATAGTCTGGCCTCTGATAGGCTTGCTCTCTATTATGTACAGCGCTTATGTACATACATTACGCGTCTGTGAATGACGTAATGTTGATTATATTTAGTGATTCTAAATTACATGCTCGTGTCCGTAACAGAGATGTTAGCAAACCGTAGGGGTCCAGCAGGGTCGAAGCCTACTGGGGCCATAGTTTCGTTTCTGAGAGGAAAGCTTGGGGTTCTGAAATGCAAGGTAAAGAAGGAACATAGAAGTGCGTTTTAGTCATTAAAAGTCTGACACGCCCTCGCGCTACACCCTAGGGCGGGAGAATTCATTAGATGATTTCCCACATAAAAAAAAGACAACTCTACTCCAGTAGACAACGTATTTTTAACCGACTTCAAAAAAAAGGAGGAGGTTATCAATTCGGTTGTATTTTTTTTTTTTTTTTTTTTATCATCATTATTTTTTTTTTTTTTTTTTTTTTATGTTTGTTACCTCAGAACTCCGTCGTTTATGGACCGATTTGCAAAATTTTTTTTTCCCTTTATAGGATATGCTTCCAGATTGGTCCCATTTTTTTCAAAATCCAGTTCTGATGATGGAATCTATGAGGAATCGAGGGAACTCCTCAAAAATTATAGGCAACCCTATGGTAATTTTAGTATTTTCATCAAGAACTTAAGCATTTACAGTCAAAAAGTAACATTTGATGAAGTGGAACTGATGAAGAAGACCAGAAATGGTCAACGGAACTTCATACTCAAATAGATATCACAATGAAGATATAGTTAAGCCACTATGACAATACAAATAAATGAATGATTCTGAATAGTTACGTTGAAAATGGTATCATCGAAGTGATCTGATGATGATGATGGAGCCGGAAGGTAGGCACTGGAACTCCGTAATTAATCAATGTAACCTAGCCGTGTTTGGACTTATTAGAATTGTCATGGTTAGCACTTTGGCTATAAGGTACTATCGAACTGATCTGATGATGGAGCCGGAAGGTAGGCACAGGAACTCCGTAATTAATCAATGTATCCTAGCCGTGTTTGGGCTTATTAGAATTGTCGTGAGATGCTCTTTGGCTATAAGGTACTATCGAACTGATCTGATGATGGAGCCGGAAGGAGGAAGGTAGACACAGGAATTTTATAATAAAACAATGTAACCTAGCAGTATTTGGGTTAATTGGAATTGTCATGAGAAATAGGCACTCTGTTTATAAGTGTATCGCAACTAAAAAGTGTGAAATAAAAACTTTTTAGAAAAAAAAAATAACCGACTTCACTAAAAAAACACTAAAAGGATCAAAATAACTTTAATTTCGGAAGTCGGTGTTAAATAAGAAACAAACAATACCGAGAAACACCGACTTCCGAAATTAAAGTTATTTTGATCCTTTTAGTGTTTTTTTAGTGAAGTCGGTTATTTTTTTTTTCTAAAAAGTTTTTATTAGGATCCTATACCTACGCCGGCAAAAACGGAACCCTTGTAGGATTACTTTGTAGTCTGTCTGTCTAAAATACAGCAATCTGTCGTGCCATGTGTGAACCGGGCATCACTGTGCTGCACCATAGACACTAGACAGAACACAGTTGTCTAAGACCAAGGATGTCGGACGGCTTAGTGTGTGGTTGTCTATTGTCTATTGCACCGGGACGAGACAAAGATAACATAAATATAAACAAATATATTAGAAAAACAAATACAATATATAAATCCAAGTTGTGCGTCGCATCTAGGCAAAAATAGGTTGTTGCTCAGCTTATACCGTGACGCTGGGCAAATCTATGATGCTGATATTCAGCAATCACAGTTCTAGTGACACTTTGGCGTGTGAGTAACTAAGAGATAAGACTGACTGGCAGAGAACGCCTATGTACCAAGGTACCACTACTGTACATGAAGTTTAAATAAATAAATAAATAAGATAAGAGAGAAATAGGATACTTTTCACACCGTCAGTAGAGGCACGTTCCAGTGACATAGATGTCAAATTCCATAGAGACGAAACCACAGACAAAGACTAGTTTAAACCGTATTTAATGTACCTACGCATCGGTGTCGGACTTGGCTCCGTCGGACATCAAAGTGCAGACTACAATATCATATAAATCACTCGCGTATCCGTTACATGTGGCACTGTAATGGCGCCAAGCTGAAGATCTGAGTCTCCACATGACATGTGACCTAAAGTTTATAACATAGCCCCACATTTAGCGAAAGCAGTTTTATTTCTCGGTTGCGAAAATCTAATGGGAGATAGTGTCAGACTTTTACTGACTAAAAACCCACTCCTATTCCTTCGTTGCCATTGTTCCAGGGCCCCGGGGATCTCTTACGCATCACCCGTGGTCCCAGTAGGCTTCGACCCTGCTGGGCCCCTACGGTTGCTGACATCTCCTTGAGGCGCGCGTGGAACACTACGCGCAGTCAACGACTTGGGCTCAGTCCGGACGGTTACCGGACGGTCGGACGGCGAGCCACCCATTGCTCGCCGTCCGCAAGCCAGCGCCTACGGTGGCTGGAAATCGGGATCGGGATCCCGGCGGCTGGGGCGTGAGGACCGTTTTCTCGCGCGTGCGGCCGCCTCCTGTGCTAGCATTACTGCTTCGCAGAAGGGGGCAACTGCCTGCCACTCCTCCTCACTTCGGACCATGGCCTGTACGCGCGGCCCGGCGCCAAAGATCGCTGTTGCCGATAGCCCCCACGAGGACACGGCGGTGCTCTTCCCAAGCGGGGCACACCTCTACCGTGTGCTCCACCGTGTCCTCCGGGCGGTCCACACAACGGTGACACCCAGGCGTTTCTTCCGCACGAATCCGGTGCAGGAACCTCCCGAACTTACCATGTCCGGTGAGAACCTGCATCATGCGGAAGGTAAGGACGCCATGTTGTCTTTCCAGCCACTCCTCAAAGAGGGGACTTACCGCCATAATTGTGGCGCGCCCAGCACTGCCATTCCATCATCAACCTCTAAGGGCTGAAACTACTTAAAGCGGACGGCGCGGCTCCATACAAAAGTGCAGTTACGCAGTTTCATTTTGACAAGTTTTTGACATTGATTATAGCCGAACCTTTTTGAGGTACGGCAATTTCTCTTTAATATTTCAAAATATCCGCAATTTAGGATATCCGCAGGAGAACCAAGGTCTCCGACATAGCACGAAGAATCGCCAAACTTAAGTGGCAATGGGCAGGGCACATTGCTCGCAGAACGGATGGCCTTTGGGGCCGAAAGGTTCTGAAATGGCGACCACGTACCGGAAGACGTTGGAAGGCCTCCTACAAGACGGACTGATAGACGCACAGGACCGTTCATTGTGGCGACACTTGGGGGAGGTCTATGTCCAACAGTGGACATCTGTCGGCTATGAAATGATGATGATGTCAAAATGGTCGATTACGTTGACCATTTCGTACTATGACGTATTACTATCCAATATTTAAAAGAAAAACTGGCCCTAAGATTTAAAAGCCAGTTTTGTTTGTTTTAATTGTGAGCGGTAATAAAGAACGAAAAGACAAAGTGGACAATAACACGACGCGTTCTTATATTGTTCAAATACGTCGGCTTTACAATGGACGTTTACGAGGCTAACAAAATAATGATGACATTTCTACAAACACCAAATCCATATGTTTTGCATTCGGCTATTATCCAACATTTTAACTCCACCACCTGCTGTAGTATGTCACTCTGAAACACCCACTACAAGAAAAATGGACATTTAAATGACATTTTAGCAAATCCCGCTTTGGAATCCCCAACCACACCGAACAACTATCCTTTCCAACCTTCCAAAACAATACCATCCATTGCTTCTTTCGTTAAAACGCTTCGTAAACTCAACAGTTATAAAAACGCAATGTATACTGCAGAACTGTCAAAAGGAATTCCATCGCCAAAGCATAGTGATGTAGCATCGTACATCTTACTGTGGCCGTGAAATTAAGAAAAAAAAAGTCTTTTACAAAGATGTGATACATCCATCATTTTGTCGATGTGTGTGGCCGTTTGTAAGTGTGTGTGTGCATAGAGTAAGGAAGATGTAGATAGGATAGAGTTTTGTTATTTTTGTGTTAAGATAATAGTCTTATGTTTAGCTAGGATTATTTTGGACATTGGCCCTTTTGCCGTGGCCGTCTTTTTTATACAATAAAATCTCTTATTGGGAATGGAGTTGGAGACTGGCCCGCACTTGCCGAAGACGGAGGCCTTTGAGCTGTAACGGGTGAAAATATACTAAAAAGAACTGTGATTGGCAAAGATGAAACTCATGTATAATCATATCATCTCATGTAGCATATTTCGTAGCTCAAAACTCATTCACAAAAGGGTGAAAAAAATATTTTCAATACTTACTCGAAAACCGCTAAGAGCGGTTTTCGACCCCTACCGCTTTTATTCACCCAATTTACTGTTTTCCGCATTAGTGCGGAAAAGAGCGCGAGCCCCGCCACAAGATAGATTATTATTATTACTAAAGTAAAGAGTATAATGTGGTTAAAAAAAAATATCTTGTCACGTTCCTATAGAAAAATTTTGATATAAACTTGATAAGTGTGGTTCATTAAGAAGATTCAAATTTATTATTAAAACTAGAACGGCTCTTAGATTAAATACGTCATTTAAACACACGATAGTTCAAAGAGATCTGGCGCATCTCCAATAAACTCTTACCAAGAAAATACACAAATTAATTACCCAGAAAAACATTAATATCCCGGAAATTCTGACATACCTTCAAGATGCGCGGTACCAGGAATGCATAGACTTAATGCAGTTTCCTAACTTCTCATTAAAAGGCATATGTTCAGTAGCGAACCCATTAGATTCTATTTCCAATCCGTCTTTATCCGATTATAAACACACGCCAAATCACAAATCACTTCTATATTATTTCATAATCTTAGCCAAGTCTACATATCTACACTCAATTTGGAATTCACTACTACTAATCGATTTGTACATCTATCTCTGTCTTACATGCACTGCATTCTAAAGTGTGATAGAGTAGGCATGTTTCAAAGATGGATGATACAGTTCGATGTCTGTCTCTTTCTTGCATATAGGTTAGTGTACCGTGTGAGTGGGATAGAGAACACGTGCGCCAGAGTTTAATAATAGCCGGCAAAGATCAATGATCTATAAAATTGATGTTTTATAATAGTGTTGTGACTGCGTCGGCTGGCGGATAGATATACGAGTGCAATAATTATTACTTCCGCGTGTATTCGGATCACGTGATCGCGTGAGGTTCGAATCTTTAAGTTTGATATTGTCTCGTGTTGCGTGTGAGTAGTGGAATATTAATTGTAAGCGATAACTTACAATTTATTTAGTGTTTTAATATATGTATAATTATATATTTTTATATTGATATTATAGCGATGGACGATGCCTTAGACATTCTCTACCAATTCAATTAAACACCATGTTTTTACATTATTTTATTTCATAATAACTTTCAACCCCTTTAACCGCTTGCGTCTGAGTGTTTTCGTATCCTATTCGCCAAAGTCATGTGTTTGCGACTGGATACTCTATCTCGTTTAGCTCATCAATCCCCATAGGTGACAGAAGAGCTGACGAGATGGAATATTTGGTCGTGGATGTGCGACCCTGGCGAAATAAACACGAAAGTGTTTGTCGGATATATAATTATGATATAGGTAGTTAAGATGTTAAATATCCTTAATATTTAGAAAAATATCGTATCTAGTAAACAAACTAGGTATATGAAATTAATTTTCAGTGGTTTTGACTTGTCTATAATATTAACCACATTGCGATAATGTGAGCGGATACAATTACGCAAGGCCGTTGTTTTTACTGATTAATAAAAAAAACTTCTGACTTGAGTTTTTATTTTGTCTTGAGGCGCGATTTGATTCACTTTTGATTTTGTATTTTTTTAACTACAACACGGTAAGTACATTAACTTGCGTCTTTTTCTCATGAGATATTAAGCAGAAACTATAGACTGCTGCTTGATAAGGATTTTTACAAACTTTTTTGTAAACCTCTAAATACACGCTTGCTGTTTGTTCAGTATCACTAGTGATAGCGTGACGAGTGATAGGACAGAATAGATGAAAAAAACGTGTTGCGCCGACCCCAAATGAAACGGGACAAGGGCAGGAAGATGATGATGATGATGATGACTCAGCCGCATAATGTTCCCACTGCTGGGACTCTGGCTTCCTCTCTAGAGGAAAGATTGGGCTGTAATCCAGCACGCGGGCCTAGTGCGGGTTGGTGGATGTCTCATGTCTTTGAATTTTTCGATTCTAGGACTTGCCACATTCGTCATGAAGGTTCTCTTGTTTTCTCACGATAATTTTCTGTACCACATTAAGCAATACACCTGCTTGGGTTTGAAGCCAAGACATACAACTCAGTCGGGGCCGATACCACTAGGCCACCAAATGCTCCAAAACCTAAAAAAATAAAACCTAGTGTACCGCCGCTTTTCTCTGTTCGCGATAAATTGAAAAGCTACTGAACGTATTTTCATGCAGTTAACACCAATAGACAGAGTGATTCATGAGGACGGTTTAATTGTATAATATATGCATAGCATAGTAGAAAAAAGACGGGAATTTCAAAGATTTCCAACACTTCAACATAAAAAGCTTGTAACTCAATAACGCTAAAAACAGCTAATCGAACTATTGCAAACTATGCCCTGAATTAACACGTAGATACTGGATTGTAGAGGCTACAAAATAGTCCACCGGTGTCGGGAGCAGGGTCCAAGCTACCAGCGGTTAGAGCTCCAGAGACAGGAACCTCCTCACAATACGAGTCATATCGAAGAGTACTGCTTTCTGTATCAGTCACTTAATCCAACCGCGCAACGACAGCGTCATAAATGATTATTATTATTATGGGTCAATATATCTTTGAACCCTGGGGTCCTGGACCTTTGAATGGTGTACGAGGAGTCAAAACGAACTAGCAAAGGCCCGTTAGATGCTTTTAATTGGACGTAGTACCAACCGACGATTATCCTTGTACGCGCTATGTTAATGCAACTAAAGATAACCCCCGGTTGCTGGGAAATTTTTGGGACATATGGAAAACTAAGATATAGGGCTATAATTGGACTAGTTATCAGGAACTATGTTTAGACTTTGGCTCCTGCCCGAACAATTATTATTATAGCAACACCATCAAAATAATTGCACTCTTATGTCATCTCTTCAACCAGGCACTCAGAAATCTCGGAGCAATCAGATAGTTATCCGACATGGAATGTTTATTTTTAGATCAGACGATGCATTAGCGAAAATGTAGCAAGTAACATTTGTATCGGAACTTGTAATGTAACGTCAATCAATGATTGAGTGGATGACGTTTGTAGGTTAGCATAGAGAAGTTAAGTAATATGATTATGATTTCATAATATTGTTTAATTTTATGTACTTTTCTAAGTTTATCTAGAACATTACTGACACCCCATGCGTCGGAGAGCACGTAAAGCTGTCGGTCCCGGTTGTCATTCGTAGATCTTTAGTAGTCGTAATAAGTAGTCAAACGCCAGAAAGTCTGACCGTCAGTCTATTCAAGGAGTATCGTGCAACTGGATTGTGCAGGACTGTTATGCAGGCGCTCCATGTAAAACACGGGTATTCAGCCGCATCTAGTTAGACTGGACGCCAACCCTACGCTAGTTGGGAAGAGGCTAGAGAGACGATGAATATTGGTTTGAAACGAATTTTAGCCTTTTTTTTTATTCTTGATAGGTTCGCGCTTGACCGCTATCTCGCCTGATGGAAAGCGAATCTGTAATTAGTAAAAACTAAGTTTTGCGTCATGCAATAGGGTCAGTAAAAACATCATCATTATCATCATTTCAGCCGAAAGACGTCAACTGTTGGACATAGGCCTCCCCCAAATATCGCCACAATGACCGGTCAGAAAAACATACATACATATTCAGCCTTTTAATGTTCCCACTGCTGGGACTCAGGCCTCCTCTCTCTAGGAGAGGGAATGGACCGTAATCCACCACGCGGGCCCAGTGCGGGTTGGTGGATGTCACATGTCTTCGAATTTTTGGTTCTAGGACATGCCGGTTTCCTCACGATGTTTTCCTTCACCGTTTTGAGAGCAGTGGTGATGAAATAAATTACACAAAGTAATGCGCCTGGCTGGGTTTGAACCCGCGACCAACAATTCGTAAGTCGGGGCCGTTACCACTCGGCCACCACTGCTCACTCGAAAAACATACTTTAACAAAAAAGGTATGTAAATAGTGCATCAATTAGTGGTGTAATCTTTATTGAAATTTCTTACCAAATTATCACTAAAATAGTAAACTTAAACTAGTAATGTTAATTAGTTAATTCTATTTGAAATATCTATTATTTATTTATTGTCCACACCTACCACAGTGTTGTCTTTTTTAACCCAAAGGTTGACTGGTAGAGAATGCTTTGTTGCGTTAAATCCACCTATGTACCACTACTGTACATGTAGTTTAAATAAATAAGTATCAACAAAAAAAAAAAAACAAAAAAAAAATATCCGCTTTTCATATCCGAAAAAGAGCCGCGTGTCCCCTCCCTAGTTTTCCATCAAGCGCGAAGACGGACGGACGGATGTAGTCGGATATAAAACTCGTCTAGCTCTAAAATAACCGAGATTCATTCGGAGACGTGCCATCAACCATCAGCTTGGATCCGCAGACATTATCTTGTAGTGCTCACGCTCGGATATTTTACGTGGTAACTTTTAAAATACTAATGTCTTTTTAAAAAAAACCGGGCAAGTGCGAGTCGGACTTGCGTACTGAGGATTCCGTACAAACTTACCTATGAAAATAGTACAATTCACAAATAGAGTCTTAAAGATTTTTCCGAATCGCAAAAAAGATTTTTTTTTGTGACGTAACTACAAAATTACAGTTTTCATATTTTTTCCTATACTTGTGCTATGAGACCTTGCTTCATGCCAAATTTCTAGATTCTAGGTCAACGGGAAGTACCTTATAAATTTTGATTCCCTTGAGAGTTTCGAAATGTACGTTTTTTTGACATAAACAGCCTAATCTTTTTTCCCGCTAACTTAGAAGTTTGATTTATTCAGACCTGACTTAATTTCAACTCAATACCTCCACGCTTTCTCGAGTTGGCAGGCATTTTTGCTGAACTGGACCTATTTGGTGCAGGCGCGAGACACAATGTTAGTTATTTTATTTTATTATTTTTTTTTATCTTAAATGTTTACATGTTGTTTCTGCATTGTGTGTATCTGTGTACGTGTGCCAAATAAATATTTTTCTTTCTTTCTTTCTTTTCTTAGATAAGGGGTCTTGACAGACAGACAGACGGACGGACAACAAAGTGATCCTATAAGGGTTCTGTTTTTTCTTTTTGAGGTACGGAACCCTAGAAATGCCTTATTTACCGACCTATAATAATGTAAAATCCAGAAATACTAGAAACGACCCACTTCCACCACTAGAACTTATTGTATTTCGCATAAAGGCCTACATTGAGGAACAGTTGGAGCGAAGCCGCGATCAATGCCTTCCACATCTATTGATACTCAATGGCGGCGCTCTACAGCTGTATTGATACTCAGAGTAGTGGAGCTTTCAAGTCGCTTTGTTTGAGAAGTAGGTCTGATGGAGGCAATATTTTTAGAATAGAAAATAGTAGAAATGGTTGCCTACAAGCTCAGACCAATAAGAAAATGATTAGGAATTTCTTAGCCTTTGTTCCCGTTTCATGGCAATGGATTTCAGAAATTGGAAACATTTATTTCAAATCGACCATTTACAGGTACTTTTGAAAGGTCAAAAAGTCGGTCAGTCAAAAAAAAGGGAAGCTGAATTGCACGTTCAAAAGCGTAGATCTCTATGGAGAAGAAAATGCCAGAAACTCCATGCACTCTTTTCTATATAGATATATAAAAGGAGAAACTGACTGACTGACATATCAACGCACAGCCGAAACTACTGGGACTAGGAGCGTAAATTGACTGACTGACATATCAACGCACAGCCGAAACTACTGGGACTAGGAGCGTAAACTGACTGACTGACATATCAACGCACAGCCGAAACTACTGGGACTAGGAGCGTAAACTGACTGACTGACATATCAACGCACAGCCGAAACTACTGGGACTAGGAGCGTAAACTGACTGACTGACATATCAACGCACAGCCGAAACTACTGGGACTAGGAGCGTAAAATTTTGCACAAGGTTTCACGTTCTAGGACCTCGGGTTTTCTTTTCAGGAATTTCTCGTGGCCCTAGTGGGCATCGGCCCTACTATAGTACATTTTGCTACCAGTGTTGTCACTGCAGCCCTCGGCTCCATATTCCATCCACCGTCGCCTACGGCTCGTGCGAATTCCGCCTCGCTCGCAATTACAAATTTGCACGTGTAGCAAACGACTTTTTTCAATACACTTACGAAATGAATAAACGGGGGTTGACCGGCGACTCGAGGGGGTCGACGCGCGCCCAGCCTGATACGATAAATATGTGGCAGGCCTCCCCTGCCACAATGTGCACGCGCATTTTTCTGCACTAGTGCGGAAAACAGTCCATTGCGTGCCTAAAAGCGGGTTTTCGAGTAAGTGTATTGAAAAATCCCTTTTTGAAACGGTTTTGCTGATGTCTCTTTATGGCACACGTGGAACACTGCGCCGTCGACGAGCTCAGTCCAGACGGCAGGAAGGTGAGCAACCGAATCAAAACTATTGAATCCACAGACCACTAGACCAACCAGCCTATAAACTAGTCTACTTTTACCAGGGTAGCAGCTTTACTAAGAACATCTATACTCCGTTCCCAATAGCTGTAGAACTCAGTTGCGTAGCTAGTCCCAAAGGGGCCCCATATAAAAAGTTATCGTGGTTTTATTTCTTTTTTTACAACGAGGCCTGACTAGCATAGGGACATGACACGGAGTCGCGAGGCCACGCCAGAGGTGACTAGACTAACTGGATAGATTCCGTCTAAGTATGTCATTATTTAAGACTGAGACCGATGACGTTGTTTATTGGAGTATTCGGGATAGAAGAGAGGTTAAGTTTTTATTATGATCATTATGTAGAGAATGCTAAAATGAACGGAATGAACTATAAATATGCAACATCCTATATTTTAGTAATTATTCATTAACTACGCACCTCTCACCAATAAGAGAACTGAAGGGTGTGGATAACATGTTACGAATTTTTACACGGGGCCCTTGCAGCTTGGGGGCCCCGTATCATTGATACAGCTGATACCGCGGTAGCTACACCTCTGATAGAACTGCTATTGATACTCAAGACGTCACTCCCGGCTCGAGTGTCGCATTGTGGCGCTTTGTTCGAGCGCCACTCACCTAAGTGGTGACCATGCACTGCCGCGCTGCTTATGACGCCCTGGTACCCGCTGGTGTTTTAAAGGTTACATAAATCTAGACGAATGAGAGGTTCCAGAGGGCAAACTATGTATTTTTAAGCAAAATTACGTTTTGATGAGTTTTTAAATTGATAGTCGCTGAGAGAGAAATAGTTTTCAGATTTGTTACAGAATTTGCCTTCTATCATTAGATGACCCTTTTTTGCGTAAATCATAAAATAAGTTCTCGCGCTCTGTGGGGTGCGAGAGGGATTGTCAGACTTTTGACCCAGCTCTGTCCTTCAGTTGCTTTATGCGTTAGGCCCAAAAAATCCTGTGACCCTCCCGGGCATTAGCCCTTCTGGGCCCTCATGGTTTTGGTGATTTGTCTTTGAGGCGCGCGTGGAAACTACGGCTATGACTCGGGCTTCAAAGTTATGTATTGTGTTTTATATAGGTAGGTATATAGGTAATTATTGAAGTGAAACTTCTTTATCGGGGTTGGAAAAAAATTTAGTGTAACATTTTTTCGTTACGCGTCACATTTTTCCGTTACGCGCCATCTTTTTTTTTATGTTTGTTACCTCAGAACTCCGTCGTTTATGGACCGATTTGCATTTTTTTTTTTCCCTTTATAGGATATGCTTCCAGATTGGTCCCATTTTTTTCAAAATCCAGTTCTGATGATGGGATCCATGAGGAATTGAGGGAACTCCTCAAATATTATAGGCAACCATATAGTGATTTTGATATTATCATCGAGAACTTAAGCATTTACAGTCAAAAAGTAACATTTGATGAAGTGGAACTGATGAAGAAGACCAGAAATGGTCAACGGAACTTCATACTCACTTTGATATCACAATGAAGATAGTTAAGCGACTATGACAATACGAATAAATGAATGGTTCTGAATAGTTACGTTGAAAATGGTATCATCGAAGTGATCTGATGATGATGATGGAGCCGGAAGGTAGGCACTGGAACTCAGTAATTAATCAATGTAACCTAGCCATGTTTAGACTTATTAGAATTATCATAAGATGCACTTTGGCTATAAGGTACTATCAAACTGATCTGATGATGGAGCCGGAAGGTAGGCATAGGAACTCCGTAATTAATCAATGTATCCTAGCCGTGTTTGGGCTTATTAGAATTGTCATGAGATGCACTTTGGCTATAAGGTACTATCGAACTGATCTGATGATGGAGCCGGATGGTAGGCATAGGGACCCCGTAATTAATCAATGTATCCTAGCCGTGTTTGGGCTTATTAGAATTGTCATGAGATGCACTTTGGCTATAAGGTACTATCGAATTGATCTGGTGATGGAGCCGGAAGGTGGAAGGTAGACACAGGAACTTTCTAATACAACAATGTAACCTCGCAGTGTTTTGGGTTAATTGGAATCGTCATGAGAAATAGGCACTCTGTTTATAAGTGGATCCTCAAACGTCGACAACGAGATCCGGCACTACAATTGATGGAGTTTTCGCTCGGTTACTAAATTTTGTGGAATGTAAACAATATATTTCGTATTTCAGTTACCATATGCCATTAATAACACAAATATATAATAACGACATCAATGATAGTAATAATTCTATTACAATTAATGAAATTCAATAATAATCTTTGTAGTAATAAGCTAAAATGAAATAATTGTAGAATTTGTATTTATGTCTATGATAATAAAAGCCTTTTATTAAACTTTATCTAATTTAACTTTATTTAACCAATTTCTGTAAAGTTGCATATAGTAAATTATTTTTTGAAAAATAACGTCATAAAGAAGTTTCACTTCTTACGAGTGTACGCTAGTACACGCACACATTTTTTTTATATAATATATGCTTATCTAGAGTTTGATTAATTTGTTTGTAGCAGTACACTGCAGACTACCCCCTGTATTATTTTAGTCCTTTCGATCCATCCTAAGGTTGTCTCGTAGATATCGCTGTCAGCGATAAGACCGCCATTGTACCCATAGATTTAAGTTTATGTATAAGTTGTGTTACTTTTTGGTCTATTCTATTCTATTCTCGGTCCTTCCCCCCTTGCCAAGTTAAAACCGTTTCGTTTCGATTCTCTTTTCGTCGATCGCCTCGAGTAGACCACGCCTCCGATTCCTTTGTTCTGACATCGTCTCAACGCTCAGTCACGTGGTCAGAACAAAGAAATAGGAAGCGTGGCCGACTCGAGACGATCAACAAAAAGAGAGTTGAAACGAAACGGTTGTAACTTGGCTCGGTATCTTGCCGTCCGCTAAGCCCCCCGCTTAGCGGACGGCCAGACACCAAGCCACCCATTACTATACCCATTTCTCGTCTTCCGCAAGCTCGCGCCTACGGTGCGCGGTGGCCATTTTATGATTTCCCACCTCAATAAAAAAAAAAAACCGGCCAAGTGCGAGTCGGACTCGCCCATGGAGGGTTCCGTAGCAGCAAGTAACATAATAATGGTTCACGGTGTATGTACATAATTATAAGGTTTATGTTTATGAAATTAAATGTTTTTTTTTTATATTTGAGTTGATTGAATGAAAGGTAAAATGCGGTTTACGATTTATGACGTACTAAAAAAAAACTACTGACCAGATCTCGTTCAAACCAATTTTCGTTGGCAGTTTTTATAGTAATGTACATCATATATTTTTTTTAGTTTTATCATTCTCTTATTTTAGAAGTTAGAGGGGGGGGGGGACACATTTTACCACTTTGGAAGTGTCTCTCGCGCAAACTTTTCAGTTTAGAAAAAAATGATATTAGAAACCTCAGTATCATTTTTGAAGACCTATCCATAGATACCCCACACGCATGGGTTTGATGAAAAAAAAAATTTTGAGTTTCAGTTCTAAGTATGGGGACCCCCAAAATTTATTGCTTTTTTTCTATTTTTGTATGAAAATCTTAATGCGGTTCACAGAATACATCTACTTACAAAGTTTCAACAGTATAGCTCTTATAGTTTCGGAAAAAAGTGGCTGTGACATACGGACGGACAGACGGACAGACAGACAGACAGACAGACAGACAGACAGACAGACATGACGAATCTATAAGGGTTCCGTTTTTTGCCATTTGGCTACGGAACCCTAAAAACCTACCTTCCTCATCGGAAAAAAGGAAAATAATTATGTTTACATCCGAAATCTACGAGGCTCATTATCATCATCATCTTCCTGCCCTTGTCCCGTGTTTTTTGGGGTCGGCGCAACACGTTTTTTTCTTCCATTCTGCCCTGTCACTCGTCATACTATCACTAACTTCCTTTTCTTTCATATCACTCTACCGAAATCCCGAAATCTACGAGGCTAAAATAGCCAAATAGTCTAACTAAATTCCAAGTAACTGGACAGGATCGCAGCAGTGGGCTATTAGAGTGAAGCTCAGTAATGTGATCGTACCAGCAAGTTATCTGTGTGGTATATCGGTACGTCGCTCGTCACAGTGGAGTCGTGTCTACATCTTGTAGCATAGGGTTGGCGAGCAAGAGAAATAGTCTTAGGCTTACTGTCGCGCGTAATACTTACGCGTATTCGTCATTATACGCTTGGTATACGCCTGCTCACGCCGTTGCCGTGCCGTCGAGACGACACTATCCCTAAGTAGGGATAGTGTCGTCTAAGTAGGCACTGAAATACGCACACGAACCTTAGGATCCCCGAACTCCCTTATTGATGTCCTGAAAAACCTAAGAGGCCTTATCTGTTTTTGGAGAGAGGTGGGCTGGTTGGAATAAGCCCACCTAAGGTTATGGCCGCTATGGCCCACGTACAATGGTCCACACAGGACTAAGTGCGGAAACCGTACATAAATAGATAGATAGATAGATCCCTAAGTAGGATTGGGTTGCGGAAGAAACGCCGGGTGCCACCGTTGTGTGGACCGCCCGGAGGACACGGTGAAGCATACGGTAGAGGTGTGCCCCGCCTGGGCAGAGCGTGTCCTCGTTGGGGCGATCGGCGGCCATGGTCCGGAGCGAGGAGGAGTGGCAGGCGGCCACGTCCTTCTGCGAAGCAATAATGCTAGCAAAGGAGGTGGCCGCACGCGCGAGAGAACGGCCCTCACGCTCGAGCCGCCGGGATCCCGATCCCGAAATCCAGCCACCGTAGCCCCAGCCCAAGTTGTCGACGGCGCGTAGTATTCCACGCGCGCCTCAACGAGATGTCAGCAAAACCATAGGGGCCCAGCAGGGTCGAAGCCTGCTGGGGCCATGGGTGATGCGAAAGAGAACCCCGGGGCACTGGAACGAAGGCAAAGAAGGAACAGGAGTGGGTTTTTATTCAGTAAAAGTCTGACACTATCTCACGCACCGCCCAAGAGCGGGGTATGTCATTGGATGATTTTCCCACCGAAAAAAAAAGTAGTAGGATTGGGTTAGACATATTTGCCGCATGTCAGATGAGCTATGTGCTAAAAATCCACTTATTGGGTCCCATTACACGCAAGGCGACATCGTGGCAGACCAATGCAAAGGTGGAGAGATGAACTTGACTCTTACCGACTGGCCCGCAATGGCCTACGACAGACGTGTGTGGAAGAGGGAGGCCCTCGACCAGCAGTGAGACATAATGGTCTAGTTAGAGAAATTAGGAATACAGAGAGTATTTTTGGGCCTGGAATCATGAGCGGTAAAGATCAGAGATGAAACGGATAGTGGTTTGGCCGGATACTGGCTAACGGATATTCGGTAAGCTACGAAGACGGCTGCCGCATATAGCGTTATATGACGCGATCAGTTTCATTTGCTAGAATTTATTTTTCAGCACCTGGCAGTATTGTTTACAGCGAAAGGCTATTTTCAGAAGCTGGTCTGGTATAGGAAGTCTAGTGGAGTCGCCTCTTACCAAAAAATGCGGTAAATTTGGTATTTATTCACAGTATTCGGCCGGATAGTCAATACAAGACCAGATAGTTTAACTATGCGGCTGTTACCGAATATCCGTTTCATCTCTACTAAAGACTCACAAACCACCAGGAGGCCAGAATCATCAAGAAGTATATCTCTGAAGCATACCTATATCTACATACACACACCTTGTACACACTGTAGTTTTAAGATTACCGAGAGTGTTTTAAAAAAGACAATGCTTAGACCTCCTTACGCACTGTTGCGTCTTGTCTTTAGCGAAGGTTTCTGAGTTGAGAGCACTACCTTTAACAGGAATACATAACTGATATACGTGTGTAACTACATAGGGGCCGATTGCAGATATACGAGTATAATATACTACCGGTCCCGGCAGACTGTCCTGCCCGAAAGATGGTGTTTTCATGCAGCGCCACCTACCGAGTTTAATTTTATTTTCAAACCATTCAGGAACTCACTAAAATATACAAAATTTCATCCAAATCGGTCAAGCTGTTTATGAAGATTTAGGCGACAAACACACATACAGAAGAATTATATATAAGGTGTAAAAAAATTAACTTTAAGAATTTCGAGGGGACATTGTACTCCTCATTATGAACAACTTTTACTATGGGACCAAACCTGAAATCGCGAAAAAAAAATCAGCTGTTCCCTACGTTTATGTTCGCATAACTCGTCAAAACGTATGGAGCAGCTGATTTTTTTTTCGCTATTTCAGGTTTGGTCCCATAGTAAAAGTTGTTCATAATGAGGAGTACAATGTCCCCTCGAAATTCTTAAAGTTAATTTTTTTACACCTTATATATAAAGATATCGATAAATTGCTGTCTGAAAGAGATGGGAAAAATTGACAGCTGTCAAATCGGTTGACATGTGTCAAATTCAGTGTGCCTTTGGTGATATTTGCTAAAATGTAGTCTGATCCTAACTTTCTGATTAACGATATCATAATACTTGACTAATATTGACTCAATTTTAAATAGTTCTTCATGTTAAAAAACTTACTCAAAAAAATCCCGTCGAAAACTTGACTTCGTGTTTATAGATGAAGTTGACATTTGACAGTTCCAATTTACTTCCCCCTCTCTCTTACTCCATAAGTTAGAAAGGGAAAGCAATGTTTTCCCTGCATTCACGCTATGATCTTGACAACCCTACTTCGAATTCTACAAATAAAATATCATGTAGTTCAGTTAGTTAATTGCCAAATTGGCGCGCATAGCCCACGCCTACCTATATTAAATCTAATATTTTGTTCCGAATTTACACTGCACCGACATTTTGATTGAGAAACCAATCATGCTATGCCCGCCTGGTACTTCTAAATTGTAAACAGTTGAGTCGATGAGTTTTCAAGAGTAAAATAAATGGAAATTCTCGTTTCGGTTTCAGCTATTAGTCACGTTCGGTTCAAAAATTACGGTTTTCGACTTTTAAAAGTGAAATTCAAACATTTTCGGGTATTTGTTCGTATTCACTGCGAAGTCATGTAAAGATGGAACGACCATAGATAATTGTCAAGTCATTCTAGTTAGACTTCATAGTGCTTTATTGTACACAAAACTTAGGGTGTTTTTAATACAGTGCAGATTTCATCACGCATGCGGGATTGCTCCGCACGCCCGCAAATGTCCTTTTTATACAAGTATTTATTGTAATGCGTGGAATATGCACGCGGGACGCGTTTTTTTTTGCATTCTGAAATTTTCTGCATGCATGCGTGATGAGATCCGCACGATATTAACATTTTGGCGGGATTTCTTCGAGAGAAGTTCAGTGGCTGTTTTAATTATTCGCAAATTGATTCTTAGTGGATATTGCGATGTAAAATTGGTGTAGTTTTGTATCTCAAGTGTCTGCGCAACTGGACAATATGTGGGATCATTGAAACAGGCGCGACCTCGGTAAAATGGAGCTGAGAATGTTATTGTAGTATTGACTACCACAGCGAAGCTTACCGAGAAGGCTGACTCGATACATTTGCTGCCAAATACTGCAAAAACAGTAGAATGTGTTACATCTGCGTTCTAATGAAACTTAAAGTGACTGAAAATTCTAAACTTGACTGATGCTGGTTAAATGCACAAAAGGCGCAGAGCCAAAAAAAAAAATCAATTTTAACTCATTCCCCAGTTACTTCGCCCATGATTTCCTACTTAATAGAGATACGTATAAAAGAATACGTTCTTTGAGATTATTTCCGAGTACCAGGCAGGCAGAAACTGGTAGATATACCTAAGTATCGTGGCCAGATCGTAGATTTGATAATGTGACCGGCCATTTCATCAAATAGTTGCATTTCATTTTATGAAATGGTCGGTCATAACATGAAGTGATCAATTCTAAGATCTAACCTCGACAGGTTATTAAAGAGGTTTCCAGACGATTGATAGTAAACTGTCTCCTATCAACTGCGTAATTCATAAAGCTAGATATTCTGGCTAGCACTAACTACGATCTTAATCGTAATATGAATTATTTTGACATGTCGCTCTGCCGAGTAACCCAAATTTCTTCTGAGATATATATCTGATATATTAATTAACTCCGAGATTTCGTATCCGGCGCTGATATGAACTTTGATTTTATGAAAAGATGAAAGAAGCTTTATTTATATTAAATAGTTTTAATAACCCAATTTTTTTGATGACATACGAGTACATAGTAATATATGCCTACTACGCGTAAGGTCATAAGGCAATGCATTTTTTTAGGAGAGTTGTTTTTTCTTATTGTTATTGATATATAAGTAATTTGTAAAACACTTTTAATCGATGTTTTTAAAAATCAATAATCAATTTATGATCACAAGAGGTAGGTACCAGACGCTGGATGACATTAAATTGCTGGCATGTAATTTTTTTTCTTTTCACCAAAACTGAAACCAAGGCCGTATCTTAGAGGACTATATGATATATCAATAGCAAAAAGAATTATGTCTATCAACCGTAACCAAACGAAGTTAGAGACTATTTAGTATATTGCTATAGTTTATTATCAGGCTTTATTATTCTTATATAAAATGCTTTATGTCTGATATTGTTTCCCATTGTTAAATATAGTTTTAGTTTGGTTTTTATGGTGAGTACGCATTAAATAGTGTCAATCACTATCACAACACTAACGCTTATCTTTTCGATTCGTTTTTTACTTATTTTTTTACTAGTTTTAGTGATGAAAAACTGCGAGTGTGGAAAAATTATAACAATAATAACCAATTTAATCTATTTCATCAATGGGAACCTCAAAATATTACGGATTATATTTCCATTTCATTATAATAAAACGAAAATAGGTAACGCCTGACGAAAATATACTAGCAATGCTTCTATACGTATCTTCGTTCGGTTACGGTTTAAATACCTGGTTCTTTTTGCTGTTGCTTCCTCGTATTGGCCTCTAACATATAACCTAGGTTTCATTTCTGGCGAAAAGAAAAAAATAAATCATGGCCATAGTTTGCATTGGTCTTTATAAAACTAAATCGTTTTATGCAAACTTCTGAATATTTTAGCTTAGGTACATCTCCAACACATCTCTGTGTTCCTGGTACACTAGTTATATATTCACGACCGCCTCGTTAGGAGCCAGCAGCGGTCATTTGTCAACGGTCTGGCCACAGGTGCGTTGTACACAATATTTGTACATAACATATGTATGTAGATAGATATAGTATGAGGCTTTTAGATGTATAGGAAGTGTATGTTACTATCGCAACTCATAAAGGTATGGATAGAGGCGGGTGAAATATTATTGATGAATATAAAAGTATGTACCCAGAGGTAAGAGGTAACTTACCTTTTTACAAATGTTTTAGGTATTTTTCTCCTATTTTCGAGGTATATTTTCATACAACCGAGGTATTTTTTTTACGTGATTATGATGTTAAAACATAAAATCATCTTTCTCCAGATATTTTGAACACAGCCATCTTGTGGATATTATCTAGGCTTCTATAGAAATAAAAACATAAATTTTGTGTAAAACTAATTTAGTAAAGACCTCTGGAAATCTGCTATTTTGCATTTACTCAAAAATTTTAAATGTCAAAAAAGTATAAAGTGAAGCCGTGCAAATTTAATCAAGATTCTGAATGACGTCAATTTTTTCAAAAACTTTTAAGGGTTTAAAAAAACACGTATTTCCTGGAACAAGTTTTGTAAAGCATAGCATAAGCATAATCAGCCTTTTAATGTTCCCACTGCTGGGACTCAGGCCTCCTCTATCTAGGAGAGGGAAGGAGTTTTGTAAAATATTCGAGTAAATCACGGAATTACCGAATGCTAGCAGAGTTTTTAGACGTTATCTCTCTTGTTTCGCGTTACCTTTTCGTCGAACACCGCGTTGGACTGCGTTAGATGAAGTAACAAGCTTTTAAACCATGCTCGATGTTGACGATAGGCGAGTGGAAAAGGACCCTCTTAAGGCATCATCTCATCATCATTCATCATTTCAGCCGAAAGACGTCCACTGCTGGACATAGGTCTCCCCCAAGTGTCGCCACAATGATCGGTCCTGTGCGTCTCGCATCCATCGGACTCCCGCAAGCGTTGCCAAGTCATCGGTCCACCTTGTAGGAGGACTTCGGCTTCTAGAGTCGAATCGAAAAAAAAAGATTTTTTTTGTGACATAACTACAAATTTAATGTTTTTAGATATATTACTATATCTGTGCTATAAGCAAGGTCTTATGGCAAATTTAGGATTCTGGATCAACGGAAAGTACCCTATGAATTTTGATTCCCTTGAGAGTGTCGAAATATACGTTTTTTAGCGACATAAACGGCTATCTTTTTTTTTTCGTTAACTTAGAAGTTTGATTTATTCAAAGCTTCAAGGGACTGCAAATCTGAGTATATGGTTTTAATTTCAACTCGATACCTCCACGCCTTCCCGAGATAAAGGGTCTTGATAGACGGACTACAAAGTGATCCTATAAGAGTTCCGTCTCTTCCTTTTGAGGTATGAAACCCTAAAAAACAGTGCTAACACACTCATTCTTATCAACTCAAAACACAGCCCACTTTCTATATCTGCATTTATGGTATAGTCTTAACGGATAAATTCGCGTATACAGCTGACAATGAGGCCATAAAGATGACAGATAGCTAATAACAACACTTGACATAGTGTATTTTGAAATAAACTACGGTTTTCAATTAAAAAACACCGTTAAAATGGACTATTGTTTTCATAGGAGAACTAATTGTTACTAAACTTAAAATGGCGCCATCTATTGGTGAGGTGATGTACTCTTTGACACTTATTTTTTAGGTTCGAATGAAAGATTGGTTTTTTAATTGGTTACTCTAAATGGTTGAAAATGCTTCAAATTGGCATTTAATATTAATAACTCTTGTTATTTCTTTTATCTTGTTTTAAAAGTAAGGTAAGTGAACTCTTCTCAGTTATTTATTTGCATGAAATGCGGTACAAGATGTTGAAATTCAATCTTGTGCGCCATTCCGTTATAACACAATAATGCAAATTATTTTCATTTTGACATCTGAATTTGAAATGAAATAAGAAGAGGTTTTATAAAGAAAGAAGTCTTTTATAGACAACAGTACCTATTTTGTGAATAGATAGTTCTGTAGAACCCATCTATTTAAATAAAAATCAATTTCCACATGGGTGATAGATCATCATTTCGGAACGGCTCGACCAATCTCGCAGTTCTTATTTTATGTTTCTTATTGGTTTGTACGAAAGAGTTTTTTTTATATCTACCGGAAATTACGTTGTATCCGTGCAAAGGTGGGTTGGGTCGTTAGTTGACAATAAATGGTTTTTCAACACACTTTTCGAAAACTGGCTGCTACCTCACTACTTTTGAGCACGCGATGAAGTATATTTCGCACTAGTGCGGAAAAATGTCCCGGTTAGCCCCAAGCCTCAAGAAAATCCACCTTTACACTTCGTTAAGAATCCGCGAAATGTTTCTCACAATCATATATTACGAAAAGTTTTCTTTTCGAGCAAGTGTGTTAAAAAAATACGTTTGATACACGTGGACATTTGTCATTGCAGTTTTTTGGCTCCATAATGACCTCGCCTTCGGCTCGGGCGTATACTCCGCCTCGGCTGCAATGACAACGTTTGCCCGTATCAAAGTGTACTACTGAAGCCAACAGATGGCGCTAATTCATTTATTAAATACAAATTAGTGGACACACGTCTGGACTATCGACACGTCGTTCATCACGCACAGATGCTACTAGCCGCGAGCGTACCGTCGCATGTGATCGATCGCGTTTTAAAATTAATTATAAAGGAAAGTCCTGATCATTTTGTGTATCACATTTCTGCACTGTAATGCAATATTGCAAAATAATTGAATTTGCAAACTGTGTTGGGATATGTTCGTTAATTTTATGAGATTTTTCAATAGTGCTTGTATGAGTCTGTGTTTACTGATAGCTACAACCTAGCAGCCTAGGGGTCTTTAAATTTAGGTCAAGAGTGAATAGGTTGCTTCTTGGCAAGCGTGCTTCATCGTAGACCACATTATCGTTTACCGTCAAGTAAGACAGTGGCCAAACGCGAGCCTATCAATAATAAAAAAAATCTGTCAGTATTTATTTATGTATACTTTATTGTACAACAAGATAATAAATTATACATTTGAACCTTATATTTAAAAACACACGATTGGCGGCCTTATCGCATTCCGCGATCACTTCCAGGCAACCTGGTATGGAAAGAGATTGTCTGGACATAAAATGGGGTTGCACTTGGTGCATTACGTTACGTTTCGTTTAGTATTTATCAAATACATACCACTAAAACAAAAAATATGAAAAAATCAAACAGAATCTTCTGTGTGCAAATCAATCTCGCACTTAACTTTAGTTTATTTGATAGCATATTGTGACGTTCTAGAACTAAAAAAAATAAGTGTGGCACTCGGGGACTGCCGCGGTAAATATATTGCATAGCATTTTGTATCAACTTATGCAATTATAATTATTTATTTATTTTATTTATGCAGTAAATCTTTTTCTTTGATATTAATTCAAGTTACACTTTTTGAGCGTGGTGACCGATAAGAAAACAAATTTTTTTCTTTCTTGTTTACTTCATAAATTGCTACAAGTATGTTCAGTTGTTATCATAGAACATTACTATAATCTATTATAATACAAAAAGACTATTTTGTTTGACCGAGATTTGAACTCGAGGCACCATGATAACATAGGTAGAACGCTGTACCAATGCGCCACACAGGTCAATAACGAATTTTCTAAAATGGGTGTTCGGTCTCTGTCGGCCTCCAAGCCACACCTCCGTGCCCGTCGGAGTGGGGAGCGTGTGGTATATTTTTCGTTACGGAATTTCTGGATTCGGTCCCCGCGCTCAAGGCCCGCGATAGAAGCTATGCAATAGCTTAAAAAATCACAACCGAAAACCTCCCTACCTACAGTTTCCCTCGACTGTGTCACATATTCTTGACTGTGACACACATACATATATATGCTATAACATATTCCCTACTTTATACGAGTAGGTAGCACTGAAGCCTACCCCGTACACATTAGCTCATTAATTTAGTAACGAGGCACCGTGCAAACGTGCAAGGAGTCCTTTAGTGTTTAGTAGCAGCAGCTGCAAGAGCATTGTATGCGATCGAGTGCACTGCAAGTTTTAATAGAGGCACCTTATGAGTTTATTAGGTAGAAATCTTATGAATGAAGGTGTTATTGAGAGTGGAATTTCCATTACGTAAATCCTTTGCGACTTAGCACGTTGCGGACAAAGTGTCAGGAGGTCGAGTTTCTTAGATAAGCCTTTTTTTTAGGTGGGAAATTATCCAATGACTTCTCCCATTATAGTGTCTCATTTAAAACTGAATCTTGAGTCTTTGAATCTTTGAATCTTCCAGGTACCCCGGATTTTCTTTCAGAAGCGAACTCATGGCGTCAATAAGCTTCGACCCTGCTGGGCACCTACTGTTTTGTTGACATCTCCTTGAGGCGCGCGTGGAACACTGCGTTTTTCCCGATACACACATGGCCTGTCAGGGAATTTGATTTTTGTATATTTGTAACGAATTGTGCGTCTATTCAGGCAGAATAAACATGTTTTCTTTCTTCTTTCTATTTCTTTCTTTCTTTTTTTTCGTTTATTAAACAATAACATTAATACATTCATGCTAACATGTTTACATACCAGCACAAACCATCGCGGGTTTAACAGCGGTATGTCAGAAGCGACAAACTCGGCGCCAAACATACTTTAGGCGAACAGTAGGTATACATACATAGTCCTCATTCAAAAGATACTTTCTAGATCGCATTATAATCTAGAAAGTATCTCTTCAACACTCTTGAGCAGTTTTTTATATTTATTGCCTTACTAATTTCCAGTGGTAAATCGTTCAATATAATATGGTAGCATGCATTCCCACGTCCGTGATCCGTAAACATTATTAGATTTAGGTACGATAAATGTGGGTAAGTAAGCTAAACTACGCAGCGACTGGTGCCTCTCGCATTTACGAATATTACTTATCTTATGAAGGTTTTCACATAAGACACGCAAACGTACCAGTGTTTAAATAATCCCGTGTCATTATCTTGAAATTAAGGTTTTATTCTTGTGGGTATTATCGTTCCATCGGTGACTGGGGTTCGGTCCGGACGGTTACCGGACGGCGGGACAGCGAGGTACCCATTGCTCGCCGTCCGCAAGCCCACGCCTACAGTGGTTCTTAGTTATCCTTGAAATTGTTGTTTTTTTTTTAAGATTTTCTTTAGAGAAGTTGGTATGGTCATAGGCCCTTAGTGGGTAGTCTACCAACATAACCCTTTGAATTATTGATAGGTGCAGTCGGGTAAAAAGAAAACTTATACATCTTTAATCCATACAAGGACTTCTTCCATTATTGTAAGTAAATAAAATAAATAATGCGAGAGGAAGGCCTCGTTTGTCATCTAGCACATAACCGCTTCCTGTAAACAACGGACACTGGCAAGCAGCCAAAATATTGTAGAACGAAGAGACAGCTCCGTGATTTGTTGGCGCCCTGGTCACTCGGATGTTTTTCTGATTTTGCGTGATACGACTAAGGATATCATAATTTGGCTCTGTTTATGTGCTCTAACCTTATCTTATCTTATTGTGGGGCTGGCTCTGGGCCAGAGCACTTCGACCATTCTGTACCCCTAGCCCTCCGTGCACCTCCTTCATGAGTCCCAGTATGGCCTTGATGGGACTGAGCCTATAGTCCTCTGATCTTGGGAATGGTTGCTCTAACCTTATTTACTTTCGTATTTTATTCCATCACTCTCTTGAAATGGTGGAGGAAAACATCGTGAGGTAACCAGCCTTTACATCCTTTTCTTTTGGCGGAAAATCCTATAACTCTCCTCGTACTCCATCCACTCTAGCGAGCGAGAGAGTGTCAAACTTTTACTGAATAAACCCACTTGTGATCCTTTAGTTGCTTTTTGAGTTGATATCAGCAGGAGAATCAAGGTTACTGCCCAAAAAATCACCATACTAAGTGGCAGTGGGCAGGGCAGATTGCTCGTTGAATCGAGTCGATGCGTTCGAAAGGTTCTGGAGTTCGAAGACCTGGTGAGGGTCGCGGAATTCCGATGAATGTGAGACGCACAAGGTCGGTCGTTGTAGCGAGTCTTGGGGGAGGCCTGTGTCCAAGAGTAGACATCTTTCGGCTGAAATGATGATGATGAGTATTATGAAACCCGAAAGTCAAACAACGAATTTTGTCATCCTAATGTGATTAAGAAAAAAACGCCATAGTTTCACAATAATTTGATTCTATTTATGTAGCCATACTTCCTTTCTATGTGATACGATTTAACACATTATATAACATTTCTTGTCCATCTTTCTATACTTCCGCTCGCTCATTTAGTCCTGGTACCTAAAGTAATCAATATCTTCATGTGTCGTAGTCTTAGAATCAACTAAAAATTCCTGTTGTTTTAAGCTTGATAGTTAGTTTTCTGTAGTTAGAGCAGATATACTGGGAAGAGACACTGTAAACTGGCATCATACTTAAGATTTACCTAGACACTTTTCTTTCCTAGACACTTGGCTCTAGGGCGGAGCGCGAGGGCGGAGCGCGAGGGCGGAGCGCGAGGGCGTATCAGACTTTTACTGACTAAAACCCTCTCTAAGGAATATATCCTTCTTTACCCTGCGATCCAGGGCCCCGGGTTTTCCTTTCAGAAGCGAACCCATGGCCCCAGTAGGCTTCGGCCCTGTTAGGCCCCATACTGTTTGCTGACATCTCTTTGAGTGGCAACGCGCAGTCAACGACTCGAGCTCGGTCCGGACGGTTACCGGCCAGACGGCGAGCGACCCATTGCCCGCTGACGCGCCGTGTCGGCTGTTGTCGACCCGTGTCGACGGCTGCAGTTATCTCTGCCGTTGATAATATGCCGTTCGTGTGTTTGACCTCTTATTGATATTATGTATACCTACAGTGTAACCAAGAAAAAGGTGGGAAGACATTTTTCGGGAGAGAGTTGGACCAGGGTGGATGACTATGGCTAGGAACAGGAACCTTTGGAAAGTAATGGGGGGGCCTACGCCGAAGAGGCGACAACTACTTAGATGAATAATTTAAAAATATATAGCATAATTATTGTTATAAAATAAGTAACTAAGTGTAAAGTGTAGAATTAAGTAACTCAATTAATGTAAGTAGTAGAATAAAGGCTTTTTTATTTTTTATTTTTATTTTATTTATTATACAGTGTAACTGTCTGACACTCTCTCCGTTTTCATCCAGAGTAGGAGAAGTTATATGATGATTTCCAACGTAAAAGAAACTGGGCAAGTGCGAATCGGACTCGCGCCCTGAGGGTTCCGTACAAACTACAATTCCCGAATGGAGTCTCGAAGATTTTTCCGAATTGCACAAAAGTTTTTTGTGACGTAGGTAACAACAAAATTACTGTTATCAGATTTATTCCTATACATGTGCTATAAGACCTTGCTTTATGCCATATTTCAGGATTCTGGGTCAACGGGAAGTACTTACCCTATGAATTTTGATTCCTTTGAGAGTATTAAAATATACGTTTTTTGCGACATCAACGGCCGTATCGTTTTTATTCGTTAACTTAGAAGTTTAATTTTTTCACAGCTTCAAGGGACCGTAGACCTGAGTATATAGTTGTAATTTCAACGCGATTCCTCCACGCTATTCCGAGATAAAGGGTCTTGACAGACAAACAGACAGATGGACGGACAACAAAGTGATCCTATAAGGTTTCCTTTTTTTTCCTTTTGAGGTACGAAACCCTAAAAAGATGTTTTCTAGCTAACATTAAATTACACAAAACACTTTACTACAAACAAAACAACTTACAGCTAAAATAATAAAGTGTTTTTTCTCCAATCCCGATCTACGAAGACTTTAGCAAAGCTTACAGTTCATCTCGAGATAATCAAATCAATTGAACGTAAGCTCCTTACGAGGGACTCGGAAACAAAATTGTTTGTAGTCTAACTTTTTATTCTTTGCTTGTTACAATCTTGAATTGATTTTGATTTAACACAATTTGTTTGTGTTGTTGGGTGGCGGCCGGTAGATGGCGTTGTTTTCAATTATAGGTTTTGGTATATTATTGTTGTCGTTGAAATGGTTTTTTTTTTGTATTTTAATTTGAAACGCATGTTACTAAAAGAGTTATGAGTATAAATGTGGATGGATGGAGAGTGAGAGGGTGTGTGAGAAGTGATAATGAAAGAAAAGGGAGTTACTTAGTGATAACGTGACAGGTAACAGGACAGAATGAAAGAAAAAACGTGTTACACCGACCACAAGTAACACCGCATAAGGATAAATAGATAGATGATGGTTTTATTTTTTGAGGTAGAAAAACATCTAATGACTTCTTCTGCTCTAGAGTGGAGTGGGAGGGTGTGTCAGACTTTTACTGACTAAAACTACAACTATGTTCCTTCAGTGGCTCTCTGCAGGACCTATGTTCGGTGTAGGACCTCAAGTAACCTTTTCCGAAGCCAACTTATGGCCCCAGAAGGTATCAGGCCTGCTGGGCCCCTGATGATGATGGTTAAGATTTGTATTTTGCTATCAGACTAGGCTTTTAAAATAGTAAATTATCCCACGGTATAAATAGTACATTTTGATACAAGTGGAGAACGTTTGTGTGTGTGCGACCGAGGCGGAATTTGCCGGAGTCGTAGGCGAGGGTGTTACGAGTGCTGCAGTGACAAATTTCCAGGTGTATCAAACCACGTTTTTCAATACACTTACGAAGGTATAAATAAATGGGGGTTGACGCGCGACTCGGGGGGGTCGATTAGCGCCTAGTCTAATACGACAAATTCAATAAATTGTGGCAAGGGCGAGCTCGTGCACTTTTCCGCACTAGTGCGAAAAACAGTAAATAGCATGCCTGAAAGTGGTAGGGATAAGAGCGGGTCTCCGAGTAAGTGTAAGACTGGTATTGAAAATTGAGGTCTTGCCCAGGTAGATTATTATTTCTGCTTGTGCGAAGCCGGGGTAAGGCACTAGTGTAGTAAATATGTAGATGAAAGTGTAACAAATTAATAAAATTGTATTTTCTTTTTGTTTCAGGTAAACATTTTGATTGCTCTGCAGCTAACCGGTTCGTAAGAAGTTTCTAGGTATGACCAATTTAGGATAAGAATTATTAAAACAACATAACATTAAAAGTGTGGAAAGTCCCAACGTACAGCGAGTCTCCACCCTTATATTGTTGACACCTCTACGGTTTGGACCAAGCGTTTCGCCTCGCCGTTTATATCGCGTACATCAAAGGACTGGAACAATTTGCCTGCTGCGGTCTTCCCGTCCGATTATAATTTAGGTGTCTTCAAGGCTAGAGTAAATAGGCTCTTAATAAACTAGTGCCTCACCATCAACGATTGCGGTTGCTATTAGGTGGGATCGCAGTCAAGCACTAGTTTATATTATTAATATATATATGAGAGCAGTGGTGGCCGAGTAGTAACGGCCCCGACTTACGAATTGTAGGTCGCGGGTTCAAATCCAGCCAGACGCATTACTTTGTGTAATTTATTTCATCACCACTGCTCTCAAAACGGTGAAGGAAAACATCGTGAGGAAACCGGCATGTCCTAGAACCAAAAATTCGAAGACATGTGACATCCACCAACCCGCACTGGGCTCGCGTGGTGGATTACGGCCCATCCCCTCTCCTAGAGAGAGGAGGCCTGAGTCCCAGCAGTGGGAACATTAAAAGGCTGAATATGTATATGTATGTATCCCAAGCAAGAGCTAGTTCAGTCATAAACGCCTGTACTTCATTATAATTTCTATCTCACCCTAACTTCTCAACAACCTCAAACGTCATACAATTAGGCCAGAGTATTGTCAGCAACCTGACCCATATCTATAGTGCTAACTATTGATCTCAAGTAAATGTCGCGAGTTATTCATAGTCAGGCCTACTTAGCTAAGTTTGAGAGCAAATGTGAACTTATCAGGGGTTTGTAGGCGTTTGCTTTCAGAAGATATGTCATGTGTATTTGTATTTGACAGTACGGTAAATTGAGGTGATTGGCTGCTACCACAAAATAGATAGGTAAAGAAGTCAATCTCATGTTACATGTACTTCACTTTTTATAGCTATGCTCGGCGGTCGCTAGGGTCAGCGCGTGGCGCCGAACTGTCCGAGTGCTCCGGGCGCGGTGATAAATGCCTACCTAATCTGAATTGTAAAAATATTACATGGCCACAAAATCATCTTCTCTTTCACGGCGCGGGGTCTGTTCTGTGTACGTTAAAACAAACCATCAAAATACAAGCAAATATCTACTTACCTCTCTGAAACAACTGGTAGCTTAAAAAAACGTCAATTCACTGTTTAATATTGAATTTAAACAACCGTCCACTGAACAGTTAGAATAAGGTTTTTTTTGTTGGTCCATTTTTCCACAAAAAAGTTCACAGACGCGTGTCTCAAACGGATAGCACTCGAGCTCGCATTGAGCTGAATTGAGCCGAGATAACGTGTCCGTGAGCGGTGTCTATGTGTGCGCTGCTCGAGCGCGCTTTGTATGTAGATTGACTTCTGTACCTAGCTATTTTGTACTGCTACGCTTCGTGTCGTGGATACGATTCCCTTTTAAGAGGGCCCTATCTCACTCGTCTATTGTCAACGTGAGCATGGTTTAAAAGCTTGTTGTTTCATTCAACGCAATGTTTGGTAAAAAGGCAACGCGAAAAGAGAGAGATAACGCCTAAACTCTCTGTTGGCATTCGATAATTCCGACATTAACTCGAATATTTCAAAAAACTTGTTCCAGGAAATACAGAATCTCGATTAAATGTGCAAGGTTTAGATACCTACATATTTTTTTATTTATGTGTACATTATGTATGGAGAGCCAAAGTTTACACAAAACACAGAGGTCCAGAGACAGAGGTCTTTACTGGGTTAGTTTTACACAAAATTGATTTCAATAGAAACTTAGATAATATCCACAAGATATCTATATTTCCAAAAGATCTAAAAAAAAAAAAACATCTAGAGCAAAGATGTGTAATCACTTCTTAAACGTATCTCAGGTTGGCCGCTCTTAATTTGTATGTCTACAGATAGTGGTCTGGGTATCTTTAGTATGCGAGTTTATGTTTGTGACCGCAACCTACGATACAGTAATTCTTACGCGTTTACGCGTTACCGAGATAAAGGGTCTTGATAGACAGACAGACGGACGGACAACAAAGTGATCCTATAATGGTTCCGTTTTTTCTTTTTGAGGTACGGAACCCTAAAAAATCATGTAAAAATTAAAAATTCATATTTTAGATAAATCTTTGTTATTTTTGATCCTATTACAAAGATATTTTCTCTAAGAGAAAATACAAAAACCCATGGGTTTGTTTGACACATATTTCCGTATGACAGCGATGTGGAGAAGTGCTTCGACGCCTGAGTGTATTTTGTATTTTTGTATATATGTACATAGTTAGCTATAGTATAAATACTTAGTTTGGTAAAAATTTCATCATTTCATCCGAAAGACGTCCACTGTTGGACATAGCCCTCCCCCAAGCGTCGCCACATCGACCTCACCACCGCATTCCCGCGACTCTCACCAGGTCGTCGGTTCACCTTGTGGCAGGCCGCGCATGCGTTTTCCGGTGCGTGGTCACCAATCTAGAACGTTTCGGCCCCATCGACCATCCGTTCTACGAGCAATGTGCCCTGCCACTGCCACTTACGTTGGCGATTCTTCGGACTATGTCGGCAACCTTGGTTCTCCTGCGGATATCTTCATTCCTGAGACGATCACGCAACGAAACTCCGAGCATAGCCCTTTGGGTGACTGTACGCCTTCTGATGAGGTCCATTGTAAGCGACAACGTTTCAGTGCCATATGTCATCACTGGCAACACGCACTGGTCATAGACCTCAACGAGAAGATACCGCGCAGCTTCCCGAACAAAAAAATTAAGTTAGGGTGACTGGTAATTAGTGTACGATACTTAAACACGTCATTGTGCTCATGATAACCAACAACTTTTACTATGGGAACAAACCTGAAATCGCGAAAAAAAATCAGCTGTTCAGTACATTTATGTTTGCCGAATGTACTGAACCGCTGATATTTTTTTCGCGATTTTGGCTTTGCTCCCATAATAAAAATTGTTTGTTATCATGAGCACAATCACGTGTTTAAGTATCGTACACTAATTGCCAGTCACCCTATATATCTATGTAGATTTTTAATAACTGTTGCAAATCAATAAATAAAACTGGTCACGCTGAAAAAAAAAACCATTACATTTGCCTAGCCCAACCATAAAGTTGTGAACCTTCTTAAATATTTCAGCCAGGCCATCCAGTCTTTTAAGACGCTACAATAAATCATACTACCTTAATATAACCTGCGACACGTCCCACCCATCAAAACAAAGCCACGTCTTACAAAGCCCTAAATAACTCTTTAATTTACTCCCTAAGAAATTAATAAAATGAATTACGACAAGTTTGCCTCGACCGGGAGTCGAACCGGCGGCCCTCGTAAACTGTTATTTACGAGGTAGCTGCCTGGCGGCATGCCAGACTCTTATGTGGAAGCTGTAGGTCCCAAATACTGTAGAAGTCTAGGCTTAAGTTTTAGTACCTAGCAAGTTGTGCCGGTGTTCTTGTGGCGTAAGAGAAGAAAGTTTAGCTGTAGGGATGGCGATCTGAGATCGATTAATCATTTTATAGGTCAAGAAAATAGTTTTTTATAAATCAATCTAAAACAATGGATCGATTCTTTGAATATATTTCAGATATTAGAAATCGAGATTCGATTTTTGTCTACGTAATATAACCATATAGTTATTTAAAAATGTTCCTAGCACCTATTTTCTTCAAGCCAATTAGATACTCAGTAGGTAGGTGATTTATGAGACAAAATTGTGGACCCTTTTGGGCACAGCAAAAGACAATAATATTAAGGATGAATAAGACTTATAGACTAACTTATTCTAAGTACAATTTCACATTGATTACATTATATAATAATTATTATTTTATATTATTATGCGAATAAATGAATATTGTGTATATGTCGCAGTAAGATACGGTACGGTGCTATGTTACGGTATATAATTATATACCTAGGGATATAAATATATTACGGCTTTATCTATCTTACTGCGACATATACATGTGCACTGTAGGATCATCTGTAGGTAGCTTTGTAGGACTCAGTACCAAATCACTAACCAACGGATCGATCTTTTACAATTCGATTTATTACTGCATCGATTCTTTAGACTTCGATTCCAATCGATTCAAACATCAATCTTTTTAGGGTTCCGTACCTCAAAAGGAAAAAACGGAACCCTTTTATGATCACTTTGTTGTCTGTCTGTTAAGACCTTTTATCTTGAGAACGCGTGGAGGTATCAAGTTGAAATTAAAACCTCAGTTCTATGGTCCCTTGAATTTGTGAAAAAATCAAACTTCTGAGTTAACAAAAAAAAAGATACGGCCGTTTATGTCGCAAAAAACCTATATTTCGACGCTCTCAAGGAAATCAAAATTCATAGGGTACTTCCCGTTGACCTAGAATCCTTATAATATTATTAATATTTGGCATGAAGCAAGGTCTCATAGCACAAATATAGGAAAAAATCTGAAAACTGTAAATTTGTAGTTACGTCACAAAAAAAAACTTCTTTTTTCTTCTTTCAATCTTCGTAACTCAGTTCGGGATTTGAACTGTTTTCATAGGTAAGTTTGTACGGAACCCTCAGTGCGCGAATTCCACTCGAACTTGTCCAATTATTTTTTTTCTTGATGGACTTTTAAAGAGACTTTGATCTCTGAGTTTGTTCCTTAGTGTTTCTTCTCAGCCCCCCTAGCCAAGTCACAAACGATAAACGTAAACTCTCAGTAGTCTTTAATAGATTTTCAACTTTATGTTATTGGATATAAAGTTGAAAATCTATTGAAGATTACATAGTGTTTTCGTTCGTTCCGGTCGCTATCGCTCAGTAGTCTTTAATAGATTTTCAACTTTATGCTCTTAGGTATAAAGTTGAAAATCTATTGGAGATTACTAAGCGTTCACGTTTATCGTTTGCAACTTGGCTAGGGGGCAGGGTAGTCTAGTCAAGAAACAATGTCCTTATCTAGTTTAAAATATTGATATGTGGAAGTGTTTCTTAAAACCTATTTACAAAATAAATATCATATAATAGCATAATCAGCCTTTCAATGTTCCCACTGCTGGGACTCAGGCCTCCTCTCTAGGAGAGGGAATGGGCCGTAATCCACCACGCGGGCCCAGTGTGGGTTTGTAAATGTCACATATCTTCGAATAAAAAATACTTAATACTCGCTCCACTTAGAGCGAGAGATGTCTAAGGAATGCTAATGGCAACTGAAGAAACACGGGTGGATTCTAACAGACTGAATATATTTTTCCGCCTCGAAAAAATGTCCTAACTATAAATCCAAAGGTATGACTATCATAGGCAAAAAATAGAAAAAATCTCATTATTTCTTATATTTAAAAAATCGGCTTCAGTAGTACAGTAACATTTTGTAATAAATCGCACTACTAACACAAACGCATTACATATTTACGATGCTAATTTCACATGTTCATTACTGCATTTTAATGAGAAATTTTAATTGGAAACTACGAGTACATAATAGTAGGTAATGCAATGTCTAGCTGCGTCTGATCGACGCACTTACGGAGTTATGACATCTGTTTAGATTACAAGGAGCAATTTTACCAGCCACCATAGACACAATAGGCGCGGGCTTGCGGACGTCGAGCAATGTGTAGCTCGCCGACCGTCGGGTAACCGTCCGGACCCGAGTCTGCCCCCCTAGCCAAGTTACAATCGTATCGTTCGCGCCGAACGCCTCGAGTTGGCCACGCCTCCGATTCCTTTGTTCTGACGTCATCTCAACGCTCAGTCACGTGGTCAGAACAAAGGAATCGGAGGCGTGGCCAACTCGAGGCGTTCGGCGCGAACGATACGATTGTAACTTGGCTAGGGGGGCTGAATCGTCGACGGCGCGTAGATAGTGTTCCACGCACCTCAAAGGGAGGTCAACAAAACCGTAGGGGTTCAATAGGGCCGATGCCGCTAGGGCCACGGGAAAAGGAAACCGGTGGCCCTGAAACGCAAAGAGCAATTGAAGGACACAGGTGTGGTTTTGGTCAGTAAAAGTCTGACACGCCCTCGCGCTCCATCCTAGATCGAGAGAAGTCATTATCTTATACTTATTTTGAATTAAAATCTTGTTCATGGAGTTTCTTACACTTTCTAACTCCATAGAAATTTACGCATTTCTTTGCTTAATTTTTCTGACTAGCTAAGCTAAAAGCAACTGACAATTTTTGAAATACATATATTGATTGTGGATTCAAACCCAGCCAGGCGTAATACTTTGTATAATTTAATTCATCACCACTGCTCTCAAAACGATGAAGGAAAACATCGTGAGGAAACTCGCATCACCTAGGAACAAAAAGTCGAAGATGTGTGGCACCCACGTCGTGGGTTACGGCCCATTCCCTCTCCTAGAGAGGAGGCCTGCAGTGGGAACATTATAAGGCTGAATTATGCTATGCTTCTGCTTATATACACCCTTTGAATTTTCATTTCATATTTAAATTATTATTGAAAACGGAATTCTGCAAATTATTAAACACTCGTAGTTTATTGTTTTGCGCTAAAAACTAATTTTATAGTATTTATGAAACCAGTAATTTAGCTATAAAATGAACAATTTGATTTAACTAAATTGAAATATTCGTAGAAATTGGGCACAAATAACATTATATTGCATTTTATATAAATTCAAATAAAATTCCTTGTAATAGCAAATAATATTTTAACTACATACATATTGAAATCTAGACCCACACTTCGAGTTTTTTTTTCAATTGACATTTTTTTGTTTAATTGATATTTTTACATGTATTGTTAGAAATCTTTGTAATAAATAAGTTTTCAAACCTTATTGTAAAGCCAAGGTTTTCAGGTTCAAGTAGAATTTGCCAAATAAATCATAATTCAGAAACTGGACATTTCACATACAAATATCAACGCCTACGTTGAATAATAATAAAGCTGAAAGTAAATTTTCCTTGAAGCGTAAAATTCGGAACTACTACCTACTTGGAGTCTGAGAGGACTTCAAGTAGTAGTTCGGTCTTAGTTCGGTCCTTAGTTCGGTCTTCGTTTTAATTGTTATATTTCAAGTTCTCTTTTATGTATCAGATAAAATGATTCAATATAATTTATCATAGTATTTATTAGTTTGTAATTTTAGCATATATATATTTTTTTAGGGTTCCGTACTTCAAAAGGAAAAAACGGAACCCTTATAGGATCACTTTGTTGTCCGTCCGTCCGTTTGTCTGTCTGTCAAGACCCTTTATCTCGGGAACGCGTAGAGTTATCGAGTTGAAATGAAAACTATATAGTCAAGTCTGCGGTACCTTGATGCTGTAAAAAAATCAAACTTCTAAGTTAACTAAAAAAAAAGATAGGTACGCTCGTTTATGTCGCAAAAAATGTATATTTCGCCACTCATGGAAATCAAAATTCATAGGGTAGTTCCCGTCGACCCAGAATCCTGAAATTTGGCATAAAGCAAGGTCTTATAGGACAGATATAGGAATAAATTTGAAAACAGTAACTTGCACTTTTGCGATTTGGAAAAATCTTCGAGACTCAATTCGGTAATTGAACTATTTATATAGGTAAGTTTGTACGGAACCTTCAGTGTGCGAATCCTACTCGCACTTGCTCAGTTTTTATTATTATTATAAATCACTTAGTTTAATAATACTTCATTCTATTATTAATATCTATTATTTAATTATTGTGCACACCTACCACAGTGTTGTCTCTTTTAACCCAAAGGTAGAGAATGCCTTGTTGCATTAAGTCCGCCTATCTACCACTACTGTACATGAAGTTTAAATAAATAAATAACAAGTACCAACCTAATAACAATTAAGATCAGCATAGCTACCAACCGCCTCTGTCACCCATAACATTATAATTCCACAAACAATTAGGAAATATCTCTGCTCTATAAATCACGGACTACTAAAACCATTAAAATTATTGAGTTTGACTACAATACAGGGTGTTCTAAACGGCCGCTGTCCTATACAGGGTGAGAACATAATGGAACGCTATTAATTCATTAGTTATAACTGTCGGGGGGGCGTATGAGGTGGGAGGGGGACGGTTTTGAACTTATTAGGTAAAGAAATATCGGCGTGGAAAAGAATATTCTTTCTTTCATAATATTCTTTCTTTTTTTACCTATATTCTCTGTCTCTGTGATCCGTGAGAGGAGTTTTTGGCGAGATTTTTTCAAGTGAAGTTCACTGGCTGTTTTAATTATTTGCAATTCGATTTCTAGTGGATATTGTGATGTAAAATTGGTATAGTTTTGTATCTCAAGTGTCTGCGCAACTGGACAATATGTGGGATCATTGGAAAAGGCTAGATCTCGGTAAAATGGAGCTGAGAGTGTTAAGGTAGAACACACACACACACGCTACGTTGCGTCCACGTGGGCCACGTACGCCGATCTGGGCGCGTCAATCTCCATACATTTTACATGGCAACTAGACTTGTAGGGCCACATTAGACCCAAACCACGCGACGCGACTCTACGTACAACCCAGGCGTCGCTCACGTGTGTGTCGGTCTAATGCGGTTCCCGCTTTATTGTAAGATAGATGTCAGATCCGTAATGTGGCTGACACATCCCAGGACTTCACGAGACAAATTATAGAGCTGTCCAGGTCGGACATACTTTAGTAAAAAGTCAATGTACGCGAAAATAAGAATATTGCAACTTAAAATTGAGGTAGCATTTGAGCAAACGATCGTAAGACACGAAGTTGCCTCGAAGGGTCGCCGCACACGGGCCACATGCCACAGCCATGAACGCCGCTACGAGAAGCTAGAAGTGGCCACAAAAGCAGCTGAAGCGCGTGACATCCACTTGCGGTTAGTAGCTGTTGCTTTTTTAACCCATACACTCAGTATCATAATAGACTCTGACGAAGAAGGTTTAAATGCGCGAGTGGCGTGTGACGGTGTTTTGTACAATGCGTTCCAAATAAGAATAGGATCGATTGCCAGGTAGTGACGTCACGTCATACTGTCAAATCGAAGAATTATTATGGTGATCAAAACAAGAAATTTTTAAAATTTAATTTACTTACGAACTGTGAACGAAAATAGTTTAATCAGAATCCAGTTCTTCAATTTTGCTCATCTTTGAGTTCTTCAAATTTTGCCCAATTTCTTGCGATTTGACAGTATGACGTGACGTGACAACATGGCAATCGATCCTATTCTTATTTGGAACGCATTGTATCGTCATTTATTGGCCAGTGTGGGCCACAAGAAACGAGCAGCGGCGACGACTTTTAGCGTGTGGCGGCCACTGGCGTCAATCGTGTGCGGTGAATCCATATGAGAACTAGAGAAATATGTATGTAGCCCGTGTGCGGCGACCCGAAGTGAGGATGAATGTAATAACATTCTTTAATTAAAGTCTCTCTGACTTCAACGACAGTCGTACAACTGAGCGGTGTCAAAAACCTGGTGATGTGCACTTGAGATATTAACTTTTTAATTTTTCAAGTAGACTTATCGTTCTGTCTCGTTTAACAGAAACTTGTCAGTTTAAAATTAGAAAGTTGTGAATTCTTAAGGGTCAATAAAAAAAAACTGGGCAAGTGCAAGTCGGACTCGCGCACTGAGGGTTCCGTACAAACTTACTTAAGTAAATAGTTCAATTTCCGAATGGAATCGCGAAGATTTTTCCGAATCGCAAATAAAGTTTTTTTTTGTGACGTGACAACAAATTTACTGTTTTCAAATTTATTCCTATAAATGTGCAATAAGATCTTGCTTTATGCCAAAATTCAGGATTCTGGGTCAACGGGAAGCGCCCTATGGGTAGGAACTTGTGAATTTTGAATCCCTTGAGAGTGTCGAAATATACGTTTTTTGCGACGTAAACGGCAGTATCTTTTTTTTCGTTAACTCAGAATTTTGATTTTTTATAGCTTCAAAGGATCGCAGAGAATAATTAAAACAGCCACTGAAAAACGTCAAAAACTCCAAATACACGGTTCTTATGCAGGATAGAAATGGCACCAAAAACTTACTCTTTCATAAAAGAAGTTTTAATACAATTTAATTACAATGTCACGACAATAAAATACTTCTTCATTACCGTTTCAACTCCAGTTACAAAGTAAAAGCGTCGTATTTCATTGTTTTGTGTGTATTGCCGACAGTTAACCGCTTTTCAATTCCCTGACCCCACTCACGTAAATTTTATGATTACTTAATTACTATCGAAATGGTTACTAACTACTGTCTCATTAGAAGTACGATATCGATAGACGTCGCACTTTTTTTTATTTTTGACAGGCTCACGCGTGACCACTATCTCACCTAATGGAAAACGATGATGTGGTCGACGATGGAGCACGCTTGCCTAGAAGTAACCTATTCACTCTTGACTTAGAACCTCCCAAGTTATAGCTATAAAGAAACAGACTCCGGCAGGGAATTTCACTCACATAAAGCAGGCTCGCTCGCGAGCCGCTTTCGCTCAAGGTAGGCTCCATTATCTCATGACTGCTCGCAGCAAATTGTCACTTAAGTGCAAGCTGCGCCTCTTTACAGCAGTAATCCGCCCGATCATGACTTATGCCTGTGCTATCTTCGCACACGCTAAGCCCCGTTTCCTCCATAGGATGCAGACCCTCCAAAATCGGACCCTCCGTAAAATCCTCGGTGCCCCTTATTACGTCCGAAATGAGAATCTACACTTAGATCTCAAAATCCCCACCATCCAGCAGTTCATGAAACGCCTGTGCAAGCGTTTCTTCGATACTGCTGTGAAACACCGCAACTCCCTTATCGTATCGGCCGCCCGATATGAACCCTCCCTCATCTCAAAGATTCGCCGTCCTAGGCATACTCTTGTCACCCCCGACGACCCCATTACCCTGCTCCAAGAGAGCCGTAAGGAAACCAGTACAGTTCGTAGACATTACAGACCGCCGTCATTCCGTCCTCGCCGCCGAGGCCCGCCGCGACAGACCCGTCAACGTCCTCCCCGTCCTTTGCTCGAGCCAGCCCGCGCCGCTGAGCCGTAGTTTTAAAATTCCCCGTTAATAATAATAATATCTTTGTGCGATCCAGCCCGTCCCTTGCTGCCCCCCCCCAGCGACGCCCTAAGCCGAGGTCCGTACCCCACAGGGGGTGCCCTTAGCGTGTAGTCGCTTAGTTTTAAGTTAGTTAAGTAAGCCCTGGCTGGAGGCTTTGATTCTTGAATCGAGGCCGCCACAGGCAAGACCGGTTAAGCAGCCGACAACCTCCTAGGTTGACCTGCGAGAGGCCACACACAAAAAAAAAAAAAAGAAAAAAAAAAAGGGAATTTCACTCCTTAGCTGTACTCATAATGAATATGTTCCCTGCACGTTTAGTGTGTATGGCTGGGATATCCACCATGTACCGGTGGCGCATGACTGTCCGTCTAGTATGCTCCGAAAGACTTTACTAACTATGCGGCAGGCTCTATAGTAGGTACCTATACTACCTACCGTTAATTTCTACAGACAAAGCCGCGCGTAAAGGCTAACAAAGTCAATAAATTTCCTAAAACTATCCAAGCCTATTGCAAAGCTTCCAAAAAGGCACTGCACCGCTCCAAATACCGGCATCTCCTACCATTCATCATCGCAGTAAGTACTAGGGTTGCAGAGACAATAGAGCGGTTATTCAGTGAATGGTTCACAAGATGGATGGCACAGCAGTGGTCTGTAGTTTTTGTGGTGTTGGACACTAAACGGACGAAGAAATATGTAAATGTGTTGGTTTATTGGGCTTGATAGACAAATAACAGATTTTACACCTTAATTGAAACACCAAGTTCAGAGTTAGAGTTTAAATTTTAACACTCCGGCTCGATTTTAAATTGTAACGCTCCCGCTCTTTTATTTTTATTAGTCACTACATTTTATTTTATTTTTTAAGTTAGTGGCCATTTTGATTTTTAAACAAACCCATTTGATAAACATACATTTTAATTCACTTATTTTTCTTTTTTCAAATGGTTTTGACGTTCTAAATTCAAATCATATTATTCCCTAAGGACAGAATGGCTTGCTTTAGGTGATGGTTGTATGACATATAATAGTAGATTATGTGACCAAGCAGTGTCTTTAAGTCGCGGGTGGCATGTTGAATTCCGAACGAAACGAAGGTTGTTAATTTTAATCCCGAACGACAGTGAGGGATTTATATAATTAACTCCCGAGCATCGCGAGGGAGGTAATAAAGAAACCTGAGTGAAGTGAGGAATTCAAGCCACCCAAGACAAATACAGCTTTATCCCCGTGTTGGATACTCTACTTTTTACACCATCTGTGAGATAATTAGAGAAATATAAGTATTATTTACAAGATAATCTTAACTATCACTCAACATGTTTGGAGATTTGAAACAAATAAAATTCACTATTAGATTCTAATTCGGGATTAAAATTAGCAACCTTCGTTTCGTTCGGAATTCAACATCCGCCACCCGCGGCTTAAAGACACTGCTTTATCCCCTAGTCACATAATCTACTGTATCGAACAGGTGGTGTAAAAAAGGGCATTATCAAGCAGGTGGTGTAAAAAATAAAAATTATTTATTTTATACCAATGTTTAACATAAATTTATTTATCACTAGTTGACTCGGCGAACTTCGTACCGCAGTAAGGATAACGCCATCTACTGGCATTACCAGAACAGCTTAAGCCATTTTATAATGACATTTTAATTAGAGATGGCGTTGTATTCGGTATTTTTTTTTTGTGATTTTTTTTCCAGGTTTTCTCACCGTTTAAACCTTTCCTGGACTATCTTGAATATTTCAAGACCAAAATTAGCCAAATCGGTCCAGCCGTTTCTGAGTTTCATTTATATATATACATAGATTTTTGTACGATAAAACCTGTCTTTAAGGACTGCTGTTTGGATTCAGTACGCCTGGTATAGTTATGCCCATTCATACAGAAATAAACTAACTTTGTTGCAGTCTGCATAAGTTATACAGATAAACTTGAGGACTAAAGTTAGAGGGTGCAAAAACGAGCGGAGCGAGCTTGGAGACGTTTGCACCTCGTCTCAGATATGCTAAGTTTTCTGCTAAGAGACTTGTTGTTTTTTATGTTATTGTTATATTCAAGTTATCGTATATTTTATTAACAGACAGAGGGGTGCAAGCGCACCCTCTTGCACCCCTCTCCTGGCGCCCATTTGACAAGCTTCGTTTTAAGACGAAAGCCCCAGGGTCGCCCTCTGGTACAGGCCATGGTCCGGTGCGAGAGGGAGTGGGATACGGTCGCATCCTTCTGCGAAGTAATGTTAGCGAAGGAGGGGCCGCACATGCAAGCGCGAGGGTGCGGCCCTCACGCCCCAGCCCCAATCCCGGTCCCAATTTTCGGCCACCGTAGGCGCGGGCTTGCGGACGGCGAGCAATGGGTAGCTCGCCGTCCGATCGTCTGGACCGAGCCCAAGTCGTCGACGGCACGTACTATGGAACAGTACGCGCCGTCGACGACTTGGGCTTGCGCGTCTCAAGGAGATGTCAGCAAACCGTAGGGGCCCAGCAGGGTCGAAGCCTACTGGGGCCACGGGTAGTGTGAAAGTGAAACTCGGGCCCTGGAACCAAGGCAAAGAAGGAACAGGAGTGGGTTTTTAGTCAGTAAAAGTCTGACACACTGGATGATATTCCCACCGAAAAAGAAAACGATTCTTCGTCGTGATGCATTGACGATTGCATCACTGCATACTATCCGGTGGGATCGCAGTTAAGCTCTAGTTTATATCAATAAAAAATAAAGTTTGACAAATATTTAACTTCAAATTCCTAATTCAGATATTGAAGGACAATCTCATCGCGAAAATCAACGTCAAGAACTTGAACTTGTTGAGTTATGATGTGTTTGACAGTTTGCAGAGTTGCTTTGTTCTTGTTTTGAAGTATCACAAGTACCAAGCAGTATGTTGTTAGCAGGTTTCTTTCGAGTGAAGTTCAGTGGCTATTTTAAATTTTCGCAAATTGATTGTTAGTGGATATTGTGATGTGAAATTGGTGTAGTTTTGTAACTCATATGTCTGCGCAATTGGATCATATGTGGAATCATTGAAACAGGCGCAATCTTGCTAAAATGGAGCTGAGAATATTTTTTTTGTTTAGACTACCACAGCGAAGCTTGTTGAGAACGCTGACTCGATATATTTGCTGTCTAATACTGTAAAAACATTAGAATGCGTTCTAATGAAAATCAAAGTTACTTGAAACTAACTGATTATTATAATAAATATTTAAAAACCCGAAAAAAAGAAAAAAGATGCACAAATCGTACGAAGGCAAACAAAAATATGCAAAGAAAATTTTAAGCGCAAGATTTTTTTTAATTTTGTCACTCAGTCACACAATGAAATGAAACTTCGAAAAAGGCATAGTATCGCCCTAGATTCAGGAAAGGACATACCTATTCCTCCTTTTAATCAAACACAGCACCCTCTTCTACCTCACAAATTCACATAAGATTTACATTCAATCTCCTAACTCCATCTTCTAATAAGAGATGGCGCCACTTTCAATGGCAGCGAATTTATTACTTTTTACTTGGTGCTGAAGTGAATTACCTGAATTATGGCCTACCCCCATTCGTGAAGGGGGTGAAGATACATGTATAATGTCTCTGTATGTGTGTCTGTGAGTTATTTGCGTTCCAAAGGAGCGAAGAATCGGTCGTTCTATTGAAATTTGGCAATAAGGCCTCTGCTGCGTGATAAGTTCGTATTGAATTTTGGCAATATGGCCGCCTGGTGATAATTTAGTAATATATTATTTTGAACAATGCCGTTAGGGAATGTTTTGTGGTTTCCCGCTGGGAAATGGGTTACCTACTGGCAATTTTGTTTAACGGCCTTATTAGATGGTTTAGGGTGGCCCAAATTTCTGTAAAATTTATTATGAAAGCTTGATTTAATTCTTAACATTCCATACAAAACGCGCAATACAGTCACCGATATCTTTAGTATGGTGGAAAGCACTTAGATCGTACCCACACAGACTCAGTCTTTCGGCACCATCATTCATACCCACACACACTCACACATACAGACACTCACACACACAGACACTCACCCCACACACACTCACACATCATTAACACGATTCTCAGTCACACACACAGAATCAACCACACAGTCATTTTACTTTTAATTTAATTTAGCTTTGAATTCAACCTTTTGCTTTTATTTTGTTAAATTATTTTTTTACTATGTACCTACCTAATAATATATAATTTAGTGCAATATCAGCTTACCAGCTTTAAAATTCCTATATATGGGTTTATAGTGTCCAAGTAGCAGTAGTATCATGACTGAAATAACAGCTCAATTACTAGGTAATAGGAACTGCATGATTCGGATTTATTTACTAGGTCCTGATCTCCTCCTCCTTGCGTCGTTTATCCTCAATGAGGGTCGTGTCCTCGACGAATACCTTTGTTGTGGACAATATTTCGCCATATAGTGCTATCTTTGGCGATGTGGAGGACGAAACAGACGGTCGTCTCTAGTGTGGAATGGATTTGGTTTGACCAACGCACCGGATTCCTACCTCTGGATCATTTCTCATCTATTTTCCCTGCATCACCTGATACGTAATATCGAAAAGTTATTGCTGACGGGCTCACCAAAAAGAGAGGTCTCTTTCTGGCAATGTGGCCAAAGTATTCAATGCTTCTACTGATAGCGGGTGGAGATAAATGAAAAGATAAATAAAAGTCTTTTGGCTGCCCATAGCGACTGCGATTTTCGAGGCACAGAGTCGATTGGTCTTATTCTGACATACACCACCCACTACTCAGTAACTGGGTTATCTACACGACCCGCATCAAATTTAAACTAACATAAATATTAGCAGATTTGAAGTAACGTCTCTGCGTTCGCCGCTCGATCATGTTTCTTTCGTAATATTTTATAAACACAGTTAAAATGCTGATTTACGGCGCGGATCGAGTGCCGGAGGACAGCTATGAAACGTGATACCCTTGACACCATTTCACATGTTTCAGTTATGTTATGATTTAGATCTGATGGAGTTTGATCCACTTGGGAGTTCTCATCGTGAAATCTCAAGTGGATTAACCAAAAATAAACATCTTTATATACTTAGGGCATACTGAAAGTTTCTCGATTCTGATAAATAAGACTTACGATCCATTTATGCATTTTTGCATTCGCTTAAAACACTACCTATACCAAGCAGTTGGACCAGTCTTCTTTAGGGACATCTTCAATGGCATTATGGAACGCATTCACCGCCGATTGAGGGGCCGTAAACCAGTAATCCCGTAGATCCAGAAACATTCAGTATGCCCCACGTATATAATTCTTCTGTACATGTACCTAAAAAAAAACAAAGGTTCTGGAGTGGCGACCGCGCACCGGAAGGCGCAGCGTCGGAAGCTCTCCCACAAGGTGGACCGACGACCTGGTGAGAGTCGCGGGAGTGCGGTGGATGCGAGACCCACAGGATCGGTCGTTGTGGAGACGCGCGATGTGGGGGAGGCCTATGTCCAGCAGTGGACGTCTTTCGGCTGAAATGATGATGATGATGATGACATGTACCTAACTCCTCCTAAAAGGCTTGACCAATTTGGATAAAATTTTGTGTGTACAAATATTATTTGAGTACATGGATGTTTGAAAATACAATTGGACCCAGTAGGTAACGCTGCAATTGGGTTCTCAAATTTTTTGTTCTGACGAAAAGCCAGCTTTCGGATAGGACAACGTCTGTCGGGACTCCAAATATACCTAAGTATATAAACTCACGTATTTTCCCGTGGGGATAGACGGAAGTTACAGAACACATCAAATAACTATTTCAATCAACATCATTTCAGCCGAAAGACGTCCACTTTTGGACACAGGCATGATGACCGGTCATGTACGTCTCGCATCCATCAGATTCCCGCCTTACTTCCGTCTTTTGCAATACTCTTACCGCTTTTAGACACGCAATTTGCTGTTTTTCGCACTGGTGCGGAAAAGTGCGGCAACTAACCCCGACTACAATTTATTGTATTTATCGTATCGGACTGGATGCTAAGCGTCTACCCCCTCGAGTCACCGGCCAGCCCCCGTTTGTTTATTTCTTAGTAAGTGTATGGAAAAACCTCGTTTTGATACACGTTGAAATTTGTCACTGCAGCACTCGACCCCATAACACCCTCTCCTGTCGGTCGCAATAACAAAGTGTCTCCACTTGTATCATAACGTGACGAAATACGCATGGTCTTCGAAGGTCTTGGCCCCGACCAAGGCAGCAAAAGAATACCATATGGTTTTATTCAGTAAGAGACTGCGGTCTGCCAGAGCCCTGCCCACCCCAGGGCAGAGGACATCCACGTGGACTTTCGCCAAATCCATTATAGTTGGGAAAAACTATCAGTTAAGAAAGAAGAACGAAGTAGGTGCGGCATTTTTATTGAATTGTACATATGTTCTTACAAGTTTATTTGTGTTGGACAAGCGAATTATTTGGTTTATTATCTTCTGAATTACGTTCAAAGAACGTCGTCGTCTTGGCTTATTAATTTTATGTTGTTTCTGAACTGAATTAGATTGAAAACACTCTGTGTTTTGAAATCAAAAATAATGAAACTAAGAAGAAATATCAGCCTTGTTTTATTTGGGAGCTGTCTTTGGTAATTATGACTGTCGAAATCACTTATTCCGTTAGATATCATAATTATTTTTAACTGAAAGATGTCCACCGCTGAACATAGGCGTCCATTATACTATAGGTTTTGCTGTCAGTTTTGCCACAGTATTTTTTTTGATTGACGGGAAACCTACCGTCTAATGCGATGATTGACGTTTGCACGACGAACAACTAATGGCGATAACATTCCGTCATTCATGATTGATGACACTGCATGACCGTGTAATGAACGCCATAGGCCTCCCTCAAGTATAGTCATAATGACCGCTCCAGTGCGTTACGCAACTCACGCATCCATCGGATTCCCGCGACCCTCACCAGGTCATCGGTCCGCCTTCACCAAGCGTCGCCATAGCAGAATGCCTTCTCAAATCTCTAGTGTTAAAATATGTAATATATTCTATACTCACGACTTTTTTGTCAAAATCCTGGCAGTTCTTACACTTCACAAAATTATTTCCGAAACTATGACAGATAGAAGAACGTGAGTTAGACTAAAAAAATCTTTTTCAATACTCGAAAACCCGCTCTTATCTTTGTGCCGCACTTTTAAGCACGTAATTGTATGTTTTCCGCACTAGTGCAGCAAAGTGCGCGTGCTCTCCCCGCCACAATGTTATTACATTTATCGCATCAGGCTGGGCGCGCGTCGACCCCCACGAGTCGCCGGTCAACCCCCGTTTATTCATTTCTACGTAAGTGTATTGAAAAAAGTCGTTTGATACACATGCAAATTTGACTTAAATCACTCATCACAGGAGGCACAGACATGGACCTTGAAAATACAACTCTCAGTTGTGTATAAATAAGGCGCAACAGTCTGCTTCTGTCTCTTTCTCCTCGTGTTTCGTCAAAATCATGCTATTATATATCAAGATCCGCTATTTTGATATAATTAGGAAGAGTGATAATAAACGAGGATAGTTAGCATATGTGACCTCTGATCGATGAAACCACACCAACCGTTTTGAATTCATCAAATGAAGCCGCGGAAACACTATAATACCCTAACTTTTGCGTTGAGAGTAACAAAAAGTATGGAACTAGTAAAGTCAGCGTGTTTTGTCGATAGTCGCACGTGACTGCGTTCAGTTCAGCCGCCTGGAAGACTAGATTGTGTTGTAGCTGTCCTAATATGTAGGTATGTGCACGTGATGTGGTATCCATCTTTTTTTTTGGGTTCCATACCTCAGTTGGCAAAAATGGAACCCTTATGGGATCACTTTGTTGTCCGTCCGTCTGTTAAGGCCTTTTTTCTCAAGAACGCGTGGAGGTATGAAGCTGAAATTGATATCAAATACTCAAGTCTACTACCTCTAGGAGCCCTGAAAAAATCAAACTTCTAAGTCAACGTAATCAAAAGATAAGGTCGTTTACGCTCCGTTTAGGCGCATATTTTGACACTCGCAAGGAAATCAAAACCTATATGTCACTTCTCGTTGACCTGAATTCTAAAATTTGGCAAGAAGCAAGATCTCATAGCACAAATAAAAGAAGAAGTCTGAAATCTGTAAATTTGTAATTACATTTTTGCGATTCGGGAAAATTTTTCAGACTCAATTCTGAAACCAAACTTTATTTTATTTATTTAAAAGAAATTGTAATTTTTTTTATTTAGTAGGCTGCGCTTACGTTCATTGTCGAGGGTCACCAGTTTAGAGGTAAGTTAAGTGGAACAGGTGTGTAAAGTCCCGCAAACCTCCGTTGAAAAGGGAGGATCCTCCGACCAGACGGGTGTTAAGTCTGGTGGGTAATGCCCGATAGATGATTTCGGGCTGTTCTATATGTTCTAATCGCGCGGAGAACTTTAATTGCGAGATGCAGGATTAGTTTTTATGTGACGCCATAGATGTCGCTACATATTTATTTATCAAACTTATACCATCTTAACAGCAAAACCTAATACGACATTACAACCAATACAACTATATACGAGTACATATAATTTAATAATTAACCTACCCAATTACAATAGCATGTAACCGCAAGTGCGACTCTGTTAAATTAACTCAAAGTACAAACGAAAAGGTCTGTTATAGAAACAATTTATATATTATAGGTAAGATTACAGGGAACCCTCGGTACTATGTCCAACTCGCAGTTGAACAGTTTTTTCTTAACGGTGAGAAACCATCATATAGCTTCTGCCGCTCTGGATGTAGCGAGAGGAAATATCATACTTTTACCGACTAAAACATATCTGTGTACCTTCACTTATTCTTTGCATTCCATGTTGGAATATAACAAAAACAAATCCATCCTACTTCAACACTATGATCTTTCTCTTTCTAATCAATAAATATTGTATTTAATTGGTCTGAGCCCCTCGTCAGCACTTGACTGAAATCCCTTGTATGGTTACAGTTACTTTATTCCTTTAGCCTTGCTTAGAAGCACACGTCTTATGTAATATTACTGAAACACACCTTCCAATATAAAGGATTAATAAATAGTTGCTATTCAAATCCTTAAAACCGTTTTTGCTTTGGTGTCCACCTATTAAGCCCAACACTCAAGGGCCACGCGGTGTCCCGTAATCCTAGTTACCTACTATATCTCAATTTACGATCTGCGAAAACTCAGTGTGTCAGTCTGTCTGTCCTCATATTTATGTTAAACGTTTCTGATTTCTGATTTCTGATTTCTGATTTCTGATATATTATCTTGTTGTCAGACTTACGACCACAGATAAAATGCTGAACTAGATAAACTGAAGAACTAAAAAAAGTCGTGTTTATGATCAATGATTTAACGTGCTTTCTGAGACATGGATGAGTATATAACTAGCTAGTTAGCGGCTTCGCCCGCTTAAATTTAGAAAATATGGACGGGTCCCAAGAACAAAATCGTATAAGAAATTATTTTTTTTGCCGTTTTTTAACACGCTTATATTAGCTTCACTTGTAACTATGTATGTAAGAAAATCTTGGAATCTTAATTTGACCCACTTCCCGGTCTTCGATTAGGATGAAATTTTGCACACGCTCTGAGTTCTGATGACAATACATGACTAGTTAAGAAACGTCATTGCAAATCCAATATGGCGGCCTCCCCAAGATGGCGGACTGGCTGTTTGAAATCCACCCCAATGATATGGGTATCAAATGAAAGGGTTTGCTGTCAGGAAAACGAAAAAAAATGGTCACGTGACTAAAATCCAATATGGCGGACGTCCAAGATGGCGGACAGTTTTGTAATTTTTAGTGCGTGCTAAAAGCGTGTTCTTTAGTTTTTTAAACTATTATTGTATGAGTACAATAATTAAGTATTTGAGTTAGTTACCCGGTCAATGATGCTCGTTAGCGATTGTCTTTTGCAGATGTTTTATGGCTCGGTATTTTTTGACGGCCTTCAGCTCTTGGGAGTTGAAATTTCCTCAGACCTTAACTTTGGGCGGTTCATTGAGTCCAAAGCCAAGGTAGCTGCTAGGAAACTCGGCGTACTTGCAAGGGTCCGGTGGTACTTCACACCAGGACAGCTTTTAATGTTATACAAAGCACAGGTCCGTTCGTGTGTGGAGTACTGCAGCCACAGTGGTGCTGCAAAATGCCATCTGGCAGCTTTGGACTCGGTGGAAAGGCGTGCAAAGAGGCTAATTGGTGATCCAGATCTGGTTAATTCCAATCTACAAAGTCTTGAGCACAGGCGTAAGGTAGCCAGCCTTTCGGTGTTTTACAGGATGCATTTTGAAGAGTGTACACAAGAATTGCATGACTTGATTCCACCATCTCATTTCGATCATAGGACAAGCCGACGAACGGCGAGTATCCACCCTTACGTTGTTGAAACCTCTACGGTCCGAACCAAGCGTTTCGCCTCGTCGCTTATACCGCGTACATCGAGGGACTGGAATAATTTGCCTGCTGCGGTTTTCCCGTCCGATTATAATTTGGTTCTCTTCAAGGCTAGAGTGAATAGGCTCTCAATAAATTAGTGCGCCTCACCATCAACGATTGCATTACTACTTACCATCAGGTGGGATCGCAGTCAAGCACTAGATTATACCAATTAAAAAAAAGAAAAAAGAAAAAGGTATTAAGATTATAAGTATATAGTTTATGGACTATTGGGTCTGAAATAAAGAAATTTTAATTTAATTTTTTTTAATAATAATAATAATATTCCACAACTATCACACAACGCCATCTAGTCCCAAGCTAAGCAGAGCTTATGCTATAAGTACTAGACAACTGATAAACATACTTATATATTTCTAAATACAGACAAGAGGACATCCATGTGGACTTTCGCCAAATCCATTATAGTTGGGAAAACTATCAGTTAAGAAAGAAGATCGAAGTAGATGCGGCATTTTTATTGAATTGTACATAAAATGTTATTACAAGTATATTTGTGTTGGACAAGCGAATTATTTGGTTTATTATCTTCTGAATTACGTTCAAAGAACGTCGTCGTCTTGGCTTATTAATTTTATGTTGTTTCTGAACTGAATTAGATTGAAAACACTCTGTGTTTTGAAATCTAAAATAATGAAACTAAGAAGAAATATCAGCCTTGTTTTATTTGGGAGCTGTCTTTGGTAATTATGACTGTCGAAATCACTTATTCCGTTAGATATCATAATTATTTTTAACTGAAAGATGTCCACCGCTAAACATAGGCGTCTATTACACGATAGGTTTTGCTGTCAGTTTTGCCACAGTAAATTTTTTGATTGACGGAAAACCTACCGTCTAATGCGATGACTGACGTTTGCATGACGAAAAACTAATGGCGATAACATTCCGTCATTCATGATTGATGACACTGCATGACCGTGTAATGGACGCCTTAGGCCTCCCTCAAGTATAGTCATAATGACCGCTCCAGTGCGTCTCGCATCCATCGGATTCCCGCGACCCTCACCAGGTCATCGGTCCGCCTTCACCAAGCGTCGCCATAGCAGAATGCCTTCTCAAATCTCTAGTGTTAAAATATGGTAATATATCCTATACTCACGACTTTTTTGTCAAAATCTTAGCAATTATATATCATTTTGCACAAAATTATCTCCGATAATATGACAGATAGAAGAACGTGAGTTAGACTAAAAAAATCGTTTTCAATACACTTACTCGAAAACCCGCTCTTATCTTTGTGCCGCGCTTTTAAGCACGCAATTGTATGTTTTCCGCACTAGTGCAGCAAAGTGTGCGTGCTCTCCCCGCCACAATGTTATTACATTTATCGCATCAGGCTGGGCGCGCGTCGACCCCCATGAGTCGCCGGTCAACCCCCGTTTATTCATTTCTACGTAAGTGTATTGAAAAAAGTCGTTTGAAACACGTGCAAATTTGACTTAAATCACTCATCACAGGAGGCACAGACATGGACCTTGAAAATACAACCTCTCAGTTGTGTATAAATAAGGCGCAACAGTCTGCTTCTGTCTCTTTCTCCTCGTGTTTCGTCTAAATGATTCTATATCAAGATCCGCTATTTTGATATAATTAGGAAGAGTGATAACAAACGAGGATAGTTTGCGTATGTGACATCTGATCGATTAAACCACACCAACCGTTTTGAATTCATTAAATGAAGCCGCGGGAACACTATAATACCCTAACTTTTGCGTTGAGAGTAACAAAAAGTATGGAACTAGTAAAGTCAGTGTGTTTTGTCGATAGTCGCGCGTGACTGCGTTCAGTTCAGCCGTCTGGAAGACTAGATTGTGGTGTAGCTGTCCTAATGTGTAGGTATGTGCACGTGATGTGGTATCCATCATTTTTTTTTGGGTTCCATACCTCAGTTGGCAAAAATGGAACCCTTATGGGATCACTTTGTTGTCCGTCCGTTTGTTAAAGCCTTTTTTCTCAAGAACGCGTGGAGGTATGAAGCTGAAATTGATATCAAATACAAGTCAAGTCTCCTACCTCTTGGAGCCCTGAAAAAATCAAACTTCTAAGTCAACGTAATCAAAAGATAAGGCCGTTTACGCTCCGTTTAGGCGCATATTTTGACACTCGCAAGGAAATCAAAACCTATAGGGCACTTCCCGTTGACCTAGAATCCTGAAATTTGGCAAGAAGCAAGATCTCATAGCACAAATAAAAGAAGAAGTCTGAAATCTGTAAATTTGTAATTACATTTTTGCGATTCGGGAAAATTTTTCAGACTCAATTCTGAAACCAAACTTTATTTTATTTATTTAAAAGAAATTGTTATTTTAATAATTTAAAAGACTGGGCTCACGTTTATTGTCGAAGGTCATCAGTTTAGAGGTAAGTGGAACAGGTGTGTAAAGTACCGCAAACCTCCGTTGAAAAGGGAGGATCCTCCAACCAGACGGGTGTTATGTTTGGTAGGCAACTGCCCGATAGATGATTTCGGGTTGTTCTATATGTTCTAATCGCGCGAAGAACTTTAATTGCGTGATGCAGGATTAGTTCTTATGTGACGCCATAGATATCGCTACATATTTATTTATCAAACTTATACCATGTTTACAGGAAAACCTAATGCGACAGTACAACCAATACAACTATATACGAGTACATAGAATTTATTAATTAACATACCCGATTACAACAGCATGTAACCGCAAGTGCGACTCTGTTAAATTCACTCAAAGTACAAACGAAAAGGAATAGATATTATAGAAACAATTTATATATAGGTAAGATTACAGGGAACCCTCGGTACTATGTCCAACTCGCAGTTGACCAGTTTTTTTCTTAACGGTGAGAAACCATCCCACCCATACGCACAAAACGTTTTGGGAACACATTCATTGTGCGTACAGCTAAGGAGTGGAATTCCTTGCCGGAATCTGTGCTTCCTGATGGCTACAACCCGGGGATCTTTAAGTCAAGAGTGAATAGGTTACTTCTAGATAAGCGCGCTCCATCGTCGACCGCATCGTCGCTTACCATCAGGTGAGATAGCGGTCAAGCGCGAATCTATCAAGAATAAAAAAATAAAAAACCATCACATTGCTTCTTCCGCTCTGGGTGCAGCGAGAGGAAATGTCAGACTTTTACCGACTAAAACATATCTGTGTGCCTTCAGTTATTCTTTGCATTCCATGTTGGCATATAACAAAAACAAATCCATCCTACTTTAACACTATGATCTTTCTCTTTCTAACCATTAAATATTGTAATTAATTGGTCTGAGCCCCTCGTCAGCACTTGACTGAAATTCCTAGTATGGTTACAGTTACTGTATTCCTTTAGCCTTGCTTAGAAGCACACGTCTTATGTAATATTACTGAAACACACCTTCCAATATAAAGTAAAGGATTAATAATTACACACACCGTGTTTGCTTTGGTGTCCACCTATTAACCCCAACACTCAAGGGCCACGCGGTGTCCCGCAATCCTAGTTACTATATCTCAATTTACGATCTGCGAAAACTCAGTGTGTCAGTCTGTCTGTCCTCATATTTATGTCCGCTAATAATACTTGGCCTCCACGCTCTGATCGGCTAATTAACTTTATATTATCTTGTTGTCAGACTTACGACCACAGATAAAATGCTGAACTAGATAAACTGAAGAACTAAAAAAAGTCGTGTCTATGATCATCGACTTAACATGCTTTCTGAGACATGGATGAGTATATATCCAACTAGCATCTGTTAGCGGCTTCGCCCGCTTAAATTTAGAAAATATGGACGGGTCCCAAGAACAAAATCGTATAAGAAATTATTTTTTTTGACGTTTTTTAACACGCTTTTATTAGCTTCACTTGTAACTATGTAAGAAAATCTTGGAATCTTAATTTGACCCACTTCCCGGTCTTCGATTAGGATGAAATTTTGCACACGCTCTGAGTTCTGATGACAATACATGACTAGTTAAGAAACGTCATTGCAAATCCAATATGGCGGCCTCCCCAAGATGTCGGACTGGCTGTTTGAAATCCACCCCCATGATATGGGTATCAAATGAAAGGGTTTGCTGTCAGGAAAACGAAAAAAATGGTCACGTGACTTAAATCCAATATGGCGGACGTCCAAGATGGCGGACAGTTTTGTAATTTTTAGTGCGTGCTAAAAGCGTGTTTTTTAGTTTTTTAAACTATTATTGTATGAGTACAATAATTAAGTATTTGAGTTAGTTACCCGGTCAATGATGCTCGTTAGCGATTGTCTTTTGCAGATGTTTTATTGCTCGGTATGACCGCCTTCAGCTCTTGGGAGTTGAAATTTCCTCAAACCTTAACTTTGGGCGGTTCATTGAGTCCAAAGCCAAGGTAGCTGCTAGGAAACTCTGCGTACTTGCAAAGGTCCGGCGGTACTTCACACCAGGACAGCTTCTAATGTTATACAAAGCACAGGTCCGTTCCTGTATAGAGTCCTGCAGCCACATATGGGCTGGTGCTGCAAAATGCCACCTGCCTTTGCATTCGCTTTTGACTCGGTGGAAAGGCGTGCAAAGAGGCTAATTGGTGATCCAGATCTGGTTAATTCCAATCTACAAAGTCTTGAGCACAGGCGTAAGGTAGCCAGCCTTTCGGTGTTTTACAGGATGCATTTTGAAGAGTTTGCGCAGGAATTGCATGACTTGATTCCGCCATCTCATTTCGACCATCGGACAAGCCGACGAACGGCGAGTATCCACCCTTACGTTCCATCCTTCTTTCCGCAAATTGTACCTAATTACTCCTATTTCAGTTCTCAGTATAGCTTTTAACAGAAATCTGCGTCTAGAACAAGTCTCTCTATAATTAGACGGTACCTAATTAGTCTCGTCTGGTGGCGATGTTGAATTAATGTGCGCGATACATCAAGGCGACCACCTGTCTACTCATGTCACCCTGGTACATCGAGTGAGGAAATACCTGTAGAATTAAATTAATACTTTCTGATACAAGTGGGTAAACTTTGTTATTGCAGTCAAAGTGGAAGGTGAGCGTCGTTACGGAGCCGACAGACTGCAATGAGAAATGTCCACGTGTAGCAAATGACGAACATTAAAACACTTATTCGAAAAAAAATATCAAATACTATTTCGTAATAAATTATTGTGTGTGATCGCGGATTCTTATTGGAATGACAAAGGCGATTTTCGTTGGGACTGCCCGGCGACCAACACGATTTTATCATAATGTATCAAACATTGAATAGGCTCTCTATCTCACCTGATGGAAAGCAACGATGTGGCCGAAGATGGAGCACGCTTGCCTAGAAGTAACCTGTTCACTCTTGACTTAAAGATCCCCAAGCTGTCATCATCATCATTCGATTCAATCGCATTCCCGCGACTCTCACCAGGTCGTCGGTCCACCTTGTGGGAGGCCTTCCAACGCTGCGTTTTCCGGTGCGCGGTCGCCACTTTAGAACCTTTCGGCCCCATAGGAAACACCGAGCATAGCCATTTCCATTGTCCTTTGGGTGACTGTAAGCCTTCTGATGAGGCCCATTGTAAGCGACCATGTTTCAGTGCCATATGTCATCACTGACAACACGCTCTGGTCATAGACAGTCTTGAGACACTGTGGTATATTGGACGAGAAGATACCGCGCAGCTTCCCGAACGCTGCCCAGCCGAGGCGGATTCGACGATTGACCTCTTCCTAAAAGTTAGACCTACCCAACTGGATTCTCTGTCCCCAAGTGGTAGCTATCAAGAAACACAGACCGGCAAGGAATTCAACTCCTTCTGCTGTACGCTTAATGAATGTGTTCGCAAAACGTTTAAATGGGATGTTCACCGCCGTAGCATAATCAGCCTTTTAATGTTCCCACTGCTGGGACTCAGGCCTCCTCTCTAAAAGAAGGATTGGACCATAATCCACTACGCGGGCCCAGTGCGGGTTGGTGAATATCACATGTCTTCGAATTTTTGTTTCTAAGACATGCTGGTTCCTCACGATGTTTTCCTTCACCGTTTTGAAAGCAGTGGTGATGAAATAAATTACACAAAGTAATGCGCCTGGCTGGGTTTGAACCCGCGACCTACAACACGTAAGTCGGGGCCGTTACTACTCGGCCACCACACACTCCTACCGCCGTAGGCTTAATTTTTATTCCAACCCTTGTACAATATGTTTGCAATGAACAGATTTGATTTGATTAGAAGCAAAATGAAATAAACATATCCACGTCCCAACTCTAGCTGATCCGTTAATTAAAGTTCGTATTGATCAACTCACGCGCCGATATTAATAGCGGACGATGACGTCACACGCCGTTTATATAACTGACGAGATAAACAGATGTGATCGAGCACACGATGGCCCATGATGGCCGAGTCATGAAGATTGCACTTTAATTCATATAGTCTTCATAAATGATATTTATTTTGCAAATAAATTAAAAATAAACTGGGCAAGTGCGAGTCGGACTCGCGCACTGAGGGTTCCGTACGAACTACAATTCCCGAATAGGTAGAGTATCGAAGATTTTTCCGAATCGCAAAAAAGTATTTTTTTTTTTTTGTGACGTATGTAACAAAAATTTTACTGTTTTCAGAATCATTCCTATAACTGTGCTATAACACTATGAATTTTGATTCCTTTGAGAGTATCGAAATATACGGTTTTTGCGACATAAATGGCCGTATCTTTTTTATTCGTTAACCTAGAAGTTTGATTTTTTCACAGCTTCAAGGGGCCGCAGACTTGAGTATATTATTTTTATTTCAACTCAATACCTCCACGCGTTCCCGAGATAAAGGGTCTTGACTGACAGACAGACAGACCGACACATAGCCAGACGGACAACAAAGTGATCCTGGGGTTCCGTTTTTTCGGTAGGTACGGAATCCTAAAAACGTTTTTTTTTTATTAGCTTTCCTGGTTATTATTACTACGATATTACAGAAAATACAAAAAACAAAGAAACTAATAAATACCTAATTTCGAAAAAAGAATTACGTACCTCTAAGAGGGTCCTTTTCCACTCGCCTATCGTCAACATCGAGCATGGATTAAAAGCTTGTTACTTACTTCATCTTACGCAATCCAACGCGATGTTTAACGAAAAAAGAGAGATTAATCCTGAAATTTGGCATGAAGCAAGGTTTTATAGCACAAGTATAGAAATAAAATCTGAAAATTGTAAATTTGTAGTTACGTCACAAAAAAAAAACATTTGTTGCGAAGGTAAGTTGGAACGGAACCTCAGTGCGCGAGTCCGACTCGCACTTGCCCGGTTTTTTTCATATTAAGAGTTCCAAAAGGGCAAGCAATATCAATGACGTATACCTACGACTTTCTTCTAACAACAGAACTCTGTGTTCTAGGCTTGCTGCAAAATTAAATTGCTTGCAATACATGAAGCATTTTAACGATTTACTTAAAATCTACAAACAGATTTGATTATAAAGTTAAAACACTGTAACGATAAAACATTGCTTGTAGAATAATAACAATCAGAATGATTACATGTATATTAGTCCGGTTTTTAATCGATAAAAGTAATTTTTAGAGGCATCATTAATTTTTCTATCTTACTAAATTAAATGTATTATATTTTGTTTGAATACACTATCTATCTAGCATTTATCCTGAAGAAAAACATTTATATGTTTCTGATTCTGTTTACTGCAGTGAATTATATACTTGTGCGCATTATAAAACTCGCGAATAGCTCCCGTAGTCCTCTTCAAATGAAGTTGCTCTTTGCATCTGTCTGTTTGTCCGCAAAGTCCTTCTAAACTACGCAACTGATTTTGATGCGGTTTTCACTAATAGAAAGAGTAATAATCGTGGGATATTTTTGTGTATAATTTGCACGCGTGTTAGCTGGGACGGGGCTGGGACATCAATAGATCATCATCATCATCATTTCAGCCGAAAGACGTCCACTGCTGGACATAGGCCTCCCCCAAGTGTCGCCACAATGAACGGTCCTGTGCGTCTCGCATCCATCGGACTCCCGCAACCGTCACCAAGTCATCGGTCCACCTTGTAGGAGGCCTTCCAACGCTACGTCTTCCGGTACGTGGTCGCCATTCCAGAACCTTTCGGCCCCAACGGCCATCTGTTCTGCGAGCAATGTGCCCTGCCCATTGCCACTTTAGTTTGGCGATTCTTCGTGCTATGTCGGTAACCTTGGTTCTCCTGCGGATATCCTCATTCCTGATTCGATCACGCAAGGAAACTCCGAGCATAGCCCTTTCCATTGCATTACATCAATAGATGAAAGTGTAACAAATTAATAAAATTATGTTTTTGTTTTGTTCCAGGTAAACATTTAGAACGCAGCTAATTAACCTGTACCTGACAAGCTTCTAGGTATGACCTATATAGCATAATCAGCAAACCCGCCGTAATCCACCACGCGGGCCCAGTGTGGGTTTGTGGATGTCACATGTCTTCGAATTTTTTGTTCTAGGACATGCCGGTTTCCTCACGATGTCTTCCTTCACCGTTTTGAGAGCAGTGGTGATGAAATAAATTACACATAGTAATGCGTAAAGTAACTCGTAAGTCGAGGCCGTTACCACTCGGCCACCACTGCGCCCATCGCGTATGACCTATGGATAAAAACTATTAAAAAAACAACATAACATTAAAAGTACAAAAACCGTCTTATCTTTTCACTTTTACGGGTTTGTGGAGGGTTTAGAGACCCACGAGCTCATAACGCGACCCATTTATCGACTTGAACTGTTAAAGGGATGGAGCTATATAAGATGTATAGTTAGCGCAACTAACTTCCACGCAAACTTATATTCCATGGGTAATCCGAAAGGGAACTCCGGGATCCTCGAATGCAAGGTAAAGAAGGAACATAAGTGTGGCTTTACTCCGTAAAAGTCTGACACGCCCTAGAGCAGAAGAAATCATTGGATGATTGTCAACTTTTTATTTGAACAGGTATTTTTTTGGTTGGGTAAATCATCTAATGACATCCCCTGCCCTTGGGCGGAGTGGGAGGGCGTGTACAGTTGCTGACATCTTGAGACGAGCCGTCGACGACTTGGGCTCGGTTCGGACGGTTTCCATTGCTCGCCGTCCGCAAGCCCGCGCCTACGGTGGCCGGAAATCGGGATCGGAATCGGCTGGGGCGCGAGGGCCATTGCCTCGCGCGTGCGGCCGCCTCCTTTGCTAGCATTACTGCTTCGCAGAAGGAGGCGACCGCCTGCCACTCCTCCTCGCTCCGGGCCATGGTCTGTACCAAGGCCCGGCGCGAAAGATCGCTGCTACCGATCGCCCCCACGAGGACACGGCTGTGCTCTGCCCAGGCGGGGCACACCTCTACCGTATGCTTCACCATGTCCTCCGGGCGGTCCACACAATGGTGGCACCCGAGCGTTTCTTCCGCACGAATCCGGTGCAGGAACCTCTCGAACTTACCATGTCCGGTGAAGATCTGCGTCATGCGGAAGGTAAGGACGCCGTGTTGTCTTTCCAGCTACTCCTCAAAGAGGGGACTTACCGCCATAATAATGGCGTGCTCATTATTTGAACAGGTAAAAAAAACCAGAATATTTTTGTGCGTCAAAATAACCAGACAGTCACACAACTTCATACAGTCCTATAATAACTAGACAATTTCATTAAAATATCTAGACACAAATTACATGTACAAAATATTTAAAAAAATCTTCTATAATTCGTGATAAATTACGCAAAGTGACGCACGCGCGGCGCACTGAGGTGATAGGCGACGCCCAAAGACTGGGATATTTATAGTTATGTACAGTTAGCAACAACGTCGCTTGCCAATTATTCATTATTTAGTAGAATATCTTGCATTTTCCTTGCGTGATCGTACCGGGAATGAAGATATCCGCAGTAGAACCAAGGTCGCCGACATAGCTCGAAGAATCGCAAAAATTAAGTGGCAGTAGGCAGGTTACATTGCTCGCAGAACAGATGGTCCATGGGGACGGAAGGTTCTGGAGTGGACCACGTACCGGAAGACGCGCAGGTTAGCCTTTACAAGCCGTTACAAGGTGGACCTGGTAAGGGTCGCCGGAATTCGATGGATGTGAGACACTTGGGGGAGGCCTATGTCCAACAGTAGAACTATGATGACATTCTTGACTGCGCGAAATTCTGAAACATCTGTGTTTCTCTATTTAGATTCAAGAAAATAACGTTTTAATAAAAACAAACTTTGTTGTTGATCGTACCACTGGCCGTATGATATTGTTTATTTTTATTAACTATAAATATAATTTATAAACTAGTGCGATAGGGTTTTACTTGCAGAAAATCATACTGTACATAATTATATACATGGTGAGTCATTTAAATACTGTCGTGATGGCGCAGTGGTTAAGGAATCCGCCTCTCATGCATGCTTCATCATCACCATCATCATTTCAGCCGAAAAACGTCCACTACTGGACATCCTCCCCCAAAGTGTCGCCACAACGAACAGTCCTGTGCGTCTCGCATCCATCACATTCCCGCAACTCTCACAGGTCATCGGTCCACCTTGTGGGAGGCCTTCCAACGCTGCGTTTTCCGGTGCGCGGTCGACTATCCATTCTACGAGTAATATGCCCTGCCCACTTAAGTTTGACGATTCTTCGGGCTATGTCGGCGACCGTGGTTCTCCTGCGGATATCTTCATACCTGATACGATCACGCAAGGAATTTCCGAGTATAACCCTTTCCATTGCCCTTTGGGTGAGTTTAAGCCTTCTGATGAGGCCCATTGTAAGCGACAACGTTTCATATGTCGTCATGGTGCATGAGGACACGGGTTCAAGATCGGGCCAGTACCAGGACGTTACTGACACCCCGTGCGCGTGCCTCGGAAACCACGTAAACCCTCAGCTATGATGGTCGGAGTCGTCCTGCAAGTTCCAACGCCGGTGGCGTCCCCGGCGAGGGATACAAATCACCCTGTATTTAGTTTTCAATATATCTGTGTTTCTAGATTACGTTTATTATATATTTTATTAGGGTACATATTTATTTTGTTACAAAAAACAACACTAAAAGTATCGCTGCCGAAAATAAACCCAGAAACGTGTCTTGGTTTACTCCAAGTTAAATTAAAACAGGATTATGCTAATCTGAGCTTAGCATTTTGTTCCGCTGTCCATCTTTTAAAACAATATTGTTTTTATTCAAAAAAGATACGCATTATCTTTCTTTTAAAAGACACTAAACCACCATTTTGAGAGTTTTTGGCGGGATTTCTTCAAATGAAGTTCAGTGACTGTTTTAAATTCGCAAATTGATTCCTTGTGGATATTGTGATGTAAAATTGGTGTAGTTTTATATCTCAAGTGTCTGCGCAACTGGACAATATGTGGGATCAATGAAACAGGCGCGATCTCGGTAAAATGAAGCTGAGAATTTTATTGTAGTGCTGACAACCTCAGCGAAGTTTGGCGAGAAGGTTGACTTGATACATTTTGTTTACAATGGTATAAAACGAATGAATGATACGAAGACATGGCTTACTGTTCAAGCCAAACCGGCCAAGTGCGAGTCGGACTCGCGGGTTTCGTACCATCCGTAGCAAAAAACGGCAAACAAATCACGTTTGTTGTATGGGAGCCCCGTTAATTATTTTTTTTTGTATTTGTTGGCAATAGAAATACATCATCCATGTAAATTATAACTGTCTAACTATCACGGTTCATGAGATACAGCCTGGTGACAGACGGACAGACAGATAGACGGACGGACAGCAGAGTCTTAGTAATAGAGTCCCGTTTTAAACTTTAGGTACGGAACCCTAAAAAACGACCATTTTCTTAAAACAATAATTCAATGTTTTACCCTAAAGTACCAGGCTCTCATCAAGCCTAAAGAGTTCTTTCATTACAAGAGCATGTTACCTCTTCACACGAGTAACGATCATATAAATCCTTTGGTGACAAATTAAACATCTCATTAAGCTAAGACGGGTCGCACGTCGAGACATATGAATTGAACATGAGAGAGACAATAGAATTTAAGATAATTGAATTTTAGTGTGAAGATTTTTGGACTTTGAAAGCGTTTTGGCACGTTTAATTAAGTTGCCATGAGCGAATAAACTTTGTTTAAACACAGGGTAAACGTATTATAAGAAAGAAAGGAAGAAAACATGTTTATTCTCCCGAATAAACGCACGAATAATCACAAAAAACAAAAACTAGTTTCTCTGACAGGTCATGTGTGGATCTGATAACTGTGTTGCACCATAGACAACACGCGCGGGCTCGCGGACGGATAGCAATGGGTAGCTCGCCGTCCGTCCGGACCGTGCCCACGTCGTCGAAGGCGCGTAGTGTGCCACGCGCGCCTCAAGGAGACGTCAGCAAAACCGTAGGTGCCCAGCAGGGTCGAAGCCTACTCCCCATGGGTTCGCTTTCAAAAGTTTCGCTTTGTTAGCCCCGTAACGTTTATGAAACTAAAAGCTTTTTTGGCTACGTACGGTACGAGGTCAAAGTGACCCCGGATTAAAGTAAATACATCACTGCACTTCTGTCTATCTTAGATATATATATTAATCTCATTCCTAAGCTAAACCAAATTGAAGTTACAGCCTGCGCACGGTAGACTATGTATTTTTTAGCCGCTCCGCAAAGAAGACACATACGGGGCGTATTAGACCTCGTATCGCAATAACATTTACTGACTAGAAGCTCATTGAAAATTTCAAGTATAAACACCCTGTTTTATCTAAAAACGTGCTTAAAAATATCTCAAACACCAAATAATATATTATACACAGCACAGCATCCTTTTATCTCGCTATAAACCTTGTTAAGATGATCTCCAGGAGAGATAGGCCATGCTCCAGCGTCGCCGATGGCACTACGGCACTACAGCACATCTTATGGCACTTCATGGTACTTCTAGTGCCATTCAAGTGCCTCTTTGTGTCGCTTGAGTTCGACGGTTCGGATTAAGCAAGTAAGGGTTGTAGCCCACTTGTAGTGAGTGATCTGTCGCGCCAAGACGCGTGGGTAGGATTTCTTTTTTTTTTTGACAATGCGTATAAAGTGTTGTCTGTATTGAAGATTTTTGTTTGGTGATCTTGTACCTATTTATATTTTAAGGTTCTGTATTTCAGTCGACAAAAACGGAACCCTTATAGGATCACTTTGTAGTCCGTCTGTCAAGATCCTTTTTCTCAGGAACGCGTGGAGGTATCAAGCTGAAATTAATATCAATATTACTCAAAGTACTCACCATAAAAACCGAAACTAAAACTATATTTAACAATAGGAAACTTAAAATATCAGACATACAGTACCTATTTTTATTTGAGAAAAATATCGTCTAATAACAAACTATAGCAATATACTAAATACTCTCTAACTTTGTTTGATTACGGTTGGTAGACATAATTATTTTTGCTGTTGATTTATTTATTCCACGCGCGCCTCAAGGAGATGTCAGCAACGGTAGGGGCCCAGCAGGGTCGAAGCCTACTGGAGCCAAGGGTCTGATTCTGAAAGGAAGACTCGGCCCTGGTACGAAAGGCAACGAAGGAACAGGAGTGGGTTTTTAGTCAGTAAAAGTTTGACACTATCTCTCGCTCCGCCCAAGAGTGAGATTTGTCATAAGATGATTTTCCCACCGAAAAAAAAAACCTATAGGGTACTTCTCGTTATCGTAACCTGAAATTTGGCAAAAAGCAAGATGTCATAGGACAAATAAAAGAAAAATTTAAAACCTGAATATTTGTAGTTACATCACAAAATAATTACTTTTTTGCCATTCGGAAAATTCTTCATGACTCGATTCGGGAATCTAACTTTTTTTTGTTGGTAAGTTTGTACGAAATCCTAGGTGCGCGAGTCCAACTCGCAACTGACAGATTTTTTATGAGTTTAGTGACTATAGTTTATATTGTTGGTCTAGTGGTTAGTAGCCCTGACTGATATGCCAGAGGTCGTAGGTTCGATTCCCATCCAAGACAAATGTTCGTGTAATGAGCACGATCATTTGTTCTGTTTCTGGGTGTAATTTATCTGTAATAAGTATGTATTTATGTATATAAGTATGATCACCAGTTGGAGTACTCATAGCACAAGCTCTGCTTAGTTTGGGACTAGACGGCGTTGTGTGATAGTTGTGAATAATATTATTATAGTCATAGTAATAACTTCACACAGTCCACTTTTATTGCGTGAGCCCGTAACAAAGATAATAATAACTGATGAGTTATTTTATGACTCGCCACTATAAACGCTCTCATTAATTAGTGTTTACAAGCTTCGTTTGTGGTAATTTTAAACAAATAATTACTGTTTGCTTACAATTAAAGCCACTTACAAGTGTTCATACACAACACACGCTAAAATATTATATAACGTACATAATTATATACATACTTTTTTTTTTTTTTTTTTAAGGTGGGAAATCATCCAAATGACTTCTCGCGCTCTGGGTGGAGCGGGAGGGCGTGTCAGACTTTTACTGACTAAAACCACACCTGTATCCTTCAATTACCCTTTGCGTACTAGGACTACGGGTTTCCCTTTCAGAAATTCTCCGCGGTCCTAGCTAGCGGGCATCGGCCCCGCTGGGCCCCTACGGTTTGCTGACATCTCTTTGAGGAGCGCGAGGATCACTACGCGCTGTTGACGACTGGGCTCGGTCCGGTTAATTACCGAACAGCCGGACGGCGAGCTACCCAGTGCTCGACGTCCGCAAGCCCGCGTCTACCGTGGCTGGTAGTCGGGGTCGGAATTACGACGGCTAGGGCGTGAGGACCTTCGTTCCCTCACGCGTGCAGCCTCCTCCTTCGCTAGCATTACTGCTTCGCAGAAGGAGGCGACCGCCTGCCACTCCTCCTCGCTCCGGACCATAGCCTGAACCAGGGCCCGACGCGAAAGGTCGCTGCCGCCAATTGCCTCCACGAGGACACGGCGGTGCTCCGCCCAAGCGGGGCACGCCTCCACCGTATGCTCCACCGTGTCCTCCGGGTGGTCCACACAATGATGACACCCGGGCGTTGCTTCCGCCTGAATCCGATGCAGGAACCTCCCGAACTTGCCATGTCCGGTGAGGACCTGCGTCATGCGGTAGGTGAGGATGCCGTGTTGCCGCTCCAGCCACTCCTCAAAGAGGGGACTTACCGCCATAATTGTGGCGTGCCCAGCACTGGGTTGCGACAGTCGCCGTCGCCATTCCACCATGAGATCCCGCCGGAACTCTGTCCGCCATGCCGCGACTTGGCGCGGCAGCGGAGTTTCGCCCCGGCGTTGCATCTCCACGCGCAAATCGTGCATGAGTGCAAGGACTGTTGCCTCCAAATCCCATGGTGGCAGGCCAGCAAGGAGGCTCGCCGCTTCGCGGGAAATCGTGCGGTATCCCCGTATCATCCGGATGGCCATGACCCTCTGGCAAGCGTTCAGCATGGCCGCCGGTCGCTTTTGCAGCGACGGTGCCCACACCGGCGCCCCGTAAAGGGCCATGGACCGAACAATTCCCGCGTAGAGCCTCCGGCAGGAGGCGTCTGGACCCCCAAGGTTGGGCAGGAGCCGCTTTAGTGCAGCCCCGGTCCGTTCCAGTTTGGGAGTCAGACGTCGAAAGTGCTCCACAAAGTTCCATCGACTGTCGAGGACAAGTCCCAGGTACTTCATCGTCGACCCGACGTCGATGCGAACCCCTCCTACCGTTATTTGGGAACCCGGTGGTGGCGCGTTCCGAGGGCCATGAAAGCACATGGCCTCGGACTTGTGCAGTGCCACTTCGAGTCCCAACTCTTGGATCCTGTCCACGACTGTCGCAACCCCGCGTGTCGCTAGTTCGGCCGCCGCCTGGTGTGACTCCCCCTGCGCCAGGACCAGCGTGTCGTCTGCGTAACAGACCACGCTGACCCCGTCGGGGAGGTCGCCGCGCAACACGTAGTCGTACCCGATGTTCCACAAGGGCGGTCCTAGTACCGATCCCTGCGGAACACCGCACGACATCTCTCGCCGTCTCCACTCTCCCTCGTGACCAGGGTAGATGATGAACCTGTCCTTCAGGTAGGCCTCGATCAGATGACGGAGGTAGTCGGGCACCTGGTGATACCGGAGTGCCCTCCTAATGCTACTCCAGGGCAGGGAGTTGAAGGCGTTGGTGATGTCCAAGGACACCACCACTACGACCTTGCCCCGGGACACCGCATCCCCCGTCGTGAGGGCCCGCACGCGCATGATGGCGTCCACCGTGGAGCGCCCCCTGCGGAAACCAAACTGGCTGTCCGAAAGATCCGGCCCCACCCGCGCTAAGTGCGCGACGAGGCGGTCTGCAATTACTCTTTCAAAGAGCTTGCCCACCTCGTCGAGCAGCACTATGGGCCGGTATGCAGACGGAGAGTCCGCAGGGCGCCCCGGCTTCGCTATAAGGACCAGATTCCCGGTCTTCCAACGAAGTGGGAACTGGCCTCTCTCCAAACATGCGCTAAACAGCCCTCTTAGTCGAGGCCCGAGTTCCTCCATGGCCAGGACCCAAGCTTTCCCAGGCAAGCCATCGGGTCCTGGGGCGGTATTTTTGGCGTTTAGCCTTCGTACCGCCACTCTCATCTCTACCTCGGTCACCTCCGGAGTAACGTCATCGTCGCCGTCGTGGTCCGCGTTGGACACCGCGGGGGGCGGAGCCATGGACGGGGAAGAATGCTCCCCTCTCGAAGGGAACAGAGCGTTCACCACACCCTCCACGAGCTGGGGCCGGAGACTCTGTGTCAGCGGGGGAGCCCAGGCGCGGAGCTTATCCCGCACCATTTTGTAGGGGCGTCCCCACGGGTCTCCGTTCAGAGTCCCCAGCCACACGTCGCGGGCCTCTAATTTGGCCCGCCGTATTTCCGCTCGGAGGGTGCGCTTCGCCACCCTGTATCCCTCGTACAGCTCCGCCTCTATGGCCTCCGCATCCGGTGGGCGGATGCGGCGCCTGCGGTGTCTGGTGTACCGGCGCCGTGCGGCAACGCATGCCTTGCGCAGTTCCGCGATCTCCGGCGACCACCAGTACACCTGACGCCGGGCACGTCCTGGCCGGACCCGGGGCATTGCCACGTCGCAGATTTCCGACATGGCCTCCCGGAACCACTCCGCCTCGACATCAATGTTGACAGGCCTATCTGGTGCTGGCACCCAGGCCTGTACAATCGCGGCTTCCAGGAGGAGCTCCCGGTCCAGCTGCTTCAGTGCCCACCGCGGACCACACTGGTTCTGTCGGACCGGCGCGGTCGAAGTCTGGGCGGAGACGTCAAACCGGATGTACCGGTGGTCTGAGTACGTCTCCACCCCCTCCATGACAATTATATACATACTGGTTACTGATTCGGTACAATATTTAAATAATAGATATGGTAGGAATATATCGTACCCTTATTGCAAAAACCAACTAAATACATATATTATTATGTTTATATGTTATTATATAATAAGCATAATCAGCCTTTTAATGTTCCCACTGCTGGGACTCAGGCCTCCTCTCTAGGAGAGGGAATGGGCCGTAATCCACCACGCGGGCCCAGTGCGGGTTGGTGATGCCTTCGAATTTTTGGTTCTAGGACATGCCGGTTTCCTCACGATGTTTTCCTTCACCGTTTTGAGAGCAGTGGTGATGAAATAAATTACACAAAGTAATGCGCCTGGCTGGGTTTGAACCCGCGACCTACAACCCGTAAGTCGGGGCCGTTACCACTCGGCCACCACTGCTCTCAATTGTGTTATTATATTCAATCAAATTTGTAGGTTATTTACTTTTTGCCGAAGCTATCTTTGTAAATAAGTGTCGCTGCTAATAACCGGTTCTACCTGTAGATTCATCTTGATGAGACGAATGGATGAATAGATTTAACTTGACTTTGAGTAAAAATTGCAGATAGTTGGTTTTTGCAATAAGAGTACGAAATATGCAGTTATTGAATTAAAAAAAAAATACTTCAGAACATTTTATTTTATAGTTTTTTTGACAAAAGCAATTAATAAGTTCTAGTTTATAAAGTTTCTAACAGAATCGGTGACAATGTTAACCTTTTAACTGCCTATCGTTGGATATCTCGCATCTCGTCAGCTCTTCTGTCACCTATGGGGATTGAAGAGCTAAACGAGATGGAGTATCCAGTCGTAGACACACGACCATGGCGAATAGGTCACGAAAACACTCGTCGAACCTTTTTTTTTAAACTAGATGAGGCAGGTGTTTCCTAGCTGACTACCCTGAGAAGAAACACCGAAACAAACTCAGGGGTCAAAGTCTCTTTTAAAGTCCATACAGTAAATATGTAATGATCAAATCACATGAGAACCATGCAGATTTTTGTCTGAGATGGTCTTTTGAAGAAAGAACCATACAGATTTGAGTGGACCTGTCCAGTCAATGCAAGCATTTGTCAGGATTCACAAAGCTCAACTCAGGACTATTAAGGAGCTCAACGACTTGACGAACAATACCAAGGAAAGGACGTTTGGGTAGGCCGCAGAATTATATGTCCTTATCCAAGTATCAGGCTACATCTATACTTCTGTGTTAAACTTCTTAATATAACAAGCAAACAGACAGACAGAGTTACGATCACATTTTTTAATTATTAGTATTGATTCTAGACATTACACGTCTCCCCAATTTTTGTCGCGTCTTCAAACTGCGTCATCGAATGAGTAGCAACCCTTAGCAATAAATCCGGCTGCATTATATTTTGCGGTATCGGCAGAGAGGGTAGATCGGGCGCTGTTTGACACTTGAATCTTGCTTAGAACGAGGATATTTCTCGTACAATTAAAGGATATCGGGACATCGTTTTGACTGGCCTGTTGTTCTAGTTTTGCTTTTCCTTTCCTTGGGCTATGAGACGCACGGGAAGTACCCTTTAGGTTCAGATTTCCTCGCGAGAGTGAAAATATGCACCTAAACGGTCGTCGTTTATACCACGTACTTCGAAGGACTGGAACAATTTGCCTGTCGGATTATAATTTAGATGTCTTCAAGGCTAGAGTGAATAGGCTCTTAATAAACTAGTGCGCCTCACCATCAACGATTGCATCACTGCGTACCATCAGGTGGGATCGCAGTCAAGCACTAGTTTATATCAATTAAAAAAACAGCTTTATCTTTTGTGGCGATGATTTAGAAGTTTGTTTTTTTCACTGCTCCAAAGAATAGCAGATTGGAGTATTCGTTATTAATTTCAGCTGAATACTTCCATGCGTTTCTGAGAATACAGGGCTTGACAGACGAACAAACGGACAACAAAGTGATTCAATAATTACACAATTAATTATATTTTATTTACCATCATCCGTGCGTCGTCACTGCGTGACGCCCAGCAATTGCTGAGTTGGCGACCCTTTCGGTTCGGGCACGCTCAGCGCAACTACATTGTAAATCTGTACATTTTATTTTTCTGTGTTGTTGCCTATTGTATTGCCTGCATCGAATAAATCCTATCCTATCCTATAAGGGTTCTGTATTTGCCGTCAAAAAAAGATGTACAAGTCATCATAGCATTTAAACTTGTCAGGTCAACTATTTGTACAGTAAATACTTGTACAAACACTTCTTCCTCGATGCCGCCTGTAAGCCCATACCGGCTACAGATCAATACGGCCTGGTGTCGGAAGCCATATGAAGGGGAAGCCTCACTTATTACCCATATCAGGTTAACTGACGGCCTAGTTACTTAGTTACCCTATTTGTAATAATAACCAGGGATGATATAGAGCTCTGTAACTATTAAAAAAAACACTAATACAATGTGTGTCTCACGGCTGCGCCAAATAGGTCTAGTTCAGCAAAAATGTCAGACTAATACGTGGTAGCTAAATCAATTCAGCTATTCATGGTTTTGACTGGCCTGTTGGTCTAGTGGTTAGTGGCCCTGACTGCTATGCCGGAGGTCGTGGGTTCGATTCACACCTAGGACAAATGTTTGTGTGATGAGCACGATCATTTATTCTGTCTCTGGGTGTAATTTATCTATATATGTATGTATTTAGAAATATGTAAGTATGTTTATCAGTTGTCTAGTACCCATAACACAAGCTCTGCTTAGCTTGGGACTAGACGGCGTGGTGTGATAGTTGTGGAATATTATATAAAAAATATATATATATATTACATGGTGCCTTAAAAACCTTAAAAATTAATATCACGCGAACTAACGGTCCTTAAGACCTAAATTGTAAATTCCTCTTAAGATTAAATGCAAAGGTACTAGAGCCACAAAAGACACAAAGAGTCACCCGACTCCCGCGGTCTACAATAGTAACGCGACACCTCTTACAAGGTCTGTCGGCCTGGTACTAGTACCTACATCGTCACATTGTTTGAGCGCTGTTTTTTTGCCATTTTTGTACCAACTGGGTTTGGGTAATCCTCAGCCAGTAGAGGATTATTATCTTTATATATGTATACTAGCTGTGCCCCGCGGTTTCACCCGCGTTTTTCTCGTTTCCGTGGAAATACCGAGATAAATATAGCCTCCCTCAATAAATGGACTATTGAATATTTAAACAGTTTTCATATCAGATCAGTATTTCCCGAGATTACCGCGTTCATAACAAACAACCAAACTTTTCAGCTTTATAATATTAAGAAAAATATAGATTAAGTTAAATTGTATAAGTCGCAGGCAATAGCTGTCTATCTGTTCGACATTCAGCCAGACACATAAGAATGACGACTACAGGCGGGAGTGTCCGTCCACTTTAAACCGGGTTAAAATATTATTTTAAAGTACTTCTGAGTAAATTATATTTTTCGTTTTATTTTCTTAATATATTGATTGTTTCCGCAACCTGATCTTGACAAAGCGACATATAGTTGGCCGTGCGAAAAACAGTCTTGCCGTAAATCTAATCCTACATATTTAAATGTTTGCCCCTGTGATTTATTTATCGTTACGGCAAAAGATAATTTAATTGGGAATTGGACTCTTTTAAAATGAAAATGCAAATCATTTGGAATCATTGGGATCCGAGGTATAAGTACTGTTTGACCAACCGCTGGACCAGTCAAAACTGTTGCAACGATCACGTTATTGCGAAGAAATTTAACCTGAAGTCGAGTCCCGTTACATAAATTTGGTGGCTTAAGATTTCTAAGTAAAACAATTGGGGCATCAATTTTTAACTTGAGAGAATGTGGGGGGAGGCCACTCGGATTTAAAGAATTAAGAAATTCCTGTGGATAATGGACTGCATCTTCTTGATCTCATCAACAAATATATTTCGAAAAAGATTATTACAGGATTTTATGTTGATAAAAAACTCTATTTCCCATAACTCATTATTATGTACCAACTCTTAACATCTTACACACGTTATAACTTTTAAACGAAATATCCGATTGAGATGAAACAAAAAGTATTTTACTTCTACATAAATACCCTTGATAACATAATGCTTAATTTCGATAAAGATTAATATTACGATACATATTTAACGTAGTTTTTTTTTCTTCAGACGATTTAATAATTATTTTGAACACAAAATCGGTTATTGTGATTAAACCATGATAGCTAGATATATGTTCTCGCGCTTTTTTGTAGGTCTTAATGGGATCTAGAAACCCGTAGTACATCATTTTGTTCTATTGTCAATAGTTTTTGCAGCGCACGCAAAAATAGGTTTTCGATTTTACACCTTGTGTTACAAAATAGCAATTTTATTACGGATCCCTAATTTTGAAAAAAAAAAAAACATAGCCTATAGCCTTCCTCGATAAATGGACTACCCAACACTAAAATAATCATTCAAATCGGACCAGTAGTTCCAGAGATTAGCGCGTTCAAACAAACAATCAAACAAACAAACAAACAAACTCTGCAGCTTTATAATATTAGTATAGATATAGATAACAAGCTTTTGCCCGCATAAATTCTGTCACTCAGGAATAAAGCAGCTTTCTATCGTTAAAAAAATTTCTTAATTGGACCAATACAAAAGAACAAACTTTACCTATTTAAAGTTTTAGTATAGATTCTTCTGTACGCGTGTTTGTTACCTATTTCCTCCTAAACGGCTTGACCGATTTGGATGTGTTTTTATGTGTATATTTCAGTGAGACCCTGAATGGTTCGATAATAAAATTGGATTCGGTAGGTGGCGCTACAAACGGGTTCTCAATTGTTTTTTTTTTTTCAGAAGTAAAGCCAGCTTTCGGGCAGGACAACATCTAGCCGGGACCGCTAGGTTTTTTGTTGTAAAAATCTTATCTACCTACACGTACGAATCAAATGAAGTACCAAGAATATTGTAATGGTTACCAATTTTCTTAGTCTAACTATTTTTAGGATTAGAGATGCGCCGAAAATTCGTTGTATATTCGGTATTCGGCGTATTCGGCCGAATCATTCGGTTGAAATGCTGAATGTATTCGGTTGAATGAATCACTGTAAAACAGCCTTTAGGGAAAATTAAATTAAAGGAATCCCATATTTTAATTCTAACAATCATATTTTAATAGAAAAGGTTTACTTACGCATAATGATTGAACTATATTGTTTTCTCAACTATGACACTAATAAATTTGAACATAGATAAATCAAGAATATTTGTTACTAGCTTTTGCCCGTGGCTTCGCCCGCATACATAAAAATAGCCTATGTCACTCAGGAATGAAGCAGCTTTCTATCGGTGAAACATTTTTGAATCGAACCAGTACTTTCAGAAATTACCTCCTACAAACAAAAAAAAATGAATAAAAAAAAACAACATTTACTTCTTTATAGTACTCGTATTAGTGTAGATTAAAATAAATTTAATACTTATAATGAAGCAGCAGATTTTGATGCAAGAAGGCCAAGCTTTTAGCTCTATCTGACAAAAGCCTATTTTGTTTCTCCTCATTCGAATTTCCTGCCTCGGAAAACAAACGTTGTTTGCGCGGCGAAACTATGGAACGGGAAACTGAAGGGGAACCGAATTATCCGGCAGTATATTCGGTTCCGTAAGAACTTGACTGAGTATTATTCGGTATTCGGTCTTTCGGTGAAACCACTATTCGGTGTATCTCTAATTAGAATATATAGCCAGCTGAAAATACGGCTAAATTCCAGTCACGTTTTTTACAAAATTCAGTAAAAAAAGTCATAAAAACCCGAAACTTTTATTATATAATATACGTTTACCTACTCCTTTGGAGTGATGTTAAAATTATTTTCGATACACTTACTCGAGAACCCGCTCTTATCTCTACCGGTTTTAGGCACGCAATTTACTGTTGTTCGCACTAGTGCTGAAAAGTGCGCAAGCTCGTCCCCGCCACAATTTATTACATTTATCGTATCAGGCTGGTCCCTAAACGAGCTCCACTAGTCGCGCGTGTAGACGCGCGACTAGTGGAGGTTGCCCCGTTTATTTATTTCTTCATACGTATATTGAAAAACGTCGTTTGATATACGTGTAAATTTGTTACAACAGCACTCGGCTTCATAACGCCCTCGCCTACAGCTCGGGCGAATTCCGCCTCGGTCGTAATGACAAAGGTTCTCCACTTGTATCAAAATGTACTATTTGAGTACTAGGCGAACATAGCCTAGAAATAGCATCGCTAAACTATAAAGCATAACCTAACAAGACCAAGCGCGCTCATAATAATTTATGCTGACAACCCCTACGCCGTAGCACCGTAGCGCCTAGCTGCTACGAGCGTGTCTACGCATGTGCTACGCCATCTACAAGGCATTGGCTTGCAATAATGATGAGATATTGTGAAATGATGGGCTCTTGCGAACTTCTGGTGGCCTGGTACTTTAGGGAGTAGTTTGAATTAAATGAAGGGGAGAGGGTGAGTAGAGATAACGGTTTTTATAGTTTTTAGTTTATTGGGACATAATTAGATTAGTGTCGCCGCACATGAGCCAAATGCCACAGCCACAAACGCCGCCACGAGAAGCTAGAAGCGGCCACAAGCCACTTGTGGCCAGTGGCTGCTACTTTTTTTAACTCATACGCGCAGTATCATAATGGTCTCTGACGAAGAATTTGAAGCGTGTGGCGGCTACCGGCGTCAACCGTGTGCGGCGCATCTATATAAAATGTATGAAACCTACAGGAAATATGCCGGTGGCAGCGTTTTGTGATTGTGGCCGGTAGCCCATCTGCGGCGACCCTTAATGATATTGAGTGGTTGCAATCCTAAACTAAGCAGAACTTGTGCTATGAGTACTAGACAACTGATAAACATACTTATATATTTCTAAACACATGCATATTATAGATAAATTACACCCAGACACAGAACAAATGATCGTGCTCATCACACAAACATTTGTCCTGGGTGGGAATGCAACCCACGACCTCCGACATAGCAGTCAGGGCCACTAACCACAAGACCAACAGGCCAGTCAAAAAAGAAAAAAAGATTTAAGTTTTTGTAAGAATGTTCTTACTTATTTTGTGTACATAGCATAGCATAGCATAGTCAGCCTTATAATGTTCCCACTGTTGGGACTCAGGCCTCCTCTCTCTAGAAGAGGGAAAGGCCGGTAATCCACCACACGGGTCCAGTGCGGGTTGTTGGATGTCTCATGGCTTCGAATTTTTGGTTCTAGGACATGCCGGTTTCCTCACATTTTTTTCCTTCAACGTTTTGAGAGCAATGGTGATGAAATAAATTACACAAAATAATGCGCCTGGCTGGGTTTGAACCCGCGACTTACAACTCGTAAGTCGGAGCCGTTACCACTCGGCTACCACTGCTCACTTGACACTCACACTTTTTGTATACAATAAAGTTTATTCTATTCTATTTCATCTATGTTGTGTTCGGCCGCCATCCCTACCAGATGCATCTGAATTACTATTTAGCGTTCCAATTCATCTAAACAGCGCGCTTGACGCCTGTCGCCAACTACAGTAATATCATACGTCTGCTGTCCCCTGCAGCCGTGGGTGACGAATGGCAGCGCAGCCTGGATGTAGCACATAGGCTGAAATGTAGGCATTGAATGAGGCTGTAATATCAGCCTGATACTGTTGCACTGCACGCACCAAGTCACATCTTATCACATTGTCAGCGACACTCATTTTTTCTATTATTCCATTCCAACGGTACGGGGCGTTTAAGACCTTGTTTGAAAAATATCATTGTGGTGGTAAGGGGCTTATTAGACCCCGTAATGTTTAAGAAACTAATAGATTTTTTTTGTTAAATGCGGTACAAGGTTAAATCGACCCCGTATTAAAATAGATACACCACTGCACTCTGTTTTAATAGGGCTTTATCTTAAATCCTAAATCTTCTATATAAATAAAAATGAATAGCTGTTCGTTAGTCTCACTAAAACTCGAGAACGGCTGGACCGATTTGGCTAATTTTGGTCTTGAAATATTCGTGATAGTCCAGGAAAGGTTTAAATGATAATGATAATGATGATAATGATAATGATTTTTATTAATTGTGTTATTTTATGATTTTTTTTTTCTTTCTAAATATTGTATTGTAATATAATAATGACTCTCTGCACGTGTTGGTTTCGACTGTAAATGCAGAGAGTACCTGTCATAAATAAATAAATAAATAAACGGTGAGAAAATATAGAAAAAGATACGAAAAAAAGAATCCGAATACAACACCATCTCTATTTAAAATGCCATTTTAAAAATAATTATGTTGGTTCTGGTAATTCCAGTAGAGGGTGTTATCCTTTGACAGTTCAACTAAAAGGTATCATAACATTCATTGACTATAAGGCGGTACGAAGTTTGCCGGGTCAGCTAGTTTTATATATATATATATATATATTCATCATTTCCTAAACAAAACCAAATTGAAGTTACACCTTCCGCACGGCAGAGAAGACTACGTTTTTCTTAGCCGCACCGCAAGGGAGACGTATTAAACCTCGTAAATCGAATTCGACCTCGTTCCGCCCAGCGGGGCTATTGCGTAACTTTGTTGACAGTTCAAGTGATGATCACTTGTTAACAATGTGCATCATTGAACTGTCAAACAGCTAGTTTCGTATTGCCTACCTTCAGTGACCAACTGCAGTGACGTCATTAGCCACTGTTGCCTTTGATAGCCACCGTAACACGTTTTGACAGATGTTATTGTATCGATACTTTTAAAATTGCGATTGTGTAAGCTTTCGAAGCTGTATAATAGACGATAAACTTTTAGAGTGGTCACAATAGGCACCGTAAATTTTTATAATTCACCACATTTCCACCGTAGTTTGTTAGTCACTTGTGTGATACGTAATACCAATTTTATGAAATTGTCAGTTGACAACTAAGTTTAGTGTGCAACGAATGCTAGTTGTCAACTGTTATTGAAAAAGTTAGCCAATAGCCCCCCAGAACATGTTATTAGAGAAGGATCGAAATTATAAATTATGTTCATTTTGTAAATCAGTGCACATGATCATCATCACCATCATTTCAGCCGAAAGACGTCCACTGGTAGACATAGGCTGCGTTCCCACTTTGTCGTGATGACAAATAATTCTGTAGTTTTAAGTGTCGTGGCTTGTATATTTAAATGGAGGTGTTCACATATAGGACGAAACGATTAACTGTCGTCTACGACTATTTTTGTGGTGATAACAGATTGTCATGATAGTGGGAACGGCTAGCACGACATCGTCAAACGATAAAATTTTGTCAAGACTACTGTGACGGTAAATCATGTGTAGTGTCGCTAAGGCTGATTTTGCTTATGCTCTAAGCAAGTTTAGCTTTTGAGAACAAAAACAAACACCTACACACTATTGTCTACATTTCTTTTAATTTCTCCTTTCGCTGGTCTGCTGGAAGAAATTTCTTTTGAAATAAGCAGTTCCTTTGTACTATTGTCTATTTTGTATTGTCTTTTTCTGTTTTTTATGTGTAGATAAATCGTAAATTAAATAAATAAATCATCGATAAAGATGTTTTTGAACAAATAAACGTCATTAGGGAGTCAGGCTTGGCTTTAAACTGTATTAAAAAGTACACCCTTACATGCAATAATAACAAAATCATAATTATTCAATTTAATACCTTATTCTTAACTTAGTTAAGTCACTAATTGCTAAACATTAATTATGTCCCTCATTCCGTAAATAACTTAAGTTTACATTCAATTATACACCTTATTGTCTTTGACATAGAGTTATAGATCATTTTACATAACAGCAAAATTTAAACACTATGTCAATCTATTTTACACTCTATTTTGTTTACAATAAATTTGGAAATTGCTTGTAATATAATATTCAAGCTATATTAAACCTTAACGCGAATAAAATAAGGTTGTAAATCACTTGATGTAAAGGAGAGTTGATTTAATATACCGTGGTTTATTAAGACGAGGTAATTAAGGAAAATTATAATTATTAGACAAGCGTGTTGTTTTATGAGGCTTAGTTCAGTGATATTTTAGACCTTCCAATAAAAGTAATTATGTGACAACACAGCTGGGTGCAGTCGTTAAGCAAATGGCTGCTGCTGCTGTTCGGTGTGTTGCAGGTTTAATTCCCGTCATCATCATCATTTCAGCCGATAGACGTCCACTGCTGGACATAGGCCTCCCCCAAATGTCGCCACAACGAACGATCCTGTGCGTCTCGCATCCATCGGATTCCCGCAACCTTCACCAGGTCATCGGTCCACCTTGTAGGGGGCCTTCCAACACTGCGTCTTCCGGTACGCGGTCGCCACTCCAGAACCTTTCGGCCCCAACGGCCATCCGTTCTGCGAGCAATGTGCCCTGCCCATTGCCACTTTAGTTTGGCGATTCTTCGTGCTATGTCGTCTACCTTGGTTCTCCTGCGGATATCTTCATTTCTGATACGATCACGCAAGGAAACTCCGAGCATAGCCCTTTCCATTGCCCTTTGGGTGACTTTAAGCCTTTTTTGTTTAATTCCCGCTTGGAACAAATATTTTTATGGTCTATATGATGTTTCTGAATAAAGGCGCAGTTCACACTATAAGGCGTAGTTCACACTATAAGGCGTAGTTCACACTATAAGGCGTAGTTCACACTATGAACCTCTAAAAAAAACCAGCGAAGTGCGAGTCGGACTCACGCACGTAGGGTTTCGTATCGTCCGTAGAAAAAGGTTTGTTGTATGGGGGCTATGGACGGTCGAACAGCGAGCTATCCAATACTCGTCGTCCGCAAAACAGCGAATAAAACGGCCCTGAGACAGAAATTAGAAAGCGAAAGTTCCTTAAAATCCGGGAATTACTCTCCAGGTATTTATTATTTATTTATTTATTGTATACTTTGCCGAGTGGTAACGGCCCCGACTTACGAGTCGTAGGTTGCGGGGTCAAAAACCCAGCCAGGCGCACTACTTTGTGTAATTTATTTCATCACCACTGCTCTCAAAACGGTGAAGGAAAACATCGTGAGGAAACCGGCATGTCCTAGAACCAAAAATTCGAAGACATGTGACATCCACCAACTCGCACTGGGCCCGCGTGGTGCATTACGGCCCATTCCCTCTCCTAGAGAGGAGGCCTGAGTCCCAACAGTGGGAACATTATAAGGCCGACTATGCTATGTATACTTTATTGTAAATCATTACAAAAGGAAACTAAAACACATAGCTATATACAATGGGCGGCCTTATCGCATTCCGCGATCTCTTCCAGGCCACCTGGAATGAACAGTAATTTCCTGGACAATAAATGGAGCTGTCATACATCATGTCATGTCATGGGATTGAGGTATTCTGACTGCTTACTTTCTAGCCGAAACTTTTAATTTCTCCGAATCGAAAATCTTGAACCAAATAAGTACCCAAAACCACAAATTAACCAGGGTTATGGGAAAGTTTAAAAGAGTCACCTGGAAGTAGTGGCCCTAGAATGGCAACTGAAAGAACACTGGTAGGTTTTAGCAGGTAAAGTCCGAGACTCCCCTCGCTCTACCCAGAGCGAGAAAAGATTTTTTTTTAAATTATATTAACCAGTGCTTGACTGCGATCCCACCTGATGGTAAGCAGTGATGCTATCGTTGCTGGTAAATCGTATCAGTTTATTATAAGAGCATTCATCCGTTAAGCCAAAATCAATGATTTCAATATGATCAATGATTACAATAGTGATACTAAATAATTAATTGTAGTGTAAACAAATAAGTTAAAAAAAAAATATTGTACCATGTCTTATATCGTAAATGTGTTCAATTAATAAGTCTAAAAAAACAAAAATGCCTCATATTTTATCCTAAACTTTACGTTGATATCTCGAAAAATGGCTACCATACACTAGATTATGAAATTCCCAATAATATGACATCAATATCTTATCTAATAATTAAACACATTACTGTTATATTGTCCGTCAGAAATCATTGATTTTGGTTTCTGCGTGGTTTTAACGGATGAGCCTATACACTCTAGCCTTGAAGACACCTACATTATAATCGGACGGGAAGACCGCAGCAGGCAAATTATTCCAGTCCTTTGATGTACGTGGCATAAACGTTATAAAATTATATCATGCCATCTGCTTATATGCTACCAAAAACCTTTTCTTTCTCCGAACCATACAACGTAAGCCGGATATGTTACTAAATGCCACGCAAAGCCACAAATCTACTATCAAATTACCCAAGTAGGTTCCACACAAAGGCCCTCCACCCCTCAGACCTCAGGACAATCCCGCCCGATCCAGTGTGACCACGTTATTGATAGTCCTCGGACACGCCCCTCTGAGGGTGACAGGTTCACTTCCCGATTGCGTAACACCAGATTAATTGAAGTTTTCATCTGGTTTTGATAGCTGTTGAAGTTATAGCTGGGGGACCTTTTTACCCGACTGCGCGACGCAAAGGAGGGTAATGTGTTTATCAGTCTATGTATGTATGTATGTATGTATGTTTGTTTCTATGTGGCGTTCTAGAGACCAAATGCGTAGGCCGATTTTGATAATTCTTACGTCAATCGATTCGTCTTAACCTTGCGAGTGTCACTAAAGACATGACAGTAATCAAAATTCACCACAGCTACAACCAGACGCCATATTGTCAAAATGAAAAAAAAAAAGTCGATGATCTATGTCAAGTGAGGTGTCGTTGAATAGGTATTTTAAAATCATTTTTAGGTTCGACTGTGAGTCGGTCTGTTCTGCATTAGAATTTATGATTTGTTTTATGTGTGTATCGATTATAAAACTATTTCAATTGTGTAGTTATTTAGTATTACCTATCAGAATTCTAAACTACTGGGCTTGTTTGTTTCTTTTTAGTTTTTATTTAAGTTATTTTTTTACGTATTTTTTAAAATTAGTTTCGACGCAGTCGGGTTTTTTGTTTTTCTTTAAATATTTTTATTTTTATCTTTGTTTTAGAGGAGTTTAATAGTTTATTCAACATCAGTAGGCAAGCATAGACATCGCTTTATATGCACTATCATAATGCCAAAATATGCACGAAACATGCTCAATGTGAACGTGAGGACTATGTTGATTGCTTTTTTTTCCCTTTTCAGTAATTTTAATGTATGTCTGGCAATTTGAGTATTTTCTGCGGCCTACCCAAATGTCCTTTCGTTGGTATTGTTCGTCAAGTCGTTGAGCTCCTTAGTAGTCCTGAGTTGAGCTTTACGAATACTGAGAAATGCTTGCACTGACTGGACAGGTCCACTCAAATCTGTATGGTTCTTTCTTCAAAAGACCATTTCAGACAAATCTGCATGGTTCTCATGTGATTTGACCATTACATATTTACTGTATGGACTTTAAAAGAGACTTTGACCCCTGAGTTTGTTTCGGTGTTTCTTCTCAGGGTAGTCAGCTAGGAAACACCGGCCTCATCTAGTTTAAAAATGACGAAAAAAAAATTGACGTGTAAAAGTGTTTTTAAACCTATTTACAAAATAAATATCATTTATCATTTATTTATCATTTAAAACCTATTTACAAAATAAATATCATTTATCATAATGAAAATACTATATTTATTATTTGAATTCACGTTTATTTTCACAACATATACACAATACTAGCTTCTGCCAGCGGCTTCGCCCGCGTGAAAGTCGGTTTTTCCATACAAACTATGGACCCCCGTTTCATCCCCTTAGGGGGTGAATTTCGGAAAATCCGTTCTTAGCGGATGTCTACACCCTATAAGAAACCTACTTGCCAAATTTTAAGTTAGTAGGTGTTATAGTTTCTGAGATTCCGTGATTAATGAGTGAGTGGTATTTCGCTTTTATAAATATAGATTTATTATATTAATTGCAAGTCAAGTCAAGTCAAGTCAAAAGTTTTTTATTTCACATAGCAAGTATATAAGTCTCGCCATTCCAGAACCTTTCGTCTCCATCGATCATCTGTTCTGCGAGCAATGTACCCTGCCCACTGCCACTTAAGTTTGGCGATTCTTCGGGTTATATCTGTAACCTTGGTTCTCCTGCGGAAGACGCAGCGTTGGAAGGCCTCCCACAAGGTGGAGGAGGCCTATATCCAACAGTGGACGTCTTTCGGCTGAAATGATGAGGATGACGATTTATGTCTCAAGTGGAGATGGATTGATCACACGCTTTGAAGGGATTCCGATCACATACCCAAGCAAGCGTTGGACTGGAATCCTCAAGGAAAAAGAAAGCGTGACCGTCCCCGTCAAACCTGGCGTCGCACCGTGTTGGCAGTAGCGGTGAACAACGGAATGACGTGGAGCGAGGTGAAGCGTGATGCTCAAGACCGTTCGCGATGGAGAATTACTGCCCAAGTAGCACAACAAGCTGCATAACAACTGTATAAAGGTTTAGGTGAACACTCTAAGCTGTACAGTAAGTTGTATAAAGCCTGTATAAGCGCTTATAGAGCTCTTATAACTGCAAAAAGAGCCCAAAATTATACAGCTGCATAAAGATCCATGTGTACTCTCTAAGCTGTTCCGTAATAGTATATTAAATCTACAAACACCCACTTATACAGCAAATTGCTGTAAATTTTTGTTTTAATATAAAATTACTTAAGAATAAAACTTAAAAAATATTTTTACAAGACTTATAATAAATATTATGAGAGCAGTGATGGCCGAGTGGTAACGGCCCCGGCTTACCGAGTTGTAGGTCGCGGGTTCAAACCCAGCCAGGCGCATTACTTTGTGTAATTTATTTCATCACCACTACCCTCAAAAACGGTGAAGGAAAACATCGTGATGAAACTGGCTTGTCCTAGAACTAAAAATTCAAAGACATATGACATTCACCAACCCGCACTGGGCCCGCGTGGTGAATTACGGCCCATTCCCTCTCCTAGAGAGAGGAGGCCTGAGTCCCAGCAGTGGAAACGTTAAAAGACTGATTATGCTATGCTATTATGCATAATAAATATACTGGACGCCCTCTGCCCCATCTAGGGGACATGGAACATTTAAGTCAAAGTTAAGTCATTCCCGGAAAAGCTGCTTCACAAACGTCTATAACTACATACATTTGTAGAGGAAAGATTCTTAATAAAAGGTTGTCATGGCAACCGTTCCGTTATTTCGATATTAAGAACTCAGTTACAAAAATATTGATTTTTTACCTCTGTTTGGTTCAAGAGCTTATTTATAACTTAGTACCCGGTGAGAGGTGACTTGGAAGGAACACAAGTATAATATTAGTCAGTAAAAGTCTGACACGCCTTCACGCTCCGCCCTAATGAGGGAGAAGTCATTAGATGATTTCCAACCTCAAAAAACTGGGCAAGTGCGAGTCGGTCGTTAACTAATTACCTGTGTAAATAGTTCAATTCCCGAATGGAGTCTCGAAGATTTTTCCGAATCGCAATATAAAGTTTGTTTTTATGACGTAACAACAAATTTACTGTTTTCAGATTTATTCTTATACCTGTGTTATAAGACCTTGCTTCATGCCAAATTTCAAGATTCTGGGTCAACGGGAAGTACCCTATGAATTTTGATTTCCTTAAGAAAGTCGAAATATACGTTTTTTGCAACATGAACGGCCGTATCTTTTTTTTTCGTTAACTTAGAAGATTGATTTTTTCACAGATTCAAGGGACCACAGACCTGTGTATATGATTTTAATTTCAACTCGATACCTCCACGCGTTCCCGAGATAAAGGGTCTTGACAGACAGACATACAAAGTGATCCTATAAGGATTCCGTTTTTTTCCTTCTGAGGTATGGTACCCTAAAAAAAGACCCAAGGCAGTTGACTATAAAAAACATATTCAAAAAATATAGCCGTCTTCGTTACAGGTACAGTTATTATATCTTGTCGAATCGGTTTGTAACTGTTACAACGGTATTGTCACGATATGCGGTACAAAACATAACGGCTACACCACGGTTACAATGAAGACAGTTGTAATGGGTCTCTGTCGGCACTACGGGAGTCTTGTCAACAATTTTTTTATATATTGATATAAACCAGTGCTTGACTGCGATCCCACCTGATGGTAATCAGTGAAATTTATGATATCTTCTGCTAAACATTGTACATAACAGCAGCAGCACACCGTAGACTACCCACTGTTTAGTTCTGTAATCAAAGTGTTAAAACGGGACCCTATTCCTGAGGCTCCGCTGTCCGTCTGTCTGTCACCAGACTGCATCTCATGAACCGTGATAGCTAAACAGTTGAATTTTCACAGATGATGTATTTCTGTTGCCGCTAGAATAATAATAATCAGCCTTTTAATGTTCCCACTAATGGGACTCAGGCCTCCTCTCTCTAGAAGAGGGAATGGGCCGTAATCCACCACGCGGGCCCAGTGCGGGTTGGTGAATGTCACATGTCTTCGAATTTTTTGGTTCTAGGACATGCCGGTTTCCTCACGATGTTTTCCTTCACCGTTTTGAGAGCAGTGGTCATGAAATAAATTACACAAAGTAATGCGCCTGGCTGGGTTTGAACCCGCGACCTACAACTCGTAAGTCGGGGCCGTTACCACTCGGCCACCACTGCTCTTTATAATAATAAACACAAAAAAATAATAAAACAAATTGTAAAAAAAAGGCGTACTTGACCGGTTTTTAGTTTAAGTTCTTATAGTCCATCCTAAGGTTTTCTGGTCCCAAGTCGTCGACGGCGCGTAGTGTTCCACGCGAGCCTCAAGGAGATGTCAGCAACCGTAGGGGCCCAGCAGGGTCGAAGCCTACTGGGGCCATGGATTTTCCCACCGAAAAAAAAAAAAAACTGGGGCCATGGGTGATGCGAAAGAGATCCCCAGGGCCCTGGAAAAAAAATGACTAAGAAGGAACAGGAGTGGGTTTTTAGTCAGTAAAAGTCTGACACTATCTGAGCGGGGGATGTCATTAGATGATTTTCCCAACCGAAAAAATAAGACCGCCATTGTACCTATATTTTAAGGTTTTGTAAAATTATGTTAGTTACAATAAAGTTTATTTTATACTAACAAAGTCACCTTCTGCGTCTGTTTATAACGGATAAACAGGCACACGCAAAAACGCAGACGTGGTTTTTGTATGTATAAATTTCTCCCGAGCGAAGCTGAGCGGGCCACTAACTTTTTAAGTACAAGGCTTTAAGTAATACCTACCACTGTTTTTAATAGCCATTTAAAGGCACTTTTTTATAACCTAACCATTGGGTCATCGCATTACGCGTACTTACATTCCATCAGAGCCTTATTATTTATTTTATTAGTAAGGCACACCACCGATATGTATATATTTTTTTTTTTGCATTAAACTTTTGGAAAAACAAACACAGGTACAGGCGTGTACATCATTCACTGATTTTACGTACTTACTTACATAATATCTACACTAATAAGTATAAAGAGGTAAAGTTTTTTTTATGTCTTTTTGTTTATAGGAGGTAATCTCTAAAAGTACTAGTCTGATTGCAAATATTTTTTCACCGATAGAAAGCTACTTTATTCCTGAGTGACATAGGCTATGTTTTATGTAGATACTCGGGTGAAGCCACGGGCAAAAGCTAGTATTCTTAAGTGGCAGTGGGCAGGGCATATTGCTCGCAGAACAGATGGGCGATGGGGCCGAAAGGTTCCAAAGTGGCGATCATGTGCCGGAAGACGCAGCGCTGGAAGGCCTCCCACAAGGTGGACTGATGACCTGGTGAGTGTCGCGAGGTCTATGTCCAACAGTAGACGTCTACGGCTGAAATAATGATGATTTTAAAATTTAAATCTTAATTAGAATATTTTGGCAATAATAAAAGTTATAAATCAATAAAAAAATAAAAATGCAAGGAAGACTTAACTTTTTTTTTTTTTTAATTCATATAAACCAGTGCTTGACTGCGATCCCACCTGATGGTAAGCAGTTTAACTTCGACAGTTTTTGTCTAAATTAGCTTGTTGTAACTCGAGAAACAAAGAAAAATCACGCAAAAAAAAAAAATTCTAATGCAAAAAAAGCTCCTCCAAAACCCTTCACTATGTTAATGTACGATAAAAACCCGCTAAGACGTGCTAATCGTTCTGCAATGCTGAATTAATGACAACGCCATCTGTTGGTGAGAAGTCGGAACTAAGTTGAAAATTATACTCTGTGGGAACTTTTTTACTTGAGGTATTTTTTTTTTAAGTGAATGGTAGTACAAATGGATTTCTAAAAATAGTACGAATATTTTAAGAAGTCCATTTGGTTACCATAAAATAATACCCTTATTAAATTTCTAAAACTTATTTACCTACTTAAATAAACATACTTTTCGAGGTACATTTTCATACAACCACTCTTACGCTATTATGATGTTATTACACATCTTTCTCTAGATATTTTGGACACACAGATATCTCGTGGATATTTTCTAGGCTTCTATAAAAATCAAAACATAAATTTGTGTAAAAACATCTCAAAATCGGCTATTTTACGTGAACTTTGGCCCTCCATAATGCACTCATATATTAAAAATATAAAAAAGTACATCAATATAAGCCTTACACATTTAATCGAGATTCTGAATGACGATAATTTTTCTGAAAAACTTAAGGGTTTAAAAAAAATCGTACTTCCTGGAACAAGTTTTGTGAAATATTCGAGTAAATCACGGAATTACCGAATGCCAACAGAGTTTTCAGACGTTATCTCTCTTTTTTTGCATTGCCTCTTCATCAAACATCGCGTTGGATTGCGTTAGATGAAGCAACAAGCTTTGAAACCATGCTCGTTGTTTACTATAAGCGAGTGGAAAAGGGGGTTCTTAAAAGTTATTGGCATAAATTTTGAAACGTGGTTAAAACTACGAATAAGTAGTATAAACATAAATATATAGGCTTAACAAAAAGTAATCTAAACAATAGTTTTTACATAACGTTCACGTATGTATACCGACAGAAATAAAGAAAATAGATGTCGCAATCAAATAAAAACACTGGGCAAGTGTGAGTCGGACTCGCGCACTGAGGGTTCCGTACAAACTTACCAATATAAATAGTCCAATTCCCGAATTTTGAAGAATTTCCGAATCGCGAAAAAAAATTTTTTTATTGTGACGTAACAACAAATTCACTGTTTTCAGATTTATTCTGATACTTGTGTTATAAGACCTTGCTTTATGCAAAATTTTAGGATTCTAGATCAACGGGAAGTATCCTATCAATTTTGATTTCCTTGAGAGTGTCGAAATATACGTTATTTTGTGACATAAACGGCGGTATCTTTTTTTTCGTTGATTTAGAAGTTTGATTTTTTCACAGCTTCAAGGGACCACAGACCTGAGAATATTGTCAAAGATTCAAAAGCATTTATTTCAAATAAACCATTTACAGGCACTTTTGAAATGTCAAGAAGTCAGTCAGTCAGAAGAAATGATGCTAATTGCACATTCCAAAGCGTAGATCTCTATGGAGAAGAATGTGCAAGAAACTCCATGGACACTCTTTTCAATCATGTTTTGCAATTACAAATATCTCTGTTACATGTTTCTTGTCGCTATCATGTGAGAACAATGTCAATAATGTAAAAATAAAAACTAAATATAGATATTAAAATAGCAACTGGCAGCTAAGAGATGACCAGTCTCAACTGACAGCGCCCGTTCACGGACCTGACGCGAATATTAGCACCACTCAGCTCAACCAATTAATTTTATTTATTTTAACTCGATAACTCCATGCATTCCTGACATAAACGGTCTTGACAGACAGACAGACGGACGGACAATAAAGTGATCCTATAAGGGTTCCGTTTTTTTCCTTTTGAGGTACGGAACCCTAAAAAGATCAGTTTCAAGTACAGAAACATTGAAATTGCTACTTCGATATTTTTTTTTTATAAAATTTCAAATGTTTCAGTTGCATTTTTTTCAACGACTGGGTACCCTTTTACGAAAATACTCAATAGCTATTACATAGGTATAAATAAATACTTTTAAAACCTTATAAAAGCACGTTTTTCTTGATATGACTTAGGAAAACCATCAGCAAAGTGAGAGTAATTAAACGCATATACTAAAAATGTTTTACATACCAGTCAATACATTTTACACCTTTGCATTTAGCATCCTTTTACACCAAAACATTAAGTAAAGAGCCCTTCTCACGGGTATCTGTAAAAAATACCTGTTATTTTATACATATTGGTATTCGGGAAACAAATCCTGCTTTATGGTGATAGAACCTCAGTTGTATGCGCTCCTGGTACTCAGTAGCTTATAGAGTTTATGTTATCCCTTACGAGGACGGGAAAGTGGGATGATAGGTGGCGATGAGATGTGGGGGAGAGGGAGTAGAGTCCCAAGGTGTGAGTATTTTAGAAAATTGAATATATAAATATGCTATTAGGACTGTTTTCATACTGACCCGTTGGTACCGGCTGTCATTTGTAGATCTTTGGTAGTCAGAAACAAAAAAATCTGATCTGGCCTTGTATGCTCCGTTTAGGCTCATATTTTGACACTCGCATGGAAATCAAAACTTATAGGGTACTCCCCGTTGACCTAGGATCCTGAAATTTGGTATGAAGAAAGGTCTCATAGCACAAATACATGAAAAAGTCTGAAATCCGTAAATTTGTAATTACGTCATAAAATAATTACTGTTTTACGATTCGAAAAAATGTTCGAGACTAAATTCGGGAATCGAATTATTTACATAGGTAAATTAATACGAACACCTCGGTGTGTGGGTCCGACTCGCACTTAACCGTTTCCTTAGCAGTTTTAATGTCCAACGCTTTCTGAATCCCTTATGAAATACAATCCACATTCATATTGAATCAGCCATTAATTGTCACAAAGCGAAAAGACCGATAAATACATCGATAGATTGATCACCACTAGATAGACTAGACTAGTCTATGCTTCACTAAACAGTACGCAAGCAGTACGATTAACGGGTGCACAGTCGCGCACACTCGCACATAATGAGATAGACGCGATTTATGCGCGAGCCCTTATCTGCGCTGTGTGCTGAAGGGTGGGGTCGCAGTGACAGCGATTAGCGGAAAGCTTTTTTTTAGGGTTTCGTACCCAAAGAGTAAAAACGAAACCCTATTACTAAGATCCCACTATCCGTCTGTCTGTCTGCTGTATCTCATGAACCGTTATAGCTAGACAGTTAACATTTTCACAGATGATGTCTGTTTTGTTACCGCTATAACAACAGCCAAAAACAGAATAAAATAAATATTTAAGTAGGGTTCCCATACAATAAACGTGATTTTTTGCCGTTTTTTACTCGATATTAATATTGTAGTATTTATGTAATAATGTATATCCTTTCATGTGGGAATCTGGCTCGCACTTGGCAAGTTTTTGTTGTTATTGGTAGGCTCGCGCTTAACTACTATCTCACTTGATGGCCGACGATGGAACACGCTTGCTTAGAATTAACCTGTTCCCTCTTGAGTTAAAAACCCCTTCTAACTCACTTCCACTCCACCCCGTGTTTCCACATGCGTCTTGAAGAGTTGTCAGCAAAACTGAAGGGGCACCTTCACAGTAGGGCCTTTGCCCGGACACGTTTGAGGGAGTGACCGTGGCCTTAGAAAGCAAAGGGCAAATGAAGGATACAGGTGGGTTTTAGTCAGTAAAAGTCGGACACGTACTCTAGTTCTATTCTAGAGCGGAGAAGTCATTTGATGATTTCCCACCTCTAAAAAAGAACATATCAATGTCAATTATACATAATTATAATAAATCTATAGATGCATAACGCACACAGAACTAAAATTTACAAAATCGATGTAGACAACTTTTATACAATAAAATTGTGCGTAACTTGATATATTACTAAGGCTTTGTTTTATCGCAATCGGACTATATCGAAAGATATACTACATTCATTGACTGTTAGGGCTATATTTCAGCGGGACACCATGGCGGCGCGACCAGTCGCCGCTACCAACAAAATGTATACAGCTCTATAGAGAGTTACTCACCTGGTATCCGTTTGGTTGCGCAACCAATTTGGCGGCGCGACCAGCTCGGACGCGTGCACTTAAGGTCCATTTTGATACTGTCTCTGTATCGTGTAGCGACTCTGGTGTCTGTATGGTGTCCAGTTTGGCAGCTTATGGACACTATGGCGGCGCAACTGGTCGAGTCGCCATGGTGTCCCGGTGAAATATAGCCCTTAGGCAGTCATCTAGTATTTATAAATGAACGAAAAAACATTTCAGTGTACCTGTAATAAAGCTATAAACTACTACTACTATATTTTTTTACTGTTTTAAAATAACCCTAAAAACGAACCACTCAACCACTGCGCCAAAAGTCACATTAAAGAATCAGTTTCATTTTCAAAGCGTGTTATCGCTACGCCTCCCATGGGACCGTAGCCTTATAGCCACTACATTTAGTATTAATCCGAGCCCGGAGGCTCATCCCATATTTATTTGGTAGAATGGTAGATTCAACTGAAGAATTGTGTTCCAGGGTTGCAAGAAATGAAAGAGTTTATTTTTGATGTGGAATGGACTGTCTAAATTTGAAAATGCTCTTCTAGAAAATATGATATTAGATTTCTCATTGTAGCTTCAGGCAATATTGTTACAAGTACTTGTGTTATGAACGTTTCAGTAGCTACTCGGACCCGCTGGGCCAACGGGGATTTTTTGTTATTTTGGATAAGCTCGCGTTTGATCACTATCTCACCTGATGTTAAGCGATGATGTGGCCGACGATGGAGCACACTTGCCTAGAAGTAACCTATTCACTCTTAACTTAAAAATCTTGTAGCTATTAAGAAACACAGACTCCTGTAGGGAATTCTACTCCTTAGATTTACGCACAATGAATTTCTGAAAACGAAACCCATGGTCCTCAAACGCAAAGGGTAACTAAAGGATACAGGTGTGATTTTAGTCAGTAAAAGTCTGACACACGATCCCGCTCCACTCTAGATCAGGATAAGTTTTCTCGATGATTACCCACATAAAAAATAGCAGCAGCTCGGAGTCCGAATTCGAGCTCAGCTGTGAATATGTTCGCCCACGACACGCCCTCGCGCTCCGCCCAAGAGCGGGGGATGTCATTGGATGATTTTACAACCTTCAAAAAAAAATAAGGTAGCTGCTAGAAAACTAGGCGTTCTTGTTAGGTGTCTTTAAGGCTAAAGTGAATAGGCTCTTAATAAATTAGTGCGCCTCATCATCGACGACTGCGTCACTGCTTACCATCAGGTGGGATCGCAGTCAAGCACTGGTTTATATCAATTAAAAAAAAGTTTTAATTGTTACAACAAAATATGGCAAGGTTCGAATTAAAAGTTTTTATTGTTGTTATATTATAGTATAGAAAAGTACAATAGATAATTACCTTTACCTATAACCTCCAAAATAACAAATGTCTTTTTAATTCCCGTTTCCGCAAGTCTGTTAAGTCGATACAGGAGATATCACGGCCTGGCGTGTTCAGGCCAAGTCGCAGTAACTACCATCACGATATTTAAGAAGTCGGGAGGGGACAAGGTAGCGATGCTTTGGCATGATAACTTAATCGTGTGCAATGCAGTATCATTGGTAAATAAGTTTTAATAGTGGTTACGATTACCTTGAGATGGCGAGGTTTTGTTTATTTTTAATTCACACTTTTGTGTAACTAATATATAAAATTACAGGTATATACAATTACGGTGACAGCCCTTCTTTGGATGTCTTCAAGAGGAAAATTAAAGAGCATTTCCTTCCACAATGACATAGTACATATATGTATATATATTATATAAGTATGTATTTATGTATGTAAGTTTATGAATTATTTTATTCATATTATTTGTAATTTTAAAATTGTGCACTGGATCCTACCCTCTATTGTGATCTCTCTCTATCACTCAATGGTTTGCTGCAAGAAAACTCAACTTTGAGTTAAGCTTACCTATGTACATGAACTCTGATATCCACATATTTTGTAATTTATCATGGTGTACAATAAAGAAATTCTCGTGTCGCTGTCGAACTCCTTCAAAACAGCTAGACCGATTTTTATGTTTATTTGTGCATATTTGTTAAGTCTGAGAATAGGTTGTAGGCTATTTTTCACCCTCCTACTTTCACCACCATTTTTTAGGATTTCGTACCTCAAAAGGAAAAAAACGGAACCCATATAGGATCGCTTTGTTGTCCTTCCGTCTGTCTGTCTGTCAAAACCCTTTATCTCGGGAACGCATAAAGGTATTAATCTGTATACTTAAGTTTGCGGTCTCCTGAAGGTGTGAAAAAATCAAATTTCTAAGTTAACGAATAAAAAAGATACGGCCGTTTATGTCTCAAAAAACGTATGTTTCGACATTCTTGAGGAAATAAAAAAGGGTACTTCCCGTTGACCCAGAATCCTGAAATTTTGCATAAAGCAAGGTCTTATAGCACATGTATAGGAATAAATCTGAAAACTGTAAATTTGTTGTTAAGTCACTACAAAAAAAAATTGCGTTTCGGAAAAATCTTCGAGACTCTATTCGGGAATTGAACTGTTTACATAGGCAAGTTTGTACGAAACCCTCAGGGCGCGAGTCCGACTCGCAATTGCCCAGTTTTTTTCTTTAATAATAGATATATATTGCAAAACAACGTTTCCAGAGTCAGCAAGTTTATTTATAATTCTTCTGTACATGTGTGTTGTCACCTAACTCCTAAACGGATTGACTGACTTGGATGAAACTTTGTGTGTATATTTGAATAGGTCTATAGATGGATTGAAAATACATTTAAACCCGGTAGGTAGTGATGCAATTGAGTTCTCAATTTTTTTTTTCAGACTAAAAACCAGCCTTCGGTTAAAACAACGTCTGTCGTGACCGCTATAGTATTTTACAAATTGTTCTTTCTTTCTTTCTTTCTATAAAATGTATGGAGACCGACGCGCCCAGCGGGGCTATTGCGTAACTCTGTTGACAGTTCGAGTGATGATCACTTGCTATCAATGTGCATCATTGAACTGTCAAACAGCTAGTTTCGTATTGCCTATCTATCAGTGACCAACTGCAGTGACGTCATTAGCCACTGGTGCCTTTGATAGCCACCGTAACACGTTTTGATAGATATTATTGTATCGATACTTTTAAAACTGCGATTGTGTAAGCTTTTGAAGCTATATAATAGTCGATAAAATTTTAGAGTGGTCACACTCTAAAATTTTATCTATATAAATAGGCACCGTATTTTTTTTAAATTCACCACATTTCCACCGTAGTTTATTAGTCACTTGTGTGATACATAATACCAATTTTATGAAATTGTCAGTTGACAACTAAGTTTAGTGTGCAACGAATGCTAGTTGTCAACTGTTATTGAAAAAGTTAGCCAATAGCCCCCCAGATCGGCGTGTGTGGCACACTTGTGCGCAGTGTAGTTCTAGCATTAACATTCTAGGAAAGTCCATTTTACTATTTAAATAGTTGCGAATGAACAGCGGACCGATAATTATTTATTGCTGATTCTATTTCCCGCTGTCCGGAAACTGCGAGATAAACCAGTAATATCAGAGTTCATAGTTATCAATGCATCCGGAGAGACTCATCTCTGATGGTTGAACCCGGGGTCATGCTTGATTTTTTTATTGGAGGTTTTAGTTTTTTGGGGGCGAGAAATAGAGACGTGATGTTGTGTAGATTTTTATTATGACACCACTATTTTTTAATTAGTATCTACTAAAAAAAATGGGGCTCTATCTCTATCCGTACCCGTTACTGATCATATTCGTATAAGTAAAAAAAAAAAACGAAAAATATCAAAATTGTCCATGAATATTTGTCATAATTGGTAAATTCATAATTGCTACTAGAAAATACTACACGCAGTGTTTTTTACCATTTTAATCGACATTCATTCATATCAGTAGCCTGTACAATATTTCCATAAATTGAGTGACATTTTGGGATATAAACAAACGCTAATAACTTTGCTGTTTAAGAATATTATTTATTGAGACTTTACTTAAATAATTACAAGACCTTTTCTAATAAGCCTTTAAATATTTGTACTAATTAAAAATTAGTGGTGTATAGGTATACTGGTGGTGCCGACAGACGTTATCCTGCCCAAAAACGGGCTTTTCACCAGAAAAAAAAATTTAACCCGAATGCAGCGCCACCTATCGGGTTCAGTTGTATTTTCAAACCATCCACGGACTCAAATATAGATACAGACAACTTTCATGCAAATCAGTCAAACCGTTTAGGAGGAGTTAGGTGGCAAACACACGTACAGAAGAATTGTTGTTGTGTTGTTGTATTGATAATAGAAAATTATCCCCCTCTTTCTTTCTTTATTTCTTTCATAAAAAACCCCTTATTCTTAAATCTTTGACAGTTGTTACAGATTTTCAGAAAATTTTCGTCGTAAAGCTTCGTCGTTTATACCGCGTACATCGAGGGACTGGAACAATTGCCTGCTGCGGTCTTCCCGTCCGATTATAATTTAGGTGTCTTCAAGGCTAGAGTGAACAGACTCTTAATAAACTAGTGCGCCTCACCATCAATGATTACATCACTACTTACCATCAGGTGGGAACGCAGTCAAGCACTGGTTTATATCAATTTAAAAAAAAATGACACCAGTCTTGCCTGGGTACCTAACATGTTGTCTAGCCTACCGAAACATGGAGTGGATGAGATAAGGTAGATTTATGTTGAATGAATGACCAAGCATTTATTCATTTTAACATGGTTAACCAAGGGTCACGTTAAATGGAAGCTGAAGTCCCTAAATGAACATAATATGTTGATATATAAACATATCCATCCTCCGAATCAAAGCGGATAGCCACCCCAATTACTAGGAGCGCATAAATACCAACAACTTTCTGTGAGTCAAATAGTACAGAGAAATGGCAGAAGGTTCGGTTTCGGTTTTAGGGTTATGTTTAAAATAAGGGGACGGGATTGTTAACTCCCCTCGGTTAGAGATTAAGCATTGCCATAAACCGTGGCAATGCCGAAAGCCTTTTGGGCACACTTCCAGTCGACAGCGATGCGGAGGAATTTTATGACGCCATATTTTAGCTAGTAGTTTTTGCCTTTAGTGTATATATAATTTTAATTAGTAAGTGTTTTATTTAATTATACAGTTAAATAAAATAAAAATAAAAACTCCCCTCGGGTTTCATCCTGTAATAAAACTGCTCACTTCAGTATAAAATAATAATATATTTATTACTCAATTGTTTGAATTGTCAAGAAGTCAGTCAGTCAAAAAAGTCATACTAATTGCACATTCCAAGGCGTAGATCTTATGGAGAAGAATGTGCAAAAAACTCCACGGACACTCTTTTTAAACTATGTTGTTACATTATTTCTTAACACTATAATTATTTTTAAAAAGTTGACTGGTGGTGACGGACCAAAATAGTGTTGTGCTATTATCCCATGCGCTATTCTAGGACACGGTCTACATAAATACCAAACCCCGTACCAAACATACAAATCTCTTTCACAATTTTATTCCTATTCACACTTGCATGCCTTTTCAGCCCGTTTAACATGGTATTCCACTGAAATGTTTTTAAGAACTACCGAAGCTGTGAAGGTTCGGTTTGGGCCAATTCCGGTCAAAAAATTGGTTTTGGCAGTAGTTTCGGTTTCAGCCAAAAAGGGGCCGAATATTTGGCTTAACCGAAACTGGCGTCTAAGAGCTAACGATTGTGATAGATACCTAAAAACTGACTGACTCTTTCGTCTGCGTATGTTATAATTTTTACGTAATCGTCGATTTATCGATTGTTTAGCATTTAATAAAGTTATACTTACTCGTATATCAAAATATAACTACTGTATTGAAATATTATTTTTATTTATGTCAGTTTTTCTGTCACCACGACAGTTCTTTTCGGTTTTGGTTACGGCCAGACTTGGAACCCCGGAGCCGAATATTCGGTTAGGGTTTCGCCTTTGGCCGAATCATGCTTTGATTGGTCACCAATGTTTTTTCTTTCATATTTTATAAAATAATTGTACTCTCTGTCAACATATAATCTTTATATTACATTGAATCCACATAATTTTGACTAAATAGGTTTAAAGTTATTATATCTTTTCGTTGACGACACAAAGTGATCCTTCTGTATTCTCTTCGTTGTAACTACCCCGGCTTCTCCGGTAAACATCCCGGGCGTCAGTCTGTCTGCCTCTATCGATTGCGTAGACACGGCATACGAATACGACGCGATACGACGCACGATACGACACTACGACGCACGATACGCACCGCCTTGCGTAGTAATGACACTTGTTTGGTTTCAAACGTAATATGGGATTCGTTTCAAGGTTTGCTTTTATGGTATTTGTTGGTTGCGTTGATTTTTGTCAAAATGGACGTAAATTAGATAGACGAGCTTTAGCGGCTTCACCCATGTAAAAGTAGCTTTCTTCATACAAACTTTAGACGCCCGTTTGATCCCTTTAGGGGGCGGATTTCTGGCCAAACACGATCTTAGAATGAACTAGTTTCGCCTAGGCCAAACCCGAGATATTAGTACAAGAGCGAACGTAGAGAGCTTGAATATTAGGGCACCCCGACATGGACAGGTTAAATTAGAAGGCTAAAGCGGTAGCGGAGCGGAGCAGAGCTCCCGCCTCAGCCTTCGTGGCAGGAGTCCGATACGTTGGTCTGACCAAATCCGTGCTACACTGGAGACCACAGTCTGCGACGCCATTCACATCGCCGAAGACAGGACAACATGGCGAAATATAGTCCACAAGAAAGTTATTCGTCCAGGTGACGACCCTTAGCATTGAGGATAAACGACACAAGGAGGAGGACGTCCATCAGTTCAAAATCAAAATCTTTATTTCATAACAAAATAGTTTACATTAGCAGGTGATTGGAGCCTCCTTTTAAGCATGGAATGCCTGTACTAGGATCATCAGTTGCCCTTTGTGTTCTAGAACCACTTTCAGAAATAAGGATGCTATAAAAAAAATAGCGTTTTTAATACAAACACTGACCCTTTTGTATCTAGAGCGCAAACTTCATCAAAACCTTCACAAATTAGGTGATTACGCTGCCTATTTTCGTGTTTCACCCTGTAACCTCCACCCAAACGAACCCCTATCGACTACACGCATTCACACACACCGCACAGCTACCTAGGAAGTAATTTACCATAAAATTCTCGGCCATCAGTACCGCCATTACGACACGTGGTAGTAACGGCCCAAATATTCTAATCGCGACCGAGGCTATCGCTCAATCATGCCGTTCTATTCTAAACCTTTTCTGCAACGTTGGCTAATTCGTGTTGACAGCTGGCCCGAATGTGTTTGCAATATATATGGGTTCTTTTGCGGAATTTGAATAATTATTTGTTTTGGACACATGGACTTAAATAACGTAGGATGCCTTTGAATTATTTATTTTGAAAGTGAGTTCTCTTTGTGCCCTCTGCTAATCTATTATTGATGATTCAAAGCGGGCTCATAAAAATACTGGAAAATTAAACAACATGCAATAACATTCTCAGCTCCATTTTACCGAGATCGCGCCAGTTTCAATGATTCCACATATTGTGCAGTGTACACTTGAGATACAAACTCAACTACACCATTTTTTTAAAATTGTTATAAACTAGTGCTTGACTGCGATCCCACTTGACGGTAAGTAGCGATGCAATCGTTGATGGTGAGGCGTCTATTCACTCTAGCCTTGAAGACACCTAAATTATATTTAAGACTGCAGCAGGCAAATTGTTCCAGTCCCTCGATGTAAGCGGTATAAACAACGAGGCGAAACGTTTGGTCCGGACCGTAGAGGTTTCAACAACGTAAGAGGGGATACTCGCCGTTCGTCGGGTTGTCCGATGGTAGAAATAAGAAGGTGGAATCAAGTCATGCAGTTCCCGCGCACACTCTCCAAAATGCATCCTGTAAAACACCAAATTTACATCACAATATCCACTACACAAATTCTTTTTCTTCTCGAATCAATGGTTTTCTTTTCTCTCAAAGTTTTTGGGCCCAGTAGATGACCACATTTATATCGGCATCAGTGGCGTAAGGTCCTCCAAAGTGCAGATGTGGGGACACTTTGGGCAGTCTAGTAAGTGGGCCATCGTCTGGTCAAGAACACCACAATCGCACTGGGTGTCGGAGGGCTCTATAATCAACCATTTTGCCAGGTTGTGTTTGTAAATTGTTTATTTGCGATTAATTAAAACAGCCATTGGATTTCTTTCCAAAAAAATCCTGTCGAAACCCCTTTTGCCCATACCAAAAACATTTTCTTTAGGCAGTCGGATAAAAACCACAATGCTACTCGAAGGGGATATCAATTTACTAAAATCTTTTTAATTTTACACAGTGTTCCGCAAACTTTTTGTGTTCAAGGTACACCTAGGAATTCGGAAAATTTTGGAGGTAAACCATAAATGAAAAATCATTTTTTTACATATTATCAATCAACGAAATCTTAATTCACATGGTCGTTGCAAATGGCAAAAGCATTACAATAGCATACCATAAAATAATTAGTTTCAGAAACTTTTAATTTTAATGTGCGATCCGTTTACATTTCCAACAATTCTTCCTGGTCGTTGATCGGTAAGTGTTCAAAAGGAATGCAGTATAAATAGATCTATATTTTTCTTCCGTCTATCCATTAACTTTAAGAGATATCCTTATTTTTCCAAGGCACACCATCTAATCACCACGCTACACCAGTGTGCTGCGGCACACCCTTTGCGGAACATTGTACTATACCATCGGTTATTGTTGCTAATCTAACCTAGGATAGATATTAAACCGTTATTGGCATCATAATTCGGCTCGCCATATGCAGTAACGTGCGACATCGGCTGGAAGACACGTGCCCTCGTAAACATGACGTGGTAAGGTGTTACGTTACGTGTTCCATGTGTACAGGCTGGATTGTATGGGCGGCGAAGTGTATTTGTAATAGGTACTCTACTTGGAAGCTATGGTTTCTAGAATTGTAATTTCTGAAATTTATAAGGTGTAAGGATTATACATTACTAGCTTTTGCCCGCGGCTTCGCTCGCGATAAGTATTATTATTAATTAGGTATATTTTTTGCGGCACAAACTTTCATCCCCTATTTTATCCCCTTGGGGGTAGAATTTTTAAAATCCTTTCTTAGGGGATTCCTACGTCATAGTAGCTATATGCATGGCAAGTCTCAGCCCGATCGGTTTAAAATTGACAAAGTTTCATACAAACTTTCACCCCCTATTTTATCCCCTTGGGGGTAGAATTTATCAAAATCCTTTCTTAGCGGATGCCTACGTCATAACATCTACCTGCAAGCGAAATTTCAGCCCGATCCCTCCAGTGGTTTGGGCTGTGCGTTGATAGATCACTATGTCAGTCAGTCACCTTTGAGTTTTATATATTTAGATAAAGCTTTATAATATAACTTGCTTCTGCCAGCAGTTTCTCCATACAAACTTAGGACCCCCGTTTCATCCCCTTAGGGCTGGAATTTCGTAAAATCCGTTCTTAGCGGATGTGTACACCCTATAAGGAACCTAGCTGCCAAATTTTAAGTTTGTATCGTAAATAGTTTATCTATCTATCTATAATAATATAATATCTAACCATTATAGTCTTACTGCGCGTTCAGAACATTCATCCTGTACACACCTATGATGTATTTGCATCTATCAAATGACTAACGATATGAGGTACAGACAGATATCGCACGGATTAGTGATGTGTGAGTAAACAATCCATTTACCATTCGGCAAACACATTGTAGAACCGGAAAAGCAATGCTATTTAGCGCTAAAGCGTTATTAGCCAGATGAAAAGCGTTGTTTTACCGGTTTTACGCAAGGATGTTAAGGGCCTCCATAATCGTAACCGAAACCGACTTAAAAGTTTTGGATAAATTCAGGTAAAGGTTCTAATACTTTTTTTAAGGCGGGAATTTATCCAACCTCTATTGCGGAGCGGGAGGGTGTATCAGACTTTTACTGACTAAAACCACACCTAAGTATGTTCCTTCTGTTGTGTGTCTTGCGTTCCAGGATTCCAGGTTTCCCTTTCGTAATTCAACTCATTTCCCCAAAAGTGGCTATAATCATAATTACTTATTATGACAGATTGTAAAAACAAATGATTAATCTAAACTAGAAATAAAATTCAAATGGCACTTTTTTTTTTTTTTTAATTGATATAAACCAGTGCTTGACTGCGATCCCACCTAATGGTAAGCAGTGATGCAATCATTGATGGTGAGGCGCACTAGTTTATTAAGAGCCTATTCACTCTAGCCTTGAAGGCACCTAAATTATAGTTGGACGGGAAGACCGCAGCAGGCAAATTGTTCCAGTCCTTCGATGTACGCGGTATAAACGACGAAGCGAAACGCTTAGTCCGGACCGTTGAAGTTTCAACAACGTAAGGGTGGATACTCGCCGTACGTCGGGTTGTCCGATGGTAGAAATGAGATGGCGGAATCAAGTCATGCAATTCCCGCGCACACTCTCCAAAATGCAACCTGTAGAATACCGATAGGCTGGCTACCCTGCGCCTGTGCTCGAGGCTTTGTAGATTGGACTTAACCAAATCTGGATCCCCAATTAGCCTCTTCGCACGCCTTTCCACTGAGTCCAAAGCTGCTAGATGGCATTTTGCAGCACCAGCCCATATGTGACTGCAGTACTCCACACACGATCGGACCTGTGCTTTGTATAACATTAGAAGCTGTCCCGGTGTGAAGTACCGTCGGACCTTTGCAAGAACGCCTAGTTTTCTAGCAGCTACCTTGGCTTTGGACTCAATGAACTGCCCAAAATTTAGGTCAGAGGTAATTTCAATTCCCAAGAGCTGAAGGCGGTCGGTGCACTCCAAGGATACATTCTGAAAAGCAGGAGCCAAGGTGAACGGGCTCCTTTTGGCGGTGAACAGACACGCTTGTGTTTTGGTGGCGTTGAATTCTACCAGATTGGTTTCGCCCCACTTGGAGACTGCCTGAAGTGAGACATTCGTACGCTCTACCATAGCCTCTCGTTCGGACCGGATTAGTTCCTTACTAGCCCGAGCACCTGGAAGGTATCTCTCTACAACTGTGCTATCATCTGCATACCCATATATACCGGGCATCAGCAGATCGTTAATATGCAGCAGAAAAAGAGTTGCAGAGAGAACTGACCCCTGAGGAACTCCGGCATTAGTGGTCATGGGCTCTGATGAGCATCCATCGACAACAACTCGGAGAGACCGTTCACTCAGGACTTCACTTTATTTTTAAAATTCTAATGTTCGTAATCGAATCTATCCGAAACTAGAGGATGATCTATCTACAACTTGTTTTTTTTTGTATCCCATAACTCGAGGGTATGAATGAGACCATATCAAAGAATCAACTGGCATATGAATTATTTTTCAATTTTTTTGTTTTCATTTTCCATACATTATAATTCGATAAATTCACGATTATTTATGTAAAACACCCTTACGTGAAATATGACAGCTTAAATATGTAATGTCATTTGTTTATTTGCAAACTACTTTAGATTTCATCGATGACTGGCAACGTCACAAAAGTAAAGATTTGTCATACGGGTGTAAATTTTTGACCTAAATTAATTATGATTGATGATATCTTCGAAGCCATGCATTTTTGGACCACATATTCTAGGGCTTTTAGTATTATTTTTCCTTATAGAATATAACCTTGAGTTATGGAATATCAAAATAACACGTTGTATATCTATCTATATTTAGAATACATCTGGAGAAAAGTCTAAGTTATGCGCACATCACGTAAAATGTACCGAATCGATGTAGACAACTTTTATACATTAAAATTGTGTGCAATTTGATGTACGAGTATCAGACCACACGCAATTGACAGTTAGGCGGTACAAAGTTCGCCGAGTCAGCTATTGCGATATAATTTCATGTCATCTGTAACCGAATCCGAAACCGGAATATTATTATTTCTACATCCGTACCCGAATCCAGCTCCGTAATTTAATATCTGTAACATCCCTGGCTTGAAGTTAAGCAGGGATTTCACAGGCTCGCGAGCTATTTAATCTTTATCTTTATGTATATTACAGTTGTATGAGGGTTTTGAATTTTTGTTTGTGACGTTGGTAACGCGGCGGAAATGCCTCTCGTACAGATTTTTTGTCAGGAAATTCAGTGAATGGGTTGTGGAAGTCAGGTAGACCGCTCCGTGTCATATACTGGTACTCTACTGTATCCAGTCAGACTAGAAGCCGATGTACCTATAAAATAAATTGACTAGAAATTACCAAATACGGCACTAGTCACACAAGACAAATCTCATCATACAAATTTATTTTTGGTAGGCTCACGCTTGACCACTTTCTACCTGATGGTAAGTGATGATGTGGCCGACGATGGAGCACGCTTGCCTAGAAGTAACCTATTCAGTCTTGACTTAAAGAGGTTCCTGGTTGTAGTTTTTAGGAGGAAAGGAGGTCAGAGTTCGGCAGGGAATTCCACTCCTTAGCTGTACGCACAATGAATGTCTTCCCGAGAAGAGACAAAAGAGATGTAGATTGGCCAGATCTTAAAATTGACCACCACCGATCCGATCGTTCGATCGATCGATTTCCGGCCACTGCAGGCGCGGGCTTTTGGACGGCGACCAATGGTTAGCTCGCTGTCCAACCGTCCGGTAACCGTCCGGATTGATCCCAAGTCATCGACGGCACGTAGTGTTCCACGCGCGCCTCAAAGAGATGTCAGCAACTGTAGGGGCCCAGCAGGGTCAAAGCATACTGAGGCCATGGGTTATGCGAAAGAGATCCCCGGGGCCCTGGAACAATGGCAAAGAAAAAACAGGAGTGGGTTTTTAGTCAGTAAAAGTCTGACACGCCCTCTTGCTCCGCCCAAGAGCGGGGGATGTCATTAGATGATTTTCCCAACTAAAACAAAAACAAAAAAATAGACATTGCTTCTTTCTTTACTCTTATTTAGGTCTGTATGTATAAATAGTCCTTCGGAGAACATTTCCACCCTCCAATCGATCGAATCACCATGACAACAGTAAAACCCCTCGCTTAATGTCAAAAAACAACAAGTCATAACTGCCACTTTGATTCCAGTGGAGGAAATGACTAAAAATATAGGTACGGACTATACTGAAAACTTTTCACATGAATATCCTTTTTGTATGATACCGTTAACTCCGTCACTCGTCACTAAAGGTTCATTGGAAAACCAGCCTTGCTATTCTGAAAAGTTTATTTGCGAAATCACTTCTGAATCCGCAGTGAAATCATGGTGAAATTAAAGTTTCGTATTCTGAAATGGAGTGAATTCGACACTGGCGCCACCGAGTGATGATCAAAGCGAGAGGAACTAAAACGGTTGAGTATTTTGACATTTATCTACAAAGTCTATAGGATTTGGTATTCTGAAATACAATTCGTTAGTGTGACATTCGAGATGATTTGTGAAATGAGTTTCGAAATGATTTACCATTTACAGAATAGCACGGCAGTGTCAGACAGTATTTTTCTGTCTGGCAACTTTACTGAAATAAACCTTTTTGGCGCTGTGTTTTTCCATTTTTATCGCCATTAATTTATTCAAATCAATATCCCGTACAATAATTTCCATAAATTGAGTAACATTTTGGGATATAAACGAACGCTCATAACTTTAGTTTAAATTTTACGTATTTGTACTAATTAAAAATTAGTAGTGTATTAATAATAAACTCACATACACAAGTATGTTCATAATAAACATTAGAAAAACAGAACACCGAAGAGGTAACATAACATTGAAGTCCGACGCGTCCGTCACAAACATATCTAAACAATGGCTATTACACCTAAGAGTCGGTCAAACTCCGGAAGGGACCGCCGCTAGGTGTCGCTAGGTGTCCGGCGGGGTTTGTATACAGAAATAGGTCAGGGAAGTGAGGGTAGATAGGTAGGCAGGTTATATTGAGGTGTGAGTTTAAAGTTGATGTGATTACTGTCATAGTTGCCGTAGATTAGCAGTAGTAAATCCCACCCATACGTACAAATGGGCACGCAAGTTCGGGAGGTTCCTGCACCGGATTCGTGCGGAAGAAACGCCCGGGTGTCACCATTGTGTGGTCCGCCAGGAGGACACGGTGGACCTGCGTCATGCGGAAGGTGAGGACGCCGTGAGGTCTTTCCAGCCACTCCTCAAGGAGGGGACTGACCGCCACAATTATGGCGTGCCTAGCATGCATCCCTTGTCAGTGAGAAGTGTAAACGACTTTCATAGTTAGAATTGATTAGCATATGTACTTACTAGCAAACTATGTAACAGATGTCCTCCAGTGAATAAAATAATATTAGAATGATCGAGATTTCTATCCCTACATCATTACAAAAAATATCGCTGTAGAAAAATGTTCTAGAAACTAAAACCGTTCCCTGAAATAGGACAATTTAGACTGATACTTTGTTTGGAGGTCACTCACAGCCACACCGAACCGTTACACGATATTTTTGCGATGTTTTCTTTAGAAGTTCTACTTGTGAAATATCCAATATTATTATTGAACTCGCTTACTATTTTTTTCCGAATCGCAAAAAATGTTTTTTTTTTGTGACGTAACTATAAATTTACAGTTCTCAGATTTTTTCCTATACTTGTGCTATGGGACCTTGCTTCATGTCAAATTTCAGGATTGTAGGTCAACGGGATGTACCCTATGAATTTTGATTCCATTGAGAGTGTCGAAATATACGTTTTTTGCGACATAAATGGCCGTATCATTTTTTTTCGTAAACTCAAAAGTTTGATTTTTTCACAGCTTCAAGGGACCGCTGATCTAAGTATATGGCATTAATTTTAACTTGATACCTCCACGCGTTCCTTAGTAAGAAAAAGACGACTTCACAGTAAGGAAAAGGCTCGAATGATCAATTAAAAGAGACCTTGAATATTTCTTGTTATAATTTCCAATACTAATTTATGCTATTAGCAGAATGATTTAAAATAGCTTCCACGTGTGGCAATATCGGCGTGGAGGCACGAGGCAGGCGTGGAGCAGACAACCTTGCTAGCTAGCTGATATATCGAGCGTTTTTAGGAAGACCATCGTAAACGATCCAGTTTGCGTTTTATTTGCAGGAACTGGTTTTTTATCCGTACTACTTGGGAACTGCGCAATATGTATTTTTCTTCCATGCTGTCCTGTCACTCGTTACGCTATCACTAACTCCCTTTTCTTTCATATCACTCCTCACATAATCCATCCACCTTTTCTTTAGCGTCCGTATCTCTCTCCATCCATCCACCTCTTTCGTTTATTTTATTCTTCGATTTGAATTAATTATTAATAATATAATATTCCCCAACTATCACACAACGCCGTCTAGTCTCAAACTAAGCAGAGCTTGTGTTATGAGTGCTAGACAACTTATAAACATACTTATATATTTCTAAATACATACATAATAAAGATAAATTCAATTGAATTACTATAAAATCGATGATAAATATACCATAATATAAATGTTATGTTAGTAATTTGCCTCGATAACATCAGCCGAAGCACTTATTGTCTCCTCACCTGTACCTACAGAATAAAATATTAGTAACATTGTGAAATACAAATTCTTTCATTCATTTAATTTATTCACAAACAATAAACAAGGTACTGAACATTATTTACAAATTAAAATGGAATTGTCACATGCAGAACATCCAGCAACATGCAGAAACAGTTTATACAATTAAAAGCTATTATAAAATAATATTATATCTATCATCGTACCAGTAGACGTCGGCGTTTCGCCACCGGTACATGGTAGACATCCCATCCATGCACACAAAACGTTTTGATAACACATTCATTGTGCGTACAGCTAAGAAGTGTAATTCTTTGCTGGCGTCTGTGTTTCTTGATACAACCTAGGAGTCTTTAAGTCAAGAGTGAATAGGTTACTTCTAGGTAAGCATGCTCCATCATCGGCCACATCACCGCTTAACGTCAGGTGAGATAGTGGTCAAACGCGAGCTTATCAATAATATAAACAAAGCAAATGTAATCTCTGATATATGTCGAATGATAAGCCTTTTTTTTGTGTAATTGATTCATCTTTTTTAATTACATCCTTACAAATAGTTATCTAATTCCACTATACTGACAACTAAACTAATAAACAACTTCTTCTTCTTCTCAACGTGTCGATGGCAAAACTAATTAAATTCCTTGCCTGGCCCAGTATTCGGTCACGGCAATGCCGTCCCCTGATGCTGTCCATGTCCCACCTTCCATCCTACATGACGAGCCTTGTTACCTGTTCACGTAGGGATCTAATGACAGCATCAGTGGACGGCATAAACAACTTGATAGATATATAAACAAACAGAAACAAAAAAAAAACGTGGACAAAATAAAAAGGATACACTGGGCATCAAAAAATTCATCCACGTAGATATCAACGGAAACAGTGCCCAGAACGCTGGCAGCATTGCCACGTTGAATGGCAATGCTGATTCCTTGGCCAGCCTTCTGGTCACGTGATTAGCCTAATATAAAAAAGCGTATGTTGTTTATTGGAGACAGAACGAAGCTGTCTATGCCCTCAATGTTATCCCTTAGTCGCTTGAGCCCTCAGAAATTTATCACCATTTCACCTTTTTAGTCAAAAGAACATTTATAACAAATCTTAAGATACGATCACCAACTCGCCTACAAGTTTGCTACGAAAAGCCTACGCCGTAGACGATTTACGATTAACCGTAGCAGCTTACGCGCCTACGAACAAAAAAAAAACAAAAGGAACTTTTTAACACAGAAAAGCTAATTTGATATTCCGTAACACGATATTTTAAGAGCAACATTTAAAACAAAATGTAACCCAAATAAAGTAACTCGGTTGATCAATATCATTTCGAGACACGCGCTCTGCTGCGTATATAATTGAATATAACATTGAAATATTTCAATGAGACCCGGTTGAATCAATAAAGTATCATACAAAATGAGGGAATCTGTACTGTACATAATTTGATTCATGTTGACAGTAAATTTTGCACAGGGACACACACAAATAGTCTGCAAAATGAAGCCTCACCCTTCCGCCAGGGAAGGGTGTGAGGCAAAAATCAATAAATTCCATTGTTCAACCGAAGTTGTGTTTCACGCCATCTAGTGGCAAGTAGGCGTACTATTGTGAAATATTGTGCTGTGTGAACCAAGTCTTTTTGTTTGAAAGTTGCAACTGACAGATGGCGTTGTACTCAATATTTTGTTTGTTTGTTTCAGGTACAATAGAAAATAATAAATTCTGCTTGTTGGAGAATAGTTGGGGCAGTGTTCAAGATAAGTTTAGGATATCTAAGTTACAGGTTTTTGCTACCATTATCTGGGAACATTTGTGGCTTACATATAGACATGGAAAACATTTTAACTCTTCAACCGCCCGCGTCTGATAAGTCCGACGAGTGATTTCGTGTCCTATTCGCCAGGGTCGTGTGTTTGCGACTGGGTACTCCATCTCGTTTAGCTCTTCAATCCACATAGGTGACAGAAGAGCTGACGAGATGGAGTATTTGGTCGTGGATGTGCGACCCCGGCAGAATAAATGCGAGAGTCTTGTCTTTGTCGGATATATCCGACGTAGGCAATGAAAATGTTAATATATCATTAGACAATTTGACTACATGAGATTTTCTGAAATTCTTTGGGAATTAAAATAAACATAACATAAAAAAATAAACATAAGTAATTATGTTATTTACATTCACAATCGATTAGAACAGAAAGACACCGGAAGGAACCTACTTACAAGTAGGTGTAATTACCTGGTTGTCCTTCGCAAATCGATTAAATCGTGTCCCCAACAGGCACAGCACTATTTTATCGACAGAACAATAAACTGAACTTCGATTTCACATTATACGACTCGTAAACAATGAGGAAACGTTTTACGACCTTCCAAGAATTAGTTCCTTTGAAGGGAATACGATTTCGTATCTTATAAGTCGACAAAGGTACCCTAAAAATACTGGGGCCTCTCTTTTTCATCAAAATATCTCGCCTGCTCTCGAGAGGTAACGACTTTTACAGACTAAAACTAGTTGCCATGATTAAAGTAGTGTTGCAACCTATTTTATTTAAATTTCGAATGTGGGAGAATTCATTATATCATCAATAGTTCAATAAAAGGTTTGCTAATTAGGTTTCGGGGCCCCTCGAGCTTGGGGGCCCTAGGGCACCCCCGCCTAGCCCTTTTATAGCTACACCATTGCTTATAAGCTGACAAGGGTAGGTGAGTAGTGGATTTAATGATTTCTTTGCATACGAAAGCTTAAGTTCATAATTATTCTCACGAAGGTTATAACTTCCACGGAATTACGTAACGAAGGCACGGTTGGCGCAATGGTAGAGCGGTAGGCTGCTGCTCTGTCTGTCACGGGTTCGATATCTGCACGGGACAAATATTTGTAGGTATAGCCTAAAGATCGTTGTTCCGGGTCAGAGTGTCTTGTATATGTTCGTTCACGTGTTTGTGAATGCATCGATGATACAGGAATAATTTATAGCGTGGGGGCAAAGATTGAAAAACCCGCGCACTGAGGGTTACATACAAACTTACATATGAAAACAATTCGAAGATTTTTCCGAATCGCAAAAAAGTTTTTTTTGTGACGTAACTACAAATTTACTGTTTTTAGATTTTTTCCTATACTTGTGTTATGAGACCTTGCTTCATGTCAAATTTCAGGATTCTAGGTCAACGGGAAGTACCCTACGAATTTTGATTGCTTTGAAAGTGTCGAAATATACGTTTTTTGCGACATAAACGACCGTATCTTTTTTTTTTCTTAAACTCATAAGTATGATTTTGTCACAGCTTGACCTGAGAATATGGTTTTAATTTCGACTCGGCTTTCAGAAGTTTCAGTCAAACCATAGGGGCCCAGCAGGGTCGAAGCCTACTGGGGCCATGGGTCTGCTTCTGAAAGGAAGACTCGGCCCTAGTATGAAAGGCAACGAAGGAACAGAAGTGGTTTTTTAGTCAGTAAAAGTCTGACTCACTCTCACGCCCTGCCCAAGAGCCATGTTAAAGATATAATATAGAATTCAATTCGTTCTGCTATATCATGTAATGGGTTTCTAATTCGTTGGAAATTATATTCCACCCAGACCTCCATTAATTTGATGTGAATATTAAATAAACCATTACGTTCGCGTTATGATATCTTTATGGCTGAAATAAATATTACGTTACGATGACTTAAATTCCGCCATCATATTTTAAGACGGGAAAGAAAACCACCGGAAAAGTACTTCAGGCCTCCTCTCTAGGAGAGAAAATGGGCGGTGGATACCCGCGGGTCCAGTGCGGAGTGGTATTCGAATTTCTGGTTCTAGGAGAAGCCAGCTTCCTAACGTTTTGAGAGCAGTAGTAAAGAATTAGATTACTCAATGTAATGCGACTGGGTGTGTCTGAATCCGAGACCTACAATTCGTAAGTTGGGGCCGGTACCACGGGGCCAGCATTACTCTTGTGTTTTCTGATAGCTACAACTTAGGGCTCTTTAAGTCAAGAGTGAATAGGCTACTTCTAGACAAGCGTGCTCCATCGTCGACCACATCATCTCTTACCATCAGGTGATATGGTGGTCAAATGTGAGCCTATCATTAATAATAAAAAAAAAGGTGGCGCAATATTAATCACTCTTTCGGAAGATGTTATAATTATTGCAAATGGCGTCGTACGTCAATCATATTTCGTATTTGTGAACTAGACAGCTACAGAATATAAACAGACAAGCAATGGAACGCTTGTATAGATAGTTCCCGAGATAAAGGGTTTTGACAGACAGACAGACAGACAAACGAACAACAATCCTATAATGGGTTCCGTTTTTTTCCTTTTGAGCCACGGAACCCTAAAAACCTAAAGTATTGAAATATGCCCCAAGTTTATCCTCATAAATACGATATCCCAAGAGCCTATACCTCAGATAAATATATATTATATAATTTAGTTGTTGTTTTATTAGGAGCTTTTCCCAGCGTCGGATCTCATCGCCTGTCCCACAGGGAACCTAGCATTAGCCGAAATGAAACGCAAACGATTCCACTCAGTGACGGGTAGCTTTATAAGTATCTATAGGTTCTGCTAGCGGCTTTGAAAATTGATTTCATCCTATGAAAACAGTTCAGTTCCCGAATTGAGTTACGAAGATTTTTTCGAATCGCAAAAATAGTTTTTTTTTTTTGTGACATAACTACAAATTTACAGTTTTCAGATTTTTTTCCTATACTTGTGCTATGAGACCTTGCTTCATGCAAAATTACAGGATTCTAGATCAACGGGAAGTACAATATGAATTTTGATTCCCTTGAGAGTGTCGAAATATACGTTTTTTACGACATAAACGGCTGTGTCTTTTTTTGTCGTTAACTTAGAAGTTTGATTTTTTCACAGCTTCAAGAGACCGCAGACAGTATATGGTTTTAATTTCAACTCGATATCTTCACGCGTTCTTGAGATAAAGGGTCTTAACAGACAGAGAGACAACAAAGTGATCCCTTTTGGTGCGAGGCCGTGGGCGAGGGCCCAAACGCCCATGCCTAGCTACGCTACTGCCTAAAAAATTTTACGATTCGGAAAAACATTCAAGACTCCATTCGGGAATTGAACTGTTTACTTATGTAAGTTTGTACGGAACCACCTATACGCACGAAGCGTTTTGGGAACACATTCATAGTGCGTACAGCTAAGGAGTGGAATTCCTTGCCGGAATCTGTTTTTCCTGATGGCTACAACCCGGGAATCTTTAAGTCAAGAGTGAATAGGTTACTTCTAGGTAAGCGCGCTCCATTGTCGACCGCATCGTCGCTTTCCATCAGGTGAGATGGCGGTCAAGCGCGAACCTATCAAGAATAAAAAAAAAACCCTCAGGGCGCGAGTCCGACTCGCACTTACCCAGTTCTTTACAAATAATGTAACAGAGAGTGCTTCTAACAATAGAATAATAGTAAATTGAACTATAAGCCTTTTAATTGCGTCTCCCACATAATTATACGTCTATGAAGTTACGCGTCCGTGGACAGCAGTAGGCCTAAGTCAGCTACAATTAACGAGCATCTGAATTACTATCTTAACCACTAGTTTATCTTCTATGTAAGCCAGTTTCTGGGTCCGCTGCGCCACCTTAGCCTTCTAACCTAAGCCTGTCCTTGTCGGCGTGTCCTACAATGCCGAGCTCGCTTCGTTCACTCTTGAATAAAGAATATTTAGTTGGCGTCGTTGTTGGCATTAATAATAATAATAATATATTCCACAACTATCACACAACGCCGTCTAGTCCCAAGCTAAGCAGAGCTTGTGTTATGGGTACTAGACAACTGATAAACATACTTATATATTTCTAAATACATACATATATAGATAAATTACACCCAGATACAGAACATATGATCGTGCTCATCACACAAACATTTTTGTCCTAGGTGGGAATCGAACCCACGACCTCCAGCATAGCAGTCAGGGCCACTAACCACTAGACCAACAGGCCAGTCAGATTAAGTCCGCCTCCGTGCTTTTGTGTGCATAAAGAATTAATAAATAAAATACTAATTAGGTTATTAGAGGCTATTCATTTTCCCGTCGCTTAGTTATAAAATGAGAAGAATCACGTGGCTAATAAAGAAAAGTGTGGCTTAACTTATAATTTCTCATCTACACACTCACTTTTCATATTTAATAAAAATTTCCTTCCGAAATTCCCGCTTATAACATTAACCACAGATAACTTATGAAAAATGATCTCCACCCTTTAATGACACAATGAAGTACCATTGTAGTAACCCTTAGTGTCAGACAGTACCGTCGAGTGACACTTCAGTGGAGGCGACATAATCTGTGCGTAAACTCTTTGGGTGTTGCGCATAATGGGAGCGATGCGATGGGTAGCTAAGATGGAGATACGCTACGATATTTCAATCGCTAATTCTGGATGTAAGGATCTTGGCATATCTGGGACCTACCCTGACATCTTAAAATTTTCATGAAGTCTGTGTGAAAAGGGGACAGTGCTCTACAGATTATATAGCTCCGTCTCTCTCTCACACCGGAATAAAGAAGATTTTAAGATGTCATGTTACGGTCTCCAAGCTGTGAAACGTTTAAGATTATCGATTTTGAAAACCGATTTTAGCTCTTTAACTTGTAACATTAAGTATTAGATTCATCACGGAATAAATAGAAAGAAAGAAAGAAGAAAGAAAGATAAACATTTTATAGACGTTATTATGTACTAGCTTTTGCCCGCGGCTTTACCCGCGTACATAAAATATAACCTATGTCACTCAGAAATAAAGCAGCTTTCTATCGGTGAAAAAATTTTAGCAATCGGACCAGTACTTTCAGAGATTACCTCCTACAAACAAAAAACAAACTGTACCTCTGTAATATTAGCTACAAATTCATTGTGCGTACAGCTAAGGAGTGGAATTCCCTCCCGGAGACTTTGTTTCTAGGTTATAGGTAGTTATAGGTTACTTCTAAGCAAGAGTGTTTCATCGTTTACCTACCACATCATCCCTTACCATCAGGTGAGATAGTAGTCAAGCACGACTACGCACTCCTATCGATAATTATGATTAAAAAAAATTCTATACATCATTATTTTTAGTATATGAGAATTCAGAATATAGTTTGTTCAGAATCAGTAATTGAATCGATTCCAATAATTTTTACACCATGTTATATTATTTTCCAAAAGTCACAAGTTGGACACCACCGACACTAAGTACAACACAGGTCACGGCAGGTTATAGCGGACATTAGACACTAGCGCACAGCTGGATGCGGGAGTAAAACAACCCCTCAGTCGCCCGGGTAGCCCGGTGATCATGTATTTGTGCGGCCAACCAGATAACATAACAAGCTTATAACTTCGTGATTTTTCATCGTACAGTTTTGAAATTTTGTACACACTTTCTTTACATAAAAATACTAGACACGTACGTGGTCGCCACTCCAGAACCTTTCGGCCCCAACGGCCATCTGTTCTGCGAGCAATGTGCCCTGCCCATTGCCACTTTAGTTTGGCGATTCTTCGTGCTATGTCGGCAACCTTGGTTCTCCTGCGGATATCCTCATTCCTGATTCGATCACGCAAGGAAACTCCGAGCATAGCCACGTACCGGAAGACGTAGCGTTGGAAGGCCTCCTACAAGGTGGACCGATGACTTGGTAACGGTTGCGGGAGTCCGATGGATGCGAGACGCACAGGACCGTTCGCTGTGGCGACGCTTGGGGGAGGCCTATGTCCAGCAGTGGACGTCTTTCGGCTGAAATGATGATGATGATGACTAGACACGTGTTTCGAGTTTCGGATATACTAAAGCTAATGTTGTATACGTCACTTTTCGACTGATTTTTATTTTTAACCGATTTCAAAAAGGAGGAGGTTATATGTTCGGTTGAATGTATGTTTTTTTTTTATGTATGTTCACCGATTTCTCGGTCAATTGTGGACCGATTTTGAATTTTTTTTTTTTATTGAAAGGTTATGCTTCCGAGTTGGTCCCATAGAAATATTGTTATGATCTGATCATGAACTTCGAAGATATGGAACAGAACTCCTCATAGGATCACAGCAGAACCGTCGTAACAAGTAAAATTGCTTTGTTTATACGTGTAGTCGATGACTGACTGAAAGTAGAGGGGGAATATATCGAACTGATCTGATGATGAAGCCTGAAGTTAGGCACCGGAACTCTGTAATAAATTAATGTAATCTAACCGTGTTTGGGATTATTAAATTTGTCATGAGATGCACTCTGGCTATAAGGTATTTAAGTTTGGCTGAGGGGTACTTTTTAGTGGTGGTACCATAACTAAAAAGTGTAAAATAAAAAACTTTTTACAAAAAAAATACAACCGACTTCAAAGTAAAAAAAAACACTGAAAAGTGCAAAATAACTTTAATTTCGGAAGTCGGTGTTAAATTACGAAGAGACAAAACTATTATAGAAACACCGACTTCCGAAATTAAAGTTATTTTGCACTTTTTAGTGTTTTTTTTTACTTTGAAGTCGGTTGTATTTTTTTTGTAAAAAGTTTTTTATACAAGATTAAAAACATGGACCTTAACATGACATGTTAAAGTGTCAGGCGAGCGAGCGAGGAAGACGGATGGAGCAGTACATCCTATATAGCTCCATCTCCAGCTTAGCTCATCATCGTTAAAAGCTCGTGATAAGGCCTCGGTGAGATAGCAGTCAAGCAAGTTTGCACAAGCCTATCAGTGATTATAGTTAAAAAAAAAACCGGGTGAGATCGAGTCGGACTCGCGCACTGAGGGTTCCGTACAAACTTACCTATGAAAACAGTTCAACAGTTCTATGACAGATAGAGGACAACAGAACCCTAAAAATGTTCTAAATGTGTCTTTTGACTGTTTTGTAAAGTTAAAGCTAAATAAATAAACTTCTTCACGTTGCGGTCCCCCGACTGAACGACGCTCATCTTTAAAATATTAATAGGTTCTTATAATGAAGTGAAAACGGCTGAAAGAGTAATTTTTTAAACTTATTTTATACTTTTTAATATTTAATATAATATTTTGTGTCGGGGTTTTTTTTTTAATTTTTAATTTTATTTTAATTTGCAAGATTAAAAACAGATCATCAGAAAAATCTTACATACTCTTTCCGAAAAATCGCTCGCATTCGGCAGCTTTGCCTCGCTTCACACTACACTAAGACCCTTACTAAAGTTTAGTCACATCACAACCAGACAAGGGTGGATATGATAAACGATCATTACTCACAGTACAGTCAACCACACCTCCATGTTTTCACACCGTTAAGTCGAAGCAGTAAGAGCGTTTGTCGCAGCTGGGTTTAGCGAGCAGTTGACCGTACTTGGCGCTGGGGTTTTTGTGGGACCACCGTCAAAGTAGGTAGTGAAAATAAATAGACTGAAGTTATTGTACGAAGTGAGAATAATAGTCCCTTTGTGGCCCTGATAATGTTTAGTAGCAAAGGGTTTTTTTATGATATTTAAACTCTATATTCTGCCTATTTTAGTGGGATCTAAGGTGGTCATCATTTATTACTCGTATCTATCTAAACATAATATTATTTACATTTTTAAATATTTCTTTATTTTAAAAATAGTAGCCCACCGGCATTGGGAATATACCGGTAGTCAGGGCTCCTGAGAGAGTAATCTCCGAACAATACGTGCCGGGTCCAGGAGAACTGCCTTCTGAATCAGGCCCTTGAACCAGCTGCCTAACGAGAGCCTCCGCAGATGTTATTATTATTATATGGGTTATTATATCTCAGAACCCTGGGGTCCTGGAGGCGTACAAGCAGAGGCCCCTTTGACGCATCAAAACGGGCCTTTTGTTTTTTAACGAGTTTAGATGCGTGAAATTTTGCACAAAGTTTCCTTATATGACGTAGGCGAGCACTAAGAGAGGATTTACCAAAATTCACATTCAAGTTTGTATGGAAAAACCTAATTTCATGCGGGTGAAACCGCTATCAGAAGCTAGTCTGATGAAAAAAAAATAAAATCTAATTATTTCATAGCAGTATCCAACACAAAAGCCTCAATTGTTCAGCCATTTTTAATGGTCGATATCTCCATAACTCCCCGCCCCATCGCTGTTTGGTTCCACATCATAAACGAGAGGCCATCGTCAGCAGAACTGGCGATTATCTGCAGATATTAATGTATTCGATGACACCCTCGGCGCCATTTTATTGTGCCCACAGACAAGTGTGAAGAGGCCCTCGGTAGGTACTTGTGGTGTGAGCATTTGAAGTATTTTGACACTGGTTTTGTTTACGGGTTTCGATGTTTGAATTTATTGTTACGCTTCGTTTTGTTGATTATTATCTATGTATGTCATCTTTTCTGTTGTCTATTACGTTCAAATAAAACTGCAAGTCTATCGTACTCCGTTTCTTTATTTGAAATTCTGGTTAATTAATATCTTTATTGATTAGTTTTAATTAAGTATTTATAAAATAAATAAATCTGACACGATAAACTTGTAGCACAAATTCTCGGGTTCCGAGTTATTCCATAACTAAAACAAAGTTTAAATATGGTTAAAATAATAATTGTAACCGCTTCAGTCGGCTGTTAGACGGAAGACTTATTATGTAAATTGTGTGGTCTATTTACCCTAGAAAACCGTTTTTAGGGATCCGTACCCTAAGGGTAAAAACGGGAACCTATTACTAAGAGTCCATTGTCCATCTGTCTGTCCCCAGACTGTATCTCATGAATCGTAATAGCCAGACAGTTAAAACTTTCACAGATGAAGTACCTATTACTGTTGCCGCTATAACAACAAATACTAAAAACAGAATAATGTAAATTTTGTTAAAAAAAAAAAGTTGTTTTAATAACGATACGGCGGCTGGACAGCGTTCGTGAAGCTGCGCGGTATCTTCTCGTCCAGCATACCACAGTGTCTCAAGACGAAAGTCCAGTGCGTGTTGCCAGTGATGACATACGGCACTGAAACATGGTCGCTTACAAATAGACCTCATCAGAAGGCTTACAGTCACCGAAAGGGCAATGGAGAGGGCTATGCTCGGAGTTTCCTTGCGTGATCGCATCAGTAATGAAGATATCCGCAGGAAAACCAAGGTCGCCGTCATAGCCCGAAGAATCGCCAAACTTAAGTGGCAGTGGGCAGGGCACATTGCTCGTAGAACGGATGGTCGATGGGGCCGAAAGGTTCTTGAATGGCAACCGCGCACCGCTAAACGCAGCGTTGGAAGGCCTCCCACAAGGTGGACCGACGACCTGGTGAGAGTCGCGGGAATGCGGTGGATGCGAGACGCACAGGATCGGTCGTTGTGGAGACGCTTGGAGGAGGCCTATGTCCAACAGTGGCCGTCTTTCGGCTGAAATGATGATGATGATGATGTACCTTAGAAGTGTGAGTTCGATTGGCTCTAGTTGTCATTAATGAAAAAACCGGCCAAATCCGTTTTTTTATTAAATCCTGCCTAATGTCATTTTTGTAAGTAAACGTATAGTGATGTGCGTTATCAATTTAGTTATTACCGTTCAGTCGATTTTAATACCTGTCTGACATTTATGAAAATGGTTTTCTATACCTAGTTTATTCAAGTAAGTGATTCAGGCAGCATTCCCTCTGGACTAACTAGCTAATAGATATGTAGGTCGCATGGTCTGCAAAAACTATTTTCAAATAAAAAGACGGTATTAAATTCTAAAATGAATTCGGAAAATGGGAAACAATTTTCCAGCATTAAATCATGCGCCCCAGATAGGCGGGGAAACGTCTCCCATCGCTCGTTATGGCGCGAACTTTTTATCAACGCCCGCCATTTTCTTGCCACTTCATTAGTCTATAGCCAACAGCGATACCAACTTAACTTCGCTGCCGTCCAACTGTCAAACGACCCCTAACTAAACGTACTAAGGTTCACGTTGGAATGCATTTTGTTCAGTCAACTACAAAATTTTTGTGCTAATGTCAAACTATCAATGACATGACTTGGCATTTCTTTTTGTAAAATGAAAAAATCACGGTGATTCAGTCACAACGAAATTAACTTAGATTGTAGTGGGATGGGCCTACATTTTTTGAGTTTCCATAATGACTCGCTGGAGCGTAAGTGAAATAGTTTTGCAAAAAACAAAATGGCGTGTCATTCGTTTTTTTTTTCTATTATGTTTGATGAAGACGCGTGGATAGAGGACGCAATTTCGTTCCGAATTTGTGTGTTTTGCTTGTTTCACGTTTATCAGCGAGAGTGGTAGGTACTAGTTTAGTTTATTTTCTTTTTACGAGAGGCCATTTTCATTTGATGATAAGACTGTTTCACGTGAGGCAAGATAATGTGATTACTTAATTTATATGTTAACTAGATGCTGAATCGGCTTCGCCCGCGTGATAATAGAAAATTATCCCAAGAAAGTGTGTGATAATTGTGACATTCCATTCATATACAATAATATAATATATCAAAATTGTGCTTGACATTGTATAAAAAATCCTATCTTTAATATAATTTTTAATATTTCTACTCCAGCAACGGTAGTGTGAAACTTTTTTAAATTAAGATAAGAAATAAATGTTTTTTTTAACATACACCCGGGACAAAAAGTATAGTACGTGCTATCCCAGGACATGGTCTACTCGTGCACCAAGTTTAATCGAAATCCATTCAGTATTTTTTGCGTAACAGAGTAACAAACATCCATACATCCATATATCTATACATCCATACATCTATACATCAAAACACCCATGCATAAAAACATTTGCGTTTTTAAATATTAGTAGGATTACACATACGTACGGAAACTCCGTAAAATCTTCATTGAAATTGAAAGCATAGATAGGTATAATATGTGTGGTCTATATAATTTTTCGAAGGAGTTACTGTGTCCCTGGAGTGCAGAGGACTACTGAAGGGACACTGGTACACAATATTAGTGTGATTAGTGTACATTTTCAAAGGTCCACAAATATTTGACTGGCTTGTTGGTCTACTGGTTAGTGGCCCTGACTGCTAAGCCGGAGGTCGTGGCTTCGATTCCCACTCAGGACAAATGTTTGTGTGATGAGCACGATCGTTTATTCTTGTGTCTGAGTGTAATTTATCTATAATATATATGTATTTAGAAATATATAAGCATGTTTATCAGTTGTCTAGTACTCATAGCTCAAGCTCTGCTTAGTTTGAGACAAGATGGCGTTGTGATAGTTGTGGAATATTATGATTCCATTTATTACTATTACCTCCGAGTATTTTGTACCTAAATAATTTTAAGTCATTTTTTCATAGCAAGCTTTTATACCGCGGAATACCCCTAATTAATACTTATCAAGACCATTTCAAAAAGCTCAAACACGATAGGGTTATCTAAGTTCCTATGGCCACCTTTCAGTTCCATCATCAGATAATAAGTTTACATTGTCATCTGATTTACACATGCATGCAAAATTTCAGCTCAATCGGTAACCGGAAAAGTGGATCAAAGGTCAATGGGCATTTTGTTCGGAGATTTGACCCACGGCGTACATAAACGAAATAGGGCTAGGTATATAGATAAATGTATCTGCAACTCAGTGGTATGGGTCGCATTCTTGTGGGCAATGGGAGAATTGAAAAAAAAAATATATATTATTAAGGCATTTTTAAAGCATTTTTGTAATGAATTAACTCAAAACTACTGGACCGATTTCAAAAATACTTTTACCAGTCGAAAGCTAGTCGTCCCTAAGTGGCATCGGATATTTTACCATGGAGAAATTCCCACGGGAAAGAAAGTAGAATGTGCTAGTTTTATCAAAAGCCACTACTACTATTTAAGGGACATAAAAATAAAATCCAGTTCTACTTAAATAATATTTTTATTCAGCTTGATCAAAATCTATTGTAATTTCATCTAAAAAGGCTGCAGGTGCATCTATTACATCTTGATGCCTGGCCCATGATAAAAAGTAAACTACGCTTACAACATGCGCACAGCTTCCAACAGTGCGGCGGCCGTGTACACACGAGCAGTAATACTGTTCAATGTCATTTCTTCCAATTCGTATGGGATCTACTAAAATATAGGTATAATATTGTTTGCTACGGACGTGTTGCGACTGAATTCGGCCTCTTATTAGTATTTTGTTTTCGATAATTTCTTGCTGCCGGTATATTTCAATGTGGTATACTCCATTCAAACGCATGTGCTCGTGGCAATATGACCTCGCAATTCTCAAGTGGTAAGATCCCAACGGTCGGTGTTTCTCGGTATTGTTTGTTTCTTATTTAACACCGACTTCCGAAATTAAAGTTATTTTGATCATTTTAGTGTTTTTTTTTTAGTGAAGTCGGTTGTTTTTTTTGTAAAAAGTTTTTTATTTCACACTTTTTAGTTGCTTTCTTATAAACAGAGTGCCTATTTCTCATGACAATTCCATTTAACCCAAACATTGCTTATAGCCAAAGTGCATCTCATGACAATTCTAATAAATCCAAACACGGCTAGGTTACATTGATTAATTACGGAGTTTCAGTGCCTACCTTCCGGCTCCATCATCATCATTAGATCACTTCGATGATATCATTTTCAACGTAACTATTCAATACCATTCATTTATTTGTATTGTCATAGTCGCACTATCTCCTTGTGATATCTATGTGAGTATGAAGTTCCGTAGACCATTTCTGGTCTTCTTCATCAGTTCCACTTCATCAAATGTTACTTTTTGACTGTAAATGCTTAAGTTCTCAATAAAAATACCAAAATCACTATATGATTGCCTATAATATTTGAGTTCCTTCGATTCCTCACGGATCCCATCATCAGAACTGGATTTAAAAAAAAGGGGACCAATCTGAAAGCATATCCTATAAGAGGAAAAAAAAATACAACCGAATTGATAACCTCCTCCTTTTTTTGAAGTCGGTTAACAAAAGTTTATTAAGTTTTTAAATGTTAAATAACTTTTTTCTCCCATTAAATACTAAAAAAAGAAATACATATTTTGAATAGTGGGATTGAATTCTTCAATTTAAAACTAATTTGGTCTGTGTACGCGAAGTCTCATAAAGTGGGTCAGAAACGCCCAATGACCTTTAATTTGCATGATTTGATTACAGACAAACATCGGTACAGATGAAACTACATAAAAGCTTGTAAAATAATTTCAAAGCATACATTCTCACGTTGAAATCTCATAATTTCCCCAACATCCACGTTAACAAAGCCGCGAAATAGTACTACAAAGGTCTGGTAGGTACCTACTTGTACCCACATAAGCCAGCGTTTTTCATTTCCCTGCAAAGCCTCCGATATCCCTCGCATGCCTGGCTGAAGATACGAGCGCATTACATTAGTAGTTTATGACTTGTATTCGGTTTCACGAAACAAAAGCTGTTTTTTTTTCTGGGACGAATGAGGGTGGTATCTGATGTGTGATACGAGCATTCATACCGCCTTCCTCTCCGTTTAGAAGCATGGAATTATTAAACTAGGTTGTCAGTCAGCCTTGACTGCTGAGCCGGAGACCGCGGGTTCGATTCCCACCCAAGACAAATGTTTGTATCCTGTGTTAGGGTGTAATTTATCCATAAAATGTATTTAGAAAAAAAAATGTATATACGAGTATATATGATTGGGACTCGATGGCCGGAATATTTCAGATGCAAATGTTCCAATGGCTAAGATGACACACTTTGCCCAAGCCTAGTTTATTCCACCATCCTCTATTTATACAAGCATGAAATTATTATTACAGGTTTGTTGTTCTAGTAGTCAGGGCCATGACTGCTATACCGGAGGCTGTGGGTTCGAATCCACCCAAGGCAAATGTTTGTGTGATGAGCACGATCATTTGTTGTGTCTGGGTGTAATTTATCTATAGTATGTATGTACTTAGAAATATGTAAGTATGTTTATCAGTTGTCTAGTACTCATAACACAAGCTCTGCTTAGCTTGGGACTAGATGGCGTTGTGTGATAGTTTTTTAATATTATTTTACTAGCATCTGTCAGCAGCTTCACCCGCGTAAAAGTAGGTATCTCCATACAAACTTTGGACCCCGCTTCATCCCCTTAGGGGGTGAATCATGGAAAATCCTCTCTTAGTGCTCGCCTTCGTCATAAAAGGAAATCTTGTACAAAATTTCACGCTCCTAGTTCCAGTACTTTCGACTGTGCGTTGTTATGTCAGTCAGTCAGTTTCTCCTATTATATATATGCTGTTTAACTGCCATATTTATTCTTCAGTTAATAAAATCTTAGAAGTGAAAAATCCACGACGGCCACGACATATATATTTAGATTTAGATTTTTGCTCATTTATATCACTAATTTATAGGTCATCCTACTCAACCATATGCAATGTTTCATCTTCTGTCCTCTGTTTGAGCAGACTGCTGTAAAGTCCCACAAAACTCCATTAAAAAGGAAGGATCCTCCGACCAGACGGGTGTTGTATCTGGTACGGGCAACTACCCGATAGTTGATTTCAGGCTGTTGTAAATGGTCTAATCGTGCGGAGGCGCTCCGTATATTATCACATTGACACTTTGCGTGACATAAAAGCCAGGTCTTAGGTCACGAAAAGTGTCAACAAGGCTTAATTCTGCATAACACTTCGCAAATAACAGGCAAAATGTGAATTATAGTCAGAAATGCATTGAGTTCTGTTGATACCTGTGTAGCGACATCTATGGCGCCACGTAGGAACGAAAACGACAAACACTCTGGCGCTTATTCCACCAGGGTCGCACATCCACGACCAAATACTTCATCTCGTCAGCTCGTTTGTCACCTATGGGGATTGAAGAGCTAAACGAGATGGAGTACCCAGTCGCAAACACACGACTCTGGCGATCCGACGCAAGTGGTTAGAGTAAAAAAATTGAACCAGTGAAATCAGTGTGCTACGCCGTAGCGATGTAGGTGCGCCGCGTAGCACGTAGGCGGCGTAGTCAATCCTACGTCGAACAGTCACCTACGTACGGCCTACGCCATGCTACGATGCTACGAAATATTCTCTTATTGCATTATGCTTTCCTAGTACTTTTGTATTTTCACTAAAGTCCAGTTTCTGAATGAAATATCGTAAAATTAATTGTTAAACGGGATATTTCTGTATCGTCTGATAGCTACAGCCTGAGACCCTACCACGAGCTTGATATTTTAATAAATCATAATTGAGGTCTATAAGTCAAAAGTGAATAGGTTACTTCTAGGCAAGCGTGCTCCATCGTCGACCACATCATCCACCAAACCAGATCAGACCCAGAGTATTATTAAATAAAAAAATTATTTCTTAAATACTTTTCAAAACTAAAACAAAAATAATATCTATCTTTAACTATACACATATCTTCTATATCTATCTATATACATATAAAAATGAATATCTGTTCGTTAGTCTCGCTAAAACTCGAGAACGGCTGGACTGATTTTAATAATTCTTTTCTTGTACTGTTCACCAGCATAAAGGGAAGGTTTAAAAGCCAAAAATTAGGTAGGTAGGTAAAGTATGATAAAGTAGGGTAGGTAATAAGTTGACGGGAGCGAAGACGAACGAGAGTATAAATAAATATTGTTTTGTTAATTAATAAGAGAGCAGTGGTGGCCGAGTGGTAACGGCCCTGACTTACGAGTTGTAAGTCGCGGGTTCAAACCCAGCCAGGCGCATTACTTTGTGTAATTTATTTCATCACCACTGCTCTCAAAACGGTGAAGGAAAACATCGTGAGGACACCGGCATGTCCTAGAACCAAAAATTCGAAGACAGTGACATCCACCAACCTGCACTGGGCCCGCGTGGTGGATTACGGCCCATTCCCTCCCCTAGAGACGAGGCCTAAGTCCCAGCAGTGGGAACATTAAAAGGCTGATTACGCTATGCTATTATGCTATGATTAATAAATCTGTAAAAAATGATTTTTAATTTCTGGTGTACCTTAAAATTTTTCCGATTTCCTTGATGTACCTTGAACACAAAAAGTTCGGGGAACACTGCTATAGAACACTGGCCAAAATGGCAAACTATCCTATCTAAGTAATTGCCAAAATAATTCAATTCATTTGCAAAAGTGCCTGTTTCGAACTGAGAATAGAACTCGGGTCAATGAACTCAGTAGCCATGCTGCCGCCAAATGGATTCAACCAATCAGGCAACATACTAAAACTATCGCTTTTAAATTAGCTCATAAGAAAGGCCATTTCCTCTTGCCTCTATGTTTAGAGCTTAAAAATGTGGATTGTGAAGTGGACAGGGTGAAGAAATAACATCATGAGGAAAACGTCATGTCCATTTTGCCGACGTTCACGTCCAAAGGGTAAAACGGAACCCTATTACTAATACTGCGCTGTCTGTCGGTCCTGGTGACGTACAGACAGACGTCTGTCTGTACGTCACCAGGCAATATCTCATGAACCGTGACAGGACAGTTGAAATTTTCACCGATGATGTATTTATGTAGCTGCTATAACAACAAATACTTAAAACAGAATTATTATTTTTCTCCGTTTTTAGGGTTTCGTACCTCAAAAAGAAAAAACGGAACCCCTATAGGATCACTTTGTTGTCAGTCTGTCCGTCTGTCTGTCTGTCAAGACCCTTTATCTCGGGAGCGCGTGGATGTATTGAGTTGAAATTAAAACCATATACTCAAGTCTGTGGTCCCTTGAAGCTTTGAAAAAATCAAACTTCAAAGTTAACAAAAAAAAAAAAAGATACGGCCGTTTATGTCGCAAAAAAGTCGTTTATTTCGACACTCTCAAGGAAACCAAAATTCATAGGGTACTTCCCTTTGACCCAGAATCCTGAAATTTGGCATAAAGCAAGGTCTTAGAGCACAAGTATAAGAAAAAATCAGAAAACACAAAAATAAAATTGTTACGTCGCAAAAAAAAAACTTTAAGGCGATTCAGAAAAAATCTTCGATACTTCATTCGGAAATTGAACTATTCACATAGGTAAGTTTGTACGGAACCCTAAGTGCGCGACCCCGACTCGCACTTGCCCTGATTTTTGCTACGGACTGTATGGAACCCTTCGTACGCGAGGCTTCTACTGCTCTAGGCGGTGAGAGGGAGTATGAAACTTGCTACCCTTTGCGAGGGCCACGTGGAACTCCTTCGAACAATTCGCATCTCTAGCAGACATTGACCCCTACTTAGCCTATTAATTTTGTTGACATATTCTCTTTGAGGTGCGCATGGTACACCATCAAACTGGGCTTGTTTCTTATCGGATGGCTGGACTGCGAGCTACCCATTGCTCGCCGTCCGAAAGGCCGCGCCTCCGGTGGACCGGACGGAAATCGTTCTACAGCTCCAGGCGGTCAGAGTGTCTTTAGCAGAGCGAGGCGTGAGGCAAGTTTTTGCTTCCTTTGCTCGCTCTACTGCTTCGTGGAAGGAGGTGACTGCCTGCCATTCCCTCTCGCCCCGTACCTTTTTTATATATATCCTGTTCACATCTAAAATTTTTTGGTATAGGGAGGTACGTCATTTGAGACATAACAACAATTTTCAGATTGTATAGAATTATTTTTTCCGCAAACCAGGAAAAGCATACATCTATATATATAAAAGCGAAATACCACTCGCTGATTAATCACGAAATCTCAGAAACTATAACACCTACAAACTTAAAATTTGGCAGGTAGGTTCCTTATAGGGTGTAGACATCCGCTAAGAACGGATTTTACGAAACTACACCATTAAGGGGGTAAAACGGGGGTCCTAATTTGGTATGGAGAAACTGCTGGCAGAAGCTAGCTAGTTAGTTATTTATTATAAGTAACATAAATGTTTTTTTTTTTCTAAAATCATAACCAGATGTATGATAGCTAACAAAATAAAATTACCTTTTATGGATCTTACAATCTGTAATTTCTGCCTCCATGAAAAAAAAAACCCGAGTTTTTATATGCGACATTTTTTTATCCCGCTCTGGGTGGAGCGAGAAGATCAGATTTTTACTGACTTAAACCCACCTGTGTTCCTCCAGTTGCTCTAACTCGACTCGTAAGAACGAACACGCAGCCATGTATGCTACCCTATCTATATTTCACAAAATAATGACTCCAGTTCAATGCCCCAGAAATGACTCCTAATAATATACGATACCTCCCATCGTTCCGAACGCCCTAGTCTGAGGTGCGGCCAATATGGCTCGTAAGAGGGTACACTCAGCAACACGCAAACCACAACGCTTTGACACTACCGTCGTTATTGTGTAGTAGCAATAAGGGCGAGTTTTGTAGTTCCAGAGTTCGTTATATGTGCGGGTGATAGTACAGCCATATGGATCTGTAAATGTCTGGTATCCCGTTGCTTAAGAGTGGCATAGCAACGCCCATGGTGACGTTAGAAACGTTTATTTGCTAGGGATTCATTTTATTATTTTGTTTCTATCTAAATTTAGTAAAAGATAAATAAAATGTTTATACAACACTAGCTAACCCGTGCCCGCTTTACCGCGCAAAAATAAATTTGGGGTAAAAAAAAAATTACTAATTATTAAAAATATTAATTTTTAAGGAATAATGTAACTTGATAGCGTGGAGGTATAGAGTTGAAATTAAAACCATATACTTAGGTCTGCGGTCCCTTAAAGTTGTGGAAAATCAAACTTCTGAGTTAACGAAAAAAAAAGATACGGCCGTATAAGTCACAAAATACGTATATTTCGACGCTCTCAAGGGAATCAAAATTCATAGGGTACTTCCCGTTGACCTAGAATCCTGAAATTTGGCATGAAGCAAGGTCTCAAAGCACAAGTATAGGAGAAAATCTGAAAACTGAAAATTTATTGATACGTCACAAAAAAATCGGTAAGTTTGTACGAAACCCTCAGTGCTCGACGACTCGCACTTGCCCGGTTTTTTTTAAGATATTAGTAATCCTTATTGTAGGCAAATGATATGGGCATCGACGCACTACATTAGTAGCGCTTCAGTATTGGTACACGCACAAACACGCCAGTGACGCAATCAAGAATTTATCAAAATAGGCAATTTTTTATCCCAAAATAATGTTTGTCCTTGAAGAGCACTTCCTTTCATTATTGACATAATATTAGTATGTCTAATATAATTATATATTAGACTTAGTTATGTATGTTTAAGTATATTGTGCGCGGGATCCTACCCTCGAATATGTTCCCTCTCAATTACTCAAAGGTTTGCTGGGAGTAAACTCATTGCTGAGTTAAGCTCGCCTTTGTACATGAACTGTCTGTATCTCCATATATTATGTTATGTTTTTGTGTACAATAGAGAATTAAATAAGAATTCTACTTATATCCGTTATAAAGTTTGAAAGCATCTAACTGATGTGCCCCAAACTGATCTCTCATTAGAAATTTAAAGCAATAATGCGAAATTGGTTTAACAAAAAAATGCATTAAAAGAAAATACAAATTTCTTTTTATTCCAACATATAAATAAAATGTATTTCTTTTCATAGGCGTAAAAGAACACGCCGGGTATCCGCTACTGTACAATCAAAACAAATACTGCTATTTATTTAGGTTTCACCAGCATGGGATTTGTACAGATTAATTTACCAGGTACTGGTGAATTTTTGGTAACCAAATGCCGTGAATCAGACTGTTTCACCCGTTGTCACTAATACCCAAGCAACGTCTAAATAAATGCCTAAATATGATTGCAATGTTGAAAAAAGTCTTGGCGCTAAATTAATTATTTGGTTATACCTAAAGCTTTCGCTGTAGTCACTGTATTCTGTACTCTTACCACAGTCCTTAACTTCACATGTATTTGCATCTAGTTTTTGGAATTTTTGTATTTTTTTTTAAATAAAATTAAAATTTAAAAAAACCAGGAGCTAATAATCCAATTTTTAACTAGTTATATACATTAATGATCCCATCCAGTATTTTTGGATATAGTCATTAATAATGTAAACTATAGATCTTCTGTTAGTAAAACTTTTAACTGCTAAACAAAATAATTCCTATTTCAATCTAAATAAAGCCAACAAGTGACAATATTGCCAGAATAAAGCCATAAAAACTGTATTACTACTTAAACTAGACAAAATATTTATGGCACCTAATAATTACTGTCTATTACATGCCTCTAACACAAAGAGTTTATGCTCTAACACAATGGTAAAAGATTGTAAACAAAAAAAACATCTCACAAAAAAAAACGACTTACTAAATCCATACTTAACTATAAAAAAACAAAATCGACTAAAATAATACTCAAATATCGAACGCCTAAACAAACAGGCACTGCCCTAAAGTTACCAACTAATAAATTATTCCATTTATTTTACTAATAATTTAGCGTGCAACGCCCTCTACAAATACAAACTAAAATTGGTTGTGGCTACTTGGGTCAATCACTCAAACTGCCTGCCTTTTCCAAACTATCTTGGTGTCGGCTTCTAACCAGATGCAGCTACCATTATTATGCTACTAACTGCCTATTATACAATATTGTACATAAAATGTATATGAGTGCCCCGCCATTCGATAGCGTCATCGGGCCATGGCAACGCCTTTCTCCGCTAATATTGAACTACTACATACTAATAAAGCTCTATTCCTAACAAGATGACTAAATAAACAAAGATAAATATAAAACAAATAAACGGTTTCAGCCAGTATTGACACAGGGCAAAGACCTTTTCTCCCCGCACCTCAGTGCTGTTTGTGCGAAATAAAATAATAAACTATTCTATGCTACGCTAAACTAGGTACTAGGGAGACAGATAACTACAAAAGCTTTTATAATAAAAAAGTAGTGCTCATCTTGTCGCCATCTGTGGAATACTTAAAGAACACAATATTAGGTTAAATATCTTCATGCTGCGTCTTCGAAGGGGCAAGCTGAGGTCCATATTGACACAGCTTTCTCAACCTAGATTCCACCCCTTTTGCGTCACCTCCCGGGCTCAGTCCCTTCGAAATCAATGAAATGAAAAGAAAACTAAAATATATCCTAAGGATTCTAACACCAACACGCGAAAAACAACCTAAATATAACTAAATAAGATACAGTTTTCCCTAAAATTGGATAGAACACGATTTGCGAGTAGAAAATGGCCGGAGTTTCAGATGCAGCGAAAAAATGTGGCACGCATGCGCACAGAGCCGCTCGATATATGCACCCTCCGGCGATCATGTGTTGAACCACTCTCGAAGCTACGCGAAACGAACGATATAATAGAGGAAAACGCGTTTAGCACTCACACAACACCACGCAAACACTTTACACGACAGAAAAATAACCAGAAAGAACTTTACAACAGCTTCCCTCATGTTTTCCCAAATATAACCTGCAAAAGAAGTTGTTAGTAAGTACACATTTACACATGAAATACAGAGCAACGTTGTGGGTCTTCAATGATGTATGTGCAACGCCACGGCCCGCTTGTCCGGACGCAGCAGTAACTGTAGGCAACACGTACTGCTGTGACAGGACAATATGGTCGTGACGTGCGTCTCGGACGGCGGCCCGCGGGCGAGTGAGCGCGTGCCCGGCGCGACGCCGCGCCCCTTCGCCCGCAGCCCCGCGCACGCGCGCACCCTCCAGCCGCGACGACACCCTCAATGAACGCCCACAATCAACTATCGATTTTCCAGTAAAAAAAATGGTTTAATTCATCAGCACGCATCTTTGAGGTTGTCTATGTTTCTTTTTGGTTGGCGTTCGAAATTTGAAGGTGGTTAGGCGATTTTTACTACACTAGTTTAAGACCCTTATCCATTTTTGTACCCACGCCATTTTTTTCCGAAATATCAGAACTATTGAAAACTTATTTTACCACAAAAGTTCTTAGTGTGATTTTCAGAAGGACAAATATGAAAAAATCCATTTAACTTTGATGAAACCCAAACCATATCTCCAGCTACGAGTCCCTACACAAATGTGTACCTATTTCTCTTCGAATTTAACAAAAGCCTCGCAGGAGGAATATCGGTCATTGCTACCTCCATCATCTATTTAAAGCCGGCATTGTCCCTGAAATGCTGTGGTTTTATATTAAAAACCTGATATTAAATCGCTTTCTGAGCTGAGAATTTCATTTCATATCTTTAGATTGATGTGCATTGAGAATTTGCTTAGTAATTATTGATTTTGCAAGGAATTCCTTTTCAGTCTTCACCAAACCATTTCCTATCGGCAGTTTCAATTTTTTGAAGATCAGATAGACCGTTTCTCCTTGTTAAATACTTCTATTCAGCCTGATTCGGGTAGATTGGACGCCAAATCTGTTATATTGTAACCGGACTCTTTTATACTATAAATATATCCATCTGTCCATGGCTACAGTTTTTGACATGACTGTTTTTGTTCATCTCTCATAAAAACTTCGTAGGATATATGCTTTTAGTGTATATTTATAATAAAATCCACTATAGTTGGGTAAAGGTTAGGAAGATTTATTTTTATTTCATCTAAGAAGATTAAATGTTTGCTTTCATCTAGGATTCTCCATACAAACTTTAAATCCCAATTTCATCCTCTTACGGGCTGACTTTTGAAAAATCCTTTCTTAGTGCTCACCTGCGTCTTAGAAGGAAACCTTGTACAAAATTTCACACTCCCACTCCTAGTAGTTTCGGCTGTGCGTTGATATGTCAGTCAGTCAGTTTCTCCTTTTATTCACCTAATTAATAGGTATTCTACTCAACTTAGCACGAATCGTAAGCAATGTATCATTCACAGTTCTAAGATATTTTTAAACTGACGAAGAAATATGGCGGTTTAACAGCTTTTGTAAAGAAAATATGTCAAGCCACCATTTTTATTTCTCACGTAAAAGTCATCAGACTTTTGAGAGATAAAAATGGCGGCTTGCTAGACTGATGTCTGACCATAGTTTTAATTCATTCGGTTTACATGTCATCAACGTTCCTATTTCCGAGTTTGTATCTAAAAGAGTGTGTTTTCGTCCCTCGCTAGTAACAAGAGGCAAACTGTGAGACTTGTGAGAAGTAGGTTACTGAGGGGTTGGCAACCGTTGTCCTGGCAACGCTATCTGACTGTATTTAGCTATGTTTCATATCACACTTGTGACTTGATTTCGCAAATATTAAAGGGACGCTAAAGATGGCTTACAAAATTAAAATTTTCTCTTCAAATCTTTACAGGTCTTAACCTAATGCGACAGTCAGCAATCACCCAACTATTATACTTAAACCTATTTTTTTTTATATATAAAGGCTTGCGTTTGACCACTATCTTACCTGATGGTAAGTGATGATGTGGCCAACGATGGAGCACGCTTGCCTAGAAGTAACCTATTCACTCTCGACATAAAGACCCCCCCTAGATTATAGCTATCAGGAAACAAAGAATACCCAGGGAATTCCACTCCTTAACTGTACGCTTATTGAATGTGTTCCCAAAACGCTTTGTACGTATAAGTGGGATATCCATGATGTACTGATGGCGCAACGCCGTACGCCTAGTGGTCCGATGATAAAACTGTGCAATTCCAAAGCACACTCCCCGAAACGTAAACGACAGAAAACCGACAGCCCTTGTAGAACTAGAATTGCAAGAGAAATTCCTCAAGTGGCCGTGGCACGGCCGGAGCGTTCAGACGTGTGGTCCACGCCGAATTTACGATGTTCCTCTCGCTCTAACGTTGCTCTTACTCTAACATAGAATACGGATTGAATGTTGCTCTACTTTATTATTTTTTGTATTTAATTTTTCGAGTTTTTGGTAAATATTTGTGTATAGTCATAAAAGTTTTGTAAAAAAAAAATATTTCAATATGGATTGCTAACGTAAAAAATACGCTTGTATAAACATAACATAAAACATTGAGATACAAACATTTCATGTACAAAGGTAAGCTTAACTCCGCAACGAGAAGGTGCTACGCAGTTTCCCGTACACTGCCATTCGACTATTGACCTTTTTCTCGAAGTTAGACCTACCCAACTAGACTTTCTGTCCCAGGTAAACGTAGCCGTCCACAACTTCGAATGTAGAGTCTCCGATATTGACAAGAGTGGGTGCTGCATGGTTGTTAACCATGACTTTGGTTTTGTCTATGTTCATTTTAAGTCCCACTCTTTCAAAAACTACTAGAGTCCACCGAGCATTGTACTGAGCTCCTCCGTGGTCTCAGCCATGACTACTATATCGTCGGCGAACCGAAGGTGAGTGTTGTACTCGCCATAGACATTAATGCCTAGAACTCCATTCCAGAACCTTGAAAACATCCTCCATATCGACTGTGAACAGTTTCGGAGAAATGACGTCTTTCTACGTCACGAGTTCTGGAATGGCGTTTTTGTACAAACACTTCAGCACTTCGAAGTACCGATAGTCATTCTGGCACCGTTGGAGAGACTACAGTACAGCCCAGGTCTCGATCGAATCAAAGGCTTTCTCGTAGTCCACAAACGCTAAGCAGAGAGGCTGATTATACTCCTCAGTCTTCTGTATAACCTGCCGCAGTTTATGGTTGTGGTCCACGGTGCTAAAACCTTTTCGAAATCCGGCTTGTTCAAGAGACTGGAAGTTGTCGTAACTGCGCGCGAGACGGTTCATGATGACTCTGGAAAACAGCTTGTAGACATTGCTCAGAAGTGAGATGGCCCTATAATTCTTAAGCAGGGCATTGTCACTCTTGACACTCTTGAGCAGTGGTGGCCGAGTGGTAATGGCCCTGACTTACGGAGTTGTAGGTCGCGGGTTCAAACCCAGCCAGGCGCATTACTTTGTGTAATTTATTTCATCACCACTGCTCTCAAAACGGTGAAGGAAAACATCGTGAGGAAACCGGCATGTCCTAGAACCAAAAATTCGAAGACATATGACATCCACCAACTCGCACTGGGCCCGCGTGGTGGATTACAGCCCATTCCCTCTCCTAGAGAGGAGGCCTGAGTCCCAACAGTGGGAACATTATAAGGCCGACTATGCTATGCTATGCTATGCATTGTCACTCTTCTTAAAAAGAGCAGCTCTGTTCCATGCTCGTGGCGTTTTTCCCTCGAGTATGACGGAATCAAATAGTTTCTGAAGGGCCTTAAGGACCGGTTTGACATAATGTCGAAGGAGAGGAAAGAGTTTCATCATATAATCAAATTGGTCTGGTTAGTATTTTTTTATCAGGAGTGACAAGTTTTGATAACATATAGGCGTAATAAGCGTAACGTAAGTAATAATCAAATAAATATCTACGTAAAACTTTTACTTTCCTAAGTACAGCTACATACATGGCAAGAGAACACTAAAATATATGATACCCTACCTTATAAATAATTTACCGACAACATTAATGGATGTAATCTACATGTTACCTGCAATCTGTATAATTGAGGTATTCTATACAATACCTAGGCAATGTATAGAATACCTAAGGCGTTCAGGCAATGTATGAAATATTATGAGTATTATGGTTCATTACATATTTTACCTATATAGGTAACTAGCTAGCTTTTGCCCGCGGCTTCGCTCCTGTCAACTGACTACTCTATCCTACTCTACCCTACTTAAAACCATCCTTGAACTTCAACGAACATTTAAAAAAAAGAATTGGCCAAATTGGTCCAGGCGTTGTTGAGTTATGCGCTTACCAACACATTTTGCGATTCATTTTTATATTATAAGATGTATACCGTTCCTAGGGATTGTATAGAGTACCTGCTGGTCCACCGGTAATAAATAGATTTAGGCTCATATTTATCAATATAGTATTAACCAACCTACCTATTAAATTACGGGTAAATGAAACATTTTCTATTACTTAAAATCAATGTGTGTAAACGACGAGAGCAGGGAAGGATTGACTTAATTTTAGAGCTCCTCAACATGGGCAGGTTAGAAGCTTCTGCCTAGCCTTCGTGGTTATTTTTTTTATAACCACCAATACAACGAACGACGACGACGTTGGTTAATACGAGCTTTACTTTAAAGCGGACAGAAATAGGACCTGATTTCTTATAAATAATAAAATTAACGTGAAATTAATAATTCTTCGGGCTATAAGTAACATCTGTAGCCTTCTAACCTAACCTGCCCATATCGGGGTGCACTAAAATTACATCACCTCCTTCCCTGCTCTCGTCTTTTACACACATTACCGCGGCTGCGCATTTGGTATTGTATAAAATTCCTAGGCAAAGTATAAAATAAATAATATTTCATAGATTACCTACACGTTTTAGGTATTCTCTACATTGCCTAGGTATCCACCACTTTATCGGCTGTATTATTATTAGTTAATTTATTAATTCATTAACGCTCAGGCGGTAGCCGGCGCCCGCAAGCCATTGTCTTACTATTGTGTCTCTAATTACGCACGTCAAAAGGTTAAATCCTAATATATCGTACATAATCTAGTTTTAAAAAGTTACTTTTTAAGTTGTTTGAAGTCTTCTTTTTAATTTAGTTTCTAATTCTATTATTGTTTTCTTTTTTAAATGTTTGATGTAAATTGATGGCCTGAAACACAAACCTAGATCAGGCAGGTCTACTTTATAGTTACAATTACTTTTTTTCTCGACTGTACTTAATGTAAATCATAATTTTACTTACTTTATACTTGAATAAAATTTTATTATTATTATACATATTATAATTAATAGCGTAATTTAGTTTATAATTTGTGTGAAATTTAGCTTCACTTGTTTTTTTTTTTTGGATGACCGACATTTTGACAATTCAAAAGTGCCTTTAATTGGTCTATTTGAAATAAACGTTTCTGATTTCTTTAAATTAGAAAAAAAAATTAAAAAGTATTCCTATTTAAGACAATTAATAAAGTAAGTACGGTATAAAAATTAAATTAATACTTAGTATAGCAACTATCCGACCGTGTCAAACATTGTTTTAAATATTACGCTAGATAGGATGAATGCGGGGACTGTGGGGACCTACGGGGGGTGCGGAGAATCTCACCAGATTCTTATATTGTGCACTAGAAGACGTAAGCCTTAACATCGCGATCTAGAAATCGGTGCTCATCTAACAGCGCCATCTATTGGTCAAAAAATAAACAAAATTTCCAACAACTGCTGTGAAAAGTTTCAGTGAATTTTCTCACCCTATCTCGCTCCCTGCTTGATCGGGGCGAGTTACACATGAGAAAACATCATAAAAGAACATTACTAAAGTAAATTATTTCCTTTAAAAGTAAAATAACACTCATTCTTAGATACGTAACTAAGTATATCTACTTTTGTATTGATTATTTTCAACTTTTACAAATGTTAACTGTAAGATTTACTGAGTAAGTGAGAAATAAAATTTCGGAGAAGCGATTTTCACACAAATACTATTTTATTGATAAATCCTAGGTTGTGTACTGATCATCGCGTTCTGAGACATAATCCGCTGGGTCTCACTAATCGTTCCAGCTGAAACTAGGATGAGTTGATCTGTGGACAAGAATAATGTCAGTAACATAAGCGAAAGTGGTATGTCAGGATTGCTTTCTTGGCAACCGGACCAACATCATCTAGTCTCAAACTAAGCAGAGCTTGTGCTATGATTACTAGACAACTGAATGTACACAGCATATGTAAATCAATCAATATTTCGCAAAGAAAATGGTTTCAAAGGTCAGGGGGACTCTACGCGGGCGGCGGCGGCAGTAGGAGTATGTGTGCATTTAATTCCGGCAAGATGTTCAAGGGATTATATGCTTTATGAAACAGCCCGTCTTTTTTATACTTCTTTTTTATACTTTTTTTTACTTTTTTTATACTTTTTTATACTTTTTTTATACTTCTTTATACTTTTTTAACTTTCTTCATAGTGCGATGTCGCACGGCATTATATTGGGGAGATACGTCACCGATATTCGGTCAATTTTTGTGTTGCAAAAAACGGTTACTTGTATGTTCCAGATACTCCCTAATAGGTGGTTCTAGAATATTAATACACAGTCAATATATTTCGGAAGTTACCCATTATGTAGGTATGATTAATACAAAAATATGATTCTTGCAACCAACCACAAGAAAATAGGGGTCACTTGTCGTTGTTGGTGCACATTTTTCGTATTGTTTGGTTGGGGACTAGCAGTATGGCATTATTTAATTCACTACCAAAGAGATTTAAAGAGATACAATAGAGCGGCTATCAGAACAAATGTCTTAGAAAAACTGTCATCCTATGTCTCAGTGACGCCATCTGGCTTTGAATAGCAAACACGCGAATTAAAATTGTCAAAATTTATAATTATTTAACTATCGCTCGGTAGGTGGCCAGGGGCCTTACCATGATAATGTTAAAATGCCAGTCGTACAAGCGAAAAAGAGTGGTGGAGCTATACAACCTATATAGCTCCATCCCTCTAACAGTTCGGTTTAGGTCGTAAAATGGATCACATTATGAGCTCGTGGTAGAGCCTCAGTGTGTGATAAAGGTAAGCTTAAGCTTTTCAGCAATAGATGGCGTTATCACAAAATCAGCAAATGTTCTAGAACTATTTATAAAAATTATTGAATTTTAATTAATTACTTCGTAAATACCAAAAATATTTACGAAAATAAACCGAAGTCAGGTCCAGTCATTTTATCCAAACAAGATTTGCAATAGCGTAATGCGCAGTTAGGCATATTTTCTCAGAAAATGATTTTCTTTTAATGTATAGAGCGGATACAAACACGACTTGACGTGTAGGCAGCGCCGGATCTAGGGGGGGGCAAGCCGGGGCCTATGCCCCGGGCGGCAAGTTCAGGGGGCGGCCAAATTCACACTTTACAGACGAGTGGACAACTCATGATTTACTTAACTTTGCCCACAAAAAAATAAAAGTATAAATATAGAAATTTCATAGCCAAATCAACTCGACCGATACCCAAAGTGCGGAGTGAGACGAGCTGCACGAACATTATTATTCGCGAGGCGCGTAGGCATAGTTCAAAATACGCGCCCGCTCGCCCGCAAGAATCGCACATCGCGGCAGCACACGTCTGGTTAGTAGCCCGACCGTGCGTGCGAAAGGGATGAAGCTATATTCGAAAACTCTCTCGTCGATCTTTCTCCACGACAGTGTTTTGTTGTGTGACATTTGTGTATTGTTTGTTTATGTTTACTATTTGTTTAGTACTTGTCGATCAACCGAAGGTAAAATACTGATTGTATTAGTGTCGCATCAATAGTTCTATCACAGCTCATCGATCGCTTTTCTAGGTGAGTAAATATTTTATCATAACTCTCTTATAAATGCTTTTTAAGTTACTTAAGTACCTACCTACTATATTTATTTTTTAAATTCAATTTAATACGTGCAATCACTTAGGTACGTCGTCAGTTTGTCATTATTCAAACTTAGTTGAAATTAATACGTCGTCGTGTTTTGTTTATTACACGATGGCAGCCATCGGATGACTGAGTAGTAAAACAATATTTTTATTCCATTTCCAACTATTAATTCAATACAATGCAATGCAGCAGTTTAAAACGAATAAGCAGCCTTAACCGTGCTGCTAATGGCACCTGTAGGTTGCCGTTCAGCTCGCAGGCTCACAGCGCCTCGCTTTATTTTGTAGTATAGCAAACCTCTTTGCTCCATGTCGTAGTACTGGCCGCCAATAAAAACCTATTAAAAAAGAATCGTCCGCCCGCGTTCGATTTTCCTCGCGCGGCTTTTGTTTTAATTGTTTTATCATATCAGAGCCGTGCGAGAGTCCGTGGTTAAGTCCTGTTCTAGTAACGTCTAAAAAAAATATAAAAACAACAGCCGCGCGAGGAAAATTGAATGCGGGCGACCGATTCTTTTTAGGGTTCCGTAGTCAACTAGGAACCCTTATAGTTTCGCCATGTCTGTCTGTCCGTCTGTCTGTCCGTCTGTCCGTCCTCGCTTAATCTCTGTGACCGTTAGCACTAGAAAGCTGAAATTTGGTAGGTACCAATATGTATATCAATCACGCCGACAAAGTGGTAAAATAAAAATTGGAAAAAAATGTTTTATTAGGGTAGCCCCCCTATATGTAAAGTGAGAAGTGATTTTTTTTTAATTTCAACCCTAACGTGTGATATATTGTTGGATAGGTATTTAAAAATGAATAGGGGTTTACTAAAATCATATTTTGATAATGTCAATAATTTCGGAAATAATCGCTCCAAGAGTAAAAAACAATGTGTCCCCCTCTCTAACTTTTGAACCATAAGTTTAGAAAATATTAAAAAAATCTGAAAAGTAGAACTTTATAAGGACTTTCTTGGAAAATTATTTTGAACTTGACGGAAAGAACAGTTTTTGTACAAAAAAGACAAAAGGTTGTACAAAATAATTTCTGGACTGTTTGTAGTATAATCGTATATGCAAGCATTTTTTTAAACTCATTAGTAGGTACACTTATTGTGACGGACGGGAAACTACGGAACCCTACACTGAGCGTGGCCCGACACGCTCTTGGCCGGTTTTTTAAAAGGTTTTTATTGGCAGTCAGTACTGCGACATGGAGCACAGAGGTTTGCCATGCTACAGTTTTTTACCTCATATTATTACCTTAATTTAATTTAATTGTTCCATGCAATGATCTTGTTTCCCGTTCGAATTATTTACTAAAAATATTTATTAGATTGAAATGTTTTCAACAAGGAATTTTTTTTTTACAGGTTGTAATTATGAGCGCACCAAGAAAAAAGCTATCGGGAGCGGAATATAGGAAAAAGGCTAAATATAAGGAGTTGCAGGGAAAACAATATGCAGATAATATGAAAAATTGGCTTCGCAGAGGGGGTGACCCGTCAGTATCTGCTGCAACTTCCGAAGTTGATACTGAGTTAGAGGATGTTTCTGGCACTTTGCCTGATCAAACGGATCAAGATTTTTCACCGTCTAATTTCACAGTGCAAACTTCACCATCGTTATCGATGTGCGAAGAGCAACCTGAGCAACTCGAAAAAACAAAGCCAGAATACGAAGGATCTAAATCCCCGCACTTGGATTCGGATGAACTGCAAAAAACCGGATTTGATTTGACGGATCCAGGCAATTGGCCAGGGGTTGAAAAAATGACTGACCAACAGCGGTCTTTTTTTAGCAATCAGGCTGTATTATTAGCAGAAAATCACCCCGAAAACATTGAATTTAGATCTACTGAACGTAATGGCAGACATTTAACATCTTCTATGTGGTACAGGACGTTGCCTAATTGCGAAAGGGTTAAAAGATCTTGGCTTATATTTTCTAAGACAAAAAATGCAATTTTTTGTGCGTGCTGCAAAATTTACCAAAAACCGTCTTCTACCGTCACATCTGCATTGTGTTCTACAGGGTTTATTAATTGGAAAAAAGTTTCAGAGAGATTAACTGAACACGAGGCAACTCAAATGCACAAAGAGTGTATGATCAAGTGGAAAACACGGGTACAACAAATGAAATCATGCCAGGGTATTGATCAAGACATTGAGAGAGTAATTCACTCAGAAAAAGAAAAATGGAGACAGATCCTACGTATTGTTATGGATGCTGTATTGTATCTATCTACAAACTGCCTTTCTTTTCGCGGGTCCCACGAAACTCCTAGCGATCTCATCACGCAATATCCTCAGCCTAGTCAAGGTAACTTCTTGAACTTAATTTCCCTGCTCGCCAAACATAATTCAACTCTTAAGTTTCAATTAGAACACTTAAAAAAGGGACAAGTATCATATTTGTCAAAGACAATACAGAATGAAATAATTGACATAATGGCAAAAACAGTTAGAAATAGCGTTTTAAATGACATCAAAGAAGCCAAATACTATACGATAATGTTCGACTGTACTCCAGATGTATCCCATACAGAACAAATGAGCCAGGTAATTCGATATGTAAAAAGAACTGGTGATGTGTGTGAAATAAAAGAAAGTTTCATTGATTTCATAGAAGTTGCTGGAAAGACAGGAGAGGACATTTGTCAACAGATTTTAGAAAAATTGGCAGTTGATGATTTAGATATTGGACTATGTCGTGGCCAATCTTATGATAATGGGTCCAATATGGCCAGCATCCATAAAGGAGTACAAGCCAGGATTGCAGAAAGGAATGAGCTGGCCGAATTCGTACCGTGTTTAGCTCACTCCTTAAATCTTGTAGGTGTTCATTCTGCCTCATCATGCCAGGAAGCTATTAACCTATTTGGATTGATTCAAAAAGTATATTGCTTTTTTGTTGGCTCCACTACTAGGTGGGACATTATGAAAAAATATGTTAAAACAAATTTAAAAGGAAGCAGTCAGACGAGATGGTCGGCGAAACATGTTGCTGTGAATGCCCTATTAAATAATTTGCCAGAAATAGCGGAAGCCTTAGAAGAAGTTAAGCAAACTTCTCGTGCTCCAGAAGCTAAGTACGAGGCAGGTCATCTCTTAACTGCTATAAAGGATTTTAAATTTATTCTTAATTTAACTATTTGGGCGAATATTCTCCGCGAAATCAATCGAGTGAATATAGAAATTCAGAAAGAAGATATCATCCTTGCCCGTTCCGTCGCACTAATGGATGGTTTCTCCAAACTTTGCAGAACATGAGACAAAATCCAATGGAATATTGGATAAAAGAGGCTGGAGAAGTTGCTGAAAAAAGTGGTGTTGATCCTATTTTGCAAAACAAACGAATTCCGAAACGTAAAAAACATTTCGATGAGATGTGTGAAGACGAATTACAAACACTCCAACCTGTTCAACTATTGTCTAAAGAAATAATGATGGTATTTGATCGAATCATATCAGAAATTAAAAAGAGATTTGATTGTGCTACCATGCTGAATTTGAATTTTGCTTTTCTTAATGGTACTAATATTTTGAAAATGTCAATTGAAGAACTGCAAAAGTATGGAGCAGATCTGGCTCGAAAATACGAGCGAGATTTAAGCGCCGTTGAATTCTGCCAGGAACTTTACGTTTTTAAAGAGCAAGCTCCACTTTTATTTGGTGATATAGAAAAAGCTAACGGTTTCTATCTCTTGCAACAGATCTATGCGCATGATTTGCAGGATGCTTTTCCTAATATTTGTATTGCCCTGCGAATATACTCTACGCTTCCTACTACATCCGCAAGCTGTGAGCGAAGTTTTAGCAAACTAAAACTAATTAAAAATTATTTGCGATCTTCTATGAGCCAGGAACGCCTATCGAGTCTTGCAATCTTAGCGATAGAAAATCGAATTGCACACAAGTTAAATTATGACAAGGTCATAGATGTATTTGCTGAACAAAAAGCTCGAAGAGTAAAATTGTAATTTCAATTTACAAATGCGATACTTAATATATTTGATTTTTATTATACATATTTTTATTTTAAATCCTATCCTGTGCTGTGAACAAAATATATATCCTGCACGTTTATGTCTATATATCTGTAAATAAATAGGCTTAACACACACGTAAAAAAAATAGGAACTTTTATAGTTTGAAATTGTAACGTGGCGCTTCGACCGCAAAAGTGGAATAATTACATTGTCAAATAGTAAATTTTACATTTTTGTAAAACTTACAGTTTTAAAATGTAAGATTTAGAGTTTAAACTGTCAAATTTACCGAATTTTTTCAACTTTACTATTTGAATCGCCGCGTTACTATTTCAAACTGTAAAAGTTCCTGTTTTCATTTTCCGTGCAGAAAAAACAGCGATGGGTGCTTTATTTCCGGAAGGCCTATGTTGGCTTTATCCAAATGTCAACCAATTAGTGGACATCTGATAGCTGAAATTATATACATGATAAAAGTAAAAATACGGCGGGGCGGGGGGCGGCATTTTTCAGTTTTTGCCCCACCTAAAAAAAATTGAAGATCCGGGGCTGCGTGTAGGGGCGTCATTCTAGACTGAGCGACTTATGACTACTAGGTAATAAGTATCGGATCAAAATTTTGTTCGCTATGTCCTGTCTATTGGTAGTATATATTTAATGTCTTTGTTCACTACGAATGTTTTCCATTGCGGAAAATAGAAACAGATATGTTCTTGCAAGAATCAAGTATGCAAGGAAGCAATTGGCCTGCAAGTGCCAGTTGCCTGCAGTATTGTTAACCAGCATGCAAGCTTCTGATCCGCTTTACAGGCATTTGTATCGACACTTTTACAGATTTCAAATCTCAAATTGTTCATTTTAGTTAGGAACGCTAAAAATATTCGCGTTCATTATACGTATGACAGTCTAGTAAATATACTCACGTTGTTAATAGATACTCGGAATATTCTTTGTTTAGTGTATGCATTGTGTCCACATGTTTGTTAGCACCATACACACCTGAAATGATTAGAACAAGGATGAAAACAAGTAAACCTATAAAAAGTAAGATCCCAGCACCAATAGCCACAAGGATGATTATATGTACAGTATCCATAATAATTTCAAAACTAATATGTAAAATAAAATAAAAAAATGTATTTAATAGTGCGTTTCGCGAAACACCCTTCGCCGTAATCAAAGAGTAAATATGCCGTAATGTTGGCAGAACGGAAATCAGTGTTGCTATATTTTTAGCAATAAAATTACTTAATATTAGGGAGATTAACTGATATTTCTTACTTTCAACAATTGCCTGATAATTTGGTTTTTTTCTTTTGAAAACTGTAAAAACTATTTTTGAATAAAGTATACTACTTACTATACAGGAATTCAGAACAATTCTTAGCTTTATTGGAGTAGGCACTCACAAAATGAAACAACAGATTGTCGAGTGCACTAGGAGCAGTCTTAATACGTTTGTTGATTATTTAATGTTTATACCACGGTGTAGTAGTGGACGCACTGACACAGAGGGTAAACACGTTGGCTCGTTACGTCACCAGCAGTTAGGTTCAATACGTCCGTCTTCAACAACGGCTAGTAAACGACTGCCCGTGAACTCGAGACAAGTACACAAACACTACACATGGCATAACCATACCTTTTGTAGACACAACAGAAGCATAATATGATAATTATAACTGTACAAGTTTTTGTAATAAAATCAAAAGAATAAGTTATTAATTAAATTTTTATTAAAATCCAGAAGACCACAATTTACTTTTTAAAATAACTATGTTCATCTAAGGTACCCACACCGGAGAGATGTTGCTATCATACGTATCATAATAAAAATCACTACCATCAGAAGAATCTCTATCGTCTCCAACTTCAATTATTATTGTATGCCTTTCGGCGGAACATTGGATGGACCAAACATATATATAAGATCATTGTACCCTTTGTTCACAAAATTAATAAATGAATTGAAGTGAATTGAATTATAAACCTGTCTGTTTCTTTGTCTACAGATATTCCGTCATTGTAGTATTTGGTTTCTATGTTTTTCACGTGATTACATTCCTTTTTCCACTCATCTGAAGTTACACTGTAAACAGCCTATTCAGTAATTTTAACAATATTTCTTACTTCCTGGCCCACATTTTTTTCTGCAATTCTCCTTTACTCCATATAAGCTCTTTAATTTTAAAGGTTTTACCCAAAATGGTAAGGCGGAAGTCCAATTACAAATCAGCTTCATACACAGGTGGTTCTTTGTGCTTTTAAAAATTTAAAATAATTGAGCCTTTACCATCGTCGCCAAATAAGCAAGGCCTTTTTTTATAATCCAATTTTGCATTTCAGCCTTTGTGCTAGAAATAGTTAGTGCTCTGTTGACCGCAACTGTGTGTTATGGTGACATGACTACAATAGACTGAGGAGCTAGATTCGGCAACAGTTTTGTTTTTAGCCATTTCATGAAATTTTATCGATTCATCTCATCATGATGAGACTTAAAAATGAGATGGGCATTTGGCACGAAACCGTTCTAAATTAACTGTGGTCCCTTCGAGTCAGAGAATAAAACACCTTCTTCTGTTTCACTTTTGCCAACATTTTCCAACACAATACATGGAATTAATGTAGGTCACATCTAAATATATAACCGGACGCCGGGCTCCATTTTGATTGTCCTCCAAATATTCCAAATAAAGTGGTGTGACACCGTAAAAATCGGTTTCATTTCGCATTTCGTGCAGCAATGTTGCTAGAGTAGGCAACTCTTTTCTTACCGTATAGAACTCATGTAATAATCGTAGAGTTTAATTAGGAGGCACGCCAGTGCCCCCGCCAATGCGAGCAAAAAAGCGTTGCGGCCTTACCATCTTTTTCTCGAAACACGTCAGGCCACTTCACCTTCTTTAGTTATCTTCGAAACAGTTTTTCCGGAAATACCTAACACAAAAGTAAAAAGTATTAAAAATCTTCGTCTTCAAATGTTATTTTTGGAACTTTAAACTGGCAACCCTATTTTACTAACTTGTCATTGCGGCTACCCGAAGACGAACGCATCCTAATGGTATTAATTGCCATTAGAATGCGTTCGTCTGAACATAGTTTGGCCATCGAAAGATGTCACCGAATTCATCACACAAACATTTGTCCTGGGTGGGAATCGAACAGCTAAGCAGTCAGGGCAATTAACCACTAGACCAACAGGCCAGTCAAAGTTTTTATTACGTTTTAGTAAATAGATAATGATACCATAATTTTCCTGCTTTGGTCCCATGTTATTTATTTATTTATTAAAACTTCATGCAACACAAGCGCATTCTCTATCAGTCAACCGAGAGTGGTGTGACTTGAGACTGGCGCAAAGCCGGTTTTTTCTTCCATTCCATCCTGTCAACCGTCACGCTATCACTGACTCCCTTTTCTTTCATATCACACGTCACACAATTAATCTATCTTTATTGACACTGGTAGTGCATTCTACAGACAAGCGGCCTGGACAGTAAAAAATTTTTCAATGCACTTACTCCGAAACTCTCTCTTGTTCCTACCGCTTTTAGACACGCAATTTACTGTTTTCCGCACTAATGCGGAAAAGTGCGCGAGCTCACCCCCGCCGCAATTTATTGTATGTATCTTATCAGGCTGGGTGTTAAGCGACCCCCACGAGTCGCGGGTCAACGCCTGTTTATTTATTTTTTCGAAAGTGTATTGAAAAAAGTCGTTTGATACACGTAGAAATTTTTCGGCTCCATAACACCCTCACCTGCGGCTCGGGCTAATTTCATCAAATGACAAACTTTCTCCACTTGTATCAAGATGTAGATATCAAGGCTAGTAGTGAAATGCATTGGCATTTTAAGTTAAAAAAAATTGAGTTTCAGTTCTATGTATGGGGAACCCCCAAAATTTGTTTTTTTTTTAAATTTTGTGTGAAAATCTTAATGCGGTTCACATCTACTTACCAATTTTAAACAGTATAGTTCTTATAGTTTCGGAAAAAAGTGGCTGTGACATACGGACGGACAGACAGACATGACGAATCTATAAGGGTTCCGTTTTTTGCCATTTGACTACGGAACCCTAAAAAGCATGTTGCAAGTTCAAGAGGCAAAGAATATGAGCATTTCGGCAAAAGCAGATTGGGAACCACTTGCGTTTTATGCGAAATTCAGAGACTCGCATCTCATAAAAAAATTTATGAGGAATCACTACGTGATTTCTAAGAAATATTTGTGAGAAAATAACACTGACAAAGTAATATTTTTAATACAATCTGGCTATATTTAGACTATGTTTTTATAACAGGAATCACGGGGGCTCGGCTACTGAAAAGGTGGGTAGATTGAAGGAAATGTCTTTTTGTATGCAAACATAGTACTTACTATTTATTTATTTTTTTTTTAGTTGGGAAATCATCCAACAATTTCTCTCGCTCTAGGGTAGAGCGAGAGAGCGTGTGCTGCCTGTATCAGTTGCCTTTGACATTCTAGGCCCACGGTTTCCTTTCATAGCAGGCATCGACCCTGCTGGGGCCCTACGGTTTGTTGACATCTCTTTGAGGCGCGCGTGGAACACTACGCGTCGTCGAGAAATCGGGCTCGGTCCTTATAGGACTTGTAGACGGAGATATCCATTGCACGTCGTCCGCAAGCCCTCCCCTATGGTGGCCGGAGATCGCTCTGCGATTTCCCATGCCCGGTGCGTCTTCTGTATCGCCGGTTGAGGCGTTCTCTCACTCTTGCGGTCACCTCCTTCGCTAGCACTACTGCTTCGTAGATGAACGCGACCGCAGCATGTTCCCTCTCGCTAAGACACGGCGGTGCTCAACCCAAGCGGGGCACACCGCTACCGTATGCTCCACCGTGTCCTCCGGGCGGTCGGTGCAATGGTGACACCCAGGCCTGAAAGTGTTCCTTCTACCTTTAGATAAATTACCTGATCTTGAAGAGCTGTCATTCTACCTAAAGCGTAGTATTAACAGCCCACTATGCCAGCAGCTGCGTTTTTTTTTAACACGCTTTTATTAGCTTCACTTGTAACTATGTATGTAAGAAAATCTTGGAATCTTAATTTGACCCACTTCCCGGTCTTTGATTAGGATGAAATTTTGCACACGCTCTGAGTTCTGATGACAATACATGACTAGCTAAGAAACGTCATTACAAATCCAATATGGCGGCCTCCCCAAGATGGCGGACTGGCTGTTTGAAATCCACCCCCGTGATATGGGTATCAAATGAAAGGGTTTGCTGTCAGGAATACGAAAAAAAATAGTCACGTGACTTAAATCCAACATGGCGGACATCCAAGATGGCGGTTTGTAATTTTTAGTGCGTGCTAAAAGCGTGTTTTTTAGTTTATTAAACTATTTTTAATGTAGAAGCATATGCTGTAATAGAAGCCTTTTTAGCCTCGCACAAGTTTTTTTTGTTCTATTTAAACATCAATATGTTATTGTTTTTTATATTAGTTTCTTTAGTAGTTAGCTTTTTTAATTTATTCTGCTGTTTTTTCTGTGCGAGTCTCAAATAACCATTCTTTATGGGGCTCCGTACATCAAAAGAAAAAAAATGGTACCCTTATAGGATCACTTTGTTGTCAAGACCCTTTATCTCGGGAACGCGAAGAGGTATCGAGTTGAAATTAAAACCATATACTCAAGTCTGCGGTCCCTTGAAGCAGTGAAAAAAAACAAACTTCTGAGTTAACGAAAAAAAAAGATACGACCGTTTTTGTCGCAAAAAACGTATATTTCGACACTGTCAAGGGAATCAAAATTCATAGGGTACTACCCGTTGACCTAGAATCCTGAAATTTGGCGTAAAGCAAGGTCAAGTATAGGAAAAAATCTGAAAACTGTAAATTTGTAGTAGTCACAACAAAAAAAAATGTGATTTGAAAAAATCTTCGTAACTGAATTCGGAAATTGAAATATTTTCATAGCTAAGTTTGAACGGGACCCTCAGTGCGCGAGTCCGACTCGCACTTGCCCGGTTCTTTTCTTTCTTAAGTTAGCAGAAAAACTTAAAGTTTGAAGTTTCTTAAGTTATTAGTTTTAATAAAGTTTACAGGGAAACCTCCGAGGTACCTACTCAAAGAAATTTACATCTTGCTTATTATTATGTAAGATCACGCACTCGGCCGCTTGACCTCTTATGGTGATGAGTTGGTGAGCCAGAATACATGGTAGAACATAAGAGATACCTAACCTTTGTTACCTAAAGTGACGCGACTTCAACAAGGTTGAACAGCCTTTTTTTTGTAAGTGTGAAATCATCTAATACTTTCTCCCGCTACGGGCGGAACGAGAGAGAGTTTTCCTTTTATTTTTTTTAGGTGGTAAAATCGTCCAATGCTATCTCTCGCTCATGGGCGGAGCAGAAGGGTGTGTCAGACTTTTACTGACAAAAACCCACTCCTATGTTCCTTCATTACTTTGCGTCCCAGGACCCCGTGGTTCCCTTTCGAACAACCCACGGCCCCTGTACTTCGGCTCTGCTGCGCCCCTTCGGTTTTTCTGACATCTCTATGAGGAGCACGTAGATCACTACGCGCCGTCGTCAACGACTCGGGCTCGGTACGGACGGTTACCGGACGCCGAGCTACCCATTGCTCCGCCGCAAGTCCGCAAGCGTAACCATCTTTAAAATCCACTCCTGTTCCTTCTTTGCCTTTCATACCAGGGCCGGGTTTTCCTTTCAGAAGCGAACCCATGGCCCCAGTAGGCTTCGACCCTGCTGGGCCCCTACGGTTTGCTAATATCTCCTTGAGGCGTGTGTGGAACAGAGTTTGGCCATCGAAAGATGTCACCGAATTATTTAACAAACTTTGTGTATGGCAGCATTTAAAAAAAATAAGAATTGTCAAAATTGTGTTCTTGACGTTTCGTAGGTACATAACTCATCACAGAGTACTTTGGTAATATACTAACTCATTTTATGTTTACATACGTGCATTTTTTTTACTAGTTTTACAAGAATGCCGAAAACAATCTCTAGTTCGACGGAGAGGCTTCTATTTAATATGATTGACAAATTTAAAGACGCAAAAAGTGAATTAAATTAGAAACATGCAGAGAAAATGCGACGGTTGGATTCAATAATTTTATTTCTAGGTTAGTTTTTTAATTTCTATTATAAAAGCTTGATACATTTTGACTATTAATAACAAATTGCAATATTACTCACACGGTGAATTATACTTTTCAGGAGGTTTTGACAGTGAATAGACGAAACTCATAATAATGATCCCAGTAAAAGACATGAAAAATTTGATATTTTGGATGCGCGCTATCCAGCGAAGCTGCGGCGGACATTTGAACGATATTATATCCCATACATAATTACATCAATCGGCCATTCAAATGATTAAAAAAAATCTCTTGAAATTATAACCAAATGTCATTGCACTGTTTCACGAATCTGACGCGAACAAAGTCGCGGACACCAGCTAGTCCAAAATTAAATGACTGGATCCTCAAACATTGATCTCTCCTTTTCCATGTCACTGCTTCCAATCATCAAGCAACTGAATTTCACGGAGCGTCAATTTTGCATCCACCAACTTTCATTGGACCTTCGTAACCCGATTACCTGGGACTACGACCCTTTGGTTAAAACTGTGGTCGCACTCCCGAGTTCCTGACTATCTTTAACGACTTGCCTAGTTTAGCGTGGTCTCCGAGGCACACAGGGGTCTCGGCTACCCGTAAAAGACGGTCACCCATCTAAATAATTAAACAGCCACCGTTTAATTTAGTGACCACTCAAGATCAACTTATACATTATTTTTAGTATACTATACGAAACCTGAATATAGTTTGTTCGAAATCAGTAACTGAATCAATTCCAGTCATTTTTACACAATGTTATATTTTTTCCCAAAAATATTTTCAAAAATCACAAGTTGGACACCATCGACACTAAGTACAATTTTTTTTTTATTGATATAAACTAGTGCTTGACTGCGATCCCACCTGATGGTAAGTAGTGATGCAATCGTTGATGTTGAGGAGCACTAGTTTATTAAGAGCCTATTCATTCTAGCCTTCATTATCATCATCATTTCAGCCGATAGACGTCCACTGCTGGACATAGGCCTCCCCCAAATGTCGCCACAATGAACGGTCCTGTGCGTCTCGCATCGGATTCCCGCAACCTTCATTCTAGCCTTGAAGACACCTAAATTATAATCGGACGGGAAGACCGCAGCAGGCAAAGGAACTGGAAGTCCCTCGATGTAGGTACGCAGTATAAACGACGAGGCGAAGGCACTTATCGAAGCAAAGGCGAAGTTTCTCTATTAAAATATATATATAGATAAGGTTATAAGTTGTAGACGACTACGTTTACCTGGGACAGACGGTCCAGTTGGGAAGGTCTAACTTCGAGAAAGAGATCAATCGTCGAATCCGACTCGGCTGGGCAGCGTTCGGAAAGCTGCGCGGTATCTTCTCGTCCAATATAGGGGAGAGTCGGATATATTGTACCATTTTTCAGTTTTGTCAAAATATCTCGTTGTTATATTAACTAAAACAAACTATTTATCCAATACCACATAGGTTAGAATCTCGTTTATCTTGTACTGCAAAGTCAACACCATACTTTTCACCATTTTCTCAAAATACGCGTTTTTCTAAAACCTTTTCGTTGGAACAATTTACCCGACTAGTTGGTTTAATTGTACCACAGGTCTGGTAAATTGTACCAAGAAAAGTTAAGTCATAATAAATGTATAATTACTTAATAAAATGGTTTAAATTTAATAATACACAATATTATTCATGATGATAATATTTTAATAAAGTACTATAGAAAAAAGGCTAACAAAAATTAAATCAATATTTCTTCAATAAGTAACATTCATGTATGAAAAAAATTAACAAAGTATCTATCAAAAACTAAACGAATTAAACATTTAACAAACTTAAAATTGTACGATTTCTTTTACTTAACATTATTATTTTGGTTAATCAATCTTACTTATCTAATAAATGTAATTTGTTTTTACTGAGATCAAATTCTTTAGGAATTCTCTTTTATCCTATTTTAATTTAAACAATTGTCGCAAATATCCGGATTCGATGTACAGGTATCGTGGACCCACCTACGACACGATAATAAAGCCCTTTCCAAGTCCTCCTTAATCCATCTATAATATTTTCTTCGATTACCATTAATCTAGAAAAAAAAAGCATCTGGTTGGGTAAATTGTACCAGTACAATTATGGCAACTGTTGGTGGTACGTTTTATCGAACTAGGAGATTTGAAAAATATATATTTACCACAAAATAACCTTAAAACCTAATACGATAATTACTTTATAGTTTGAGAGGTGATTAGAGACCTGTTCAATAAAAAAATACAGTAAAACTCTAAATTATCTTTTCACTGAGTAGTGTCCTTAGGTACACGCTTCAAAAATTTCATCAAACACTAACAAAAACGTTTTTATTTTCTCAGCATGAATGCTCTTGCCGGACGCCATTACGGAAAGAAAAGTAGTTACGGGCGCCGTCAGTGCTTAGTTCTGTGTTGCCAGAAATGAAAAATAGTGATATTTAGTAGGAAATTTTGAGGTAGTACAATTTATCAAGCAGTACAATATATCCGACTCTCCCCTACCACAGTGTCTCAAGACGAAAGTCTATGACCAGTGCGTGTTGCCAGTGATGACATATGGCTCCGAAACGTGGTCGCTTACAATGGGCCTCATCAGAAGACTTAAAGTCACCCAAAGGGCAATGGAGAGGGCTATGCTCAGAGTTTCCTTGCGTGATCGAATCAGGAATGAGCATATCCGCAGGAGAACCAAGGTTACCGACATAGCACGAAGAATCGCCAAACTAAAGTGACACTGGGCAGGGCACATTGCTCGCAGAACAGATGGCCGTTGGGGCCGAAAGGTTCTGGAATGGCGACCACGTACCAGCGTACGTACCTAGTAGCGTTGGAAGGCCTCCTACAAGGTAGACCGATGACTTGGTAACGGTTGCGTGAGCCGAGACGCACAGGACCGTTCATTGTGGCAACACTTGGGGGAGGCCTATGTCCAACAATGGACGTCTTTCGGCTGAAATGATGATGAATGATGAAGGTCATAAGTATTCACCTACTAACATAATATGGACTTGTATCATTACTGTGTGCTTGATTTGAAATAAATATTTTCTAAATATAACCTATGTCACTCAGGAATAAAGCAGCTTTCTATCAGTGAAAAAATTTTGGCAATCGGACCAGTACTTTCAGAGATTTACCTGTTAATAATAGGTACCTATTAGTGTAGATTTATATTTTAATTTCAACTCGTGACACCAATGCAGTCGGCTAAGAAGAGAACACAAACCACATCTCACCCCTTTAAGAAACAAAATTATATTTATCTGAGCATTACTCCTTACAATTTTTGTTTTGCAAAACAAAGTTGCCTAGCTCTAGTTTCCTCTGACTCATCCCTCTCTGAGGCGGGTCATTGACCGGAGGGAGGGTTGGAGACGGACCAATAGTCACAGACGAACGCGGATCATTTCGAAAATACAGTCAGAACATAATATACATAATTTGTTTATTTTTGATTACTTTTTTTGTTCAAAGGTTCAAAGTTACACTAACATACAAAATAAATTCAATAGCAAATCAATATAGTAATACAAGCGGTTTTTTTTTTCGGTGGGAAATCATCCAATGACATCCCCCGCTCTTGGGCGGAGCGGGAGATAGTGTCAGACTTTTACTGACTAAAAACCCGCTCATGTTCCTTCGTTGCCTTTCGTACCGGGGCCGAACCTCAAACAGATCCTTGGCCCCAGTTTAATACAAGTAGTGAAAGTTTGTCAATGTGACCGAGACGGAATTTGCCCGAGCCGTAGGCGAGAGTGTTAGGGAGCCGAGTGTTGCAGTGACCAAATTTTCACATGTATCAAACGACGTTTTTTCAATACAATTACGAAGATATAAATAAACGGGGGCAACACTTGTCCGCACTAGCGCGAAAAACAGTAAATTGCGTGCCAAAACGGTAGGGATAACAGCGGATTTTCCAGTAAGTGTATTGGAAGAAAAATTTCAGTCAGCAAGCTGATAGCTGGGGTATCTGCAAAGGATCCCCACCATAGCTAGGTACTTCACTGTGGAGTACACTACAAATGTATGTGACGTAGGCTACTTATTGTCCCAGAAAAACACACGATTCATGATCAAAGGCCACGAGAATAAAGACTCAGAAAAAACCTAATGAATTATAGATTATTTTGTCTTTGGTTTCGTCCGTGTGGAATTAGTAGGTAGGTAATACCCCCGCATAAGTTAGATATTACTACAAAGTTTATTAACATTCTTTCACCAGTTTTTTGCGTGAAAGTAATAATCAATAATAATGTGTTTATCGAATTATTTGATTTACATAAATATTTATAAATTAAGGCCTTAAACTAGAGGCAAAGATACGAAATTGCATTCTTCCTGAACTAGGACGTCCATACACCAGTCCTCACAAACTTTATTTAACTAATTTTATACCCCTGACTCGTGTTCACGTGATGTGTTATTGTTGGAAGTTGAAGTCGAAGCACACATTCGCTTTCACATTTTTAATAGGTATTAATTAAGGACAGGATTTAAATATATATACCTACTCACAAAAAATGCCAATCAAACAAAAAGAAACCCGGAAAAACTAAAATAAAAATATTTTAATAGTACTTACAAGTTCCATGGCTCCTGTAAAAGTTTCCAATGTACGCGAATAAGAGTATATTTCCAAGTAAGAAATGAGATAAAAAAGTTCTTTTCATATTTTTATGTGTCAGAACTTTTGCGACCGCAGCACATTTCTTATTGAATAAAATAACTGGTAACTTATTTTATCTTATGAAATTCGTTACTTGTTTCGTTGCGTGGCGTGGGTTCCGTGCGAGGAATGGAAAAGAAAAATCCTACTTTATTGTGACGACTGAGAGGCGTTTTTAAGATTGTGATTGGCAACACACAAGAAATGAATGAACAAAGACATTATACTAAAAAAAGAAAATACCTCTGCCCGGCAGTAGGGAAATCCTCATCATTTCAGCCGAAGGACGTCCACTGTTGGACATAGGCTTCCCCCAAGTGTCGCCACAACAAACAGTCCTTTGCGTCTCACATCCATTGCATTCCCGCGACTCTCACCAAGTCATCGTTCCACCATGTAGGAGGCCTTCCAACGCTGCGCCTTCCGGTACGTGGTCGCTCTAGAATATCCTCTTATAGATTGAAAAATGAAATTTAAAAAAAAAACCTACTTACATAAAAATATTGTCCGTGCCTAATCAAAAATGTTCCCCTAAAAGCAAATTTAATTCTAAACAAACTGCTATGACCCTTGAATCCGTCGATCGAGCACCATTCATAATAATTTTAACAGTAGATATTTAAATTAGCTAATTAGCCTAATTAGCATACTTAAAATCAGCAACTTAAAAAAAGTCAACAATATAAAACTGTCAAAATTTTACTAGTCGCACTATACCTAAAGATAAAAATATGGCGTCATAATGAATTTGCAAACGTAGCTAAAACCCGCCGTCTATAAGTACAAGTGGGTGTGTTCCGCCGTCCCGCCTTCCTTTGTCACGAGAACAACCTTGGGGAAAGCGTTATAAAATTGCTGACCCTTGCAGAAATGAGATTAAGGTCCTATAACTCTATCCTTGCGAAATAGGCAAAGTACCTACACTCTTATTACGTATACTCCATTTTTTAGGTAGTTAACTAAACGTAAACAATCTGTAATGTCTTTTTATTTTTTTTTTATCGCATAAAAGACAAACAAAGATGAATAATGAATTTCGTATGAAAAGTTAATTTGTTTATCATTAAGTAGGTACAATATGGATGTACACATTTTAATGTTTTTTTAGTATTTGGCAGCAAATGTATCAAGTATTTGTGTAAAATGTACCTTCTCGGCAAACTTCGCTAAGGTAGTCAACACTACAATATAATTGTCAGCTCCATTTTACCGAGATCGCGCCTGTTTCATATATTGTCTAGACACTTGAGATACAAAACTACACCAATTTTACATCACAATATCCACTAGAAATCAATTTGCGAATAAAACAGCCACTGAACTTCACTCGAAGAAATCCCGCCAAAAACTTCGTAAAAACTTTTCACAGTTGTAACACTTGTAACCACCATAGACTTTGTAAACACCAACAAAAAATAACGAGTTGATCAATCGGATTAAAAACCGTAACTTTAAATACTTTTCCCAGAATGCAGTCAAGATAATTTTATAGGTACCTCATTCTTTTTTTGTTCGGCTTTGCTAAACCGTAGGTACCTAATAACTAAATTAGTTACGAGTATTATACAATGCAATTCATTCTAAACATAATATAAATAATTGAAATTATTGTTTTGTATAATAATTTAGTTTTTGATACAGAATACAGTCACGTGTGTATATTAGAATACGTATATTTATTGTAATGTTTTTGCAGTAGGTATTTGGCAGAAAGTTAATTGAGTCAGCCCTCTCGGCTAGCATTCGCTGTAGTCAATACTGCATTATAATAAATTTCTCAGATATCGCGCCTGTTTCAATGATTCGTACTTAATTATTTTCCAATTGTGTACCTAGAAACTTGGGATAAAAAACTAAACCAATTTTACATCACAATATCCAATTTGCGAATAATTAAAACAGCAACAGAACTTTACTCCAACATAATCCCTCCCGCCAAAAACTTGAATTTTGTAATTTGGCACTGCAATTTGACAAACGCGGTCATTTTTGTTAACTATAAAACGTAACACTTCACGTTTCAAACACACGAAAGAAATAAATTATCTTCTTTGGCAATATTGCTATCTTTACCGTTTTTGTCAATGAGCTTAATTTCTCATTTGGAGCTGTAAATATAAAAATTTCTGTCAGAAAGCACTTATTTCTTTTCTATTTACAAAATAGCCGACTACTCACACCCTGCACATGCGCGCAAATTGCCTCTGAAGTTTAAATGCATTACTCTTTTCGTTCGCCTATCGACAGATCGTAACAAACAGTCGCTCGTTTCGCCTCTGACCCGAAAACGAATTAGATAAACTATTTGTCACGGCTGTCGTTTTTCTCACTTTACGGTGTCTTAATTTATCGAAACTGAATTCATTGCGGTAAACCATTGCATAATTTGTAATAGAGGAGAAGTAGGTATTCAACGGAAAGTTTGTTTAAATGAATGACATGGCATGCTGTTAGAGTTTGAAATACCTTCTAACATACTTAATTAAAACTTACGAAATTATTTCAGACAACTGCTGTACTACTGATAGTAAGTGAAAATCATACAGTTATCGGTCGTCCGAATTACGGAACTTTCCTATTTTCTAATCCAAGATATGGTCTATCGTTGAAATATGAAAATAGAATATCTAATATTTTAGTGGATACTTTGTAAAGAAAATTTTAAAGCGCTCTTCCTCTCTCATATTATTTAAAATATTGCTGTGCTCGACAGGATCCATAATTGTTTCCGTTTTTTTTATATATAATTGTGGTAAATATTAAATGTATTTTTTTATTATATTCCACCTATAACAATATGTATAAATAATGGATTGCAATAAAGTTCTCAGGTTTGTGACTTATTAACAAATGTCGATACTTTCACATTTATAATATTATTATGTAAATGTCAGTGCCTTCGCTTGCAAAACTCATGTTTCGAAAACAAGTTATTGTCTGTAGCACTCGAGAATAGTGCAGCCATAATATAGTGAAAGAATTTTCAGAATCAGTTCAGTAGGTAGCTTTAGAGATTACTCCCTACACACTAATTAAACCCCTAATAATATTAATATAGATAAGGTTGCGTCCGTAACGAACTCACTTATAAGCTTCAAAGTGTAGTAATTAAATTATTAGTTCAAGTTGTTATTAAAACTTACTGGGCAGACGGTATTCACAGGACTTCTGAACAATTAACAATTTAACAGAGAAAGCAATACAGTAACGCGAAAATTATTTCGTTGCTAATGGAAAATGCTCACACATAATAAATCAGACACATGAAATATGTATTTTTAACGACTGCCTCATACGGAAATTTTTATGTGACATTTTTAATACAACACAGAAAGCATCTCGGGTCGTATTATCACATGAATAGTGTAAGGTCGAAAGAAATATACCCATAATGTTTAGACGAGATAAATTGCGCGAGTTTACTTTGATTTATAGTTGGACAGGGGAATTCTTTAAAAGATCCCTCAGAAAAGCGAACATCCATCAAACTTGGTTAACGAGATTATACCGTTTAACGTTTTTCTTAATTTGTATAAAAGTGGGATTTAAAAGTTCTCAGTGCAGATGTGATTAATTTATATTCAGTTTGAAAAATTTTAGGACGTTAAGCCGCTGTCAAGTTTTTATAGGAGAATAATTGGAGCCAATGAGCCCTAGCGATTAAATAACTCAAAAGATCTTGATACCACCAAGATTAGCGTAGAGTGTACTTGACCTGTAATTTATTACCTTTGAGAACCCTCCTTTGAAGTTGCTTTATATCATCAATTAATTTGTAAATTTTCAACCAAAACAAAATACGGATCCTTGAAGAATTCGTTAAAAACGGTTACTTCAACTCCAAACACGTCATGAAATCATTATTATCTCTTTCCCATGGACATTTCTGGAACCAGGGACCTTCAGTGCAGATTTTGTTTTCATTTTCCCAGAGAGGTTAGATTTTGTTAATTTTCTTATGCTAATAACTTGAATTAATAACATCAAGCTGGTAGCAGATTTATAATTTCCAAAAAATAGGCCATTGGCATATTCAATATGAATTATGGATAGAGTGAAATCGCGCATTAACTTAGTAATGAGACGTAAAACGCTGTGTTAAGATATTTAGACAAACTGAAAACAGTGATCAATCAAGCATGCTAACTGGTAAAAACTCTACGCAATCAGCCCCAAATAATAAATCACTCACATTTTCAAATATGTATTTATGCACGACGGCAGCTACAGGACATCAAGCTGTGTCCGATAGCTGTCGCCGACTGCTCTAGAGCAATGAGGATTTGCCCTCCACTCCACACCACACCCTTAAACACAGAACGAGACAGCAATACCCACACAACAGCTATGCCAAACAAGAACAGGTATATTGGTTTCAGGGAGAAACAGAGACACATTAATTTCGGAAAACGTACGGGTGTGAGAGGGATAGCAATGGCCTCGTGGAGATGAAATGCGCAACTCGTAGGAGGGTAATTTTTGTGGAGCAGCTGTACGGATAAGTTCATTTTCAATAAAATAAAAGCTTTTCCAGTGGCGGGCAGCGTGCGCTTTTCTATTAGACTCGAGCGTCTAGAATTTTGAAGAGAATATTATATTTCTTGGGAAGTGATTTGGATATGATCTGATTTTTATTGTAGAACACAGACCGACTTTGAGAATGTCAGTGTATTTCTCTCAGCAAATTAAAGGCCCCTAGATATTAGATATATTGATATTATTCAAAGCAGCAAAAAGGATTAAGTATATTGATAGTTGCTATGAAAAAAATAATTATATTAATTACGCAGCACTACACTTGACTCAAAAAGAAGAAATACATTTCGCTGTATAAAAATAATAGATTGATTCATTGTAACATAATACCTTAAACTGGCCTGTTGGTCTAGTGGTTAGTGGCCCTGACTGCTATGCCGGAGGTCGTGGGTTCGATTCCCACCCAGGACAAATGTTTGTGTGATGAGCACGATCATTTGTTCTGTGTCTGGGTGTAATTTATCAGTTGTCTAGTACCCATAATACAAGCTCTGCTTAGCTTGGGACTAGACGGCGTTGTGTGATAGTTGTGGAATATTATATTATTATATTATATTAAACATACGCTTATAAAGAATATATACCCTAACTGGACTAACTTAACATTTTTTTTTAACAGTATGACTCAAACATTCTGGCCCGTGTACCAGGGGATCCTGTTCGGAGAAATGTTTTGGCAAGGGCCATTTACTTTATATATTCCAGCATAGATTTATATCGCAGATCTCCGTCATTTGATGATCAATCATAATACTCTTTTCACAAAAGCCATATAAGAAGAGTTGTTCAAGATCTTCCTACGATATCACAAAGTATATTTGAATATATTATATGAATGTTTATGGTGTTTAATATTTCTCATAATAGATAAATCTTGGGAAAAGCGTTAGATATCACATTGGTCGTCTTTCATCTTTTATGGAAATATTTGCCTTCCTCAAGAAATCTCACAAAATTCTAAATTTCCTGAATGTCACGCAACAGGAAAGACGTACGCTTTACAGTGAGAATATTATAAAATTCTATTTCATTTAAATACACTAAACATTATAATATTATTTCCTTCGTCACAGTAATCCGAAAATGTTTACATACTATCACATTTCCTTTTGTCATTGTTATGCTCTAAATGACGTAATGACTTTGACGTATAGATTACCATAAACAATACGTTTCTTAATGACAACCTTCGCCGTTATATTTTCACGATTTAAACGACTAATTTAAATGTTTGCGCTGTGTGAAATGTAAATGAATAATATAGTAATTATTATGTACCCAAATAGTTTTAAATGTATTCAGCGATAGTTACTTTTTAACTAAATTATAGCATTGGCGGGAAATTTTGCTGAATGTAAACAGATCGTGTTTTGTTTTTTTTTCTCTGCCACAAAGTGAAAGCGTCGTTGGACCGAATCGTGATTCGGCCATCGATATTTACGTAAACTCGTAAATAATTTAGTTGTTAGTTGTGATTTGTTTGGTGCGGTAGTGAAAATGATGGGGTTGTATTCTAGCGGGGCGCTGGGTGGTGTGGAGGTGCTGGATGGCGGTCTGGTGGGCGGTGAGCTGACGGCGCACGTGCTGAGCGCGCAGGCGGCCGCCCACGCCGCAGCCACGGCCGCCGCAGCCGCGCATCAGCAACACCAGCAGCAACAGATTGCTGTGCAACAAATAAGTGAGTTTCAATTTGATTTCTACTTTTAGAAGGCTACCTACGGCCAGAAGTAGCGTCCCCTCGATCAAAAACAAATGAATCCCTTGAACTTTCTCTCAAAATAAGTAATAGTCTATTAGAAATTGGAATAATAAAATGGATGAATGGCTTTGTGGCATTTTTCTACATTTCTCATTGTTTCATGAAACTGCAATTAATAATTTTCAACCACAAAGTCAGCCAACATGGTTTCATAAGATTTTAAATCTACTGACACAAACCTATATTTGTTCTTGTTGGAATCTTATTGTGATGCCAAATTGCCTTTGTAATGATTTTCCAAGTATACTCTAACAGATTTGAAAAGTGTTTTTTAATATTTTTTGCTTGAAAAACAATAATTTAAATACATTTTTGGTAACAATGGAAGGTCAGCTCTTTGCTATCATAATGAAATAATAGATCTTTATTTATTAAATTACTAGCTCATGCCAGCGGCTTCGCCCGTGTTAAAGTTGATTACTTCATACAAACTTTGGACCCCCGTTTCATTCCCTTAGGGGGTGAATTTTGAAAATCCTCTCTTAGTGCTTGCCTGTCATAAAAGGGAACCTTATACAAAATTTCATGCTCCTAGGCCCAGTAGTTTCAGCTGTGAGTTGATATGTCCGTCAGTCAGGTTCTTCTTTTATATATATAGATTAGCTGCTAACTGTGCCTTCCCCCGGGTGGCAGTAGAAAATGATCCCAAGGTAATATACTCTCGGGATAAAAAGTATTCTATGTACTATTTCAGGACATGACACAGACGAGTTACAAACATCCATACATCTTCACATTCATACATACAAAATTTCGCATTTATAACATTAGTAGGATTCTAAATAAAACTTGTTATTACTTAAAATATTAAAAGAAACTCCTTAGACAACTTTCTTGTCAGTAATTCTACTTAAAATCATTTCTGATAATGTTTAAGGACCTTGCCAGTTTCAATCCGTTTAGACAGCAGTTGTAAACCATGACCTTCAACGCCCTTGGTTGGGAGGCGCGTTTTCCCAACCACCGAACGTGTTGGCACATGGTCACCTTGGTTGGAACGCTAGTTTGCAACCGTCTGGTCAACCCTTTCAGTTGAACTAGTTTGCATTTTTTCTTTAACAATAAAGAGGTTCAATACTACTTTTAATTACCCAGGTAAGCAAAATACAGTCCTCAAGTTGAGGGAGTTTTGGCGGGATTTCTTCGATTGAAGATCACTCACTGGCTGTTTTAATTATTCACAAATTGATTTCTAGTGGATATTGTGATGTAAAATTGGTGTAGTTTTGTACCTCAAGTGTCTGCACAATTGGACAATATATGGAAGCATTGAAACAGGCGCAATCTCAATAAAATTGAGCTGAGAATTTTGTTGTAGTTTTGACTACCTCAGCGTAGCTTACCGAGAAGACTGACCCGTTACATTTGCTGCCAAATACTGTAAAAATATCAGAATGTGTTAGATCCACATTCTAATTTAAACTTAATGTAAGATAAAATTTCCCATGTGAAAGTGATTGAAACAAAAATAGACATCCCATTCATTAACAAGTCCGTATACATCATCAATATTGCATATTGCTTGAGACACATTGTTTCCATGGTAGAACTCATATTACAAAATAATGTGAGTTTTCTTAGATTTCAAACAAACATGGTTATAAATACTGCAATGTTACAGAAAATATAAAACACAAAGAAACTATAAATATTTAAAAAAAAGGCAATTTCATGGGGGTAAAGACTTATTATAATTATTTTAATAAAACAATAAAATAGAATAAAATTGGGTCACTATCTACATTCCTAGCCATTTTTAAAAAGGGCTGGTTCTAGCGACATGCAAACAGCCCAAGATAGAGTAAAATGGGGTTCCTTAGAGGAAGCCTTCACCTGCAGAGGAGTTCTTACATAATAATCAATTAATATATTAGGATTAATTTTAAATTACATTTATTTGCAAGGAATTGTAATTTTTTTTTTATTATTATTAAATCTGTCCTAGAGCACGGCTAAGGCCTCCCTTAGCCATGGTGCAGGCTACACAGATAGGTTTCATGGGCGTCGCCAGGACTGTTTTTTATCATTCTGCCTAAAATGGTTTTCTTTTACTAATTAATATTGAGATAAATCAATCAAAATCGACTTCAGAAAGCTTGAGAACTGACTGAGGTTTGATTTGACACATTTGTCCCATCTGTACGCAAAATATGTGCTTTTAAGCGGGAGTTGTACGTAGCGGCGCGTCGCGTGGCGCTCCATGGCATTGCATGGCGTGGGTCTAAAGTATCTCAGTTGCCATATAAAATGTATGGAGACCGACGCGCCCAGATCGGCGTACGTGGCCCACATTGACGGAAGGTAGAACTACATGAGGCTCACGTGGGCCACGTACGGTCGGTCTTTTTATATGGCAACTAAACTTGTAGAGCTACATTAGATCCACGCCACGCGACGCGACTTTACGTACAAATCAGACGTGGCACACGTGTGCGTCGGTCTAATGTACCTAGTTGCCCCTTTAGATGTGGAGTTGCAGACTCCAGCACGAAATAAATAAGAATGATACAAGAGTGAGCAAAGTTTGAAAATGTTCGCACCTTGCCTCGGATTTATGCTAGGTTCTTTGATAAAAAGCATTTTTTTTAATATATTTTTTTGTTATCGTTGAAATCCATGCTAGTACACCTCGCGGCGCCTATGCTCAGTTTGTAATAAATCTTCTAAATAAAAACTCAATTTATTTTAAATAATAATTTGAGTACTGTTATACTCCATGCGCATATTTGATATTGTAACAACGTAACAACCAATTTTTTTCTTTTAATGCCATCCTTATCCCTACTGAATAAAAGTCAAAATTGGTTGAACGCATAAAAGGTTTGTTTAATCCTACTTCGAATGGAGTAAAAGGTTACAACGCATCCCGTCTTTCCAAGAAAATTTTTTTTATAATCTTTTGGAGGTATGCAGAACAGAGAGTAAAGTCCCGCAAACCTCTTTTTGAAAAGGAAGGATCCTCCGGCCAGACGGGTGATATGTCTGGTGGGAAACTGCCCGATAGATGATTTCGGGCTGTTCTATATGTTGACGCCATAGATGTCGCTACAATCTATTTCTATTTAACCAAGCCACACCTAAGTTCATCACAACATTGACCCCAGACCCCTATTTCCCCACAGAAACGTCTCCGTCATCGGGGCGTTCCACCCCGGTGACGTCAACCGCTAATGGCACACAGCCTGCACCAACGGGATCTACCTCACCGTCACCGAGCAAGCTGTTCGTGGGTGGCCTCAGCTGGCAGACCAGCTCGGAGAAGCTCAGAGAGTACTTCGCAATGTTCGGACCCGTTACTGACGTTCTGATCATGAAGGATCCTGTTACGCAGGTGAGAATGGTTGCAGTAGTTTTGGTTTATGGGTGGAGTGATGCAAAGTTATTTTATTGGATGGGCTATGATTAAAAATTTTATATATATTGTTCAGCAGTAGCTTTGATTTTTCAATCAAGATATTTTTTTCTTTAGCCAAGTGTTTCAAGATCAGTGTAAAGCAAAATAAATCAGATTTGATGAAGTTCATTACATATTTAATGCATAACATAGAATAATCAGCCTTTAAAATCACTACTGGGACTCAGGCCTCCTCTCTAGGAGAGGGAATGGGACGTAAACCACCACGCGGGCCCAGTGCGGGTTGGTGGATGTCACATGTCTTCGAATTTTTAGTTCTTGGACATGCCATGCATGATTTAAGGAAATCACAAATTGGATTTGCATACAATGAGGATCAATCACATAATAGCAAATCCGATTTTTACTAAGTACATCGTATGTGTAATAATTTATTGAGCATTTAATTTTTTTAAATTATTAAAATCCGTCAAGAAATGGTGGATTTATTAAAAAAAAATCTGAACGGCTACTTGGAAACGCGCGCTCTCGCTGGACTGTTTGCGATGACGTCATCTGTCTTGATCCGAGCGACGAACGGCTTGATCGTATTCATTCGCCGGTGGAGACCGATCATGACAGTTGACGTCACAGCGAGTCGCTTCATTCTCGGCCGCATTTCTGGAACTAATACACTAAAATTGCTGTATCTTCGTCATTTTTGGTCCGATTTAAAAAATTTCTTCACAATATTTACTGTTTTTTTTTTGACGCTATAAGTCTGCATACTCCACAAAAAACATGACTGATCCTCATTGGCCTGTGATTATTTTTGTTCAATATTTTATGCTAACACAAAACAGAAATCTTGGTTATTAAATGAAGCAGCTGGAGGCGTGGTGGGAATATCTCGTCATCTCTTTTGAGCACACGTAACCCGATGGCGGTGACGTCATATTTCAGTATGTGTATCTTTATACTGTTATTTGACAGTTTATCAGATTTGAAAGGTCTCTAACTTGACTAATGTTGAACGAATTTGAAAATTTCTTTCTTTTTGCGTTTTTGGATGGATAAGAGCGTACACACGAGCGAGCGGCATGTTGCCAACGGCAGAGGCAACTGCAGCCGACGACACGGGGCGGCGGCAGTCATTCCAATTTTGAAGATCAGCGGCAGCTGTCGCATGTGTCAAGTGTCACTATAGGTGTCGTCGGCCGAAGTTATCTCTGTCGTTGGCAACATGCGTATGAGCTCTAAGAGCCTGTGCACACCACGTTTCTGAAACGCGCTGTTGATGCGTCGACGGCGCGATTTTATCCAATTAAGGGCCTGTGCACACCACGTTTTTTAAACGCGCAGTTGACGCGCGTTTCAGAAACGTGCGTCGACGGCGCGCTTTTATCCTATTAAAGGTCTACAGGCTGCGTCTGACTCGCGTGCGTATCGCGTCTGTATCGCCACAAAGGCGCGTCAAAGGCGCGTTTTTTTTTTTTTGACTGGCCTCTTGGTCCAGTGGTTAGTGGCCCTGACTGCTATGCCGGAGGTCGTGGTTTCGATTCCCACCCAGGACAAATGTTTGTGTGATGAGCGCGATCATTTGTTCTGTGTCTGGGTATAATTTATCTATATATGTATGTATTTAGAAATATATAAGTATGTTTATCATTTGTCTAGTACCCATAACACAAGCTCTGCTTAGCTTGGGACTACACGGCGTTATATATTATATTATACGTTATAACGTTACTTTTTGATACAAACAATAAAAAAAATGAGTCAAGTGCCCAATAATACCCAAAGCCAAGACCAGATAGGTCTTATATAGTGTCTTATATGTATATGTATGTTTGTGAACCACCCATGATACAGAAGTCATTTTTCCTTTAGGGCAAAGCTTAAAAAAATTGCTGTAAATGTAGAAACAAAAATATGAATATACCTATTTCAATATATTTTAACTTTGCATCACATCCACCTTTATGTTTTTTTTTTTTATTAATTCAGTAGATAAGTTTGTACAATAGACGCCTTAGCAACATGCCAAAATAACACTAAATGCTTATTATTACTACTGTACATAAATTGATTAATACATGTACATAAACTACCATTTTTTTTTGAGGTGATAAATCTTTGAATAAGTAGGAGTCTGGAATGTCAGACTTTTACTGAGTAAAACCTACCTGTGTTCCGCCAGTTGCTCTTTACGTGTCAAGGCCAGGGTAACTTTTTCGAATAATCCTGAAAAGAAACAAACAGCTTGGATAATGTTTAATATTAGCATAATCAGCCTTATAATGTTCCCACTGCTGGGACTCAGGCCTCCTCTCTAGGAGAGGGAATGGCCCGTAATCCAGCACAAGGGCCCAGTGCGGTTTGGTAGATGTCACATGTCTTCGAATTTTTTGGTTTTAGGACATGTCGGTTTCCTCACGATCTTTTCCTTCGCCGTTTTGAGAGAAGTAGTGATGAAATAAATTACACAAAGTAGTGTGCCTGGCTGCGTTTGAACCCGCGACCTACAACTCTTAAGAAGTCGGGGCCGTTACCACTGGGTCACCAAATATGGAGACGAGTGTTGCTGTGACGAACTTCATATTGACATGTATCAAACGACGTTTTTCAATACACTCGACTCGTGGCCTGATACGGTACATAGATACAATAAATTGTGGCGGGGGCGAGCTCGCGCACTTTTCCGCACTAGTGCGGAAAGCAGTAAATTGCCTGAAAGTGGTAGAGATGAGAACGGGTTTTCGAGTAAGTGTATTGAAAAAATATTTGTTAACTAACCAGTTTAGCAATAAATATATCTATGTACAAGGATAGAATATTAATCGTGAAAACAATATTAAAATTGGTCGAAAAATGTGTTGCGCCGACTCCAAGTAACACGAGACAAGGCAGGAAAATGATGAAAAAAATGAATAGCTGTTCGTTAGTCCCCCTAAAACTCAAAAACAGCTGGACCGATTTGACTAATTTTGGTCTTAAAATATTCGAGATAGTCCAGGGAAGGTTTTAGTGAGACAGGAGGACCGTTTAGTGAGAAAAAAAGGAAAAAAATCACGGGGAAAAAAAAACCTAATACAACGCCATGTCTAATTAAAATGTCATAATAAAATGAATTATGCTGTTCTGGTAATGCCAATAGATGGCGTTATCCTTACAATTAGGCGGTACGAAGTTCATGTTATATATTGCTTATGTATTGTTATATGTAAATAGTACACCGCGAACTACCTGCGTATCTTTTCTCCTTCTCTGTCAAATCCATCCAAAGGTTGTCTGTAAAAAATCGGTTCTAGCTTATCGCTAGAAACTATTTTTTTCTTCGATTTTTTTCTTTCTTTTTGATTCGACCGCCCATTGTTGCATACACCCTATTAATTTTAAAGTCATACTGTATTTTTTTTATGGTGTACAATAAAGAGTATATCGGTCTATCTATAAAGAAAAGAAAGAAAACATTTATTTGAGACTCGCACAGGACAAACAACAATAAAAATCTAAACAGATTGATGCGAGACGCACAGGACCGTTCGCTGTGGCGACGCTTGGGGGAGGCCTATGTCCAGCAGTGGACGTCTTTCGGCTGAAATGATGATGATGATGATGAAACAGATTGATTAAACTGACTGACTGAGATTGACTTTTGACTATCTAAATAGATTGTAATCGCTGCTAATGTCTGAATCGAAAGCGTGGCGAAAGAGCCATTTTTAAACGTTTCACTGTCGTTCAGCATAGGTACTTTTTTCTCGATGGCAATAAGTAAGCCGAAACCCCGTCTTACAAAAAGGATGTCGTGCAACCAATTTGCGAAGTTGAGAGGCGAATCACCCGTCCGACCGTCCGGTAACCGTCCGGACCGATCCCAAGTCTTCGACGGCGCGTAGTGTTCCACGCGCGCCTCAAGGAGATGTCAGCAAAACCGTAGGGGCCCAACGGGGTCGAAGCCTACTGGAGCCATGAGTTGTGCGAAAGAGAACCCCGTGGCCCTGGAACGAAGGCAAAGAAGGAAAAGGAGTGGGTTTTAGTCAGCAAAAGTCTGACACGCCCTCATGCTCCGCCTAAGATGTCATTAGATGATTTCCCAACTAAAAAAAAAAAAACTGGAATTGATCTGCATCCGCCAGGCGAGATGAGGTAACTATGAATGATTAGTTCAGATTTCTATGCGGTGCGAACAAAAAAATTCGCCAATGAAATCCGTTGTGAAGTTTTTGTGAATGGTTCAATGACTCGCCGTGTTGTCAAGCCATTGCATAAGTATGACGACAGTTGGGTTGAGCTTTATAGTAATCTAAAGGGTTCCCAACTTCGGAACGAGGTTTCAAAGCGTTTTGGGAATATATTCATTGTGCGTACAGCTAGGGCCCCTCGCCCACGGCGACTTTTTGTAGCGATGCTGTAGCGCGTTTGCATCGATACAGTCGAGATGCTGTAGCGCGTTTCGTAACCGCGCGACAGCATCGCTACAAAAAGTAGGGACCTAAGGAGTAGAATTCCCGGCCGGAGTCTGTTTCCTGATAACTACAACCTAGGGGTCTTTAAGTCAAGAGTGAATAGGTTACATCTAGGCAAGCGTGCTCCATCGTCGGCTCATCGCTTACCATCAGGTGAGATAAGAGGTCAAACGCGAGCCTATCAATAATAATAAAAAAAAAGTTTTGGTGAATATTGAGTGATCACGTAAATATTCCCATTAGATACATCATCTCCCTAGCTTGGGGTCGGCTCCCAGTCTAACGAGATGCGGCTGAATACCCGTGTTTTACATGGAGCGACTGTCTATCAGACCTGCGCAACCCGGTTAGTGGACAAAACGATACTCCTTGGACAGACTGATGGACTTTCCGTCTAACTGTAACGACTGTCAAAGATCTACGAATGACAACCGGGACCAACGGGTTTACGTACCAAGGGATGTCCGTTCCATCATCGGACCACTAGACGTACGGCGATGCGCCATCGGTACACGGTGGACATCCCACCCATACGTACAAAGCGTTTTGGGAACACATTCATAATGCGTACAGCTAAGGAGTGGAATTCCCTGCCGGAGTCTGTGTTCCCTGATAGCTACAACCTAGGGGTCTTTAAGTCAAGAGTGAATAGGTTACTTCTAGGCAAGCGTGCTCCATCGTCGGCCACATCATCGCTTATCATCAGGTGAGATGGTGGTCAAACGCGAGCCTATCAATAATAAAAAATAAAAAATGTCAGTAATGTCTTAGATAAACTGTCAAATGCTAGGGAAGAAGACGGCCGCACACGTGAGAGAACGGACATCCTCAGGCCCCAGCCACCGCGACAGTAGACGCCCCGGGCGTGGGGAGTCGCCGTCCGGCCGTCCTGTAAGGACTGCCTGTTCCACACGCGCCTCAAAGAGATGCCAGCAAAACAGTAGGGCCGATGACGCTAAGGGCACGAGAATTTTTGAAAGAGAACTATGGCCATGAAAAGCAAAGGGCAACAAAGGACACAGATTTTAGTTAGTAAAAGTCTCACATGACCTCTTGCTTCACCCTAGTTCGGAAAAGAAATTTGATGATTTTCCACCTAAAAAAATTAATATCTAGATGCATAAGCACCTAATATATCATCATTATGTTACTACTGCTGGGGCACAAGTGTCTCTTCTATTAAAATTAATTCTTGATGAATGCTAGTAAAATAAAAGGCAGGTGGGACTTCCATTTAATTTTACTAGGTTTCATACAAAAATTGTAAACAAGGCTTTGTTAGTAATTTTAATTCATCTTTCCTTTTTAACTTTGTTCCTGGCATGTTGCTAAGACTAATAATTTTGTTTACATTAATCGGTAACTGTTTGAGAAAAAAAAGTTTTCAGACAAATAAATGTACATGTGTGTTTTGGGGGTCCATGTTCAGACCCCATGGTCCCCGTCGCAAAGCACACACAATAAGTTTCGTCTCGCACCGGACATGGCTGATAAAAAAAAAATTGTCCTCAACATTTGTCTTCAACGAAGTCATCGATTAATGTAAAAAACTAAACTAGCTATTAAGAATATAATGACGCCATTTTTTCAAGACAGCGGTAGGCAGAAGACGGAGCGCATTCGGTCAGTCTTAGTATCGTTGTATAGGTTGATTTGGACTAGGTAGAAATGTAGGTTCGTGTGGGCGATCTCGGCCATGTGCAAAAAATATCATTGTCCTGTATTCAATTTCCTTGATTTTGCCCCATTTTGATCTCTCGTTACCTCTTATCCCCCGTTGACACTTGGGCCCAGCCTCGGCCAATCGCCATTGTGTAAACGGGGTTTCCCCGGTTACACGTCGGTGGCAGCTACATTCCAACTTTGAAAATCAGCGACAGCCGTCGTGTGTGTGTCAAGTGTCACTTAGTCCGCGAAATTTTAATTTTCTTAAGTTTTTTTTCCATTTTGCAGACTAGAGTCAAGTCCTATGTTGATTAAAACATGAATAACGGCCGTAATACGTACTTATTTACGGAATTATAATCATTAATATCATCAATACAATCCTTTCAATACGACAACGAAGACACGGACTCCCCATTTCAGGGAGTCCGTGTCTTCACAGTAAGACAGTGGTCTGGGGCAGGGCTGTTCTAAACCGCCCCAACTATATGTGTTCAAAATATTGTGTACAACTATCTGTAAATGACAAATGATATTTATTTTGCTAATTGGTTTAAAAAAACACTTAAACAAGTAAATATTTTTGTCAGTTTAAACTAGATGAGGCCGGTGTTTCCTAGCTGACTACCCTGAGAAGAAACACCGAAACAAACTCAGGGGTCAAAGTCTCTTTTAAAGTCCATACAGTAAATATGTAACGGTCAAATCATATGAGAACCATGCAAATTAGTGTCTGAGATGGTATTTTGAGGAAAGAACCATACAAATTTGAGTGGACCCGTCCAGCCAGTGCAAGCATTTGTCAGTATTCGTAAAGCTCAACTCAGGACTACTAAGGGCGGAATTCACCAATAAAACTAATCACGTTTTAACGTTTGGCTCGCATAATCGCGTTTAGCCGCTGTCACTAGTGTCACTTCGTCTGTATTTTTCTTTTGTTGTATTTTTGTGACACTAGTGACAGCGGCTAAACGCGATTATGCGAGCCAAACGTCAAAACGCGATTAGTTTTATTGGTGAATTCTACCCTAAGGAGCTCAACTCGGCCTCACCTAGTTTAAACTAACTAAAAAATTGACGTGTAAAAGTGTTTTATAAAACCTATTTGCAAAATAAATATCATTTATCATTGACCTGCAAAATGCAAAAAAAAACTTGAGTATATTTGAATTTCGCGGGCTGCATTTGAATATCCACCTTAATTTCTTTTTCTTAAAGCTGCTTTTCATAACAAGCGGGAAATCCCTGTTATTACCTACCTACCCTCATTCCCAGTTAGCTGGTTGTCCTTGATTGCACTGAGAAAATCCCAGTTCTAACCTAGGACCTATAGTTTCCTATCTTATTTATTATATGACTTACAATAATTTTGTATTTGGCTGCCCAAAATTACGACTGCAAACCTGGGTATGGCTGTTTCCTCAATGACAGAAATGATGACAGCATTTTCCATTCAATTTTATTATTTGTCTAACCGATTCCTGTCTCAGTGAATTTACACCCAATCTTCCCGTGTCTTTTTTGCATATGGACCAAAATCTCCATACATAGTTGGGCTATGGTTGATCCAAAGTAACCTAAGAACACTAATAAAAGTATATCCATTAAATAACATAGACAAACCGGCATGCTAGAGTCACTAACATAGAACGTTAGGTCTAGATATTATCTATGGATTTGATGAAATACTCCTTCTATTGTTCTCTATTTTTGAATCTGGTAGTTCCCCTTCAGTCGGTGTTGCCATGCTTTTTCGTTTTTCTACTAATTTAGTAACTTTTTTTTAGTAGTTATCGATTTTATAAATCTGTTGTTTTTAATGTTTTTGGTCACATTTTGGTTGACATTTTTAATTCTAAAATATCTGTCTTACTACTACATTTTTATCAGGTATTTTAAAATTCATCAATACTTAATTTTTTAACCCAAATCTATTCTGTAAAGCCTTATGATAAATAAATAAACCTGTAGTTGGTCTATTAGGCATCTTCAAAGTAAAGTCATTAATGTCTTTAGTAGTGTATTTAACATTTGATTGTGTAGTGCTCTCCTTTACAATATTGAAGAGAACATGACCTATAGTTCGTTTAAGATCACTTTATTAAACTTTTCTTAGATTAATTTCTTCTTAGTTAAATGTGACCATCTCAAAAAAATAGTTTTTAACATAGCAACACTGACTTCACCCCTATAATTATCTGCAAAACCTATGAACTTCGATTTTCTACTAATTAATTAATAGTACTTAGCTAAGATCACAGAATAGATTGGAAATAATATTTTTGGTAGAACAACAGTAAATAGTTATTTTCTCACTGAGATGCTCAGATGAAAATGGTAGAATTTTGGTATACTTTGAGGGTAACATTGCTCGGTTAGACAAATTCGTGCTAATAATAAGAAATAGTTGTCTGTCAGTAATTTTATTAGTATGTATTTTTGTGGCCATTTTATTGCAGGTTATTTTTTTAAAAATAATTCGATATTGAAGATATTATTTTTTTTCTTTAAAAATATTACTAATATTTTGTTTACGTAATATTTATACTCCATTCGACATAAGATTAGACATTTAACCCCTCGCGCGAGGGGTGTCGTTATTTAACGTAAAATAAAAAAAAAACTTTTTCAGGTTTTTCCAGGAAAAACGAAGATTTCGTATACCCGCGTATACAATACGACAATTAAGCGTTTTTCAAGGTCATTCAAGTTGTACGACCGTATGTACAATCGGCGCTCGAGGGGCAAAATAAACAATTTTCACTGTCTGTTCAACCGATTTTGACTTTTATTGCGTTGGTGGCATGACAAATGGCGGCTGTAGTAAATAGTTGGTATTGTAACCACTTTTTTGCTTTTACCGCCATCCTTATGCCTACGGAATAGAACTCAAAATAGTTTGAATGGACAGAAAAAAAGGCTTGTTAATATGTCTAATCTTATTGCGAATGCAGTATAAATGGCCTCACATCCATACTGAAGACGGCACTTTAAACTTCAGCACTCTTGACGTGCTAATTTTTATGAACCGCATCTCTGGTATTCTTAATTTACCTGCAAAAAAAGAATATTTGTGCGGGTGGGTAGTCGAAAATCTTAGCATAAAATGGTCACAATTCATCACTAATTCCAACTAGATGTACCACTGACGGAAGCATGAGTACTTAGGTCGCCCTCTGTACTACTACTAGAGAACTAAGTAAAACTTTCATATACCCTCATTTAATAAAATATTTGTGATTTGCGAATATAGCTCTTAAATGTGGGGACATAGTGTGATTTTTATTTTATTATTGTTGTGTGTCAATGTTTCGGCTGGGAGATAGGGTTCTGTTATGTTATTTTGTCTTGTTACTGTAATACTTTTTGAAACTTAAATCTTTTGTAAGACGACAAGTCAATTCAATAAGAAGAGAAATTTAAATGTAACGATCAGTTATAACAGCTGGTACTTATGAGTAAATTTTATTAAATAGTTAAAGTTTAGTGAATAGTTATAGTTCGATCGTGTATCACTCTCATCTTTGATCCCAGATATCAGCTTGATGCGCTTGGGTCAATTGAAAAGAGAGCCAAGGGAATCATTGATAATGAATCACTCGGAGCTTCAAAGTCATGATCATCGACGCCGAATTGCTAACCTGTCGGTTTTCTACCGGTTGCATTTCGAGCAGCATGCGTCGGAATTGCATAGCAGTTCCGTAATCGGACCACCAGACGTATGGCAATGCGCCACCAGTACATGATGGACATCCCACCCATTGGGAATACATTCATTGTACTCGTATATATCCGTATGTATTTTACTCCTTAGCTAAGGAGTAAAATTCTCTACCTGAGTCTGTGTTTCCTGATAAGGCAAGCGTGATCTATCTTCTACCACATCGTCACTTTCTATCAGGTGAGATAGTGATAGTGGTCAAGCGTGAGTCTATCAACAGTAAAAAACCGGGCAAGTGCGAGTCGGACTCGCGCACTAAGGGTTCCGTACAAACTTACCTGTAAAAACAGTTCAATTCCCGAATTGAGTTCGAAGATTTTTTCGAATTGCAAAAAAAGTTTTTTTTTGTGACGTAACTACAAATTTACAGTTGCTATGAGACCTTGCTTCATGCCAAATTTCAGGATTCATTTCTACGGGAAGTACCCTATGAGAGTCCTATGTCCCTTGAGAGTGTCGAAATGCACGTTTTTTGCAACATAAACGGTCGTATCTTTTTTTTTTCGTTAACTCAGGTGTTTGATTTTTTCACAGCTTCACGGGACTGCAGACCTATGTATATGATTTTAATTTCAACTCGATACCTAAGCGCGTTCCCGAGATAAAGGGTCTTGACAGACAGACAGACGGACAACAAAGTGATCCTATAAGAGACTTTTCCTTGTGAGGTACGGAACCCTAAAAAGATTTTTAAAACTAGTTCGCATTCTTATTTTAGTTTCATTTTATTAAGACATTTCGAAAAGTTTTCGACATTGATTGTCGCCGAAATGAAATTCCGACTTGAATTTAAATGTTCATTTTAAGTACAAGGCTATCTAGAAATTGTAAAATTGACAAAAAGTATGGCTTGCTAGAGGATCATTAGAGCAATTGGAAATCAATAACTTTGTTTTATTTTCACTAAAAGCTTCACGCTTGACCAGAATCTCACCTAATGGTAAGCGATAATGTGGTCGTTGAAGAAGCAAGTTCGTCTAGAAGTAACCTATTTACTCTTCACTAAGACCCCCCCTCAGGTTATAACTATAAATTCGTTCAAAAGAGAATTTCTGAGAACACGACTTCGCAGAAATATAACTTTGATTATAATCTTAAAGTTTGTCATTCCATTGTCAAATATAAAACGTTTTCTCTCGCAAAATGTTCTTTGAAATATCTTTTACTTGGAGTTTACATAATCCTGAATTTGTATTCAAGTTTAAATGGTCGTTTTCTTGAATGCTGTAACAGATTTTGTTTCAAAAGTTTGTATTTTCTTTTTATTAAAGATAGTTTTTAATGTAAACAGAGTTTAGGGACTAGGTTATGATCTGGAAGTCTTAAGGTCGTGGCTGGGATGCCATAACGGCGTAACCAGGTGACCAACAGTTGCCAGGAAGTGTACTACATGAGCTCGACAAGTGCATGTGCGATAAACGCTTTTGCGACAAAACTGTACTGGTATTCACCTTATTGCGAATGCACGCTTGTGCGACACGCTGAAGCTCGACATCACACTGTGCACTGGTGTGAAAACCGATTGTGCGAAACTAAGGTAGTGCGACAAACAATTGTGTGTGTACTGTAATTTGAGAGTACGTTGGTGCAGTATTACAGTAATTGATACTACCTTACCTGCCAAGATAGCTGGACGGAGCCCCGCTAGCTAACCACGAAGGCTAAGGCGGGACCTCCGCTCAGCTTCGCTTTCACCTTAGTCTTTAAACCCAACCTATCATGTCGTAATGTCGAGCTTCAGTGTGTCGCAAGCATACATTCCAAATAAGGTGAGTCGCAGTGTTGAGAGATGTTATTCACTTTACACAGCATAGATTAAATAAAATAAAAGAACCACGTCTCCCCGCCTATATTTTTTGGTGACACTGATGGAATCTAACCTTATAAGCCTGTTTTTCAAGAGCGTATATAATAAATTCGTAAATAACGTAGCGTATTTTCAATGTTTTTCTAAATAAAAACCATAGTTTTGATGTCTCTTTATATAGCTAGGTTTGTCTTGTACCTCGAAATTAATGTTAGAAATTAACTTTTTTTATATCTGTAATAACTTTGGTAAAGAAAAATTTGAGTAAATAGATTTAATAATTGGCAACATTTTTAAACTATTCTTTTTTTTTCAACCGTAGAGTAATTTTAACTTGATTTTCTTTTTTGAGGAATTGTTTCTTTTTTTTTTTGTATACGCTCTTGATAGGATGTAATAAATATAATATTAACTGTAATTGAACTTAAGTTTTGTTTGAGACAAGTAGTTCGCGTTACAATCGTAGGTACTTAGGTGTAAGTTACTAAAATACCCTGTCTCCCTTTTACAAAGAAGTGGGTTTATAAATCTTTTTGTGAACAATGCATCTAAAACATAACTTAATTATAAAAGGGTGTTGAACAAGATTTTGCATATTCACTCATCGCCATCTTGATTTTTTTGACTGACACGTGACTTGTAGGGTACAAGGACACTAACAAATTAAAATGAAATAAATTATAATGTCCTTAAGTGTCGTCTTGACGAGATATTTGAGCAAAGATGAAAACTGCTTTCAGTATTAGCAATGCGACACTTAGGCCCCAAGACACTCGTTGTTAGCCTACTGTCCACGGACGTGTAGCTTCATAGACGCGTATTCGTCAGTATACGCTTGGTGTACGCCTTCGTGAAGCTTACACACAAAGCTATATAAAACTCTGTCCGCGATGCGGCAACATTGTGCCGTCGTGTTCTTGCCGCTTCGTCGACACAGTTTCATAGTTTTGTATGTAAGTTTTGAGCAGGCGTACTCCAAGCGCATTATGACGAATACGCGTCTATGAAGCTATGCGGCCGTGGACAATAGGCCTAAGTCTTCTTGACCCGTATTTACCTGTTTAATCGTGCGATGCATCATTGCAGAAAAATCAAAATGGCGATAAGAGTGATAAGTTCAGAACCCCTTTGTATAACTTTCCTGGTCAACTCCAGACATAAGAAGTTTATCAGCCCACTTTAACCGAAGTCCCCACACACGAAACTGACACCAGCCGCGCGCAGAGGTCGCGCGGTTTCGGTTTCATCACGTTCCAGGAGGCGTCTTCAGTCGACAAGGTCCTGGCAGTGCCCGTCCACACACTGGACGGCAAGCGCATCGACCCCAAGCACGCCACCCCCAAATCAGCTCCACGCCCCGCAAAAACCAAGAAGATATTCGTCGGTGGCGTCGGACAAGACACCTCCGCAGAAGAGGTCAGGTCTTACTTCTCGCAGTTCGGCCTCGTCGAAGACGCCGTGATGCTCATGGACCAGCAGACCAAACGCCATCGCGGGTTCGGCTTTGTCACCTTCCATTCCGAAGAGGCTGTAGAGCGCGTGTGTGACATACACTTCCATACTATTAAGAATAAGAAGGTGGAGTGTAAGCGCGCACAGCCCAAGGAAGCTGTTGCGGCCGCGCCTCTCGCTCTGGGGAAGAGACTTGTGTTGCGACCGGGCAGGGGGCTGGTGTACGCCACGAGCGGCGTGGGCGCCGTGCCGACGGTGGGCGCGGCGCACGCGTACCGGTACGCGCCGTACGCGCTGCCCACGGCGGCGACGGCGGCCACGGCGCTGGTGGCGCCGCCGCAGCCGCAGCCGGCGCCCGCGCTGCCGCAGTTCGGCGCCGCCTACTCGCTCGCCGGCGTCGACATGTCTTCGTTCCAAGGCGTCGACTGGGGCGCCATGTACGGCCTCCCCATGTACATCTAAACGGTAATCGAGCAATAATTGACATGAAAACCCCACCCGCCTACAACGGATAGGTTCTTAGCTCGGCTATTTTAATTTTTTTCTTACGATAGAGTTCCTACGTACTATTTTTTTTTTGTTTACATTAAGGTGTTTGTCTTGCCGCGTACCCGAAGTGGCCACAGAGGGAATATGATCAGTATTGAAGTAGTTAAGTTGTTTATTGGCTCATTAAACTTAGTGTAAGGCAGATTTACAAGCAATAATTTGCCCGTCACGGGCATCAAAGAGAACGCATTTCATTTTTTTTTTTATAAAAAAGTTATTTTATTAAGGCGATTCCCAACGGGTATGCTCGAATAGGAGAATTTGACGTTCCCATGTTTACGTGTTCTTGATGAGTCACTTGATAATGTTGAATTTTTAGTTGTTTTTTTTTTTCGATTGTGAGGGTATTTTGTTTTTTTTTTCAAGTGACTTGTCAAACAATACAAATAAAGATGTCGTCTTCTTTTTCGAAAGTTCGCGTCGTTGCGTGTCCCCTTAACTTTTAAATATTAAGGCGAAGATCTCAAATAATTTAGTTGCGAAAAAAAAAACTAATTTTTCTTATGTTTTGTAATTTAGTGGTAGACATAGTGCACGTTTGTTTGGCAATACATTAACCTGATATTATTTATGATAACTCGACTGTATTTTTTATGAATCTCATTCGCAGCTGTATTTTTTTATTGATAAAAACATAGGAATTAATATATATACATTCGCGGTAAGAGTGACGCTGTGTGACTGCGCTGTTATTCAATTATTATGGCTATTTAAAGTTTTATCTATGTACCCTCATATTTCAAGTATTGGTAACATAAAACTAGTAAATTCTATTGGATAAACTCTTCTCAGAAAAATGGGAATGTAGAAATTAAATGAAAATATTTTAGGCTAAATAAAATTTCAATGTATAAAATTAAAATCAAAGAAATGGTAGAAGTTGTCAGTATTAATAACGGTGCCATTTCATTAGGAACCTACGTTTGTGCCAAAATTCGCTCAGTTTTCCGTTTTATGAATCTCTTTTTAAACTCTTTTAATTAATTAAGTACTTATATTTGCTAAAACACTGCTTTTTAGATTTAAAAAAGATTATCGAAACTTTGATGGCTAATTTTAACTGTTTCCCAACTTAAACTTTTTGATTCCACCGCGGCTCTAAACCATCCAAGTATTGTGTTATACGTTACGTGCAAAACAAATAAAACACTAATTATTATATGTATATCCATCTCTTTCGCAGTGGAAAAACTTAAACTTAGTAAAATACGGTACTTGGAAAAAAATATAGTCGGGCGCCATCTTCCCGATCAAAAGGCTGGTCCTACGTTATCATCAGTCACCACTCGACCGTCTCGCGTGCGTTACGTCACACGGCGTCGACCGCTCTGCTCACGACACACATATCGGAGCGGAAAGCAATCTCATTCTACAATAGTATTATATATTATTGACATACGTAGATATAGTACTTGAGTGGTTTTTGTGGCTTTTGTGGTTCTACCCTACAATATGACAAAAAATCTTTCGACATCTGTCAAAGAAACCTTAAAAAAATGCCTGAACTCTAATAACGTACAGTGTCTGAATAACTCTTTTATTCATACAAATGACAATACATTACCACGTTTTTTCCAATAACCCACTGAAGCCACGAAAATCACTCTCCAAGTAAATTAGTTAACATTAATAAATAATTTAGTTCGTGTATGAGCGCGTGGACTAACACCCTGTGTACCGTGACAATAAGCTAAGTATATAAGCCGCCGTAGATTGTCATGGCGGCGCGGCCTCGCCCATAGTCCTCGTCTATTTACATATTAGAATGTACGTCCTTTGATTTTGAAGTTTACTGGAGTTGGGCCAGTGTTGGGCGCCAGTTGGAGGATACTGTCTTGGGTTTATGTGCCCTTATCAGCTTAATTTGTATCTGTTAAAATGTTACATGAGAGTTAAAATAGGGGTTTTATTATACCAAAGTCTTGGAATTCGCTTTCCGATACCAGAGCCTCCCCTAAGAACATCCCCGACTGACAAAGTGTAGGTATGGAAACCTTTTTGCTCTTGAAATAACTGTACTTAATCTGCAGATAACAAAAAGTATGTACTTAATTTCTTCATTAAAACAATCATTTTTTACAAATCAAGACAGTATTCTCTGAAAGAGAACCTAAGAAGTCCTTACGTCCTTCCTTAGAAGTACTTAATTTATCAATCGTAGCATTAGATCCAAAAGCAATACAATAAATGTGATTAGTGAGTGTAAAAGACAAAGATGGTTGTGTTCGTGCAATTCCTAGATTTAAGCGGAACCTGGACTTAGTCCTAAGACCAGCAGTATTAAAAAAAAACACGTGATTTTCCAAAATTATCGACTAAAACGTCATATATTTGATCTTTGACAAGTTCCTTTAAAAAAATCAATATTTTACACCCAAATACTCTTTTTAAGACATAGTTTTGAGTATTAGAATTATTTACCTATCTTTGGATTGGTCTAAGATCATTTTGATTCAGTATTTCTTAAGAAAAATATAGACATTTCGGAATTCAAATGTAACGTTGTACTTAACGGCTTTGTTCATATTATAAGACAGTATGACAATATTTTATCTTAACAAAATATCAGAAAAGTTCTAACAATAATATGGGAAAGTCCCAAGAAAAATATCACCGGGTAAAATTCCGAAAATCGTCTATTACTAAAGTACTTAATCCCTATATTTATATTAGCGTATATTTTGGACGTAGGCGAGGCCGCGCGGCAAAGCGTAGTGCAGTATGCATGGTAGCTTGGTCGGCTACATTCCCTGCCAGCCGACGCACTTGTAACCGCAGCGTGTGGAAATTAAACGATAAAATAATCTAGAAGCCTGTATAATTTGAACATACAAAAATGTTAGGAAGAGGGTAGTTTGATACTTAGCTAGTCCCAACTGGGCGCCAGTATGTCGACTGCACTTTTTAATACAAGCTAAACTCGTGTGTAATTATTCAGTATTTAATACCAGTGAAAGTGATGAAACTGTGAATGATTATTTATTAAAAACGCATTGTTCCCAGTGATAAGCTGTTCAATATTATATATGTGTGATTTTTCTTCGTTTTCTTTTTGTTTTATTTTATAATTCTTTCCACACGCCACGGCTACCGTATGCTATGATATTCACATTATGTATACACATACCTATCCTTATTATATAGCAGTATTTTTAGCATAAGTAGGATTAGAACCTCCTGAGATTAAACAGTGGAGCGCGCGTTTTCTCGTCTCAAAAAACCAGTGAAAACCGGATATGAGTAGATTGAACTGGATTTATTTTATATTTGGATTATAAACACCTGTGTGAGGCAGCTAATTTAATTTTTATTTACTTTATTCCGGTAGAAGAACTACCTGTTTTTTCTTCTAAATTGATTTATGCCAGGTTTTGTTTACTAAAAAATCTATCTTTGATAGTTGTCTAGAAAGCGTGCGCCCACATCACCCGACAGTTACACCTTTTGTACATTAGCGGTCGTTTTTTCTGAGACAGTATTAGAATGGTTGACTATGTGACTTCACAGCCGCCGTGTGCTTCGTATCTTGCCAAATTAGATAGAGGGCGGCGAGCGTGGGGACGCGAAGGATTTGCCAACGTGGGTAGTTGTAAATTTGATCCAAACGGAGGGTATTTAAAAAGAAAATAGGTTCTTTAGAGTTCAGTGTTTCTGACAAAACTGGGTGGAGTTACGATTGAATAACTACAGTTTGTAGATGTAACTAATATCTATACATCATTTCAGTAGTACGCAACTTAACCGCATGTGCAAATATCATCCTTACCATCTCTGATATAAATATCATCTGTGAACACCTTTCTTCTCACTCGAGTCGTAGTTTGTACCACGTTGACACATCCCCCGCGCCCTCACGCAAATGTTGTAATGTACTTAACTTTGTTTTTTCATATATTGTACTGTTCCAACTTCCCTTTACGGGTGGCGATATTCCAACACCCTTGTCTTAGTTACTCTTGGTAACTGGTTGCTGTTGTCCGTTGCTGATTGCTGATTTAGTGACGTTGCTGACTTACTTATTCGGGACTCTGGTTGAGGAGTATCACAATGAGTTTTAGTGATGTATTTTTAGTTGATTTGAAGTTGTCATGCTTTGGTGGGTAGTATGCATTAATGTTAGTGACGTCACTGAATCGTGGCGGACCTCAGCAGTAGGTTTAGTTGTAGATTTAGAAGGAGTTTGCCCGCTGTAAGGAGCACCTAGTAATACCTGATGTGTCATTACATGGATATAATATTAGAAATTAAAATTGTGTGTTTTATTTAGCGTGGGACTTCCTGCTGGGTTTGGTTTGTTGTATTTTACACTACTTTTTTATCTTTCTAGATAGTTTGCACGTTGAACTTGTAGTATTTAGTTATGGGGTTGCCATCTACAATTTTGGCTTTAAAACTGTGATTAATTACACTTTAATATTAGGGTGAACCCGACGACAGAGGCACTAATGATCAAAATTTTAACATTTCTACTAAAAAGTTGGCAACCCTAGTGTGAAAAAGTCGTGATCATTTCCCCGCGGTGGGCGCCAAAAAACCTCAGTTGGTATAGGAGGGTGGGACAGACCGGACGTATGGTAAGTCAAGTAACGCGAATCAGGCATGCGTATTGCGTATAACAGTTGTAAATTATAGTGTTACGCCGTAGTGTAATCGCGTCTTCATACTCGTGACTAACTCAAGACTTCACGGAGAGAGATACTTGGACACCGCGCATTGACGACATAAAGCATATTCAAAGGTATCGCAGAACCAACTGACTCGTTAGGAGAATCGGAGTAAAGTTATGAGAAAATGGAAGATAGCATGCGTTATACCTTGGAAGGTGTGAATAGTCTTCAAACCGCGGCCCGTCCGGCATGGTTGGCATGAATGAATACGTAAACAAAATCTAATCTTCCATACAAAATACTTCACTGTCAATTTATTAAGGCGTTTGCCACACGTTGGTTGTGATGCGTGCTATTAAAAATATTCCTTTTAAAGACGGGCTTTAAAAGGAATATTGTATACGTAGACACGTAGATTAGACCTTTAGACGCTTCGCTTCGGGCCACAGGTCTTCCTGGTATATAAGAGTTATTTTGCCAAAAAAAACAGGCCAAAATTTCGCCAAAAAGTTAATTTTGCTCAACGTTGCGAAGTCGCAGATTAGAAAACATGGCAAGTAGTGATTTGAAGAACTGTTCGCTGAACGAGTTGAGCTATAACAGAAATGTAAAGGAACTTTTAGGAACACTGCGACAAAGACGGTATATAAAAAATAATATTTTGCCAAAAACAAAAAGGAAATACGCCAGAGTAGCTTAAGAATGTGACAATAATAAGACGGGACGTTGCCAACTAAGACGCTATTACTATTTAATCATTTCGTTGCCATATACGAGAATACATTCCTCTCTAGTCATTTTTTTGTAATTTTTTTTTTCTCTAAAATTTGGCGGGAAACTGAATACAGAGTCTTATCTTGCTCAATACTTTATTCTTGCCTAGTTGTAGTTAATTTCTATCGATATAAGCTTGACGCAGTAGTGATGTGCCATACACCAGATATGCCATAGCACGCAAACGATAAACTAGTGATGTGCTTGTTCGCTCCAGACTCACTGGACCAAAATGTAAACAGCATTCGAAAAAAATATATTATATATTCTTAATTATGTAAGATTACTAAGATATACATAAATATACAATTTTTGGATTGGTATAATGTTAAATTGAACATAAAAAATACTATGTTGTGTGTTTTTAATGTATGGCAATGCTAGAGTAGTACTGTAGCGTAGACATTTTGAAGTTTTACATACATATGATAAATAAATATGACTAACCGAAAGCAATAACATTTAATATTACTACAGCACGCGCGCGCTGCGGCTTGCACAAGAACGGTAGAGAAGCTAACGTTTGAAAAAGGAACGTGTGTCGGTTGATGTTTGAACTTGGAATACCTGAAAAAATCGTTGTTTTTGAATAAGAATGAACACATTACAAAAATGACAAAGTTAGTATAAATCATAATGAAATGAGAAAAGGATTTTGGCTATGCAAAAAATAAAAAGCATGTTCTGAGTGTCAATGAAAACATTAATCAATGAATGAACACTATTAATCTATTTTATTTCAATATATTAATGAGAAAAAAAAACAACATCAATATGGCACACAAAATTAAATTTAAATTATTAAGTAAATAAAATGCACTTGGCTATGTTACGACAGGGCACGGCAGCGCGCGCAAATGTTAGAATTACTATAATTATACACATTGCATACAAATACAAATATTTTTGTATAATAGGTATCTGTGTAGTAGTGTTGGTTAATCTTGTATTTTTAAATGGTAAGCGACGAAATGCGGGTAGTCTGTGTTTTACTGTGTGACGTCAGTGGTGGAAGTTTGTTGGGCGTTGTATGTGGATGATAGCTTTCTCACAAAAAGGATTTCCAAGCTTTTAGAATCTGCTTTGGGATCTAATGAGGTGCCTTTGCTCACTGGCCCTAATTAAATCACGATAAACGATTGTGGACACCGATGCGATGTGTTGAAATGCAATTAATTCAATCTGTCACAGTTCAACCATTTTTTTAAGGTCAGTCAAGTCTTCCATCGACAATCACATAGCTATGAAATGTAAATCGAAATTTTCTACACTTCCAAAGATTCTAAATTCGGTGAATGATCGTTTTCCTGTAACATCGATATCCAATTACCGCAGCTCCACGTTGGAAAAGGTTTTACAGCAAACTTCGGTTTCGTAGATTGCCTTCTAATTGGTATTTTCTAATTAAAAGCTGCGTCAGCGCGCTCGGGCTACTTTATCTTTACAATAATCTTAAATTGAACCTGTTTTTAGCCTAAAGTGGGTAACTATATAGCTATCTACTTATGTTATCGTAAAAACAACAATTTGACCGACTTCCTATCAGAAATTCGAGACCTTTTACCTACTGCCTACGGACGCGTAGCTTCATAGACGCGTATTCGTCATTATACGCTTAGTTACACTAAGCGTATAATGGCGAATTCGCGCCTGCGTGAAGCTTACAAACAAAACTATAATACAGTGTCGACGAAGCGGCAACGACAGGACGCGACGGCACGACGCTGCCGTTTTGTCGTATATGTAAGCTTCATACAGGTGTACACCAAGCGTATAATGACGAATACGCGTCTATGAACTGTAGACCTAAGACTTTGTCTTCTGGCCTGTGGTATCACCACGAAACATCACTCGTCTATGCTTGAGAGTGAACATCTGGCCACTCTCACACCAACATTCAAGCCTACTAGATGTGTCAACAATCCCATCTTTGACGTCACACAGCACACAGCCTACTCGCCTATGTCGTCAACCGATATAATTACATTGTTGAATAAGCGACAGTATGTGACGCAGTGTTTATTGTGTAGGGCGCTCGCGCCGACGCTTGAGGGCGTGCGGCCATGTTTCTTTCAGAAATTCTTATATATTTTTTACTTGTGTCATGGCATGTTGCCGTGTTTTAGACGGACGGAGTCTTCAACTTACGTAAGAAATTGCGCGGTTTCTCTTATATTTAACCTACCGTTGTTTCCAATCGCGCGATTTCCATTCTAGTCTTGATTTTGCCTGGAAGTAAGGTAGTTTGGTTTTTTATTTTTATTTATTGGATATCTTCTAAATTATTCTGTGATAAAAAGCCAGACACAGTCTGCCTTTGTAGTCTTATTATTTTGAAATTAAATGAAAGTAACATGCCTCGACATGACATCTTGTTCAGAAACTTGGCGGCACTAACATGTTTTGCGTCGAGATCCGCGTAGTCATAATGTCTACATTCCTTTATATATATTTTTGAACGAATTAATGCATTTTATTTATGGTAGTTATATAAAACATAGTTTATCATAGACAAATTAGTGATGGGCTGTTTTTTTATTTACGTATCCACTGGCTAATAGAGGTTTCCTTATTTATGTTACTAGATTGCGCTATTGTGCGATAAGGTTAGTGTTATTTAAAGTAGATTTAAATTACCGTTGAATACAATATTGAATACTCCAATTTGACATAGTTCAAAGATGTTTGGCCTAATTTTACACTTTAGGATAGACAAGCAATAAGTATACTAAGATGTTGGTTATATTTCAGGATCATTTTGGTTTGCTTGTCGACACGTAGCGCCATCTAGTAGCACACTTTGGAAGTTCTCAGTTTGTGCAATTCAACAAACTTACTATATGTATATTTTGAGGTACCCCGTAGTTACGGTTGGGTTTGGGTAATGTAGCTGCGTAGATTCTTCGACTACGTCAGTCTACGGTCCCCGAGCATAGTGTGGTGTAATGTCTATGCGCAGGGAGAGTAAGCTTTGCCGCAAGGAGTATTATTAATGAATGTTTTGTATAATTAATGTAGATTATTATTTTTAAACCTAGGCAATAGTCGGGCTCTCTAGCGCCCCCTAGCTAGTGGACGCAGTAGTGCGCCGGCCGCGCGCCTCCTTCAGCCATTAACAATATTATGGTTCATCTTCACTTAGATACAAGTATTAGAAAAAAATAATAAAATGGTAACACAAAACACAGCTGTTCTTTCATTTATCCGCTTTTTCGTTAGTTTTCGTACCTCTTCGTTAGTTACAACATTAGTTTGGAGAAGAATATTTTTTTATTGAGACTCGTAGTATAGAGCTTTCGGCCCCGTGTTGGGCGCCAGTACGAATTTTCTTAGTCGATCGACCCCAAATCTGTAGTGTTAGTTATGTTTTGGAGATCAAAGACTATGGTTGGACATAGATGCATGTCGTCATAAGGAGCGGTGGAGTGTGCATGCCTCGGTGCCGACGGAGCCGCCTCGGGACCGAAGACGAAGACTACATTCATTTTCTTATACGGTGAGGCAATACTGAGGCTACAGTCTAATCTCTTGTCATGTTAACACAAGCTAACATTTCAAAGCTGAACACCACTAAAGATGAAGTCTACTTCTAACAACACAAGACCTACTCTACTGTCAACGGACGCGTAGCTTCACAGACGCGTATTCGTCATACGCTTGGTGTACCTGCGCACTGACACGTACCTACGTACACTAAGCGTAGGTGACAAATTTGCGTCTGAAGTTACGTATTCGTGGACATTAGGCCTTACCTCTACACTTGATTCTATGTGTGAACATTTTTTGTCAAGTACATGAAGTTTGTAGGGAGGTTTTTGCAAAAACTGGCTAAAACGAACAAAATATTAACACTGACAAGATATTGGATATTAAGTAATTAATATAAATACTGAGGGCATGGTTTTAAAAATTGTAGAATGGCTAAACAGTTGGTCGCTTCTGTACTTAGAAGAATTTTAAGACCCTAGCATAGTAATAACTCATAAGGGAAAATGTCACTAGGCAAGATTCTGCCACCATCACGATACCTGCCCATTAACCTAGGTGACTAAATTTAAATCTATAACTGATTCTTTCGTTTTCTGAAACTGCAGTGATATTGTATTTTGACCAAAGGTTACCAAATTGATTTACTGTGGCAACGAGCAAAAACCGACGCAATTTATCAAGAGAACTTGCCAATATACACAGAACTCGACTAGCTTATGTTTTGGAAAAAATAGAAGACTTCCACCACCAGCAACCAACTGTTTCACCATGAATAAATAAGAAAATCAGTATTGTCATTCACATTACCAAATCTGCTGTTGAAAATATTGCTTAGTTTTTATTTTTAGTACCCATCTCCAGTACAAGTGCATCCCAGTAATTAGATAAGTAGATATAGACGTGGTACAACCGGTGCTGGGTTCTTTATTATGTCAAATTCGTAGCTTTAGTTGAATGGTCGAATCGATTAGTTGAACATACGAGAATAATAATACTTATTGTGATGTATAAAACTCCATGGGAGCCGCTTTTAAGATTTTTTTCGATTTTTAAATAAGTAGTCATAGAGTTTTTTGTAGTTTTAGATTGAGGAGTCATATCAACCGAAAGACACAATCGTATTGTGCCTTAATACACTTCTGGACACATCTATTGGCCCACCTTGTATTTTCAGTTTCGTTTGGTCCTAGCTAAAATTTTATATTAGGTCGAGCAAAAAGTTTTTATGCAGTTTTGAACCTGGCACATTCACAATTTCATTCAATAGTCTTTTTTTGAATTTCGAACACAGAATTTAAAGAAACAAAAGACAATTTGGAGCCTGTTTGTTGATATCAAACAATCGAATACTAAGAAAACTTGGTTTTATTGGTTTACTTGGATTTAATTCTTGAAAAAGTGATTGATATCTTTGGTTTTGCAACAAACATTACTTATTCTTAACATTAAGGTGAGGTTCTATCAATAATCTATGGATATTTCACCTGAAGTCGCCGCCCAAGCTGTGGCACTTATTCAGGCCGGACACAGCCAAAGAAACGTGAGTGCTCAACTTAATTTAAGTCAATCTGCGGTCCGAAATGTTTATCGGAGGTACCTAGAGACTGGCGGCTTTGTTCGTCGCCAAGGAAGGCCACGATCTCGGGTCACAACTGAAAGGCAGGATCGATTCATCGTGACGACCAGCTTGAGAAATCGTCACCTTACCTCCATTGAGATACAAAACCAACTTCGCGACTTCCACGGAGTATCTGTGAGCGCTCGAACTGTTCGGAGAAGGTTAAAAGAACGCGATATGGTACCACACAAGCCAGCTAATGGGCCCAAACTAACGCGAGCCCACCGAACAGCGCGCCTTCATTTCGCACGCAGTCATTTAAATTGGACACAGCAAGATTGGAGCCGTGTACTCTTTTCTGATGAGTCTAAAATTGTGTTACATGGCAATGATGGAAGGAAGAAGGTCTACCGACGTAAGGGAGAGCGTTTCGCACAATGCTGCTTTGAAGAGAGGGTTGCTTATGGCGGTGGCTCATGGACTGTCTGGGGTGGTATATCCGCGAGCGGCAAAACTCAACTTGAGGTTGTTACAGGACCACGGCTGCCAACATTAAATGCTGAAAGGTACATTCGTGAGTGCTTAGAACCTCACGTGATACCATACGCGGACTATGTGGGCCCAAATTTCCTTTTTATGCATGATAATGCAAGAGCCCATGCGGCCGGCATCGTCAGGGAATATCTTCGGGATGTGAACATCACAGTTATGGACTGGCCAGTCAGAAGCCCAGACATGAACCCCATTGAGCACATATGGGACGAGCTAAAAAGACGTGTTAGGGCTCGTCAGCCAGTTGCCCAGACGATGCAGGAGTTGAAAACTGCCATAGAAGAGGAATGGGAGATGATACCTCAAAATTTCATAGAGCGGTTGATAAACTCTATGCCTAATCGTATGAGAGCTGTGGTAGATGCCCATGGAGGCAACACGCGTTATTAAATTAAACCTTTATTTGATAAAACATGTTTTTTATTCAAAAATCAATTGCCTTTAACAAGGCGCATATCCGACTTGTTAGGCGTAGCTCCATGTCGTATGGTATTCTGAATTCAAATTTAAAACAATACGATCGAAAAAGATGGTAAAATGTATCAGGTTTAAAACTGCATCAACAGTTTTTGTTCAATCTAGCAATCATATTTCGGTAGGGGCCATCGAAACCTAAACTCTAAGGTGGGCCAATAGATGTGTCCAGAAGTGTAGTTTGTTTTATTACGATTTTGCTTTGAAAACTAGAATCTTTTAGAATACGGACCAAAAGTTCAATTAGTTTGGAAATATAAATGAATAAAAAACAATATTTTTTGTACAATTTACTTTTCCGTTGAAAATGTTGATGAGTAAATTTTTCGAAGCGACTTAGCTGTCTCGGTAGTGTATTGAATAGAAAAGAAATGTAAACGAGTTATACAATGAATGTAGGTATCCCGTTTTGTAGTAGTACAAAGTAATTTAAGTATTTTGTATCTGCATATTGTTAAAAAGTCTTCCTTAATAAAAATAGACTGAAATATTAGTGACCCATGTAATTTTCTTTTGATATCCCGTTTCGCTGGGATGCACTAGATTTTATTAAGATATTTTATGTAAAGGGCACTTATTTAGATCTGTTGCTTATTATTTTACCGAAAAATAAAACTTTAAATGTCAGTGTCTTTTCAACGCCATTTTATTTGTCAGATATTTTTTAAATTAACAATTTAAAAATGTAACCGACAAACGAAATAAATTAAACAGCCTACCATGAAAAGGGTCTGAAAAAGTGCTTTTTTGTAATTCCGAGAGTATTGATAGTTCTCTCATTGTAGTTGAAGTGTTCAGTAGAGATAAACCCCAGTACAATGAGTCTAATGTACGGAGAGTGCCTATGTGTGACAATATTCGAATCACACTTTATTTCTTCCATTTAAGTAAATGGTCACCTATGTTAGCTAGGTATTACCAACCAGTGATTTGATAGATAAACAATCTTACTCGGGAAATTGAACAGTTGTGCTACAATTGATCGATCGAGTAAATTTTGAAACCGGAAGAGTGCTGGGACAACATTTAAAAATTAAAGCAAGACTCCAGCAACAGTATCGGTTAATATTTTAATAATTTTTAACCTTTTATTATAATACTCAAGCTGGTAGAATCCATTTATGTGATGAAATAAAATTTTCAATTTCCCGGATATGATACCAGTGACCAATATAATAAAAAACCAGTATCAAGTAATGTTTGATAATCGCATTTAGTTTGATTTTAACTAAATAGTCTAGTCAAACAGAAAATATTGTTAACGTTTTGTTTTTTTTAAACCTCGATAGACTAGGTACTGTTTTTTTTTTTAGTCGCTCTTTTATGACTCCGACGTTAAGTTTTTGACATTTCAAAATGGGCGGTAAATATTAGCCGCATTTAATCATTTTAATTTTCACAAAATGTATTGGGAGTGATAAAAGCGTGAAAATAGTTGTTTCTACGAACTTTGTACATATTCTAGCGTAAGATTGTTACTGAAATAATAATGTGTGGTGTATTTTATTCATGTACTGAAGTTACGTGTCTAGGGTGGTTAGAAACTTAGGTATCTCTATCTCTTTCTCTCGTTTGAATATTTCGATTTGAAAGTAGAATTATTATCTCCTTTAAGTACTATTGGGTTAATGGACTAAATTTAAATGTTATAAAATCGTCTCATTTCAAAATGAACACAGCTAGCAAAAATATACCTCAATTCAGTCATCGAATGATATTCTAAACAGTAGGTATACCTACCAAAATTGCCAAAAAAACAAGACAAAAATTGGCGACAAATCTCGAATAGAACCTGGCGAAGGCTTCGATGTCACTTGTAACTAACCAAAATGGGAAAATGTTAGTCCACTAATCCAATTTAGTAATTGAATCTCTTAAAAATAACAAGAAGTGCCCCGACGAATTTGTAAAACGTAAGCTCATTGATCTATTTACATTCATTAGGCCGTAGTTTGTGATTTGTAACTGATCCTTTGGACGGAATGTATAGATTTTTTACTATATCTTACATTTTGAGACGTCGGCGTATTGTGTGGCGCGGTAAGATCGTTTTGGAGCCCTCTATCCTTAAAATGACAGTAGTTTGACGTTTTGTGGGTGCTACTTTTTAAGCTCTAGCATGCAGCCAGTGATATTTCTGCAAGTGACTTATCGTAAAATAAGAGCTTTGTTCTTTTCTTGTTATTCAATTTGAAAATTGGAAATAACGTACGTTTAGTTGCCATTACAAAAAAATAATCTTCAACACGATCCCCGCGCCATGTTTAATCGTAAACATACTAGTCATTGTAGTTTTTTAATTGTGAAGAGGAATTATATAATATGTAACGAGAGTTTCATGCTTCTTATATATTTATTCTAATTATTTACTGGCAACCGATGGTATGTCGGATGCCAACGACGCAGTTTGAAATTGAACAAAACGATTAATAAATAAATGGTTTACATTCATTTTTGTGTTTTATTTTCCCGTTATTGTGCAAAACCAGTGCTTGACTGCGATCCAACCTGATATCGGATGGGAAGATTGTAGCAGGCAAATTGTTCCAGTGCTTCGATATACGCGGTATAAACGAGTTTTTACTTTGCCGACATTTCATTTTCAAATATCTTTAATAACATCAACAGTTAACAATAATGTACTTGCCTAAGGCTAAGATACATATTAAAAGCGAGACATTTTACAATAAACGTAATAATGACGGGACCAACTCTTGTATCCGAGTGATTCTACCACATATATTTAGTACGTTTTAGTACTATTTTGTACCCTTCGTGAAATTTTTGTACCTCACACGGTGTAAACGGAATTTCACGATATTGTTGGCCCCGCCATTATAACGCGTTATAATGGCGGGACCATGCTTGTACGCCAAAACTATAACGAATTTCATCATTCTGATAAAACTAGTATTTAGTACGCGATTTAGTACCTCCGAAAATCAAAAATAAGTGACGAAGATATTATTAGTTTCTTTATAAAATCATTTTTTTTATTTTTGACGTTTTCTGCGCCTGAACAATTAGACGACCGAAATACGTCAGGTAAAAAGTTGCAGTTACATTTCGTGCAGGCGCTTTGTATTTATGTATTTTATTTATATTATTACATAACACTATGTTATTAATAAATATTGAGTAGGCCACACAGGAAAATTATTATTGTACGTTTTAATATATTGTATAAAGTTATTATTACTATAAATAATCTGTATATCCTACTTTTTGATGATGTTTACATTTTTTACTTAAAATTTAAAGATATTAAAACCTACAATAATAATTTTCCTGTGTGACCTACTCAATATTTATTAATAACATAGTGTTATGTAATAATATAAATAAAATACATAAATAATAACAAAGCGCCTGCACGAAATGTAACTGCAACTTTTTACCTGACGTATTTCGGTCGTCAAATTGTTCAGGCGCAGAAAATGTCAAAAATAAAAAAAATGATTTTATAAAGAAACTAATAATATCTTCGTCCCTTATTGTTGATTTTCGGAGGTACTAAATCGCGTACTAAATACTAGTTTTATCAGAATGCTGAAATTCGTTATAGTTTTGGCGTACAAGCATGGTCCCGCCAATATAACGCGTTATAATGGCGGGGCCAACAATATCGTGAAATTCCGTTTACACCGTGTGAGGTACAAAAATTTCACGAAGGGTACAAAATAGTACTAAAAGGTACTAAATATACGTGGTAGAATCATTCGGATACAAGAGGATACAAGAGTTGGTCCCGCCATTATGACGTTTATATTTTACAGCCCAGTGAAAACTCGTTAGGCTAATAAGTTCTGATCAATATAACTCTCACACAATGAGACTGCTATTATCTACAGAAAACATTAAGCACGCACACCACTGTAAGCTGTTGATCCCCGCATTAACGCCGGCGTTCACGCGCCATTGTCTTACTATTGTGTCTCTAATTACGCACTCAAAAGGTACGATAGGCTCTTCACTAAGGCTAAGGTTACATAATTGCGAGTTAGAACCTAGGTAGGTACCTACACTAGATCCCGAAGAAATAGATGTATTGCTTTTCCTGCAGGCTGTTAGATACTGTCATGTGCGAGTACTGGTGATAGGGTAAAAGCCTGCACTGACCTCTAGGTCAGTGGTGAAAGTTCTCTCCCTCCCAGTTCCTTAATAAAAAAGAAAAACTTCGGAAGCCTCTGCTTTGTTCCTTTGTTCGTGGCACCAACTTCCAAAATTAAAGGTAGGTACTTAGATGTGTTTTTAGGGTTCCGTACCTACCTTAAAAGGAAAAAACGGAAACCTTATAGGATCACTTTGTTGTCCTTCCGCCTGTCTGTCTGTCTGTCAAGACCCTTTATCTCGGGAAAGCATAGAGTTATCGAGTTGAAATTTTAAAACCATATGCTCAAGTCTGCGGACTCTTGAAGCGGTAAAAAAATCAAACTTGTAAGTTGAGGAGAAAAAAAGATACTTCATGTGTCAAAAAACGTACTTACATTTCGACACTCGAGGAAATCAAAATTCATAGGGTACTTCCCGTTGACCCAGAATCCTGAAATTTGGCATGAAGCAAGGTCTTATGGCACAAGTACCTAGGTATAGGAATAAATCTTTCGAGACTCCATTCCGGAATTGTACTATTTACATAGGTAAGTTTGTACGGAACCCTCGGGGCGCGAGTCCGACTCGCACTTGCCCAGTTTTTTTTAAACTGAATTGATTTTTTTTCGTTCTCTAGTTGTGGCCCCATATTTAAAAAATAGTAATAGCAAGTTCTTTTGGAAGGTAATGTATGAATAAGAAAATACCCATAATGACTGAATCTAGGTACCTACACATTCCTTCGTGATTAGCAAGACATTAAGTGGCCTTAAGAACCTCCCCTTGTTTGAAGTTGGATAAAAAACATCTTGAAATATAGTATAGTTGAGTTGGGTGATGAGATTTTCATTTTATTTATTGAGGAAAACAAATAATAACACCTTTAGTGGGTTCCACTACCTTGAATGATAATGATCCATGATTTCTAAACCTTCATTAAACCCCAAGAGAACGCCGGCGTTCACTCTCTCATTGACTTTCTATTGTGTCTAATTAGGTACGGTATTTATTTATTTAAACTTCATGTACAGTAGTGGTACATAGGCGGACTTAATGCAACAAGACATTCTCTACCAGTCAACCTTTGGGTTAAAAAAGACAACACTGTGGTAGGTGTGCACAATAAACAAATAAAAGATACTTCAAACAGAAAAAATAAAATAAAAAATAAGTTATTTTTGTTGTTTTGTTTTTTATTCGAAAGGTTAAAGAGGTCTTGATGAAGGAGTCTGTTCCTAACTTACCTACTAAACTAAGTGGCATGTAGCTTACCCTTCTATTATCCGAAACGTCGGTATACTTACTTTGCTCTTTGCCAGTCAATCCTCATATACTATATCTGTTGCTGGGGTGGTGCTGCAAAGACTACACTCATGGCTCTAGAGATCGCTCACAGAGCTGTTCTAAAAGTAGCTAGGTACATTCAGACCGATTCTTTTCCCAACTATCGAACTCTATAATCCGTGCAACTTATTCAATTTTAGACAACAATATATCCTACATATGGTCCTACTTCAACACAAAATAACTTCTTTTAAGGAAATCTCCAAACATCGTAAAGACCTTATTTGCTCACTCCCACCGGCACGTACAACTTTTATTAAATAAACCGGGCAAGTGCAAGTTGGCCTGGCGCACTGAGGGTTCCGTACAAAAATACCTATAAAAACAGTTCAATTCCCGAATTGAGTTACGAAGATTTTTCCGAATCGCAAAAAAAAGTATTTTTTGTGACGTAGCAACAAATTTAGTCAGTTTTCAGATATTTTCCTATACTTGAGCTGTAAGACCTTGGCTCATGCCAAATTTCAGGATTCTAGGTCAACGGGAAGTACTTACCCTATGAATTTTGATTCCCTTGACAGTGTCGAAATATACGTTTTTTGCAACATATACGTTTTTTGCAATATACGTTTTTTGCGTTTTTTTTATTATCATAAACGGCCGTATCTTTTTTTTCGTTAACTCAGAATTTTGATTTTTTCACAGCTTCAAGGGACCGCAGACTTAAGTATATGGTTTTAATTTCAACTCGATACCTCCAAGGATTCCCGAGATAAAGTATCTGGACAGACAGACGGACAATAAAGTGATCCTATAAGGGTTCCGTTTTTCATTTTGAGATACGGAACCCTAAAAAGGAAAGTAGCATAGAAAGTGCAATTCGGTAATTACTGACAGATGTAGTTTAATACGAGAAAGTTGAATACCCGCCATTGGAAGGCCTTATCACCAAATCCCACGACTAATAATCTTATAGTTCCCAGAAGGACCAATGCGCGGCTATTCTTTAGGCCTGACTGGTTGGGGGACAAGTCAGCCCCAAGTCCACCACCCGGATATCGGTAAGCAAAGGTTTTTTGAATTATTAACAAGAAAGTTCTTCCACATACATATAAGGTTGCGGGTTCGAAACCGGACAAGTACCTATCAATGTGAATTTTTCAATTCTTTTATGTAACTACTTTTCTAAGTTTATTTAGGACATTACTGACATCCCGTGCCACCGGAAAACATGTTAAGAGCGTCCTTTTCGAGGTATCCTTCTCTAGATATTTTGGATATACAGCTATCTTGTGGATATTTTCTAGGCTTCTATAGAAATCAAAACATAAATTTGTGTAAAACTAATCTACTAAAGACCTCTGAAAATCTGCTATTTTACGTGAACTTTGGCTCTCAATAATGTACTCATATATTAAAAATATAAAAAAGTACTTCAATAGCCACACACACACATGCCATGCCTTGCACATTTAATCGAGATTCTGAATGACGACAATTTTTCTGAAAACCTTTTAAGGTTTAAAAAAATCACGTATTTCCTGGAACAAGTTTTGTGAAACATTCGAGTAAATCACAGAATTACCGATCGCCAACAGAGTTTTCGGGCGTCATCTCTCTTTTTTGCATTGTCTCTTCATCAAACATCGCGTTGGATTGCGTTAGAGGAAGCAACAAGCTTTTAAACCATGCTCGATGTTGACGATAGGCGAGTGAAGAAGAGGACCCTCTTGAGCCGTTGATCCTGGTTGTCATTCGTAGATCTTTAACAGTCATTACGGCTAATCAAAAACCAGAAAATCTGACACCAGTCTTGCCGGGGGTTATCGTATGACCCCGTTACCAGGTTGTGGAGATCCGACAGTTCATCATCATCATCTTCCTGCCCTTGTCCCGTGTTATTTGGGGTCGCCGCAACACGTTTTTTTCTTCCATTCTGCCCTGTCACTCGACATACTATCACTAACTTCCTTTTCTTTCATATCACTCTTCACACAATCCATCCATCTTTTCTTTGGTCTCCCTTTCCCTCTCCATCCATCCACATGTAAACTCATAACTCTTTTAGTAACATGCGTTTCATCCCTCCTCTTCACATGACCATACCAAGACAAACGATTCCCTTTCAACTTTTCAGTCACTGGCGCCACTTTCAAACTTCCCCTAATATACTCATTTCTCACTTTATCCATTCTCGTCACACCACACATCCATCTTAACATTCTCATCTCCGCTACGTGCAATCTTTTTTCATCCGTCTTTTTCACAGCCCAACATTCTGATCCAAACAGGATGACGGGCCTTATCACGGACTTGTAGATTTTACCCTTCAACTTGAGGGGCATCCGTGGGTCACAAGTTGTTCCTGTGACCTGTCGCCATTTCATCCATCCTGCGTTGATCCGATCAGACAGTTAGCATCTTAAAATAAATCTATATATATAAAAGCGAAATACCACTCACTGATTAATCACGAAATCTCAAAAACTATAACACTTACAAACTTAAAATTTGGCAGGTAGGTTTCTTATAGGGTGTAGATGTCCGCTAAGAACGGATTTTACGAAACTCCACCCCCTAAGGGGATGAAACGGGGGCTGGAAGTTGGTATGGAGAAAAAGACTTTTAGGCGGGCGAAGCCGCTGGCAGGAGCTGGTAAATAATAAACGTAAATAATGTTAATGTTCCTGCTGGGACACACAACTGCTTTCTGTGAGAGGGAGTAGGACTGTAAGCGCTCATATAAGCCCACGATGCCGCCGCCGGCGCCGGCGCCGTCACCTTTCCGCCAGCACGCTTATAATTAAACGCATCACATATTCACATTATATCTACAATTCTATTGAACTCCGTGAATTACCACTTAGCTCTCCTCCTCTCTCCTAACTTTGCTGTGCCCGATAGGGTCCATATTGATCTATGACAATTTTCAACACCATCTATGTATACATATGGATTGCAATAAAGTATTGAGTATGCTGTGTATACCACTATACGATACGTATATATAATTTCCCCACTACCGGTGGATGTTAAAACGTATATTTCGACACTCTCAAGGAAATCAAAATACGTAAGGTACTTCCTGTTGACCTAGAATCCTGAAATTTGGCATGAAGCAAGGTCTCATAGCACAAATATAAGAAAAAATCTGTAAACAAATATTTGTAGTTACGTCACAAAAATAAAAATTATTTTTGCGCTAACTACTAACTCAATTCGGGAATTGAACGAAAAATATATCTAAACTAATATTATAAAGAGGAAATATTTGATTTTTCTTTTGTTTGTATGTTACGATTTAACTCAAAAACTACTGAGCCGATTTTCAAAATTTTTTCACCAGTAGAAAGCTACTTTATCACTGAGTAACATAAGTCTATATTTTCTTATATCACGCGGTAGAAGCTGCTGGCAAAAGCTAATTCTAACATAAAGTGGCTGAAATGCTGATCTTGTGTAGCAAATGGTTGACTACGCGGGTTCTACGCGGTCGTAGCAAATAGTTTGCTACGCGGTTGTAGCTAATGACTGGTTACGCGGTCGTAGCAAATGGTTGGCTACGCGGTCGTAGCAAATGGTTGGCTACGCGGTCGTAGCAAATAGATTGCTACGCGGGTGCTACGCGGTTGTAGCAAATGACTGGTTACGCGGTCGTAGCAAATGGTTGGCTACGCGGTCGTAGCAAATAATTGGCTACGCGGGTGCTACGCGGTCGTAGCAATTGTCTGGCTACGTAGGAGCTACGCGTTCGTAGCAAATTGTTGAGTACGCGGGTGCTACGTGGTCGTAGCTAATGGTTGGCTACGCGGGTACTACGCGGTCGTAGTAAAAAGTTGGCTACGCGATCGTAGCAAATGATTGGCTGCACGGGTGCTACGCAGCCGTAGTAAAATATGGTTGGCTACGCGTGTGCTACGCGGTCGTAGCAGATGGTTGAAATTTTCACAGATGATGTTTGTATTTCTGTTGCTACTATAACAACAAACACAGAGACAGAAACAGATGGAGGAATATCATAAAAGTTAAAGTGATGAAGCAGAGGTCACGACCCTCAGCATTGAGGAATACTACGCTAGAAAGAAGAGGAGGAGGATAACAACAAAAACTAAAAACAGAATAAAATAAATATTAAAGTGTGGCTCCCATAGAAGAAACGTGATTTTTCACGGCCTTAGTCTCATTAGTTTCGTGTGTGCGTTGATATGCCAGTAAGTCAGTTTCTCCTTCTATATATATATCATCATAATCATCATCATTGCAGCCGAAAGACGTCCACTGCTGGACATAGGCCTCCCCCAAGTGTCGCCACAATGAACGGTCCTGTGCGTATCGCATCCATCGGACTCCCGCAACCGTTACCAAATCATCGGTCCACCTTGTAGGAGGCCTTCCAACGCTACGTCTTCCGGTACGTGGTCGCTATTTCAGAACCTTTCGGCACCAACGGCCATTCGTTCTGCGAGCAATGTGCCCTGCCCGTTGCCACTTAAGTTTGGCGATTCTTTTTCTTCGATTGTTTGGTTTGAAGATTTCTTGATATATATGTAGGTATAGATATGTTTAATTCGGTAAAATGTAGTAAAGAAATTTAGATCTCGGCTCAATTTTACTAAGATCACGCTTATTTCAATGATTGCACATGTTGTCCAGTTGAGTAGTATACTTGAGATACAAAACCACACCAATTTTGTATTAAATGTAACAATTTTACATCACACTAAAAACACTACGAATCAATTTCCAAATCTTGAAAAAATTTTGCCAAAAACTCAACTTCAACTGATTGCCTGTTGGTCTAGTGGTTCGATTCCCACCCAGGACAAATGTTTGTGTGATGAGCACGATCATTTGTTCTGTATCTGAGAGTATTTTTTCTATAGTTAATATGTATGTATTTAGAAATATATAAGTATGTTTATCAGTTGTCTAGTACTCATAACACAAGCTTTGCTTAGCTTGAGACTAGACGGCGTTGTGTGGTAGTTGTGGAATATAAAAAAAAACTCTTCATTAACGGCACAAAAAAACACGTAGATAGACATTTCATCCAAATTCCTTGTCCATCCACCAAAAAAAGCTTTTCTAAACGACAAAATCATAAAATAAAACAGCACAAACGAAAACTCTTCAGAAATATGTCAAAAATCCCTGTTCCCGCCATTCGCAGGCGCGTCACGTGTCGGCCATGTTTGTTTTACTTTTTCTAAACAATGCGGGTACACGTAATTGCGCGTGGAGCCTGCGACAAGTTTTTTAAATATATTTTTAATGTCCCGAGCATACGAGGGGGGTGTTCACATTGTTTGATTTCGAAGCTCGTTCGAAATAAAAAGCTGTGCTGATCTTAAAAAGGTTATTGATTTAGAAATAGTAGATCAAGCTTGATCGTAAGGTAGGTAGGTATCATTGTATTATTACTTATTCATCTCAGGATAATAATAATCATTTATTTGTCAGGAAATTATTCCCATACTAAAACACTACAATTAATTACAATTTACACAAATACACGATCATATACTAGTATATTACATTAAATTTCAATTCATTTTCCTTTCCATGTCAAAATAACCTTATTAAAATTAAGTACATTGTGCTCACATAATAGAAGCGACAAGAAATATGTAACCACGATTTTTGTAACTCTTATCATGATTTAAAAGTGTCCATGGAGTTTTTTGCACGTTCTTCTCCATAGAGTTCTACGCACTAAAAAAAAAAAATGAAATAAAATGTTTTTCTTTCCATCTTTCTTTCTTTCTTTCTTTCTTTCTTTCTTTCTTTCTTTCTTTCTTTGGAACGTGCAATTTAGCTTCACTTTTTTTGACTGACCGACATTTTGACAATTCAAAAGGTTTTATTTGAAATAAATGAAATATTTCTCCAATTCTCAATGATGAAAATACAACATCGTGTACCGCGCGACAATGGATGGGCGCTCACGCGGGTACCTCTGACCACAGATTACGAAACTCCTCTTATTTGGCGCGAACGGGACTAATATGGCGGCCGATGGCAGCCATTAATATTATTTCCACGTAGAGAGCGGTTTTACATTTTTGTGAAAGAGAAGCATGCGATTAATTTTAATTATTACCTTTTGATGACAACACCTGGTATTTTTGGAGTTTCATTTTGGTAATTTGTGAGGTTGAAACATATTTTTATTGTTTCCCGTCGCTACTGGCTGGAATTTTGGTAGATTAACAATTTATTTTGTATGCAAGCTATGAATACCTTATTTGTTTTTTTTTTAATTGATATAAACCAGTGCTTGACTGCGATCCCACCTGATGGTAAGCAGTGATGCAATCATTGATTGTGAGGCGCACTAGTTTATTAAGAGCCTATTCACTCTAGTCTTGAAGACACCTAAATTATAGTGGGACGGGAAGACCGCAGCAGGCAAATTGTTCCAGTCCTTCGATGTACGCGGGAGCGAAACGCCTAGTCCGGACCGTTGAAGTTTCAACAACGTAAGGGTGGATACTCGCCATACGTCGGGTTGTCCGATGGTAGAAAGCAGATGGCGGGATCAAGTCATGCAATTCCCGCGCACACTCTCCAAAATGCAACCTGTAAAACTGTAAAATCTACCGTACTAATAGCAGACTGTGTGGGAAAACTAAACAATCGGAGGTTTTAAAAATATTGTTCGCTAGCTTCTGCCAGCAGCTTCGCACGCGCGGATGTAGGTTACTCCACTTAAGAACCCCGTTTTACCCCCTCAGGAGTGAAGTTTCGTAAAATCCGTTCTTAGCGAATGTCTACATCCTATAAGGAACCTACCTGCCAAATTTTAAGTTTGTAGTTGTTATAGTTTCTGAGATTTCGTGATTAATCAGTGAGTGGTATTTCGCTTTTATATACAGTCGACTCTCGTTAATTCAAACCTGCGATAATTCGAACCTCTATAAATCAAAATTATCACGAGTTCCCTAGAAAATCTCTTTATATTTCGAACTAAATCAATACATTTTTATGCACTTGGTAATTCGAACGAAAAAATCATCGTTACGTAACAAAACGTCGCGTTAATTCGAACTCATCGGCGTCAAACACTCGACAATTCAAAGTTGCAGAGAGAAAGAGAGCGAAAGATTGCAGAACTTGCAGAGGTATGAAGTGCATTTTGAGACAAGTTCAAACTTGTATCATCGTACACGAGCCTTTGTTTTTGTAATTATTAGTTTGACACACACTTCCGCACGAATTGGTTTGTTTAGGTAAGTTTCAGTTACTTTTACTCTCGTTTCGAACCATTTGATATTTCGAACACTCGATAATTCGTAACATTTTAAGAGTCCCTCGAGTTTCGAGTTTACGAAAGCCGACTGTATATAGATTAATCTTACTTATGTAGTCAAACGACAACCAAAACAGTTAGTCTCTTACCCTTAACTCTTTAGGGTCGGAGCAGCTTATACTAAGCGGGAGTATCTAAATGTGGCCCAAGCCCTAAGCTCGGACACGTGCCATCAAACTAAAATTAGATATTCTACTAATTAGGTAGTACCTACTAATTCTTCAATCACTCTCATAACTTTGCTCAATACACAACTAAATATATACATATAATATTTATATATTGTCTTTTATATATAATAGCTATATTATATAGTCTAGTATATAATTTTAATCTAATATTTACTTTTTTAACTTGCAGTACACAGCAGACTACCCCCCTTTTTCTACTTCAAGTTCTTACAGTCCATCCTAAGGTTGTCTGGTAGATATCGCTGTCAGCGATAAGACCGCCTTTGTACCTACCCATAGATTTAAGTTACTGTAAAAATTTTGTTACTATTTTGGTGTACAATAAAGTTTATTCTATTCTATTGTAACTGTCAAAAGAGTTCTCATGTACCCTTGTAAAAGATGACCCTATAAATGTAAGTAATTAGGTAAATAAGGGTTACTAGTTATTACTTAATAGTAACACAGAGTCAGGGTGGATTACGGCCCATTCCCTCTCTTAGAGAGAGGAGGCCTGAGTCCCAACAGTGGGAACATTAAAAGGCTGATTATGCTTATGCTAACACAGAGTCAGAGACAAAACTTCTTAAGAACGTGCATTTGACACAGGAAGACAACTATTCATTAAACCCCAAGTGAACGCCGGCGTTCGCTCTCTCATTGTCTTTCTATTGTGTCTCTAATTACGGTATTCGAAAGAAAAGCAAGTATTTATTTTGTAATAGGTACCTAGGATAAAAGTTAGATTATATTATACTCGACTACGGTGAAGCCCGCGACTCTCACCAGGTCCACCTTGTGGGAGGCCATCCAACGCTGCGTTTTCCGCTGCACGGTCGCCACTTCAGAACCTTTCAGCCCCATCGACCATCCGTTCTACGAGAAATGTGCCTTGCCCACTACCATTTAAGTTTGGCGATCCTTCGGGCTATGTCGGCGACCTTGATTCTCCTGCGGATATCTTCATTTCTGACGCGATCACTCAAAGAAACTCCGAGCATAGCCCTTTCCATTGCCCTTTGAGTGACTTTAAGCCTTCTGATGAGACCCATTGTAAGCGACCATGTTTCAGTGCCACACGCGCTGGTCATAGAATTTCGTCTTGAGAAACTGTATACCACAGTATCTCAAGACGACCTGGTGAGAGTCGAGGGAATGCAGTGGATGCGAAACGCACAGGATCGGTCGTTGTGGCGACGCTTGGGGGAGGCCTATGTCCAGCAGTGGACGTCTTTCGGCTGAAATGGTGATGATGATGATGACGGTGAAGCCAAAGGAAGGGATTTAAGCAGTCTATTTATGTACCCTTTGGTATGTAGAATATATTTGTTCCACCGACGCAGTCAAAGTATTGAACCGAATTTATTGAGAGATAACGAAAACGTAGACAATAATTTGTAAGAATCAAACCAATACCTACAGCGTGCAGCGGTTATAAGTTACGTCAAAAACAGTGGATGATTCAAAAAATCATTTGTGTTTGTTCCTTCTATAATTATTGTTCATACACACAGTACAATAAACTATGTTTCAATATACTGACTTGGAAACCCATTCTTATCCCACCACTTTTAGGACACGCAATTGACTGTTTCTCGCACTAGTGTAGAAAACTGCGCGTGCTCGCCCCCACCACGATTTTATTACATTTAGCGTATCAGGCTGGGCTGACTATTTCCCACTTTAGTAATAAAATACTTAGGTATAAAAAGCAAAAATTTCAGATTATTCAACTCCTCCCTGAAATACCTAACCACAACATTGCCTTCAAAATCAGATGGCCATTTCTCTGCATGCCTCTGCAGTGCCCACTTAGAATTAGTGACGCAACGGAGATGTCTTAACGGAAGCGAAAACGGAAACAGATGTCAAAAGTAAGTCTTGGCGGATGCGGACGCGGAAGTGTTAATACTATGAAGAAAAAGCACAATTTCATTCTTTTAAAACAACAGAAGGTTTACGTCGTAATCACGTCACGAGGCGCGGTGGTGCGCATACCTTGTACTATTACTTATTCTGGGGAAGAATAAACCAATAAAATATAATAATAAAGAAACTCGTTTCGACACGTTTGTGTACCGCCCCCCCCCCCCCCGCACGCCTCTTCCATTGTGTCCAGTCGTCCTCGCGTCCCCCCACCCCGGGGCTCCTCGCTGTATTGTTCCGTTTAGAGTTCTGTTATAAACTTTGCGGAAGCAGAAGTGGAAACGGAAGTGAAAAAGTTCTGTTGCAACACTACTTAGAATGTCTAAAACATACTTCCACAGTCAATCACACATGTAACCACATGCGGTTTTCACAACACTAGTCAATGTGTCGCACGATTTCATTCGCCTCCCTACCGTCTGTCATTGACATTTGAGCAATTTTTCGCGCGCAAACTAAAGTGTTGCCAGCCGTGAAATACAATGTCACTGACAAGAAGCACAGGGCTGAAAAAAATTGTTTGTTCTGTCCCTTCGTTTCCTTTCTTTTTTTTTTATTGAAACAAAGTCCAAGATCAACGAAACGTAATGTAAGGTACAGTCAACTCCGTGTATTTTCAGAATTTTATTTCAAAGTATAAAGCTTCATTTCGAGTTTTTGGAGAGATCTTTTCGAGTGAACTTCAGTGACTGTTTTAATTATTCGTAAATTGATTCCTCGTGGATATTGCGATGTAAAATTGGTGTAGTTTTGTATCTCAAGTGTCTGCGCAACTGGACAATATGTGGAATCACTGAAACAGGCGCGATCTCGGTGAAATGGAGCTGAGAATTTTGCCGAGACTTGTTACATTTGCTACCAAATATTACTAAAACATTAGAATGTGTAATCCATATTCTAATGATAAGAAAATTAACTATTCATACGAAGACATGAATGAACTTTTGATTGGTTAAGCTTTCGCGAAGCCAGATAAAAAAAAGGCTTTATTTCGTAGCAGTAAAGAAGATATTGAACCGTATACTTAATTCCTACTAATATATTGAAGAAAAAATTCCAAAAAAACGACAGATTCATTTAAGGAATGACTGTAACCATAATGATAAATAATTGGTAGATACATCACGAATTCACGATATATTATAAGATCGACGAAAAACAAAGTTTGCCTAAATCGATCATAGTTAGTGGACAGGGTTATCAGAAAAACTTCTGCGAAAATTTATATGATTGATATTGAGGGATGTTAGGCCTTAAGCTGTGTATCCACTATGTTCGTGAACCTCTTGTGCTTTACTCTTCTGCAACTGCTCCTCATAGTGGATACGTTCATGCTTCTGGAGCGTGTAACGGTGCGCGCTCCAATCGGTGAAGGTTTTTGGGCGAACACAAAGGGAAGCTCCGTCTGTTCGTGGACGCGAGCTAAATACCACACTAGAGCGTACGTGTCGTGTATCGCGCTCCACGCTCAGATATATGGGGTGATCGTATAAAAATAGAAAAAAAGACTGCCGCAAAGGAACTTGTGTGAGCATGCGTGTTTCTTATGGAGATGCGCGTACGGTCTCCATCAGAGCGGTTGCAGATGCGCAGAGTACAGTTAGTTCGCGAACCCGGCTTTATAGCACCTCAGGTTATTAAGTTTATGGTGTCAAATACCTGACCCACCATGGCACATTAATATTACATACATGAAAATCTTCCATTAAACTCCAAGATAAAATAAAAATAAAATACTTAATAGTAATTAAAGTAAATCTCAACAAAACATCTTTTCATTTTCTACTCCGATGGAAAAAGTGAAGCTGCAAAAGGCAGGCTGTCAAACTTACATTTTTTAGGATTCCGTACCTCAAAAGGAAAAAACGGAGCCCTTATAGGATCACTTTGTTGTCCGTCCGTCTGTCTGTCAAGACCCTTTATCTCGAGAACGCGTGGAGGTGTCGAGTTTGATATTAAAACCATAATATATACTCAGGTCTGCGGTTCCTTGAAGTTGTGAAAAAATCAATTGTCTGAGTTAACGAAAAAAAAAGAAACGGCCGTTTATGTCGCAAAAAACGTGTAAGTACCTATTTTGACACTCTCAAGAGAATCAAAATTCATAGAGTACTTCCCGTTGACCTGGAATTCTGAAATTTGGCATAAAGCAAGGTCTCATAGCGCAAGTATTGAAAAAAAAACTGAAAACAGTAAATTAGTTGTTACGTTACAAAAAATAAACTTTTTTGCGATTCAGAAAAATCTTCGAGATCATTCGGGAATTGAACTATCTACATAGGTAAGTTTGTACGGAACCCTCAGTACGCGATTCCGACTCGCACTTGCCCATTTTTTTTCTAATAGTGAAAACAGTGTCAATATTCGTTGCGTAGTTTTGAAAAAGCGAAGAAACAGACCCAGATAGCGATTTGGTTTTTTACAATTGAATGGCTAAAATCATCTTTGTTTAGCACCATTCCGGATTCCCAGCCTACCTCTCACATTCGAACGCTGGTCCAAGCTATGGTACGGAGCGAGACAGAAAGAGAAGCGGTCAACTCCTCTGTGAAGCAGTAATGCGAGCAAAGGATGATTCCAAACCAGCGTTGCAGGGCAATTCCCGGCTCGGGCTTCGAACAGCGAACAATAGGTTTTTTTTAGGTGGGAAATCATCTAATGACATCTCCCGCCCTTTCGTGTCAGACTTTTACTGACTAAAACCCACTCCTGTTCCTTCCGGCGGCCCGGCTGAACGCATGTCAGAGGGCAATGGCCATACGGATGGTGCGAGGATACCGGACGATTTCCCGCGAAGCGGCGAGCCTCCTTGCTGGACAGCCACCATGGGATCTGGTAGCAACAGGCCTTGCTCACATGCACGATCTGCGCATGGAGATGCAACGCCGGGACGAAACTCCGCTGCCGCAACAAGTCGCAGCATGGCGGACAGAGCTCCGGCGGGTTCTCATGGAGAAATGGCGACAGCGACTGTCGCGACCCAGTGCTGGGCACGCCACAATTATGGCGGTAAGTCCCCTCTTTGAGGCGTGGTTGGAAAGACCTCACGGCGTCCTCACCTTCCGCATGACGCAGATTCTCACCGAACACGGGAAGTTCGGGAAGTTCCTGCACCGGATTCGTGCGGAAGCGACGCCCGGGTGTCACCACTGTGTGGACCGCCCGGAGGACACGGTGGAGCACACGGTGGAAGTGTGCCCCGCTTGGGAAGAGCAACGCCGTGTCCTCGTGGGGGCGATCGGCGGCGGTGATCTCTCGCGCCGGGCCTAGGTACAGGCCGTAGTCCGGAGCGAGGAGGAGTGGCAGGCGGTCGCCTCCTTCAGCGAAGCAGTAATGCTAGCAAAGGAGGCGGCCGATCGCGTGAGGCAACAGTCCTCACGCCCCAACCGCCGCTGACATTCCGATCCCGATTTCCGGCCATCGTAAGCGCGGGCTTGCGAACGGCGAGCAATGGGTAGCCCGGCCCCAGTAGGCTTCGACCCTGCTGGGCCCCTACGGTTTGCTGACATCTCCTTGAGGCGCGTGTGGAACACTACGCGCCGTCGACGACTTGGGCTCGGTCCGGACGGTTACCGGACGATCGGACGGCGAGCTACCCATTGCTCGCCGGCAAAAATATGTCAGCAAGATTGACGCGGCCAGTAAGGGCCGATACCAGCCCTAAAAGAGATGGAGCTGTACACCCTATATAATTATATGAGTTAGACAACCTACATAATTCCTTTCTTTTAACGTGATCACTTTACGACATTTTTCAAGGCTGCGAATTGTTTGAAAGACTTACCACGACACACAAAGGCCAACGGAAAGGACTCAAGTTTTAATCAGTAAAAGTAGAACACTCCCACTCTCCACCCACAGTAGGAGAAATCATTTGATGATATTCCTCGTAAAAAAAGATTCCTGGCCTCATAACACAGGCACTGCTACCCATTCGATCTGTTCATTACGCCATGACAAACGCTCGACATCGCTGAAACAAATGACGCATGAACGCGAGATAATCCAAGCCGTCGACTCGCTGAGTTATAGCGCCCGGCCCTCTGTGGCCTGCGTCTGAACTATGGGGACGGGGGAGAAATGCAAAGCCGGGTACACACGGCTGTAACGTAATATGCAAAGCAACACGCAATGAAATAATTTTCCGTCCATTGTCGCAATGTGTCATGCAATGTATCAGCATTCCCTTGTGCACACTACGCGTGCGAACAGAGCATTTACTTATTTATTTATTAAAACTTCACGCAACACCAAGGTACAAAGGCGGACTTAATACCTTAGGCATTCTCTACCAGTCAACCAAGGGTAGTGAAGAGAAAACATGGTAGGTGCATAAAAAACAAAAACAAAATAGATTAGAAAAACAAGGCTACAAATGTATATATATGTATGTATATAAAATAAACATACATATATCTTTAATATAATATACACCACTAGTTTTTAATTAGTACAAATACTTAAAGGGCTTATTAGAAAAGGTCCTGTTATTATTTAAGTAAAGTCTCAATAAATAATATTCATAAACAGCAAAGTTATTAGCGTTTGTTTATATCCCAAAATGTCACTCAATTTATGGAAATATTGTACAGGTTATTGATTAAGTATGAATAAATGACGATTAAAATGGAAAAACATTACGCGTTGTATTTTCTAGTAGCGATTGTTATGAATGATTGATTCTATTATGAATTCACCAATTATGACAAAATTTTCGTGGACAATTTTAAATTTGGTTTTTTTGACTTTTGACTACAAAAATATGGTCAGTTACGAGTACGGATAGAGTCCCATTTTTTTGTACTAATTAAAAACTAGGGGTGTATACCTACATATATTTATATAAAGTCTTCAAGGCTAGAGTGAATAGGCTCTTAATAAACTAGTGCGCCTCACCATCAATGATTGCATCACTGCTTACCATCAGGTGGGATCGCAGTCAAGCACTGGTTTAAATCAATTAAAAAAAAAAAGTAAAAGAAGGATGAGATGAATGAGAACTGTAGCGGAGAGCTATAGCTCTCCGATTATAAAATTAATTATACAAAGGGTAATGGGTACTAACACTAGATAATAAGTTATTTATTAAGTTACTAACACTTTATGGATCTTTTTGTGTCCGAAGTAAAATAAATTCTATTCTATTCTATTTTATAGCATTTCAACTATGTGAGGTACATGCTACTTATGTAATTCTCCTTTCACGTTACATTGCATGTTACGGTACAACAGTCTGTACCCGGCTTTAAGAAATATTTAGGGGGAAGTTATCTTTACGACAAACTTATTCTCTTAAAATCATAATAAATTATGAGATATGAGAAAAGTAGTAACTTAGTATTTTTTTTAAATGATATAAACTAGTGCTTGACTGCGATCCCACCGAATGGTAAGCAGTGATGCAATCGTTGATGGTGAAGCGTACTAGTTTATTAAGAGCCTATTGTATTCACTTTAGTTTTGAAGACACCCATCTTAACTATAAAAACCAGTAAGACAGCAGCCTCTACCTATTTAACAAAGCGAGCCAATAGGATTATTGGTAATGATGCACTCGTCGAGTCGAAGCTTCAAAGTCTTGAGCATCGACGCCGAATTGCTAGCCTGTCGGTTTTCTACCGGTTGCATTTCGGGGAGTAGGGGTTGGAATTGTACAACCTAATTCCGCCAAGCCCGTTCCATCATCGGACCACTTTTTTTTTGTAGGTGGGAAAGTCATCCAATGACATCCTCTTGGGCGGAGCCGAAGGGCGTGTCAGACTTTTACTGACTAAAAACCCCCTGTTCCTTCGTTGCTTTTCATACCAGGGCCGAGTCTTCCTTTCAGATGCAGCCCCAGTAGGCTTCGACCCTGCTGGGCCCCTACGGTTTACTGACATCTCCTTGAGGCACGCGTGGAACACTACGCGCCGTCGACGACTTGGGCTTGGTCCGGATGGTTAACGGACAGTCAGACAGCGAGGTACCCATTGCTCGCCGTCCGCAAGCTCGCGTCTACGGTGGCCGGAAATCGGGATCGGGATCCTGGTGGCTGGGGCGTGAGGGCCGAACCCTCGCGCGTGCACGTGCGGCCTCCTCCTTTGCTAGCATTACTTCTTCGTAGAAGGAGGCGACCGCCTGCCCACTCCTCCTCACTTCGGACCATGGCTTGTACCAAGGCCCGGCGCGAAAGATCGTTGCCGCCGATCTCCCCCACGACGGCGGTGCTCTGCCCAAGCGGGGCACACCTCTACCGTGTGCTCCACCATGTCCTCCGGGCGATCCACATAGTGGTGGCACCCGGGCGTTACTTCCGCACGAATCCGGTGCAGGAACTTCCCAAACTGACCATGTTCGGTGAGAACCTGCGTCATGCGGAAGGTGAGGACACCGTGAGGTCCTTCCAGCCACTCCTCAAAGAGACTTACCACCATAATTATGGCATGCCCAGCACTAAGTTGCGATAGTCGCTGTCGCCATTCCACCGTGAGATCCCGCTGGAACTCTGTCCGCCATGCCGAGACTTGTCGCGGCAGCCATCGGACCACTAGACGTACGGCGATGTGCCACCGGTATATGATGGACATCCCACCCATACGCACTAAAGGTGGATTGCATCAACTAACTTTAACCATAACAGCCCCCCTAGCCAAGTTACAATAGTTACGCCTCGAGTAGGCCACGCCTCCGATTCCTTTGTTCTGACCACGTGACTGAGCGTTGAGATGACGTCAGAACAAAGGAGTCGGAGGCGTGGCCTACTCGAGGGGTTCGGCGCAAACGATACGATTGTAACTTGGCTAGGGGAGCAGGTTTCTGGATAGCTATATAAAACCTGGGGGTCTTTAAGTTAAAAATTCAACGTCAACAATAGAAAATCACTAAAGATATTCCATCACAATGTACATCATCTTTTAACACGTACCTTCCCTCACACGTCAAATTACAACCTACCTACTTTAACTCTCATCTCACACGGCAACACCGCGCTAATCCCAGCGAGGGTTGCCAATTTTTATTAGATGAAATAGAGTATTTATCTCATTTCAAAGGAGACATTCATGAAAATAGTAGATTTTTTTTGGTTACTATAATAGGTATGCATCTTAAGTGCGTGACTGACACTAGTATAGTAAACACTGTAAAAAAACTGGGCAAGTGCGAGTCGGACTCGCGCCCTGAGGGTGCCGTACAAACTTACCTATGAACCTACCAATTTCCGAATGGAGTCTCGAAGATTTTTCCGAATCGCATTTTTTTTTTTGTTTTGACGTAACAAGAAATTTACAGTTTTCAGATTTATTCCTTTAATTGTGCTATAAGACCTTGCTTTATGCAAAATTTCAGGATTCTGGGTCAACGGGAAGTACCCTATGAATTTTGATTTTCTCAAGAGTGTCGAAATACCTTTACGTTTTTTGAGACATAAACCGACACCGACCGCAAACTTGAGTATATGGTTTTAATTTCAACTCAATACCTCCACGCCGCGTTCCGCCTTAAGATATAGTTTCTTGACAGACAGACAGACAGACAGACAGACAGACAGACGGACGGACAACAAAGTGATCCTATAAGGGTTCCGTTTTTTCCTTTTGAGGTTCGGTACCCTAAAAAGAGTATTTTAGAGTCGTGTTATTGATTACAGGGTATACCTACATGATATAGAGTACAATATACTCTAATTTAGAGTACGGTTAGCAACCCTAATCCCTGCTTACTCCGGTCTCAGGTGTCACGGACTAGCGGGTGTCTGAACCGGGCACCACCTGTACGGACCTGTTATTAATCGCCGCTCGTCTCGTGAAGGAGATGGATGGTCAGTACTTATGGCGGTTAATTTATGTTTTGTAGGCTAGATTATTAATTAGGTTAAACTGTGGTTAAGGATTAATTAGGTGGTTTAATTTGAAATACCTACATAACAATAAAACAAACGGTAACCGTGCTCGCTAAGTCCGCGGGAATTTTTGAAAGAGTTACCTATCATGATCCTGGATCACAAAGGGCAACTAAATGACAGGTAGTTTTTAGCTGGTAAAAGTGAAGTGTATTCGTAAGTGAAGTCTATGTGTGCGTGTCCGCACCGCCAACGTGTAAGTTGTGGTGTCTTTGGCAGAAATAAACTAGCGTCCAAAAGGAACGGTAGTTTCATTTCTGTAACAGACACATAAAAAAGACACGCCCTCTCGTTCCTCCCCAAAGCAGAAGTCATTTGTAGATTTACCACTTAAAATAAAAAGTAGTCACATTGGTTGTACGTTTTGGAGTAGTTATGTATAGAAGGAAGAGATGAAGTATATTTTACGATTCAGCTATTTCTACACCCTGTTTCTTGGAATATCTAATAATACCTAGTGTATCTGTCATCATCATCATTTAAGCCTAAAGTCGTCCACTAAACTCGTTAAAAAATAAAAGGCCCATTTTGACGTATGAGACGACCCTAGAATGTAACTTGGAACGAAACTGAAACAAACAATAAAATAATAATTAGTTCGGTGTAGTAGTAACTATTTTATTAGTTGCTACACTACAACGGACAAGCCGCTAGGTAGTCAAAATGCTGGAAGAGTGTCCATGCGTGGGCCACTGAGCGACGAGTCCTGGTCGCCAGGATCAGGCGAGATCTGTCTCTGCCAGCAGTAGTAAGGGCTATGCTGGTGGAGCCAGAAAACTGGAGGGAAGTTGCTTCTTTCTGTGAGACCGTGATGGTCCAGAAGGAGGCCGTCGAGCGAGATTGTGAAAGAGCCGATCCCACTCGGAGAAGAAGGCGTCGGGGAGGCAACCGCCTCGATGCCTAACACGCCGAAACCCCGCTTGCACCATCCAATACAAGTGGGACTTTGGAACCACGGGCGCTCAAAGTGGGGACTCTGCTCGCCCATCGAGTGGCACAGTGATCACGTGCTGCCGTGCACAGTGAGGCTCAGGGGAGACCGTTATGCAGTCTCTTCAGGGATGTGTCGTAACAAGCGTTGCACAGAAGGGGTTCCGGAATGGTCTTTTAAGAGGTAACGGCGCCCCTTCTACGTGTAGATGGTGATCACCGAGGTGGTTTTAGTGAGCTAAAAATCCCACACTCCCCGGACTTATCCCCAAAGTCCAGACGCCCTTTGAAGGTTTCCCCTCGAAAACAAAAAAAAAAGGTAGTCAAAATGCAAATTTCAAAGCCAGCCATTAATTTTTTGACAACTTTACTAGACTAGAGGGTTACCCAGAGTGTCGCCCCAACAACCGGTTCTATGCGTATCGTATTCATCGGATTCCCACGAACCTCACCAGGTCGTTGGTGCTCCTTGTAGGCGGTCGTCCAACGCTGCGTCTTTCTTACGGTACGCGGTCGCCACTCCAGAACCTTTCGGCCTCAGCAACCATCTGTTCTATTCAATTCAATTCAAAATATTTTTATTTCACATAAGCCTACATGGGTACTTATAAAACGTCAGAAGCTAGTGCATGGTTCCAAATTGGACGTTTCCTATGGAGAAGAACCGGCAAGAAACTCCATGGTATACTCTTTTAAAAAAACTGGTTGATGTTACAATATTTCCATATTACAGTATTAATAGATATTATGTAAGAACAGTGTAGACCAGTCAACATTGTACCCAAAAGCACGATAAAAATAATCATACTTAATATAAAAAGTGAGTCGTCGTAATAGAAAGTAGAAAGAAAGAAGAAAGAAAGAAAAAAAAAAAAAAAAAGAAGAAAGTATCAAAACGGTAAGTACGGTGCGGTACGGTGGTAGTGTAGTAGAAAGTATCTAATCTAAGAATTCGTGGAGTCTACAGTGTTCTCACATTCACATTTTATAACAAAGAGGCTATACAAAAAAAGCAAGAAAAGTATGAATAATTACAAGTATCAATAAATGAGATGTTAACAAAATAAATTACTCTCACTTCTGCGTGCAACGTACCCTGCCCAATGCCACTTATGTTTGGCGATTCTTCGCGCTATATCGTTTATCTTGTTTCTCCTGCGGGTATCCTCATTACTAATTCGATCACGTAAGAAACTCTGAATAGCCCTTTCCATTGCCCTTTGGTCTTCACTTACTTCAAGTCTTCTGATAAGGCCCGTTGTGAGCGATTCTGCGAGTGTCTTTTTATTCTGCAACATAGATATTTATAAAGATATTTTATTCTTCTTAAGTAAACAAATAAATACTGCGCGATTTCGTTAGAAAGAAAAAGAGTTTATTTACGACAAACAATATGGCATTATAACTTAAAAAATATAACAATAACAAATCTATACAATAGAGTGAGTTATGCGACACATCCGCACAAAACGGCCAGCGCTCAGCAAAATTCTGGAGCTCATGTATTGAACAGAGCCACAGCGCTGATTTTCAGCGCTAGCCGACGTCGACGAGACGTTGAACGGCTAGCAAGTTTACATCTTATGAACTAAAAACCACTTAATAAACAAACTAAAGAAATTAATACAATAATTTATAAACAAAAAAAAATGAATAAAATCAAAACACATTGACAAATATGCATAAAGTAGTCGATTGTTATACTAACAATGCGCAGTTATAAAGTCACATTCATTACGAATCTGTGGTAACAATAAAAAATGGCTGGTTGATGGATCACAGCGGCAAGAGTCCTACTAATAAACAAAATACTAGATTCCTGACCTGCGCAACCTACTCCATTATTAGGTAACACTAAACCTAACACCCAAAAAATGTACATGGCACAGGCAATAACGCGAGTAGAAAATCTATAAGTGGAAACGGGTAAATTACTTAGGTACATGTTTTAAAGTTTACACAAACTTTAAAATGGCCAACAATGAAAGGAGAGGAAGGAGGAGGGCTGTATCACCTTTGCCTAAGCTAGTATAGTGGGACACAATGGGCGGGTTTCTGAATTGAGTATTTTAAGTTAAAAACGTCTCAAACTTGTTTTAAAGCCAAATTTTTACAGGTTTTCAGGTTAGAATTTGAGAAATACTCAACTCCAATACTTAAATCAGAAATCGGGGAGAGTAAACTATTATATTTTTAATACAGTTATTAATAGACACCCTAACAGCACTCAATGATACACAATCCCCCGAAGTAAACACAATTTACTATCCATCGCTCTTTGTCCACAAAACTCATCCATCAAAGTCTCTAATAAACCTTCAATGTAACGCACTTTTATCATATTCAGCGAATCTCTATGTCCCCTTTATTTTATTAAAGTCATTAGGCTGAATGCATCCTGTCCCTGACTCCTAAATCTTTTCAAAAACACCCCTTTACGTGGCTTAAACGACTTAGTATCCAGGCCAAAATCATTACAAAAAAAAAACACCCCTTTACGTGTCACTTTAATAGAAACATGGCGGTGTTTTGTCGTTTCCCGCGCTTTCCATTAGCGTTCGTCGCGCCGCAAAATGGCCGCTGCTAAATGACCTGTGAACTTGATAAGTGATGGGGTGTGAGCAAAGTGGTGGAGAAAGCGAGCTAATTACGCTAAAGTACTGGACTAACTAAGGTACCTAGTATTTAATGAGGTGACCAGAGTGGGCTGATGGCCCCGTACGCTACTTTGTGTAGTAAACTGAAGACGGTATGTTAAATGTAAGAATTGATTGTGTCTTTTTTGCTGTTCTAATTGGGTGGAACTCCCACCCTGATGCATACGCCCCAAACTGAATCAGACTGGGGCTGCCCTCAAGCGGATCATGCCCAGCCTTGGGAGTCATGGCCCTTTATGGGGCGCTGGTGTGGGCGCCGTCACTACGAAAGCGACTGGCGGCGCAGCTGAACGCGTGCAAGAGGTTCATGGCCATACGGATGGTGCGGGGATACCGCACGGTTTCCCGCGAAGTGGCGAGCCTCCTTGCTGACCTGCCACCATAGAATCTTGCACGCATGCACGATCTGCGCGTGGAGATGCAACGCCGGGGCGAAACTCCGCTGCCGCGACAAGTCGCGGCATGGCGGACAGAGTTCCAGCGGGATTTCATGGTGGAATGGCGACAGCGACTATCGCAACACAGGGCTGGGCACGCCATAATTATGGCGGTAAGGCCCCTCTTTGAGAAGTGCCTGGAAATGCAACACGGCGTCCTTACCTTCCTCATGACGCAGGTCCTTACCGGAAATGATAAGTTCGGGAGGTTCCTGCACGGGATTCATGCGGAAGAAACGCCTGGGTGTCAACATTGTGTGGACCGCCTGGAGGACACGGTGGAGCATACGGTAGAGGTGTAGGTACCCCGCCTGGGCAGAGCACCGCCATGTCCTCGTGGGGGCGATCGGCGGCAGCGATCGGCCTTGGTACAGGCCATGGTCCGGAGCGAAGAGAAGTGACAGGCGGCGCCTCCTTCTGCGAAGCAGTAATGCTAGCAAACGAGGAGACCGCACATGCACGCGCGAGGCAATGGCCCTCGCGCCCTAGCCGCCGGGATTCCGATCCCGATTTCCGGCCACCGTAGGCGCGGGCTTGCGGATGGCGAGCAATTGGTAATTTTCCGTCCGACCGCCCGGTAACCGTCCGGACCGAGCCCAAGTCGTCGACGGCGCATAGTGTTCCACGCGCGCCTCAAGGAGATGTCAGCAACCGTAGAGGCCCAGCTGGGTCGAAGCCTACTGGGGCCAAGGGTCTGATTCTGAAAGGAAAACTCGGCCCTGGTATGAAAGACAACGAAGGAACAGGAGTGGGTTTTTAGTCAGTAAAAGTCTGACACTATCTCCAGCTCCACCCAAGAGCGGGGGATGTCATTGGATGATTTTCCAACCAAAAACAAACGTCATAGCTGTCAAATGGTATAAATTAGGTAGGGTTGAGCAAAACAAGATATTTTTTAAATAACATTTATTTACGAATCATGAACGAAGAATTTTTAATCAGAATATCGTTATTCAATTCTGCTCATGTTCGCATCACTGTTTAAGTGGACCTCATATTAAGAAATATCTTTGGGCAACAGTACATTTTGATATAAGTGGAGAAAGTTTGTCATTGCAATTGCGACCGAGGTGGAATTCGGTGTTCTGGAGCCGAGTGCTGGAGCGACTTTCCACGTATATCAAACAACGCTTTTCAATACACTTCACTTACAAAGAAATATACGGGGGTTAACGCGCGACTCGTGAAAGTCGCTTAGCGGCGCCCAGCCTGGTACGATAAATATAATAAATTGTGGCAAGGGTGAGCTCGCGTACTTTTCTATACTAGTGCGAAAAATATTATATGTGTGCCTAAAAGCGATAAGGATAAGAGATAATTTGACTTATCTGTTAGTCTAGTGATTAGTGGCCCTGACTGCTATGCCGGAGGTCGTGGGTTCAATTCCCATTTAGGACAAATGTTTGTGTAATGAGCACGATCATTTGTTCTGCGTCTGGGTGTAATTTATCTATAATATGTATGTATTTAGAAATATATAAGTATTGTCTAGTACTCATAGCACAAGCTCTGCTTAGGTTGGGACTAGATGGCGTTGTGTGATAGTTGTGAATATTATTATTATTATAGCGGATGGGTTTTTAACTAAGTGTTTTGAAAAAACTTTAGCTAGCCCTCGTAAGCCGCCCCCGCCTCCGCCCCCGCTACCGCCCCACACTAACCCCCAAACGTATCAACTAACGGAGATGATCCCCGCTCCGCATCACTTACCGAGGTTAAACGGTTCGCGCCAAACCGTAGATAAAATGTTATGAGTGAGCACAGCCCGCTCGGGCGGACCAGCTGATGGGTTCATTAAAATGATACGGACTTTCAGTTGTTCGGAGGGCTGCGATAGCTGTAGGACACCCTACTAGTTGACTCTTTTTTAGAGTTCCGTACCCGGACCCTAATATTAAGCCACCGCTATCCCATCCGTTTATCTGTCTGTCCAACTATTAGCGGACTGTATCTTATAAACTGTAAAAGGTCTGCTGCGGTCTCCCCGTTCGGTTATAATTTAGGAGTCTTCAAGGCTAGAGTGAATAGGCTCTTAATAAACTAGTGCGCCTCACCATCAACCATTGCATCACTGCTTACCATCAGGTGGGATCGCAGTCAGGCACGAGTTTACTATCTATATATATAAAATACAATATAAACATAAATAGAATACTAACAATAAATTAATAAATATTAAAAATATACAATTGAGAAAGGAGAAGAAAAATTAAAGTGATAGGTAATGCTCCTTTACCATTTTTTATTACTTGAGTTTAATAATAAAAAAAAAACTGTGCAAGTGTGAGTTGGATTCGCGCACTGAGGGTTACGTACAAACTTACCTATGAAAACAGTTAAATTCTTGAATTGAGTTACGAAGATTTTTCCGAATCGCAAAAAAGTACGTAGTGGCGTAACAACAAATTTACAATACCTATATAGTTTTCAGATTTTTTTCCTATACTTGTGCTATGAGACCTTGCTTCATGCCAATTTTCAGGATTCATTTTTTCATTTTTTTTCAGAAGTTTGATTTTTTTCACAGCTTCAAAGTACCGCAGACTTGAGTACTTATATGGTTCTATCAACTCGATACCTCCACGCGTTCCAGAGATAAAGCGTCTTGACTGACAGACATAGAGACAGACAGACGGACAACACAGTGATCCTATAAGGTTCCACTTTTTTTCCTTTTGAGGTACGGAACCTTAAAAAAGGAATTTAACAACAACAAAAAAGTAAACCTACCAATTGAATGATCGCGGTACATTTTCATACAACTGCTCTTACGTGATTATGATGTTATTACCCATCTTCCTCTAGATATTTTGAATACACAGCTATCTTGTGGATACTATTTTTATAAGCTTCTATAGAAATCAAAACATAAATTTGTGTAAAACTAATCTAGTAAAGACCTCTGAAAATCTGCTATTTTATGTGAACTTTGGCCCTCCATAATGTACTCTTTTTTTTTTCTGTACTCATTAATTAAAAATACAAAAAAGTACATAATATAAGAAGCATTGCACATTTAATCGAGATTCTGAATGACGACAATATCTCTGAAAAACTTTTAAGGATTTAAAAAAAAAACACGTATTTCCTGGAACAAGTTTTGTGAAATATTCGAGTAAATCACGGAAATACCGAATGCCAAAACAGAGTTTTCAGGCGTTATAGATAGCTCTTTTTTTGCATTGCCTCTTCATCAAACATCGCGTTGAATTGCGTTAGATGAAGTAACAAGCTTTTAAACCATGCTCGATGTTGACGATAGGCGATTGGAAAAGGACCCTCTTAATTAAATCCCACCCGGATTAGCCCTAATACAGTCAGTGGACTTCTACAAAGAGGTCAAAAGACTAATGAGTCGAGCTATTTGCGGTATCTACCACGTTTTGTGATCGTGTTCTCTGTGAAAACCGGGTCACGAACAAACAGTCTTCTAAAAGAGACATACAGTTTGCCCGTTAGCGGGCTTGTAATTAGCTAATAGCTTTGTAAATTACTACACCGCCACCGCTCCGTAGTTTGGTGTCGCCGCGGCGCCTGCCAGCTTATATGTGTCAACTTGTTTACGTAGATATTGGTTTTGTTGCTCATTTATTTTGCGTAGGCGTCAAATAATAATAAAATAATTAATTTGCGTAAAATGTGGTAGGTACAAAAGATGTTTATATAAAGGAGATTAAGTGCAAAGACACATTCTGCCATTTAGTGATGGCATGCAAATATTTAGTCAATAGTGTTTTAATAACATACAGTAACTCACAACTATCTAGAGTTCTACAGGTTAATCAAATAGAATTATGAACAGATATTTACCCGAATTATTTAAACTAAATATTAGACATGCATTATGGTAGAAAAATTACCAGAGATTTAGGTAAATACTTAAAAATAAAACACTTAATACAGATTAAAAAGCATTCATCATGTGTGGCTCAGTTTGTTTCGGTGTTTCTTCTCTGGGTATTCTATTAGGAAACGCTGGCCTCAGTTTATTGACGAAAAAATTGTAGTATTATAGTGTTTATAAAACCTATTTAATTTGTAAAATAAATAACATTTGTCATTATCCTCGTTCAAATTTATTCTCAAGCAGTTGACTTTGGCATAACTTGAGTAATATTAACTTCATTAGTTCAGTTGATTAAATAGGTAATGGATAATGCGATGAAGAGGTCTGCTTACCCTCAATATTCATCAGCTTGATCACACTACGTTTAGTAGTTGCATATAATTTGATAATACGTTAAGCTTTATTCTGTTTATCATATAAAAAATATTAAAAATGTAATCAATTGTGTATTAAAATTTCAATAATTAATCGTATATCTTCCCATTTTTTATTTGTTTACAGTTTAAAATAAAGTATATGTTGGCACAAACTGTAAAAATCAAAAATTTGAGGTTACTAAACGTTGCTTCAGCATTTTGACTTTAATGTACCTACTCTGTGATTTTGACGTTTAGAAGCCCAGCTGATTGCGGTAACCTAAAAAATAAAAATTGACAAAAGGAAAACATTGAAAGAAAATATTAATTTGAGACAAAATGCGATACTTATCGAGGTTATTTCAACCTGTTATTACAATACCCAAGAACGCTAAGGTTAAGAATACTGAAATTACATGTAAAAGTCAAAAGGTAAGTTCATAATAATAATATTTTAGTTTTTTTATTGAGTATACAAGTCACCCCCTGCGTTTTTTATCGATGTATATTAATAACATTGTTTATGCCTTAGTGTTAACATAGTTCATGATAACCAGTCCACTTAAGCATAGCCCTATATCTTTGTTTTCCATATGTCGTAATAGTTTCCCACCAATCGGGGGCTATCCTTGGTTGCACTAGCATAGCACACAGGGATAACCGTCGGTTGGTACCACAGTCGACGAAAAGTATCTAAGAGACCACTGCGAGTTCGCTTTGGCCTCTCGTACGCCTTCGAAAGGTCCAAAACGCCAGGGCCCTTAGAAAAATATAGTTACGTCTGTCGAGTATACAAGTTCAACTGTTCTCTCATACCTGCTATTAATAATGTAATATGGAAACAATGTACCTAACAACCAACCATTTTTTAAAAGAGTAACCATGAATCAGGAATGAGGATATCCACAGGAGAACCAAGGTCACCGACATAGCACGAAATATCGCCAAACTTAAGTGGCAATGGGCAGGGCACATTGCACGCAGAACGGATGGCCATTGGCGACCGCGTACCAGAAGACATAGTGTTGGAAGGCCTCCTACAAGGTGGACCGATGACTTGGTAACGGTAGCAGTAGTCCAATGGATGTGAGACGCACAGGACCATTCATTGTGTCGACACTTGGGGGTGGCCTATGTCCAGCAGTGGACGTCTTTCGGCTAAAATGATGATGAACCATAAAGTTGCTTGCTGGTTCTTCTCCATAGGAAACAACCAATTAGAACCGTACACTAGCTTTTAACGTTTTGTAAGTGCCCAATGTAGGCCCGTGTAAAATAAAATATTTTGTTGTGGTCTCAAGAGAACATAACCCAAGATAAAAGGTATCTTATGTGCTCTTCCAGGACAGTCTACCCTTGTGAATTTCATGCAAATCTGTTTAGCCATTTGAGCGTAGAGAAGTGACAAACAGATAATATTAGTGTGATCTGGTGTTTCCTGTCTGTAATATTTACTGTTTCACAAGTACCAGGTCAAGGTACATTGTTTTATGTATACCAATTATACGTAATTATAAGTTAAATCAATTTTTATGAGGCTAACTTATGTACTTATAACAATATAAAAAAATCCCCTCAGGGAGGATACAAACTAGATTCTACTATTATCTAGTTTTATACAGCTGTAAAAGTACAAGATCGTCCAACCTTTCCAGCTCCTCCTAGAATGCGGTCTCATCCGGCCGACCAGTGCCGGGCTCTTCACCATACTCCCCCTCGCCCGTAGAGCGCTTGATAAGCTGGAATTACAGATCAGGTATGCAATCCTTGTTTTATGACCGCTCATTACTATTTTTTTTAGGTGCGAAATCATCCAATGATGACACACTCACTCACTCCTATGCCGCAAGCTCACGCCTACGATGGCTGGAAATCGGGATCGAGTTCCCGGCGGCTGGGGCGTGAGGGCCGTTCCCTCATGCGTGCGGCAGACTCCTTCGATAACCTCTCACTACTTGGTCCAACATTTTTGTTATGAAAGTACCGACTTTGTATATTGTTCTTTTGCCTTCCGTGACTCACCAGGTCGTTGGCTCACCTTACGGAAGTCCTTCCAATGCTACACATATAACGCTGCCCTCTTATACTATTTTTAGGGTTCCGTACCTTAATAACAAAAAATGGAACCCTTATAGGATCACTTTGTTGTCTGTCTATCTGTCAAGACCCTTTATATCGGGAACGCGTCTCCACGCGAGACCACACCGCGATACCTCCGTATCGAGTTGAAATTAAAACCAAATACTCAGGTCTGCGGTCCCTTGAAGCATTGAAAAAATGAAACTTCTAAGTTAATGAAAAAAAATATACGGCCGTTTATGTCGCACAAAAAGGTTATTTCGACACTCTCAAGGGAATCAAAATTCATAGGGTCCTTCACGTTGACCTAGAATCCTGAAATTTGACATGAAGCAAAATCTCATAGCACAAGTATAGGAAAAAATCTGAAAACTGTTTTTTTTTTTGTGATTCGGAAAAATCTTGGTAACTCAATTCGATATTTGAATTGTTTTCATAGGTAAGTTTGCACTGAACCCTCAGTGCGCGAGTCCAACTCGCACTTGCCGGATTTTTTTTATTATTACTCTGTAATAATAAAACACTTTCACTTTGTTTTCCGTCTGTCTGTCTGTCTGTCCCCGAGTATTTTTTTTCCAGGTGTCGGATCGATGAGGACTTTTTGGATTTCATTTATGATGGTGTTTTAAACAATCCTACCAATTTTCAGCTGGGTGCGACTTATTGTAAAGCATACCCCTATTTTTTGGTCTAAATTGACTGGACTATTATTTATGTTATTGTACACTGACAGCCCCAAATCATCATCATTTCCTTTCGTTCAGTCCATCCAAAGGTTGTCTGGTAGAAATTGCCCTGTGCACAGTGGCGTGCCTACGGTTTTAAAATAAGGCAAGCCCAATAAAATTTTAACCGATTTCAAAAAAAGAAAGTTCAGTTTTCGACTGAGTATGTAGGTACCTACGTATGTATCATCGCAATTTTCTCATAAACTACTGATTAGGTACAATAAATTAAAAGCCCAAAAAACAGTCATGAATTTCAATTATAATTATATCTGAGAATCAAGCACAGTTGTTTTCTATGACTAACATCGGGGGTTTCGTCAATAATAATTGAAACAAATTTTGTTTGCCTAACTTCGTAATCGATGCAAGTTTGCATCACATCGGCTACGGAATGAATAATATCGTTTTGAATTTTGTTAGATAAATAACTCGGCCCCGGTTTGTCACTTTTCTAATGCTGCATATGCTTTTCTAAAACGACATCGTATTTTGAAATTAACGAGACCAGTTCTAAAAAATTGCCTTTATTTTTGAATATTTAATTTCGTTATTTTAAAAAGTCGCTAGTTTTTATTGTTGCTAAATCTTAAAAAAAGTCTCCAAACTCGTTAAAAATCTCCAAGATCTCACAACGTCGCTAAAACGGCAACACTGCAGAGTTGGCAAGGTGACAAGGTCACGCATACGCGAGCAACTTCATACGAATGCCCGGCTTAAATCTTCCATACTGATCGATTTGTAGACGCATAAGGTCCTAACTCGTTATACGGCACATCGCTATAAGTGCGAAAGTGACAGAGATAGTATTTGAAAGCCCGGTAAAAGCCGGTACGTGTAAGCGAGATAGATATAGCTCTCGCGACTCGCGTAGATGCTGCCAATGCGAAACTCTGCGCGCGCTGTGTAGTAGTGTGGCATAGGTAGATACTTTGTGTTATTTTGATAAGAATTAAAGCGCGCGAACTTTTAAATAGTTCGGGTTTGATATTGATTCTCTATCGAGCATTTTAGTAAGGCATGCCTGGCTTTTCTGCTTGTATGAAGGTACCGCCACTGCCTGTGCAATAAGATCGCCTATTGGATCTGTGATTTTAACCATAAGAAACAATCAATTGTTACCGTGAACTATTAAAATTTTAGGTCCTGCATAGAAGCAGCCGGTGGTCAACGCATGTCCGTGCCTTCGGTGACTGCGGCCACACTATGGGAGAGGACGGGACGGCTGCAGGAGATCGGTCCGGAGTTGATGAAGCTGGAGGACAGGCATGGCAAGAAGTATTTACTGGCACCGGTTAGTTTTATTTTACACCAATTTATTGTATTGTAATGTATGTCGGACTTGTAACTTAAGTGGCAGTGGGCAGGGCACATTTCTCGCAGAACAGATGGTCGATGGGGAGGAAAGATTCTGGAGCTGAAAATCAGCGCTGTGGCTCTGTCCAGCACATGAGCCCCAGCATTTTGCTGAGCGCTGGCCGTTTTGCATGAATGTGTCGCATAATCTACCTTTTTTGTATAATTTGTTATATATGTATGTTATTATTATTATTTTTTAAGTTATGTGTCATGTTTGTGCAAATAAACTGTTTTTCTTTCTTTCTTCTTTCTTTTCTTTCTGGAGTGGCGACCGCATACCGGAAGCCGCAGCGTTAGAAGGCCTCAGGTGGACCGAAGACCTGGTGAGGGTCGCGGGAATTCGATGGATGCGAGACGCACAGTACCGGTCGTTATGACGACACTTAGGGGAGACCTTTGTCCAACAGTGGACGTCTTTCGGCTGATATGATAATGATGAAGTGATGATGATGATGATACCAGGCTGGTGTCCGCAACTCCACGTCTAAAGCGCGTATTATGCATACGGGTGGGACGAATGTGTCATTCAATCCATCCCGAATCCTCAAGGAAGCGCCTTGGTGTTACTGACCATTTCCCAGAGGGTACCCGGGTTCTTGAAGTACTTTGCCCTGTATCCAGCGACCACTGTGCAGCTTAGAAGCTGATAAGCCATTGTCTCGTCCTCCTCCATGCAGGCTCTGCCGAGTGGGTTGTCTGTAACTTCTGTGATAGAGAGGTGCTTATTAAAGGCTCCTCATGGCCCTAGCGGGTATGGACCTTGCTGAGCCCTAAGACAACTCTTTGAGGTGCTCATAGAACTCTGCGCATCGTTGACGACTCGGGCTCTGTTTGGACTGTTATCGACGGCCGGACGGCGAGCTGTCAATTGCTTGTTGTCCAAAGGCCCGCTACTTTATAGATATAATTGTATGTTTCAACGCGTTTCCGGTGCTTTACACTCTTTTATAACATCTGGCATAATAATATCTTTAAATAGTATTGGCAAAAAAACATTTTATACAAAAAAAAAAAAAATGTGTGCGTGTACTAGCGTACACTCGTAAAAAGTGAAACTTCTTTATGGCGTTATTTTTCAAAAAATAATTTACTATATGCAACTTTACAGAAATTGGTTAAATGCAATCGCCACCTGGATTTCAAAAATGTAACTACTCAAAACGGGCCGCAAAATACATTGGAGACATTTACCAATCCCTACTCCGCTGGAGAAAGTATACTTCGAATCACGCGTGGTAGGGATAAGAAAAAGATGGCGCGTAACGGAAAAATGTGACGCGTAACGAAAAAATGTTACACAAAATTTTTGTCCAACCCCGATAAAGATGTTTCACTTCAACAAAATTTCACTCAATGTGTTGTTGACTTTAGAACATGACATGAAGCGGTGTGGCGTCCAAGATTTAACTTTTACAATGTGTCTTTATGTTTTTCAGACACATGAAGAGGCCATCGCAGATCTGCTAGCTGACGTGGGACCCCTGTCTTACAAACAACTACCTCTGTTACTGTATCAGGTAATATAATATATATTGATAATTTTTTGATAATTTCAGATTTCAATATACTTACTTATATACTTTGACTACATTTTTTTTTTGCGTTCTAGTGTAGGATCCCCGAACGCGTGGGGCCCCCGAACGCGTGGAGCCCCCGAATGCGTGGAGCCTGTAGCATTTGCTACTCTTGCTACATGGCTAATCCGCTAAGTACTGGGTTTATGAAGGTCCTTTTCCACTCGCCTATCGTCAACATCGAGCATGGTTTCAAAGCTTATTACTTCATCTAACGCAATCCAACGCGATGTTTGATGAAAAGGCAACGCGAAAAAAGAGAGATAACGCCTGAAAACTCTGTTAGCATTCGATAATTTCGTGATTTACTCGAATATTTTACAAAACTTGTTCCAGGAAATACCTACGTGTTTTTTAAACACTTACAAGTTTTTGAAAAAAGTTATCGTCATTCAGAATCTTGATTTGCAAGGCTTTTATTGATATACTTTTTTGACTTTTTGAGTAAATTATAAAGTGTCCTAGTTCATGCAAAATAGCAGATTTTCAGAGGTCTTTACTGGATTAGTTTTACACAAATTTATAAATTGATTTCAATAGAAGCCTAGATAATATCCACAAGATACTGTGTTTCCAAAATACCTAATGAAAAATGTGTAATAACGTCATAATCGCATAAGAGCGGTTGTATGAAAAACAGTGAAAATGTATGTCGAGTTCATCATCATCATCATTTCAGCCGATAGACGTCCACTGCTGGACATAGGCCTCCCCCAAATGTCGCCAGAACGAACGGTCCTGTGCGTCTCGCATCCATCGGATTCCCGCAACCTTCACCAGGTCATCGGTCCACCTTGTAGGGGGCCTTCCAACACTGCGTCTTCCGGTACGCGGTCGTCACTCCAGAACCTTTCGGCCCCAACGGCCATCTGTTCTGCGAGCAATGTGCCCTGCCCATTGCCACTTAAGTTTGGCGATTCTTCGTGCTATGTCGACAACCTTGGTTCTCCTGCGGATAACTTCATTTTTGATTCGATCACGCAAGGAAACTCCGAGCATAGCCCTTTCCATTGCCCTTTGGGTGACTTTGAGCCTTCTGATGAGGCCCATTGTGAGCGACCAGCGAGGATATCGAGTTGCATCCCCTTAAGGGGTATTAAAGTTTTTATAAAAACATTAACGCGAAAGAAGTCGCAGGCGAAAGCTAGTATACTAATATTACATGAATTTCGATTCAGATAAGCAACAAATATCGCGACGAGCACCGTCCCAAGCACGGCCTGCTCCGCTCTCGAGAGTTCTCCATGCTAGACGCCTACGGGATCCACACGTCCGAGGACTGCGCCCTGACCGTGTACCGCACTGTCACGCAGGCCTATACCGAGCTGTTCAGGAGGCTGCAGCTGCCCGTACATAGAGGTAAGTGAGAGTTGTACGCACTGAACTGGGCACTCTCACCGTGTATCACACCTTCTCCAAGTCTATATTGAACTGTTCAGGAGACTGCAGCTGCCCGAACATAGAGGTAAGTGAGAGTTGTACGCACTGAACTGGGCACTCTCACCGTGTATCACACCTCCAAGTCTATATTGAACTGTTCAGGAGACTGCAGCTGCCCGTACATAGAGGTAAGTGAGAGTTGTACACACTGAGCAATTTACCCTGACTGTCGCGCAGGCCTATAATAATAATAATAATAACGGTTTATTCACATAAAGAGGTTCATACATATTCAATTGAAGCCCTGGCTTCTGAGCTAGGTGGTACCTGTGTTACAGGAGTCAGTGTCTTCACTCGTTAAACAATTAGTGCATACTTGCTCTTGTGTGATAAGTGTATGTGTCCATGTGTTGCCTATGCCGAGCTGTTCAGGAGGCTGCAGCTGCCCGTACATAGAGGTAAGTAAGAGTTGTACGCACTGAACTGTACACTCTCACCGTGTATCACACCTTCACTCAGATCTATATCGAGCTGTTCAGGAGACTGCAGCTGCCCGTACAAAGGGGTAAGTGAGAGTTGTACGCACTGAGCTGTGCACTCTCACCGTGTATCATACCTTCACTCAGGTCTATATCGAGCTGTTCAGGAGACTGCAGCTGCCCGTACAAAGGGGTAAGTGAGAATTGTACGCACTGAGCTTTGCACTCTCACCGTGTACCACACTTTCACTCAGGTATATATCGGGCTATTCAGGAGACTGCAGTTGCCTGTACATAGAGGTAAGTGAGAGAATTGTACGCTCTGAGCAGTGCACTCTCACCGTGTACAACACTTTCACTCAGGTCTATACCGAGCTGTTCAGGAGGCTGCAGCTGCCCGTCCATAGGGGTAAGTGAGACTTGTACGCATACACTCAAATCACATATTTGCTGTATGGACTTTTAAAGAGACTTTGACCCCTAAATTTGTTTCGGTGTTTCTTCTCAGGATAGTCAGCTAGGAAACACCGGCCTCATCTAGTTTAAATTGACGAAAAAGTTGACGTGTTTTTTTTTAACCTATTTGCAAAATAAATATTGTAGAGTTGTACGCACTGAGCAGTGCACTCTCACCGTGTACCATACCTTCACTCAGGCCTATAACGAGCTGTTCAGGAGGCTGCAGCTATCCATACATAATAGTAATAGAGCTAGCGTACAGCGAGCTATCCATTACTCGCCGTCCGCAAGCCTGCGTTTATTTTAACCCTTTAACCGCTCGCGTCGGATTGGTCCGACAAGTATTTTCGTGTCCTATTCGCCAGGGTCGTGTGTTTGCGACTGGGTACTCGCGTCTCATTTAGCTCTTCAATCCCCATAGGCGACAGAAGAGCTGACGAGATGGAGTATTTGGTCGTGGATGTGCGACCCTGGTGTTTGTTGGATATATCCGACGTGGGCGGTTTAAGGGGGATGCGAAATGTTTGATTGTAACAAGTATCTCCCCCACTATGTCCAGTCACAGCCCCATCAGGAGACATGGGCGGGTCAGTGTCCCACGAGTGGCAGTTACCAGCTCCCGCCGGAGAAGATCAGCTGTCCATCTGTTCGCGCTGTTCACATGGGACGCTAGACAGTACTGACAAGTGCACGCAATGTGGAGCGAACATGGAGACCAAGAATAGTATAGAGGTGAGATTATACAAAAGAGATCACAACAAAAAAACAAGTTATATTTTTTGTAAGTTTTATTTTTAGGTGGGAAATCATCCAATGACTTCTTGATTGGTCGGAGCGAGAGGGCGTGTCAGACTCTCACTGATTAAAACCTACTCTTGTTCCTTCTTTGCCTTCGTTCCTGGGCCTCGGGGTACACTTTTGCACAACTCGTGGAAGTTTTTTGCACATAAGAATAAAAATTACAAAGGGCCCTGCTGGGCAGGCATTTTCATTGCTGAATTTGTCGTGTTCAATGAGGATCAATCACATAATAGCAATTCCAATTTTTACTAAGTACATCGATCATACATCGGTCTAGCTCGAGTGGCCCCGCTGGATCAAAACACATATTTATTTTATCACTACTGCTCTCACAACGGTGAAGGAAAACATCGTGAAGAAAAATAACCAAGAACTAAGAATTCGAAGACATGTGACATCCACCAACCCGCACTGGGCCCGCGTGGTGGATTACGGTTCAATCCCGCTCCAAGAGAGAAAGCCTGAGTCCCAGCAGTGGGAAAATTATAAGGCAGCTTATGCTGTAAGTAATTTTGAATTTGCCCGACAGGTGGGTCATACGTTCATCCTGGGCAGTAAGTACAGCGAGCCCCTCTCCGCGCTCTACACTCCCTCCAGCGGGGCGCCGCAGCCTCTCATCATGTCTTGCTACGGGATCGGAGTCACGAGGTATGTTCATTATAGTCACACTTACGAGGTATCCTATTTACGCGAATTCCACGCGATGCGGTGGCTATGTAATACGTGCGCAATTTATTTAAAACGCCGCTAGCATTCACGCGAAAATATCAAACCAACTGATCGCGTCCGCTTCGCTTCGCTCGTCGCCGCACCGCACCCACGTGCAGTTGGTCATGTAAAGCCGGGTATTCATTAGGCAACATTTGTTGATAAACTGTTTACGACTTGTTCATCACCAAGTTTACTGTAAACACTGTTTCTGAAATTTGGCCGTCGACACTTGTCAGTTGTTGCTAGGATGTTGTCCGAGGAGGCAATGTGCTTTGTGCTGTTTACATAACAATTAATAAGAGTGCTACTAGAAAAACTGGGCAAGTGTGAGTCGGACTCGAGCACTGAGGGTTCCGTACAGACCTACCTGTACGGGGGCCGCGGGAGACGTGGAGGGGGGGAGCGACGCGCGGCGCCATTGGGACGACAGCTACGACAGAGTGCGCGCGCGTCACATACAAATAATTTGTCTCTCGCCGCCGCTCGGCCATTATCCTGAATTTAAATCTATTGTACAATAGATTTACAAAGTCGTTTCAATCAATCCAACACACTATCCCCAACACTACCTATGTAAACAGTTCAATTCCTAAATGGAGTTTCGAAGATTTTTTCGAATCGCAAAAAAAAAAAATTTGTGACGTTACAACAAATTTACTGTTTTATATTTTTTAGATACTTTTTTTTTCATTTATTTGTTTCTGAATTTATACAAATACAATACATATTACGATGCAGATCATAAACTCATTAGGGTGCTATGAAACCAGTGCGTGAGTCCAACTCGCACTTGCCCGGTTTCCTCACGATGTTTTCCTTCACCGTTTTGAGAGCAGTGGTGATGAAATAAATCACACAAAGTAATGCCCCTGGCTCGTAGGTCGGGGTCATTATCACGGGACGACCACTGCTCTACGAGTTAGTAATTCTTATTTCCTTAATTTCAGATTATTAGCAGCCAGCTTAGAAGCGTTGTCGAGTGAAAAGAGCCTGCGCTGGCCAACGGCCATCGCGCCCTATAGTGTCATCATTATAGGACCCAAGGTATGTATGTGCAGAAGACACCCAAGGTGTCGGGAGTCACAGGCTTGCGGACGCAGAGCTATGAGAAGCTCGCCGCCACCATGTAACGGTGGCACAACGCCGTACGCCTGGTGGTCCGATGATGGAACGGGCGCGGGCGGAATTAGGTTATGCAATTCCGACGCACACTCCCCGAAATGCAACCGGGAGAAAACTGACAGGATAGCAAGACTTTGAAGCCTCGACTCGACGAGTGTATCATTACCAGGGGTCGGAATTAGGTAGAGTTATTTAGGTACTTATACTGATTTCGTACAGCGAAAGAATAAAGTGGATATGCCTCAAACCTTGAGATTAATTTTTAAGAGCAGATTTTTTTTAATGACACTATCAGAAATATAGCAGAAAAAATTTCTTCCTGCATTAATGACGAGGAGGAGGAAGTGTATAAATTTGTTAACCTCACCTCAGTTGACGTAGAGAGATCTTTTTCAATGAAAAATACTAATAAAAATTGTATGTTAATTATCTTTGTTTTATTTGTCTTATGTATCTCTGAGGTTTTTATTATTATTTATTTGTAATATTTTTGGCTACACGGGATTTCTCATTAGAAATCTATGCAAGTACATGAATAATTCTACCTAATTCCGACCTCTGGATATTACATATAGATTGAAGTATCATTAAATTAAGTTGTTTATAATAATAATATACAAAATAAATACAAAGATAAATATCATCATTTCAGCCGATAGACTTCCACTGCTGGACATAGGCCTCCCCCAAGTGTCGCCACAATGAACGGTCCTGTGCGTCTCGCATCCATCTGATTAACGAGACCATCACCAGGTCATCGGTCCACCTTGTGTACAGGGCCTTCCAACACTGCGTCTTCCGGTACGCGGTCATCACTTCAGAACCTTTCGGCCCCAACGGCCATCTGTTCTGCAAGCAATGTGCCCTGCCCATTGCCACTTAAGTTTGGCGATTCTTCGTGCTATGTCGGCAACCTTGGTTCTCCTGCGGATATCTTCATTCCTGATTCGATCACGCAAGGAAACTCCGAGCATAGCCCTTTCCATTGCCCTTTGGGTGACTTTGAGCCTTCTGATGAGGCCCATATAAATATCGGATCATTATAATTAAGAGAACTTAGTATTCCTTTTCTTTAATGACTTTAATAGATATCCCGGGAAGATCCATATTAATATCAACATTTCGATGCAAGTACATGAATAACTGTACCTAATTCCGACATCTGATCATTATCAATGATCCTCTTGGCTCGCGCGCATCAAGCTGGTATCTGGCGGATCCGTCCCAAAGATGAGAGCAGAGGGTCTAACCATGACGTGTAAAAAGTAAAACGAAACGTGCGAGCGAGAAAGACCGATGGATCTATAGCACCCTATATAGCTCCATCCCTTTAACAGTTCAATTTAGGTCGGTAAATGGATCGAGTTAAGGGGATGCAACTCGACATACATTTTCACTGTTTTTCATACAACCCCTCTTACGCGATTATGACGTTATTACACATTTTTCATTAGTTATTTTGGGAACACAGTATCTTGTGGATATTATCTAGGCTTCTATTGAAATCAATTTATAAATTTGTGTAAAACTAATCCAGTAAAGACCTCTGAAAATCTGCTATTTTGCATGAACTTTGACACTTTATAATTTACTCAAAAAGTCAAAAAAGTATATCAATAGAAGCCTTGCAAATCAAGATTCTGAATGACAACATTTTTTTTCAAAAACTTTTAAGGGTTTAAAAAAAACACGTATTTCCTGGTACAAGTTTTGTAAAATATTCGAGTAAATCACGGAATTATCGAATGCTAACAGAGTTTTCAGGCGTTATCTTTCTTTTTTCGCGTTGCCTTTTCGTCAAACATCGCGTTGGATTACGTTAGATGAAGCAACAAGCTTTTAAACCGTGCTCGATGTTGACGATAGGTGAGTGATAAAGGACCCTCTTAAGAGCTCTCTCAGTACTCCATATACGATTGAACTTCACACGGAGTTCTGAAGATGCACCTCTGATAATCTTGCCGGTTCCCATCATCAGGAAACTGGACACGCCATAATAATGGCGGTTAGTCCCCTCTTTGAGAAGTGGCTGGAAAGACGTCACGGCGTCCTCACCGGACATGCGAGCAATGGATAGCTCGCCGTCCGGTTACCGTCCGGACCGCGCCTAAGTCGTCGACAGCGCGTAGTGTTCCACGCGCGCCTCAAGGAGATGTCAGCAAAACCGTAGGGGCCCAGCAGGGTCGAAGCCTACTGGATCCATGGGTTCGCTTCTGAAAGGAAAACCCAACGAAGGAACATAGGAGTCGGTTTAGTCAGTAAAAGTCTGACACGCCCTCCCGTTCCGCCCTAGGCGTGAGGAAGTCTCTAGATGATTTAACACCTTAAAAAAAACATCAGGAAACGAGGGGTTAAAATATTACTTTCAATAGTCCTTAGCCCCCTATAATGTATTCTAAAATCGCCCGTATTCCATTGACAGGAAGGTTCAAAAGAATGGCAGTCGCATGGTGTCGAAGAAATCAACCGGCTGTACGAGAGGATATCACAGACACACGACGATGACGTCATCATCGACGATAGACACCATCTGACCATAGGCAAGAGACTCATGATGGCGGACAGGTAAAAGATTATCTATATAAAACATTAGTTTTAGTGCAAAACCCGAAAGCCGTGTCTAGTATTTTTATGTAAAGAATCTATGTACTAAATTTTAAAACTGTATCATGAAAAATCACAAAGTTATAAGTTTGTTATGTTATCTGGTTGTCCGCACAAATATATGGTCACCGGGCCATCCGGGCGACTGAGGGGTGGTTTTGCTCCCGCATCCATCTGTGCGCTGGCGCCTCATGCCCGCTATGACCTGTCGTGACCTGTGTTGTACCTATTGGCGGTGGTGACTTTTTTAATAATTAAAAAAAAATTAACGCGTTGTAAAAATTATTATGACTTAATGTCCTATGTCCCCTAGATGGGGCAGAGGGCGTCCACAGTAATTCTCCATCGCGAACGGTCTTGAGCTTCACGCTTCACCTCGCTCCACGTCATTCCGTTGCTTGCCGCTTCTGCCAATACGGTGCGACGCCAGGTTTGATGGGGACGGCCACGCTTTCTTTTTCCTTGCGGATTCCAGTCCAAAGCTTGCTTGGGTATGTGATCGGAATTCCTTCGAAGCGTGTGACCAATCCACCTCCACTTGCGACGCTTGATCTGGCGGTCGATCGGGCTCTCGTGGCATTTTTCCAGCAGTTCCATGTTGGATATCGTCTCGGGCCAGTAAATTCCAAGGATGCGACGGAGACAGCGGTTGACGAAAACTTGGATTTGGCGTGAGATGTCCTTTGTGACCTTCCATGTTTCGCACCCGTATAGCAGTACAGATTTGACATTTGACCCGAAGATTTTAAGTTTTATCCTTCGGGTCAATTTCCGCGACTGCCAAACAGGTCTCAGCTGCGCGAAGGTTGCTCGAGCTTTGGCGATCCGTGAAGTGATGTCCTCTTCACTACCTCCGGATTCTGAAACGACGCTTCCCAGGTAGGTAAGTTTATGTACGCGTTCCACTACCTCTGAGTTCAACATTAACGGTGCGGGATTCCTCACACCCGTTCTCATCTCCTGTGTCTTCCGGATGTTTATTTTAAGGCCAGTTTCTGCAGCTTCCCGACTTAAATCTTCCAACTTTGCTTGCATGTTGGCGTGGGTATGACTCAGGAGGCATAGGTCATCGGCGTAATCTAGGTCCTCCAAGACGTCGGACAAACCCCACTCAATCCCGCGGCGCCTGTTATTGGAGATGCGTGTTCCAAAAATTATTATGCCCATATTATTTACCTACAATTAGGATAGTTAATTTCTTAAAAAAAACACTACCTATACCCTATTCATCTGGGCTTGAGACAAAATGTAAACAAAAAAAAACAATGTAGGTACCTTCGACCAAGTTTCTTCGACGGGTTTGAATACATTAATAACAGTCTCCTTTTCTGTTGAAGGCATTGGCGTTTTCTTTGTACGCTTTTTTTTCGGCGAATAACAAGAATAAATAAGATAAAAGAAGAAACAAGTTGATCGATAGTGAAAAAGATTGCGGATTATAACCCGATGACAAAACGTCACATTTTTATGTAAAATTTTTGCAGTATCTGTGGTCTATAATTTAGTAGTATTATAAATGGTTTGTTTACCTTTTATCTTGACTGGCCTGTTGGTATAGTGGTTAGTGGCCCTGACTGCTATGCCGGCGGTCGTGGGTTCGATTCCCACCCAGGACAAATGTTTGTGTGATGAGCACGATCATTTGTTTTGTGTCTGGGTGTAATTTATCTATATATGTATGTATTTAGAAATATATAAGTATGTTTATCAGTTGTCTAGTACTCATAACACAAGCTCTGCTTAGCTTGGGACTAGACGGCGTTGTGTGATGGTTGTGTGAATATTATATTATATTATATATATATAAATATCGCACGGCTCCCTGAATTATGGTTGTAACATAATTGTCTAATTGGGGTATATAAGGGTGTGCATTCAATTCAAAATCCATAATCTTTTTATTCCTCATAGTCCTACATGGGCACTTATAAAACGTCAGAAGCTAGAGCACGATTCCAATTGGTAGTTTCCTATGGAGAGGAACCGGCAAGAAACTCCATGGTTACTCTTTAAAATAAAAATTATTCGTTTTAAAATTACTTCCATATAACAATATTTATTACACTATTATATTATTATTACATATACAGTCATTATTGTACTCAAAAGCACAATAAAAATAATAATAATAATGGATTAATATCAAAGAGCCTCGACCAACATCTAAGGAGGCTCTCGTTAAGCAGTTGGATCAAGGGCTTGATCCAGAAAGCAGTACTCTTAGACACGGCGCGTATTGTCCGGAGGTTCCTCTCTCAGGAGCCCTGACCACCGGTAGCTTGGACCCTGTTCCCGATGCCGGTGGGCTACTATTTTTTATATTTTTAAATGTTTTTTTTTAATATGTTTTTTAAGGAAATATTTAAAAATGTATAAAGTATGTATTTAAATATAAATAAATATAATAATAATAATAAAAAAGTGGGTCAAAATAGAAAGTAATCTATGCGGAGTCTACAGTGTTCTCATACTCACATTTTAATATAGAGGCTATATAAAAATAAACCTATATAAAAATAAACCTATTATATTACTAATGAAGTTAATCAAAGCCTAATTAATATTTAAAAAAGAATATTGCAAAAGCAATGTAATTAAAAGAAAAAAAAATGTTCCCGTCCGATTATATTATAATTTAGGTGTCCTCCAGGCTAGAGTGAATAGACTCTTCCATCAAGCCTCACCATCCACGATTGCATCACTGCTTACTATCAGGTGGGATCGCAGTCTAGCACTAGTTTATTACAATTAAAAAAAATGATTATAATTAAAACAAAGGTGGAGCAGTTAATAGACATATTATTCCAGTTACAATCATGTTGTATCATTGTCGGCCTTATAATGTTCCCACGGTTGGGACTCAGGCCTCCTCTCTGCGCAGCATTCCCTCTCCAATGGGCCGCCGTAATCCACCACGCGGGCCCAGTGCGAGTTGGTGGATGTCACATGTCTTCGAATTTTTGGTTCTAGGACATGCCGGTTTCCTCACGATGTTTTACATGTTGTATACCACCACTATATTGTATATCTCACCACTATATTGTATATCTCACCACTATATTGTATATCTCACCACTATATTGTATACCTTACCACTATATTGTATACCTTACCACTATATTGTATACCTCACCACTATATTGTATATCTCACCACTATATTATATACCTCACCACTATATTTCCGTCCCCAGACTGGGCTACCCCCACATAGTAGTGGTGGGCAAGGCGTGCCTGGAGTCCCCCTCGAGGTACGAGGTGTACCGCAGCTCCGCCGCCACCACCAGCGTGCAACTGCTCACGGAGGACGAGCTGGTGGCACTGCTGAGTGGGGCCAACAGTGTGGACGATGTGTTAATAAAGAGTAATGCTTGAAAATGTTTGACTGTCATTTCTGAACCCTTCAGCCTTTTTACCCGTTAACACTAGAAGCGCGGAATATCAATGTCAATTTTGGCCATTTTATTTTAACTACAGTAATTTGAAATATTATTCCACAAATTTCACACAACGCCCTCTAGTCTCAAACTAAGCAGAGTTTGTTGAGTACTAAACAACTGCATTGTTAAGGCCCCTGTACCTGTACCTGTGCTTTCCGTGCTCTTTAGGAATCAGTACCCGCACAGTAACTAACGGAGCTATCTTTAGGAAATCGATGTTTTAGAACTCGGATGTATTAGTTACCTAAATCGATTCTTTAGACTTCGATTCGAATCGATTAAAAACTTCGAAAGTCGGTTGTAAAAAAATACAACCGACTTCAAAAACAAACTAAAAGGTGAGCAAGTATTTTGGGTTTTTTTTTAAGGTAGGAAATCATCCAATGGCTTCTCTCGCTCGAGTCAACCTTTGGGTTAGGGATGGGGGGATGCAACTCGACATAAATTTTCACTGTTTTCCATACAACCGCTGTGCGGGACTGACCGGGATTTGTGTAAAATAAAACAGGAACAATGAGATTACTTCGCACTGAGTATATTAGCGTGATCAGGTCAAAGGTGCTAACAAGAATGACACGACACATTACATATATTACTTAGCCTACTTAAAACTAAACAAAACTTGATGCGTCGTCGCTCGTTGCCTTTTACAAAATATCAGGCTCTTAACTTGAAGGGTCTTGATAACTTCAACAACTGCTGTTACGCGATTATGACGTTATTACACATTTTTCATTAGATATTTTAAAAACACAGTATCTTGTGGATATTTATTTATTAATCTTAGTAAGTACAAAGGCGGACTTAATGCCTGAGGCATTCTCTACCAGTCAACCTAGGGTGGTGAAGAGACATGGGACACAATGGTAGGTGCATAAAAAGAAAATTTTATACGAAAAACAAGAGTAAAAAAAAAGTATACATATAATTAAAATACACATACATATATTTAATATAATATATATACATATATATTAATATAAAGTAACTAAAGAAGTTTTGAGACAATTCTGCTATTGGTGGAGCAAATGATTTCGCAATTTCCGCTTAAATGCATATCGACTTTCGGCCGTCCTGATATCGAGAGCAAGCGCATTCCACAGAAGGATGGACTGTATATAGAAGGAAGAATGGACAAAATCAGAAGTATGAGAAGGACAGAGCAGTAGGAGATTGTTTGAAGAACGCAGATTCCTTGCATGTGAAGAACATAAGTATTGAAAGTGAATAATGAGATAGGATGGAGGCGTGGGAGAGTTGAGTAGAGAGAAAAGTGTAGTCAAAGCGCGCAAAGTTCTTCTCTGGCGAATTGGCAACCATTTGAGCTCAGACCTAAAGTTCGACACATGATCATATTTCCTCAGATTAAATATAAAGCGGATGCAGTTGTTAAGGAGTCTATCGAGCTTATCCAGCAAGACCGAGTTCAGGTCAAAGTAACACACGTCACCATAGTCTATAATGGGGAAAATCAAAGTCTGCACAAGCATTGTCTTCGTCTTCTGTTGTATTGTAGGCTTCTACTGTAATCAATGTAAATTTGTGTAAAACTAATCCAGTCTTCAATCTGAAAATCTGGTATTTTGCATGAACTTTAACACTTCATATATGCATAAGCATAATCAGCCTTTTAATGTTCCCAATGCAGGGACTCAGGCCTCCTCTCTAGGAGATGGAGTGGGCCGTAATCCACCACGCGGGCCCAGTACGGATTGGTGAATGTCACATGTCTTCGAATTTTTGGTTCTAGGACATGCCGGTTTCCTCACGATGTTTTCCTTCACCGTTTTGAGAGCAGTGGTGATGAAATAAATTACACAAAGTAATGCGCCTGGCTGGGTTTGAACCCGCGACCTACAACTCGTAAGTCGGGGCCGTTACCACTCGGCCACCACTGCTCACACTAACACTTCATAATTTACTCAAAAATAAAAAAAAACCTCGCTGCGCCCTAGGGCGGGAGAAGACATTGCTTCTCCTGCTCTAGGGCGGAGCGAGGGCGTGTCAGATTTTTACTAAAACCAACTCTTATGTTCCATCTTTGTCTTGTGTTCCAGGACCAGTAGGCTTCGATCCTGTTAGGCCCCTACGGTTTTGAAAGTTAAAAAGAACATTAAAATAAATGACAGTTATTATATTGAATAGGTAAAAGCGACGAGAAAGCGACTTCCTATTTACAAAAACGTTTAGCATAGAATCTGCCCATTTACATCAAAATTCACACGTTCAATTGTCAACTTTAGTTCTCAAAGTTAAGGTGCATTTTAACCTGGCTAAGTTTAATATAACAGTATTATGTGCTGTTTAATTCTTGGCACGTTTTTTCGTCCATAGTTGCCGGTAACGAGCGGTTGTTGGTAGAATATTTACGACTAGTAAGGCGTTGGACATCAAGGACAAAAATAGTAATTTTTAATTTTTACTGAGTAGCTGATACCGGCAAATCCTCTTTTTTAACCGACTTCAAAAAAGGAGGAGGTTATCAATTCGGTTGAATTTTTTTAATTAATTTTTTTAATGTAGGTATGTTACCTCAGAACTCCGTAGTTTATGGACCGATTTACAATTTTTTTTTCCCCTGCATAGGATATGCTTCCATATTGGTCCCATTTTTTTCAAATCTAGTTCTGATGATGGGATCCATGAGGAATCGAGGGAATTCCTCAAATATAGGCAACCATAAAGTGATTTTGGTATTTTCATTGAGAACTTAAGCATTTACAGTCAAAACATTTTTACAAAAAAAATAAACCGACTTCATTAAAAACGAACACTAAAATGATCAAAGTAACTCGGAAGTCGGTGTTAAATAAGAAACAAACAATACCGAGAAACACCGATTTCTGAAATTAAAGTTATTTTGATCATTTTAGTGTTCTTTTTTAAAGAAGTCGGTTATTTTTTTTTTTGTAAAAAAGATTTTATTTTTAATTATTTAAACCAGTGCTTGACTGCGATCCCACCTGATGGTAAGCAGTGATGCAATCGTTGATGGTGAGGCGCACTAGTTTATTAGGAGCCTATTCACTCTAGCCTTGAAGACACCTAAATCGTAATAAAACGGGAAGACCGCAGCAGGCAGATTGTTCCAGTCCTTCGCTGTACGCGGTATAAACGACAAGGCGAAACGCTTAGTTCGGACCTTAGAGACTTCGTCCACGTCCAACTCATAAAATAGCACAATGCCGTTTACTCACAATTTCAAGTTCGTTTTTGCGTGGATCCCTAATTCTTTTTAACCGACTTCAAAAAGACGAAGGTTCTATGTTCGGCTGAATGTATTTTTTTCTAAAATAATAGATAGATAATAGTAGCCTAAGTTAATCCTTATAACATAGCTGTTGATGATGGGGCTCTCACTTACTAGGTGAACATCCGTTTCGTTCGGTGATTAACCGGAACAAATGGACAGAGCGACAGACAGGCAATTTTAATAATTGCTTTTTTGTTACAGGTATTGAATGTGTTTTCATATATGAATTTAGTAAAAAAATGTTATTTTGATATTACAAACAGGCATATCCATTTTATTTCTACGTATGTATGTTTAGAGAATAATTACATTATTGTCAGAAAAATTTACAAGATTTTTATTAACATGCACGGACTTTTTTTTAAGGTGGGAAATCATCCAATGACTTCTCGCGCTCTGGGTGGAGCGGGAGGGCGCGTCAGACTTTTACTGACTAAAACCACACCTGTGTCCTTCAATTACCCTTTGCGTTCTAGGACTACGGGTTTCCTTTTCAGAAATTCCCTACGGTCCTAGCTAGCGGGCATCGTCCCTGCTGGGCCCCTACGGTTTTCACATCTCTTTGAGGAGCGCGTGGATCACTACGCGCTGTTGACGACTGGGCTCGGTCCGGTTAATTACCGAACGGCCGGACGGCGGGCTACCCATTGCTCGACGTCCGCAAGACCGCGTCTACCGTGGCTGGTAGTCGGGGTTGGAATTACGGCGGCTGGGTCGTGAGTCCCTTCGTTCCCTCATGCAAGGAGGAGGCTGCACGCCTCCTCCTTCGCTAGCATTACTGCTTCGCAGAAGGAGGCGACCGCCTACCATTTCTCCTCCCTCCGAACCATGGCCCGAACCAAGCCCGACGCGAAAGGTCGCCGGCGCCGATTGCCTCCATCATCACAATGGTGACACCCGGGCGTTTCTTCCGCCTGAATCCGATGCAGGAACCTCCCGAACTTGCCATGTAACATACACGGACTAGGAAACACTAGGACAAATACTACGAACAGCATCTACTAACGAACTAGGTAGGACCTTCCTTTATTTTAGGTTTTTTTTTTTTTTTTCGGTGGGAAAATAATCTTATGACATCCCCCGCCCTTGGGCGGGGCGGGAGATAGTGTCAGACTTTTACTGACTAAAAACCCACTCCTGTTCCTTCATTGCCTTTCGTACCAGGGCCGAGTCTTCCTTTCAGAATCAGACCCTTGGCCCCAGTAGGCTTCGACCCTGCTAGGCCCCTACAGTTGCTGACATCTCCTTGAGGCGCGCGTGGAACAGCACGCGCCGTCGACGACCTGGGCTCGGTCCGGACGGTTACCGGACGGTCGGAAGGCGAGCCACCCATTGCTCGCCGTCCGCAAGCCCGCGCCTACGATGGCCGGAAATCGGGATCGGAATCCCGGCGGCGATTGGGGCGTGAGGACCGTTGCCACACGCGATCGGCCGCCTCCTTTGCTAGCATTACTGCTTCGCAGAAGGAGGCGACCGCCTGCCACTCCTCCTCGCTCCGGACCATGGCCTGTACCAAGGCCCGGCGCGAGAGATCGCCGCCACCGATAGCCCCCACGAGAACACGGCGTTGCTCTGCCCAAGCGGGACACACCTCCACCGTGTGCTCCACCGTGTCCTCCGGGTGGTCCACACAATGGTGGCACCCGGGCGTTTCTTACGCACGAATCCGGTGCAGGAACCTCCCGAACTTACCATGTCCGGTGAGGACCTGCGTCATGCGGAAGGTAAGGACGCCGTGTTGCCTTTCCAGCCACTCCTCAAAGAGGGGACTTACCGCCATAATTATGGCGTGCCCAGCACTGGGTTGCGATAGTCGCTGTCGCCATTCCACCATGAGACCCCGCCGGAGCTCTGTCCGCCATGCCGCGACTTGTCGTGGCAGCGGAGTTTCGCCCCGACGTTGCATCTCCACGCGCAGATCGTGCATGCGTGCAAGGCCTGTTGCCACCAGGTCCCATGATGGCTGGCCAGCAAGGAGGCTCGCCGCTTCGCGGGAAACCGTGCGGTATCCCCGCACCATCCGTATGGCCATGACCCTCTGGCACGCGTTCAGCTGGGCCGCCGGTCGCTTTCGCAGTGACGGCGCCCACACCGGCGCCCCATAAAGGGCCATGGACTGTACTATGCCAGCGTAGAGCCTCCGGCAGGAGGCGTCTGGACCCCCAAGGTTGGGCAGGAGCCGCTTGAGGGCAGCCCCAGTCCGATTCAGTTTGGGAGCCAGACGTCGGAAGTGCTCCTCGAAATTCCACCGGCTGTCGAGGACGAGTCCCAGGTACTTCATCGTCGACCCGACGCCGATGTGAACTCCTCCTACCGTTAATTGGGAGCGCCGAGGCGGCGCGCTCCGAGGGCCGTGAAAACACATGGCCTCGGACTTTTGCAGTGCCACCTCGAGTCCCAACTGCTGGATCCTATCAACGACTATCGCAACCCCGCGTGTCGCTAATTCGACCGCCGCCTGGTACGACTCTCCCTGCGCCAGGACCAGCGTGTCGTCTGCGTAACAGACCACGCTGACCCCGTCAGGGAGGTCGCCGCGCAGCACGTAGTCGTAGCCGATGTTCCACAAGGGCGGTCCTAGTACCGATCCCTGCGGAACACCGCACGACATCTCTCGCCGTTTCCACTCTCCCTGGTGACCAGGGTAGATGATGTACCTGTCCGACAGGTAGGCCTCGATCATACGACAGAGGTAGTCGGGCACCCGGTGATACCGGAGTGCCCTCCTAATGCTACTCCAGGGCAGGGAATTGAAGGCGTTGGCGATGTCCAATGACACCGCCACGACACACCTGCCCTGGGACACCGCATCCCCCGTCGTGAGAGCTCGCACGCGCATGATGGCGTCCACCGTAGAGCGCCTCCTGCGAAAGCCGAACTGGCCGTCCGCCAGATCTGGCCCCACCCGTGTTAGGTGCGCGACGAGGCGGTCTGCAATTACTCTTTCAAAGAGCTTGCCCACCTCGTCGAGCAGCACAATGGGCCGGTACGCGGACGGAGAGTCCGCAGGGCGCCCTGGCTTCGCGATAAGGACCAGTTTCCCCGTCTTCCAGCGAAGTGGGAACTGGCCCCTCTCCATGCATGCGCTGAAGAGCCCTCTTAATCGAGACCCGAGAGCCTCCATGGCCAGGACCCAGGCTTTACCAGGCAAGCCGTCGGGTCCTGGGGCGGTATTCTTGGCACTCAGCCTTCGTACCGCCACACTCATCTCTACCTCGGTCACCTCTGGAGCATTGCCGTCGTCGTCGCCATCGTGATCCGCGTTAGACACCGCTGGTGGCGGAGCCATGAGCGGGGGGGAGTGTTCCTCTCGCGCAGGGAACAGATTGCTCACCACACCCTCCACAATCTGGGGCCGGAGACTCTGCGTGAGTGGGGGAGCCCAGGGGCGGAGTTTTTCCCGCACCACCTTGTAGGGGCGTCCCCACGGGTCTCCGTTCAGAGTCCCCAGCCACACGTGGCGGGCCTCCAACTTGGCCCGCTTTATTTCCGCTCGGAGGGTGCGCTTTGCTTCTCTGTATCCCTCATACAGCTCCGCCTTTCTGGCCTCCGCATCCGGTGGGCGGATGCGGCGACTGCAGTGTCTGGCGTACCGGCGCCGCGCAGCATTGCACGCATTGCGCAGTGCCGCAATCTCTGGCGACCACCAGTACACCTGGCGCCGGGCACGTCTTGGCCGGACTCGGGGCATTGCCGCGTCGCAGATTTGCGACATGGCCTCCCGGAACCACTCTGCCTCGACGTCGATGTCAACAGGCCTGTCCGGTGCTTGCACCCAGGCCTGTACCATCGCGGCTTCCAGGAGGAGCTCCCGGTCCAGCTGCTTCAGCGCCCAACGCGGACCACACGGGGTCTGTTGGACCGGCGCGATCGAGGTCTGGGTGGAGACGTCAAACCGAATGTACTGGTGGTCTGAGTACGTCTCCACCCCCTCCATGACGCGCCAGTCGACGACACGTGGTGACAGAGCAGGGCTGGCGAACGATATGTCCACCACTGACTCGCCCTGCATCCGCACACACGTGGGGACAGAACCCCGGTTTAGGACGACCAGGCCTGTCTCCAGAGCCCAGTCCTCCACCATCCGACCCCGCTGGTTCGTGAACCGGGAACCCCAAGCCAAGTTCTTGGCATTGAAGTCCCCGCAAACGACCACGGGGAGGGAACCAAATCCAGCGACGACGGCATTCAGCTCCATAAGGGAGATGTGGAGATCGGCGAGAGTTCTGTTCGGGGACAGGTAGACGCCTACCACTGCAATGTCCCCGAACCGTGCTGCCACGCAACCCCGCCCCCTCGTGACGGCCTCGAGGGACGGAGTACCGGTGGCGGCCGACGAAATTAAGGTCACCGAGCCGTTCAGATCCTGAACCCAGTCTCCCCTGGGCAGGACATAGTACGGCTCGGAGACCACGGCGATGTTGATCGACCACTGCGCCATGCTCTGGAGCAACAGATCCTGAGCGGGGGCGCAGTGGTTGATGTTCGCCTGGAGGAGACGTAATGGAGCCGTATTTAACAGTCCATTACAGTCTCCTCCCGAGCCCCGCGTGAGGGCACTGCCGCAGGGGTTGCAGAGGCGACAGCGGCGGCAGCCAAAGACGAGGCTGCGGCGGTGAGGACATCAGGGTGGATAGGCCTCCGGACCTTTCCCTTGGCCTTGGCAGGAGGATCGCAGGACCTGCTCCCAGCCCGGTGTTCAGCCGGCTTGCCTGCCGCCGCACATGCGTAGCAGTGCGGCGTTGCACGGCATTCAACCGCCTTGTGACCGGGCTGACCGCACTGGAAGCAGCGGTCACTGCGGTCCACCTCCGCGGCGCAATAGGCACCCACGTGGTGTCCCACGTGGCAGCGATAGCACCGCAGAGGTCTGGGCTCCAGCAGTTTCACCTGCGCGGAGACCCAGCCTACCAGGAGCCGTCGGCCCTCCCCGGTGATGGTCTTGGCCGTCGACACGGGGCAGCTAACCGTCACGGCTCGCATGCCCGTGCTGTCAGCGCGGATGGAGCCCGCCCGAACCTGTTCGGCAGTGCATCCTCCCGCCCTGACGATGGCGGCCACCACCTCGTCCACCTTGACAGAGTCGTCCAAGCCCATGACGCGCATATCAATGCACTTGGTGGGCCTAGACACTCGGGCCTCTTCCGCGTCCAAGGACGCCCTGATCCTTGCGGCCAGGGCATCTGCGGCAGGGCCACTGGCCGCACCAGGGACCTCCAGCATTCGGGCCCCAGTTACGGTGCGCCTCATGCGGAAGCCCCCAGAGGCTCCGAGCTCGCCAAGGTGGGGCAACACCGCCTGCCTCGCCTTTTCCATGACGGCGTCATACGTCACGCCCTTCTTTTCCGCTTCTGGCTGTAGTGTGATTACCACAGCCTCGGATTTCGGGGCGCGAAGTCTGGCCGCCATGGCCCGCTTCTTGCGCTGCTGTCGCCGTGTCCGCTTTTTGGCCGCCCTAGACGCCTTGCCTGCCTTCCTTTTGGCACCGACAACCGTCCAATCGGTGTCGGCCGAGGATTCTGCAGGCGGGGCGGGGGGTGGCAGGGGCGGCCCAGTCGCCGTCACGGCAGGAGCCCTCGCCGCCTTACCCTTTGTGGGTGGAGCAGGCCCTCCCTGCCGCTCCTGCTGTTTGGCCGCCGGGGCCGGCCTCACAGGCTCCGACGCCATGGCCTTTCGCCCGGCCTGCTCCGACGGGCCCGCCTTGGGCGTAGCAGCCGTAGCCGCGGCGGCGGCGGCATATGATGCCGCCTTCCGCTGGCCGGAGGCCGCGAGCGGGGGATGCAGCACGATGCCCTCCAGCACGGACAGCTGCTGCTGCATCCGCTGCTGGAACTGCTCCTGTTGCTGCTGCTGTTGCTGCCGGAGGGCAGCCAGCTCCTGCCGCACCAGCGTCAGCAGCTGGCCCTCTGACTCGGGCTGGGGCTGGGGCTGGTTTTGTCCCTGCTCCTGCATGCTTACCCCTTTTGGTGCCTCCTCCTGGTGGTCGACTTTTCGGGCATCCAAGAGCTCAGCCCGGATCTTCGCAACCCTTTTTTCGAAGTAGGCGTCCATGGCCTCCAAGATAGAGGTCGCGAACTGAGCGATACCCCTTTTCTTGGAGCCCTTCTCTCTCTTCCTTGACATGGCTGTCAAGACGTCGACCACCAGTACCCCGAGCAACCTGCGTGACTCCTCGGCGGAGTCTTCCCCGGCGTCTGGCTTGCTGCCAGGCGGCCCCGAGGGGTCAGACCTAACACCAGTCGCTACGGGATGGCGCCCCTCCGTGGAGAGCCTCTCGGCTCTCTCAGCAGCCTCCTGGGAGGTAAGCCCTCTCCCTCTTCCTCTCGCTCGGCTCGCACCCCGACTGCTAGTAGGGATCTTGCGAGCCGACGCAAACTCTCCTTCGGAGGACGATCCGTCCCCCGCTTTGGAGCGCTTCCGGAAGAAGCTTGTATTTCTTCCAGGGTCTCCCGCTACCTCCTCCACCTCCGAGCTCTCCGAGCTCCTTTTGGATGCCGCGTCGGACTCCGACCGCGCATCACTCTCCTTCTCCTCATCGTTGGTTTTAAAAAATTTGCTCATTTTTGTTCCCACGAGTATGTATCAAGTTTTACCGGCTCAAATTTGTGGTTCGCACTAGAGACTAATTAAGCTACCCATTAGTCAAGCTAACAACCTCCCTCACGGTGCGCCGCCGCTTGGAGGTTTGGGGTGATTTTTTATAGAGGTTGTCTTCCTCGCGGCCCGGGCGGTTAAGCCAAGACCCTCGACCCCCATCAAAAGTCAGAAACATGACCTTGAACAATCTCTGGGGCTACGAGACTAACGGTGGCAGAAGGAGGAGCAAGTCTTCCTCCTGCCTGCCCGGTGGCAGGGTAAGTGCACACCGAGCCCGCTCTTACTTCGCCACTGTGCTCTCTGCTATAGCAGAGGGACACGCGTTGAAGTGTTCCTTCGGACAGAATATTCGCAGGCGGACATCGAGACCCCTTAGGCAAAGTACCCAAGGGGAGTCGTTAGCCGCCTCCCAGGGTGCACCGTCCCGCAGACTGGCCTTCGCTCCGGACATATCCGCAAGGGAACTACAGCCTGCGGGCACTCGAGGAGGTTTTCTGTCGTAGCACCCCCCTTTATTTTAGGTGGGAAATCATTTAATGACTCGTCGCGCTCTACGCTGAAGCGAGAGGGCCTGTCAGACTTTTACTGGCTAAAACCACACCTATGCTCCTTTAGTTTCCTTTTGCGTTCTAGAACCACAAGGTAGGTCCTGTGTTTCAGCATATGGTTCCACTTCCCTCATATGTATGTAGGTATAGATTATATCGCGTATGACCACTATCTCACCTGATGGTAAGCGATGATGTGGCCGACGATGGAGCACGCTTGCCTAGAAGTAACCTATTCACCTATGTTGTAGCGTGTGTTATGGGTGGAAGACGCACCACCTTACTATACTTAATATTTTTGGAGGTAAGCGGAACAGAGAGTAAAGTCCCGCAAACCTCCGTTGAAAAGGAAGGATCTCCCGACCAGACGGGTGTTATGTCTGGTGGGCAACTGCCCGATAGATGATTTCGGGCTGTTCTGTATGTTCAAATCGCGCGGAGAACTTTAATTGCGCGATGCGGGATTAGTTCTTATGTGACGCCATAGAGGTCGCAACATATTTATTTTAAAAAAAAATCATAATTATGTTCCAACAAATTTATTTAAAACATATAGGTATTATACTCAACCTCAAAATATCACGTTTGGAAGTAATTTAATTTAATTATATTATAAGAAAACTAGCTTCTGCCAGCGGCCTCGCCCGCGTAAAACTAGGTTTCTCCATACTAACTTTGGACCCCCGTTTCTTCCCCTTAGGGGGTGAATTTTGGAAAATCCTCTCTTAGCGCCCACCTACGTCATAAAAGGAAACCTCGTGCAAGATTTCACTCACCCTTCTAGTCCCAGTAGTTTCGGCTGTGCGTTGATATGTCAGTCAGTCAGTTTCTCCTTGTATATAGATTAGGTAACGCCTGACAAAAAGATACTAGCAATGTTTCTATAGGTATTTTCGTTCGACCTGGTTCTTTTTGCTATTGATCCGTCGTATTGTCCTCTAATTGATACAGCAGAAAATGATTGGCAAATTATAGCAAGTGACAGGGACAAATGGAAGGAACTGGAGGAGGCCTTCACCCGTGGAGGGGCCCATATCCCAACGAACTTACTAACCTAGATAATAAGGATAAACTACTAACAAATTAGAAATGAAAATAGTACTTAGAAGTAAACTTTATAATGTTATGTTAAGGGTAATGGGAAATAAAGGCTTTTTTATTTTTATTATTGTCCTCTAACATAATAACCTAGGTTTCTGGCGAAAAGAAAAAATGAAATCATGGCAATAGTTTGCATTTATTATTTGCAACTTTTTATGTCAAAACAAATTAAATGATGGACCATGTTTGATTAAATCAAACAGCGAAAGTTTTATAAGAAATGTGAGGAGTGTAGATAATTAAAAAATAATTGACCAATACGAAAATTTCACCCATAGAAGTCATATTTTACGCTTGTTACCTCAGCCTATCGATAAAGGTTGTGTCCAAGGGTCACCGATGCTTGCCAATTGATTTGTTCCGGCGGATAGTTTTGCTAGAGGTGACAGACGAGGTTGAATAATGACTGCTAACGAATAAATTACACACGAGACATTGACCGGGCAAGGAAGATAATCATAGTCGTGAGGAAACTACACATAATCCATCTACTATACATATAAAAATCAATCGCTGTTCTTTAGTCTCGCTAAAACTCGGGAACGGCTGGACCAATTTGGCTAATTTTGGTCTTTTGTGATATTCCAGGAAAGTTTAAACGGTGATAAAAAATGGAAAAATTTACGAGAAAAAAATCGAAAAGAATGCCATTTCTAACGAAAATGTCATTTTAAAATTAATTACCTAAGCTGGATTAGATGGCAGTTTATTTAAGGTATCACAATATTCATTAACTGGTACGAAATTTGCCGGGTCGGCTAGTAGTCTAGTACTTATATAAAAACTGGGCAAGTGCGAGTCGGACTCGCGCCCTGAGTGTTCCGTACAAACTTACATAAGTAAACAGTAGATTCAATTCAATTCCCGAATCTTCCATTCGGGAATTGAATCGAATCTTGAAGATTTTTCCGAATCGCAAATTTTATTTTGTTGTGACGTAACAACAAATTTACAGTTTTCAGCTTTTTTCCTATACTTGTGCTATGAGACCTTGCTTAAAGCCAAATTTCAGGATTCTAGGTCAACGGGAATTTTGGTTTCCTTGAGAGTGTCGAAATATACGTTTTTTGCGACATAAACGGCCGTATCTTTTTTTTTCGTTAACTTGATTGATTTTTTTACAGCTTCAAGAGACCGCAGACTTGAAAATATGGTTTTAATTTCAACTCGATGCCTCCACGTGTTCTCAAGATAAAGGGTCTTGACAGACAGACAAACAGACGGACGGACAACAAAATGATCCTATAAGGGTTCCGTTTTTTCCTTTTGAGTTACGGAACCCTAAAACTAATTACTTTTCGTTAGTCTTACTAAAACTCGGGAAGGGCTGGACCGACTTTGATAATTCTTTTTTGTTTTGTTCACCAGCTTACATGGGAAGGTTTAAAAGCAAAAAACAATAGGTAGGCCATAATCCAGCACGCGGGCCAAGTGCGGGTTGATGGATGTCACATATCTGCAAATAAATCACACAAAGTAATGTGCCTGAAACAGTGGTTGCCTCTTGGTCGTGAGTTCAAACCCTGGTAAGTGGTAGGTACTTTGTGTTATTTATTTCATCACTATTGCTTTCCGAACCAGCGTAACCAGGCATATCCTAGAACCAAAAAATCGATGATATAATATGTGAGCTGAGTCCCAGGACTGGGAACATTATCAAAGCTGAGAGATTTTCCTTCAAGCGTAAAATTCGGAAATACTACTTGAAGTCCTGTAAACTTTAGTTTGGTCTTCGTCGCAATTGTTATATTTCAAGTTTTCTTAGTTATAATGATTTGATGATTATGTGTATATTAATCATGAAGCTGATTACTTACGTTTAATGCGCCTGGCTGGGTTTGAACTGACGATCTACTTACTACGGAGCTGTTTCCACTGGGCTACCACTAATTTGAAAATAACATTTTTATAAAAGAACACATCAAAATAAATAGTACATGCAACGGTCATTTAAATAAATATAAAAATTTATCATAACTGCGGTCGGTGAAAGTGCCCGTTATTTTGTATATTTATTATACTTTATTATAATGTTCAGATCATAGATACCTAGAGCTGTGTATGTAGGTTTAGATGCCGGTCACTGATAGCGATGCGGTGAGCGATGGTTCAGTGATCACCAAATTATTACCTACCAACTGTAAAATATTACGTAGGATATAAATGAGAAAGAAAGAAAGAAAAACATTTATTTGGCGGAACAAGGCGCAAATTTAAAACTAACAAATTATAAGCACACTATTTGAAAGAAATGTGCGCCACATCCGCGCAAAACGGCCGAACGCTCAGCATAATGCCGTGACCACACGCAAAATGCGATGAGTCTACGGCGCTGGTTTTCAGCGTGGGCCGGTAACGGTATCGACATACGGACGGAGCTATACAGGGTGTCTTTGACATCGACTCACAAACGAATACCACGAATCCAGTACATGATTCTGGACCCCTGGGGGTCCAGAATCATGTACTGGATTCGTGGTAATTTTTGTTTTTTAATCTTTACGTTTTTTAAAGCATTTTTATTGAAAAAAAATAATTACTTTTAAAATTAAAAATGTCATCCGCGACTTTTGGATTGGTTAGAATAACGATTTTACACAGTTCATACTTAAAAAAGTACAGTTTTTTTTTTTATAAGGAAAAAGCCGACGAAATATTCCACCACTGGGGGATCCAAAATCATGTACTGGATCCATGGTATTCGTTAGTGCGTCGATGTCAAAGAAACCCTGTATAGGATGTATGGCTCCATCCCTCTTTATGGCTCGTACACTTGACATTTACACGTCATAGTAAGTCCCCTATGCTGGACAAAACCTCCGGCCAGCGTAGGCGCGGGCTTGCGGACGGCGAACAATAAGTAGCTCGCCGTCCGGCCCAAGTCGTCGACGGCGCGTACTGTTCCTCGCGCGCCTCAAGGAGATGTCAGCAAACCGTAGGGGCCCAGCAGGGTCGAAGCCTACTGGGGCCAAGGGTCTGATTCTGAAAGGAAGACGCGACCCTGGTATGAAAGGCAACGAAGGAACAGGAGTGGGTTTTTAGTTAGTAAAAGTCTGACACTATCTCCCGCTCCGCCCAAGAGCGCGATTTGTCATTAGATGATTTTTCCCACCTAAAAAAAAAACCTATGTCTAGGCTTTTACCGGCTATGACCCATGTCCTTCAGTTGCCCAATAAAAGTGTGACATTAAATCCTACATAATCATAATGCTATAATTTCTCAGCTATGAAAATGCATCGGCGGTGATTGAACTCCCGACCTCTCGTCTCGACTGTCCGCCTCAACCTTCGACCTATTGTCACTTCTTGTTCACAGATTACATTTGACAATACTGACAAATTACTTGTACTATGTACACGTATTACAAAAGTGCCACTGAGAATAACATTATTATGAATCTAAGGCCTTGTCTAGAGTGCAGGCGCGGGGGCGAGAGCGGCCGCGATATCGGGGCCACAGTGCAACACGAGGGGTTATTCAATTCAAAATACTAAAAAAAGACACATGTGCCTACATGAGGACTTATAAAACGTCAGAAGCTAGTGCACGGTTCTAATTGAACGTTTCCTATGGAGAAGAAACTGTAAGAAAATGGAGTCTGTCTGTCTGTCTGTCAAGATCCTTTATCTTGGGAACGCGTGGAGGTATCGAGTTGAAATTAAAACTATATACTCAAGTCAGCGGTCCCTTGAAGCTGTAAAAAAATCAAACTTCTGAGTTAACGAAAAGAAAACATACGGCCGTTTATGTCGCAAAAAACGTATATTTCGACGCTCTGAAGGGAATCAAAATTCATAGGGTACTTCCCGTTGACCTAGAATCATGAAATTTGGCATGAAGCAAGGTCTTATAGCACAAGCAAAGGAAAAAAATTCTGAAACCTGTAAATTTGTAGTTACGTCACAAAAAAAAACTTTTTGCAATTCGGGAATTGAATTGTTTTCATGGGTCCCTCAGTGCGGGAGTCAGACGCGCACTTAGCCGGTTTTTTAATATATCCACAGCGATTTTTGAGCCATTTTTTTCACTCACTGAGCGATTTCCGTCTTTGGAGCGTTACATAATGCAATTTGGTAATTCCTCTCCGCCTCAGCACCCGCTTTAGCTCGCTACTCTGACCGGGGCCTAAGATTACGCCACATTTTTCATAGAACAGCGTGTGGCCACCAATCTCATCTAAGCGACACATCACTACTGTCTGTGTCGCAAGCTGAGGCTGTGCGAAGTGATATTCTTGACAGACTATTTGGAGGCCAATAAACTATACTTGTTCTTGGTTGTGCTAGCCTTTGGTAAACGGGGTTAGTTAGATACAAGGTTTCAAATAACTAAGATAATTGGTTATTTATTTAAGCATTAGCATAGAAAGAAAGAAATAAAAAACGTTTATTCGTTTCTCACACATACAGTAAAATTAAAATACAGTAGAATACATATTCAGCCTTTTAATGTTCCCACTGCTGGGACTCAGGCCTCCTCTCTCTAGGAGAGGGGATGGGCCGTAATCCACCGCGCGGGCCCAGTGCGGGTTGGTGGATGTCACATGTCTTCGAATTTTTGGTTCTAGGACATGCCGGTTTCCTCACGATGTTTTCCTTCACCGTTTTGAGAGCAGTGGTGATGAAATAAATTACACAAAGTAATGCGTCTGGCTGGATTTGAACCCGCGACCTACAATTTGTAAGTCGGGGCCGTTACCACTCGGCCACCACTGCTCTCTCACAGTAGAATACATTGGAATTAAAATATAGAATGCATAAAAAAAAGCAAAAAAAATAGTAAAGCATAGCATGATCAGCTTTATAATGCTTCCATTGCTGGGACTCAGGCTTCCTCTCTAGGGCCCGTATTACAGAACTACAATCAAGACTCAAGCATTACTTAAAACGAGTCTCAGTTGGAGTTTTCATTTTAGAACTTGACTTGAGCAGAGAAACTACAATCAACAATCACCTGAGCAGTGTCACTTTAAAATGACATTTTTTACGTATTATAGAACAGTGCTTGAGTGAGCTCCACTTCAATGTGTCCTTATTTTAAAATCACAATCAGCTCAGAATCTCTGCTTGAGGCGAGATTTGATCTTTGTTTTCGTAAGTGTAGTCGAGACCACGCTTGAGCATAGAATATCATGGAAATTGTTGTGGATTTAAATCAGAAATCAAAATCTCTACTCAAGCGTAGTTTCGTTTGATTTGAATTTGAGGATAGTTCTAAAATAAACTGAATGCTTAAGTCGAGATTCTTTGCTCAAGCAGTAATCGGTTGAACGCAGTTTAAGTAGTACTTGAGTAAGGTTCTGTAATACGGGCCTAGGAGAGGGATTGGGCCGTAATCTACAAAACGGTCCACTGCGGGTTGTTGGATGTCACATGTCTTCGAATTTTCACCGTTTTGAGAGTAGGTTTCTACCATCGGACCACCCGATGTACGGCGAGTATCCACCCTTACGTTGTTGAAACCTCTACGGTCCGGACTAAGCGTTTCGCCTCGACGTTTATACCGCGTACATTGAGGTACTGGAACAATTTGCCTGCTGAGGTCTTCCCAACCCAAGGGATGGACAGACGAACAGACAGAGAGACGGACAACAAAGTAATCCTATAAGGGTTCCGTTTTGCCGACTTAGTTATGGAACCCTAAAAACAAAGACGCTTAGCTTCCATCGGCTTTACCGTAGCCAACCGTGGAACGGCGCTTTAAAGATTGGCGTTCTCATAAGACACAAGGACGCATAATTATCTTTAATAGATATCTACAATACATACATATAGTACTAATCGACACGAGCAGCGATGGTGAATCATATAAACGTCGTAATAGCATTTTTAATGAGCGGTTAACGCCATCACATGGCCAATTCTGTCTACCTCCTGGATTTATGTGAAGATTGTGAGCTTGCATGCGAATGCCGTAATTAGTAGTCGAAAATTCAAAATGGTTTTATGTTGTAAGAAAATATAAAGAGGTTTTTTACACTACCGGCTCGACAATGCCCTATATCTGTATGTTATATTTATAACCCTCACCTAAAGCAAGTCATTCTGCTTTCCCTAGGGAATAATGTGACTTGAATTTGGAACGCCAAAACCATTTGAAACGAAGGTTGCTAAGTTTAGTCCCGAACGCGAGTGAGGGATTTTATTTAATTAACTCCCGAGCATTGCGAGGGAGTTAATAATAATAATAATAATAATAAAATCGTTTATTTATAACATAGGACACATTTACAATATAGTATATTAAAATTTTTAAAAAGAACACAGTTGCTTGTTTACCTGAACTAGGGGAACCCTGTGCTTCAGGCTAAAGAGTGCTTAAATAGAAAATAATAAATTAACACTAAATATGACTATAATAAAAACTTAACTAAATTTAGAGATACGGCGTGTTTTATTTACAAACAGTAAGTAGGTCTTCTGTCTCTACATAAGATATGCTTAGGAAATAATGGTGAATCATCTTTTTACAGTTATACTTATTTAATTTGTAAATACATAATATTCTATTTAATTTATTGTACAGAAATGGGCCTAAAAAAGTAAAAAATCTTTTTACAAATACATGTTTTGAGGATGCATTAGAATGGCAAACAATATCATTCCGTCTCTTATTAGTAATTTCGGCGTTGTAGGAAAGCATGGAGTGCTGTTTTAATACTAAGTGCATTATGAAAAGCTGGCGAACAGTAAGCACGTTACAGGATTTGTATAACTGATCTGTAGGATAGAGAAAGGGAAGGAAATTGGCTACTTTTAAGATTGCTCTCTGAGCTCTTTCAAGAGGTAGTAGGTGAGTTTTAAGTGCTCCACCCCAGGAAGTGATACAGTATTGGATTACAGATTGACTTTAATGAAAAGAAACAATTATATTTTTTAAAAGAGTAACCATGGAGTTTCTTGCCGGTTCTTCTCCTTATGAGCGCTAGCTTCTGACGTTTTTTATTATAAATTCCCATGTAGGCCTATGTGACACAAAATAATTTTGAGTTCAGTTGAGTTGATTTCTGTTGTCCACCAACTGATGGATATAGGAAAAGGCTCTGCAGACAATAAGTCACAATTATATCCTCACCAGGATCCCAAAAAGCTTATTTATACGTATGCAAGCAGTAAGCACTCTAACACATTATAAAATTAACGCAAACCAAACAAAAAGAGGTTTACCGACAACAATCACTGTTTGTAGTACTGAGTATAATGCTGCTAAGTTTGAAAGACGTGTACGTTATGTGGATGAGAGAGAAGGGCGTGCTTTGCGAATTGGTTGGGTCATACTTGTTGAGATTATAAGGTTAGGTGCACAGGTGCGATTTTTCAATACTTTTTTTTGTTAAGTGGATTTGCGATTGCCATTATATCTTCTTAATACTTATAACCATCCCAAGCAGCATTGATTGGGCGGCAGGATTCTTTGAAAGAGTTAGATACCTCAGCCCTGAAACGCAAAGAATTACGTATTGGATATTCGATGTAAAGACACTTGGGGGAAACTGATTTTCACCTGAGACCTGGTCAATTATAGTCACAACAAGTTTTAAATGAAAATCATTTTTTCATAGCAAGTTTTTATAGCGCTACTCGTCAATTCGAATCAAACGAGTCCAAACTCGATGCGGTTGTGTCGTTTAACTACAGACTTCCTATGGCCACCATCCGGTTTCATCATCAGATCAGCTCCATGTCATAATAATTTTGCATTGTCATCTGATTTAAATTTCTTATGCCAAACAAAAAAAAAACAAAGTGCTCTTTATTCGTATTAATTAGAAAAATGCAAGTATAAAGTCTGATAAATACTGCCCAATTTCTTAAATACTCTCATGATCATCATCATTTCAGCTGAAAGACGTTCACTGTTGGACATAGGCCTCAACAAGTTTCGCCACAATGAACAGTTCTGTGCGACTCGCATCCATCGGATTCCCGCAACCCTCACCAGGTCATCGGTCCAACTTGTAGGACGACTTCCAACCAAACGTCTTCTTCTTCTTTCTGTCCCTAACGGCAATCACTGTTCTGCGAGCAATGTGCCCGCCCACTGCCACTTCAGTTTGGCGATTTTTCGGGTTATGTCGGAAAAAAAATGGTCCCATTAAATACTCTGGCTGCATCATTTCTGAATCCAAAGTAATTTGCGGTACATACATATTCAGCAAAATTCTACTAATCAAAGTGCATTCGATAGCCAGCAATCGCTCAGGCAAGTCGACAATCTGCAGCCAGCCTTACCAAAGTAGAGGGGAGACCCCAGTACCCCACATGCAAGTTTTTTCTTTGCTCGCTCGCCAGTCTTACTCCGTGCCTTTGACAGTGCGCTCACAGTGTTGCCATAGAATAAAATAAGTTTGTTTTTTAATCAAGGCTACGAAAGTTACGAAGGTAAGTAAACCTTATTTGTGATTGTGTTTTTATTATGGTATTAAGTTTATTGTGTAACCTGATGTGTGTAATGTAATATACTTAGGATTTTGCGCGGTTTTATGTTTTTTTTTTGTGGACACGGAAAATAATAAATTTCTTAAGTACCTATACTTTTTGAGTTGGGTTTTTTGCGTGTCGATTGCGATTAATACTAAATGCGATTTGTATTAAAAATGTTAGCCAATTATTTTTGTATTGGTCGTAAGTAGGTACCTACTTAAAACCTTTTTATAATCGATGATTTCTCCAATCGGATAACGAATCTAGCTAGACAAAGAAACGGTGATCTCTTCATAAACAACCGGTCAAGTGCGAGTCGAACTCGCACACGAAAGGTGCCTTTTTTTGAGATGAGAAATTATCAGACCTCTTCTCCAGCTCTGGGTGGAGCGAGAAGAGGTGTCAGACTTTTACTGACTAAAATCCACCTGTGTTTCTTTAGTTGCCCTTTGCGTCCAGTGACTCTTTCGAACAATCCTCCAGCCCTAGCTGGCCCACTGTTGTTTTTTTAGGTGGGAAATCATCTAATGACATCTCCCGCCCTTGGGCGGGGCGTGAGGGCGTGTCAGACTTTTACTGACTAAAACCCACTCCTGTTCCTTCTTTGCCTTAGTTCCACGGCCCCGGGGTTCACTTTCGCACAACCCTTGGCCCTGGAGGCCACTGTTGATTCTGGTTTTTAGGAGATAAAGAAAATTATACCTAATACACCTCTGTGTACCTATTTCTTGGAAAAATACAGACCTGTGACCCTACTAGCTCTTAATGCGATGCATTCGACGACCTGAACTGAACGGTTAAAGGAATGGAGCTTTATAGGGTGTATATCTTCTTAACTTGTTGTGGGGCTGGCCCTGGGTCAGAGCACTTCGACCCTTCTGGATCTTTTGTGCTGCCCCTCCTGTCTACTCAGAAATCAGAAATCAGAAACGTTTATTTCAAATAGACCAATTACAGGCACTTTTGAAATGTCAAAATGTCGGTCAGTCAAAAAAAGTGAAGCTAAATTGTACGTTCCAAAGCGTAGATCTCTATGGAGAAGAACGTGCAAGAAACTCCATGGACACATTACATAAATCTTGGTTACATATTTCTTGTCGCTTCTAATATGTGAGCACAATGTAGATAAGTAATAATAATTAAAATAAAAAATAAAAAAACTAATTAAAAAAAATAGAAATTGAAATAAGTCACTGGCAGCTAAGAGATCTCAACCCCTAGCCCTCCATGCACCTCCTTCATGAGTCCCAGTATGGCCTTGATGGGGCTGCGCCTGTAATCCTCTGGTCTTGGAAATGGTTAGCCCAGATACCTTAGTCTTTTGGAGCCTAGTGCTGCACAGTCACACAGCAAGTGTAACACAGTCTCCTCTACATCTCCACAGATCCTGCAAGTCGGCTCGCTTGCTAGTCCCATGTTGTGGAGCTGTTTGTTGGTGGCATAGTGCCCCGTGAAGACTTCTGTGATTGTTCGGAGATGTGATCTGCTGTACCTCCATAATTTTTGGGTCCAGGGCTTATCCATGTCATTAAGAAATAGCTTTGCATGGGGTGTATAGCTCCCTCTTTCTCTCTCGCATGACAGTTTAACATGTCAGGTAAGGACCCTGTTGTTAGAAGTACATCATCCCCCTCCTAGAGTCGTATTCCTCAGTACTGAGGGTCGTGAAGTTCCTGTTGCATTAGCTTCTCCATCTGTGTCGGTTCTTGGCGTCATGAAGTGCGACATGCAGACTTTTGGCAGTGGCTTCGCGCGAAGGTACCGTCAGTTGAGACGGGTCATCTCTTAGCTGCCGGTGGCTTTATTCAATTTCTATTTTCAAATTCCTTTTTTTTTTTTTTGTTAAATTATTATTACTTATCTACATTGTGCTCACATATTAGAAGCGACAAAAAATACGTAACCAAGATTTATGTAACTCATAATATGATTTAAAAGAGTGTCCATGGAGTTTCTTGCACGTTCTTCTCCATAGAGATCTACGCTTTGGAACGTGCATTAGCTTCACTTTTTTTTTTGACTAACCAACATTTTGACAATTCAAAAGTGCCTGCCGGTAATTGGTTTATTTGAAATAAACGTTTCTGATTTTGGTAGGTTTCTCCATACTAACTTTGGACCCCCGTTTCATTCATTTATAAGGTGAATTTTGGACAATCCTCGCTTATTGCTTGCCTTCGTCATAAAAGCAAATCTTGCGCAAAATTTCACGCTCTTAGTACCAGTATTTTCGGCTGTCCGTTGATATGTCAGTCAGTTTCTCATTTTATATATAGGCATAAAGATGTATATCTTCAAAAACAAGGTCCTTCAATAAACCTCTGTCTGTTATGATCACGATATTCGTGTCAAAATCGAATGTAAACCGGTTTTTTAATGAAAAAAAAAAACAAACATCACATTCGCGAATACTTCCTCAAATTAAGAAGTACGCGTGAGTATCTTAGTATAGTTTATAAGTATGTACCTCCTTGTTTACAATATATTCTTTTCTAGAGGTGGGAAACTCATAGTCATTGGATTATTTCTCGCTTTCCCGAAAAGGCTGGACTGATGATGGTAACAAAGAACTATCTATCATCATCATCATCTTCCTGCCCTTGTTCCTTCTTATTTGGGGTCGGCGCAACACGTTTTTTTCTTCCATTCTATCCTGTGAATCATCATGCTATCACTAACTTCCTTTCATGTTTTCTTTGGCCTCCCTCTCCCTCTATCTAAAGAACTATCTATCTAAGAACAAAATAATGCCTGATCTTTTTTTAAAGAAAGAAATAATAAAAAGGAATTTATTTGGCACACACAATACAAGGCACACAAACAATAGTTAAGTAAACACGAGACAAAAAAAAAAACTTGTTCTAATGACATAAACAAATAGTGCTTGACTGCGATCCCACCTGATGACAAGCAATGATGCAATCGTTGATGGTGAAGCGCTGTCGACGACCTCAGGAGTTTTTTTTTTTGAGGTTGCATAATTATCATCCAATGACTTCTCCCACCCTAGGGTGGAACGAGTGGGCGTGTCAGAGTTTTATTGATTAAAACCCATCTGTGTCCTTCAGTAGCACTTTGCGTTTTAGGACCACGGTTTTTTTACCTTTAATTCCACCAAGTCCGTTCTATCATCGGACCACTAGACGTACGGCGTTGCGCCATCGGTACATGGTGGACATCCCACCCATACGTAACTACAAAGCGTTTTGGGAACACATTCAATATGCGTACAGCTAAGGAGTGGAATTCCCTGCCGGAATCTGTGTTTCTTGATAGCTACAACCTGGGGGTCTTCAAGTCAAGAGTGAATAAGTTACTTCTAGACAAGCGTGCTCCATCGTCGACCACATCATCGCTTACTGATAAGATAGTGGTCAAACGCTAGCCTATGCATAATTAAAAAAAATGCATGCCTTTTTCAAACTCCTCAGACAGCCAGTCGCTCCATGTAACATACTAGTCCAGGGAGGTTAGGAAAATATTGATTCATCATCATCTCCCTACCCTGTGTCCAACTAGTTGGGGGTCTGCTTCTAGCCTAACCGCTTGCAGCTGAATACCTCGTGTTTTACATGGAGTGACTGCCTACCAGACCTCCACAATCCACTTACTAAGTTCCTAGGCAACACGATACTCCTCAGATAGACTGATGGTCAGACTTTCTGGCGTCTAACGACTGTCAAAGGTCTACGAATGACAACCGGGACCAACTTTTATAATTGTGATTGTGAGGACTATGTCATCATCATCATCATCATCATTTCAGCCGAAAGACGTCCACTGCTGGACATAGGCCTCCCCCAAGTGTCGCCACAATGAACGGTCCTGTGCGTCTCGCATCCATCGGACTCCCGCAACCGTTACCAAGTCATCGGTCCACCTTGTAGGAGGCCTTCCAACGCTACGTTTTCCGGTATGTGGTCGCCATTCCAGAACCTTTCGGCCCCAACGGCCATCTGTTCTGCGAGCAATGTGCCCTGCCCATTGCCACTTTAGTTTGGCGATTCTTCGTGCTATGTCGGTAACCTTGGTTCTCCTGCGGATATCCTCATTCCTGATTCGATCACGCAAGGAAACTCCGAGCATAGCCCTTTCCATTGCCCTTTGGGTGACTTTAAGTCTTCTGAGGACTATGTGGATTGTTTTCTTTTTTCAGTAATGTTGACGTATATCTGGTTATTTGAGCATTTTCTGTGGCCTACCCAAATGTCCTTTCCTTGGTATCGTTCTTCATGTTGTTGAGTTCCTTAGTAGTTTTTAGTTGAGCTTTACGAATACTGACAATAGCTTACACTGACTGGACTGGTCCACACTACTCTGCATGGTTCTCATACGATTTGACCATTACATAATGTTTACTGTATGGACTTCAAAAGAGACTTTGACCCCTCAGTTTGTTTCGGTGTTTCTTCTCAGGGTAGTCAGCTAGGAAACACCGGCCTCATTTACTTTAAATTGACGAAAAAATTACGTGTAAAAGTGTTTTTTAAAATCTATTTGCAAAATAAATATCATTTATCAATTATATAACAGCGTTACGTCCTTTCCGAGGCACGGGGTGATATTCTAGTCATGCCCTAGAAAAGTACATATGAACCCGCAACCTCATACATGACAGGCTGGTGTCTTGACCACTGAGCTATAATATAACAACACTTTTAGGAAAGAAAAAAAATACTGCTTTTGTAAAACATTTCGGCAAAAGTAGACATTAATCAGTGTAGTTACCTAAGTTTATTTATAAATACTGCCATAGAAAAGTGCGCGTGTGAGGCAAAACTTGTTGTTTAAACTAACACAATAGGTAGAAATTCTTTACTATTAGGTAGGTTGCAGAAAAAATGCAATCTTGAAGCAATTATACGAAGAAACTCTAAACGTTATTTCCCTTTTATCGCAAACGCGTTTTTATTTCAACTGAGTTTGACTTTTGACGAAAAAATACACTATTATTATGAACTAGCTGACCCGTCGCACTTGACCGGTTTTTTCCTTTTGAGGTACGGAACCCTATGAATCGCCAAAATCTCTTCACGTAATTAATGACGCCACGTAACTACTCATAACTCACGACTAATTCATATCTATGATAAAATGTTACAAAACTTGACAACAGTTATATCATAGGTATCGCTAGCAGTACGAAGACCTCGTGACCTGTGTCTAATTGACATGATACGATGATCCGACGTAACCCTTAGCCGCCGCCGCCGCAAGGCGTGCGAAGAGGCTAATTGGGGATCCAGCCCCCCTAGTCAAGTTACAACCGTTTCGTTTCGATTATCTTTTCGTTGATCGCCTCGAGTTGGCCACGCCTCCTATTCCTTTTTTTCTGACGTCATCTCAACGCTCAGTCACAGTACCACAATGGCCGACTCGAGGCGATCAACGAAAAGAGAATCGAAACGAAACGGTTGTAACTTGGCTAGGGGGGCTGATTAAAATTTGGTTAAGTCCAATCTACAAAGCCTCGAGCACAGGCGCAGGGTAGCCAGCCTATCGGTATTTTACAGGTTGCATTTTGGAGAGTGTGCGCGGGAATTGCATGACTTGATTCCGCCATCTCCTTTCTACCATCGGACAACCCGACGTACGGCGGGTATCCACCCTTACGTTGTTGAAACTTCAACGGTCCGGACTAAGCGTTTCGCTTCGTCGTTTATACCGCGTACATCGAAGGACTGGAACAATTTGCCTGCTGCGGTGTTCCCGTCCTAGCCCCTAGGTGTCTTCAAGGCTAGAGTGAATACACTCTTAATAAACTAGTGCGCCACACCATCAATGATTGCATCACTGCTTACCATCAGGTGGGATCGCAGTCAAGCACTGGTTCATATTAATTAAAAAAAAAATCCCTACATCGTCATCCCGGGCGTCGAGAGTCGCAAGGCGATCCCCGGCTACCGTGGGTACCGGCTTGCGGACGACGAGTAATGAGTACCTCGCCGTCAGGCCGTCCAGTAAGATAGACTGTGATATACCTACACATATTTGGAACTACTACTTGAAGTCCTCTCAAACTTAGTTTGGTTTTCGTCATAATTACTATATTTTGAGTTCTCTTAATTATAATGATTTGATAGTATTTATTACTTTAACATATGAAATCTTTTTATTAATTTTATGCAACATCAAATAGTGTTAGGCCGTAGACGACACTCATAAGAAAAGTCGCAAGGCCTATGCAAGAATTCGTGTCGTTTCTAAGCACAAACTGTGTACACTGCTTTGACGCTGACCAAGAAAAAATCTAGTCTACGCTAGACACGACACGTGAAGTCGCTATGGTGTGGTAGGGGAGCAGGGCAGGTGAGGAGGTGCCACGATAAAGGTTCTAGGTTCTATCTGCCGCAGACACGATGAAATTTCTTAGCGTGTACAAGCGCTCTTCAAGCGCTTGAGAGCAGTGGTGGCCGTATGGTGAGAGCAGTGGTGGCCGAGTGGTGAGAGCAGTGGTGGCCAAGCGGTGAGAGCAGTGGTGGCCGAGTGGTGAGAGCAGTGGTGGCCGAGTGGTAACGGCCCCGACTTACGTCGCGGGTTCAAACCCAGCCAGGCGCATTACTTTTTGTAATTTATTTCATCACCACTGCTCTCAAAACGGTGATGGAAAACATCGTGAGGAAACCGTCATATCCTAGAACCAAAAATTCGAAGAAATGTGACACCAGCACTAGGCCCGCGTGGTGGATTACGGCTCATTCCCTCTCCTAGAGAGGAGGGCTGAGTCCCAGCTGTGGGAACATTATAAGGTCGACTGTGCTATGCTATGTACAAGCGCTCTTATTCGTAACTTTATGGAACAAAGACTCAAGATACGTACGTATAAGATACTCTCAGCTACCAAATGAATGCTAATTGCAAAAACTATAAACACAAAAATTACGCAACTATTTACAACCACAAGCTAACGACTAGGGATGGGTATAGAGTAATCTAAGTCATTTGTAGATTACAAACTATGCCGAATTCGGCCTAGTCAGTTCGGCAGTAGAAACAGGGTAGGGTCATAGTAAATATTTTAAAATATTCATCAAAATACTATAAACTAAACTGTGTAAGTACCTAGAGTTGTTAGTTTTCTGCCAATTGTTAGTTTTTATAGGACTTTGCACCCGGTTCTGCATAACTCTAAAAAAATATTTATTTATTTAAACTTAATGTCAGTGTGGTACATAGGCGTCAAACCTTTGGGTAAAAAAGGACACTGTGGTAGGTGTGCACAATAAATAAATAACAGATATTTCAAATAGACATCATTGTACACTTTAGGATTTGGCTCACAATATAGAAAGTATATTCTATCTATGATTTAGTGTAGATAACTCGCTGCTACACTAAACGTATATATTATATCAACATTCAAAATCTAGCTCGGTGATAAATTAATCACAACAAAATTTTCTATTCTATCACCATTGTTATTGCAGCTGTCTCAAACTCAAAACATTTATTTCAATGAAACCATTTGCAGGCACTTTTGAATTGTCAAGATCGGTTAGTCAAAAAATAAGATGTAACTATTAGCACGTTCCAAAGCGTAGATCTCGTTTTTTTACGTAAGAAATCTTCAAATGACTCCTGCACTTTGTCGAGCGAGATCCCGAGTGTCAGACTTTTACAAACTAAAACCTAACTGTGTACCTTCAGATACCGTTTGCGGTCTACAGCCACGGTCACTTTTTTGAACAATTTCACAACCCTAGCGTGGATCTCTATGGAAGAGAACATGCAAGAATCTCCACGGCGAGGGCATTTTTTTTTTTTTTTTTTTCGGGTGGGAAAATCATCTAATGACATCCCCCGCTCTTGGGTGGAGCGAGAGATAGTGTCAGACTTTTACTGACTAAAAACCCACTCCTGTTCCTTCTTTGCCATTTTTTTTTTCCAGGGCCCCGGGGATCTCTTTCGCATCACCCATGGCCCCAGTAGGCTTCGACCCTGCTGGGCCCCTACGGTTGCTGACATCTCCTTGAGGCGCGCGTGGAACACTACGCGCCGTCGACGACTTGGGCTCGGTCCGGACGGTTACCGGACGATCGGACGGCGAGCCACCCATTGCTCACCGTCCGCAAGCCCGCGCCTACGGTGGCCGGAAATCGGGATCGGAATCCCGGCGGCGGTTGGGGCGTGAGGACCGTTGCCTCACGCGATTGGCCGCCTCCTTTGCTAGCATTACTGCTTCGCAGAAGGAGGCAACTGCCTGCCACTCCTCCTCGCTCCGGACCATGGCCTGTACCAAGGCCTGGCGCGAGAGATCGCTGCCACCGATCGCCCCCACGTGGACACGGCGGTGCTCTGCCCAAGCGGGGCACACCTCTACCGTATGCTCCACCGTGTCCTCCGGGCGGTCCACACAATGTTGGCACCCGGAACGGCGAGGGCTTGCGGACGGCGAGCAATGGGTGGCTCGCTGTCCGACCGTCCGGTAATCGTCCGGACCGAGCCCAAGTCTTCGACGGCGCGTACTGTTCCACGCGCGCCTCAGAGAGATGTCAGCAATCGTAGGGGCCCAGCAGGGTCGAAGCCTACTGGGGCCACGGATACTGTCCTAACCGGGTGGGCCCTAGGACAAAAGAAAAGAAGGAACAGGAGTGGGTTTTTAGTCAGTAAAAGTCTGACACTATTTCTCGCTTCGCCCAAGAGCGTGATTAGGCATAAGATGATATTCCCACCTAAAAGGAAAATAAACGGATACTCTTACAATAAATAGGTACAGAATTATGGTTTGTGAGAATGACGCGATGTAGATAGACTACTAGAATAGACTTGCAAAAAGCATCCGGAGTAGAAAAAGAATTCAATAATTAAAATAAACCATGGCAGCTGGGAGATAACCAGTCCCAACCGATGACACCCGTTCATGAATATAATTCATGCAGCACTATTCAGCTCCAACATTTTGAAGCGAACCAAATGACCCATCACATGCACCATCATCAGCAAGACATTTGAGTGACCATGAAACTCTCAATCTATAAGAAATCCAGCATTGCATGTTAGCGAATTAGCGATCCTGTCAGTTTTGTGTCTTTTGACTTTTAAAGCATTCGGCCTTCGTCTTCGCCGAATGTTATTCGTCCAACTAGCCACATCACTATAGAACGAGTTCGCGCGATTCTGCTGACACACATTTACTTAATAAATCTTGTATTTTTCACTGTTATGTTATAATAACATATCATTTAATATGTTATTTTACGACATTAATCATAATTATCTTAATTGCGGTAATTATTAATTGGGATATGGGTTATGAATGACACTGTATCGGTTTTTTGTAGGTCAGATAGTATAATAATATAATATAATAAGAATAATAATATTCCACAACTATCACACAACGCCATCTAGTTCCAAGTTTTGCAGAGCTTGTGTTATGAGTACTAGACAACATACTCGCACATATTACAGATAAATTACACCCAGACACAGAACAAATGATCGTGCTCATCACACAAATATTTGTCCTGGGTGGGAATCGAACCCACGACCTCCGGCATAGCAGTCAGGGCCACTAACCACTAGTCCATAGTCTTCTTCATTCGTATATTTATTTATTGAGAAGGCACCTCAATGACTTCGGCCTATTTACTACACATTTACTACATTTATTACTAACATTTTGTCCTGAATTCGAACCCCAGTCAAGCCAAAATGTTATTTCAATACACTTACTCAAAAACTCGCTCTTATCCCTACCGCTTTTAGGCCCGCAATTTACTATTTACCGCACTAGAGCGGAAAAATGCGCGAGCTCGCTCCTACCACAATTTATTTTATTTATCAAGCTGGACGCTATAAGCGACCCCCGCGAGTCGTCAGTCCCCGTTAGTTTATTTCTTCGTAAGTGTATTGAAAAACGTCGTTTGATATACGTGGTTTTTTTTTTTTGTGTAAACCTATTTCTAAAGATCAATGACCAAAGCTGGTAGATGCATCCGGGTAGACAGGAAGCCGATGGGCAAAGATTAAATTGATGTCGAGTGAGGGAGGGGGTGTAGTGGGGGGAGAGGTTTGTGGTGTGTGGTGGCTGTAGTGATGTTGAGTATCTACTATTTAATAATAATAATATTCACAAAACTATCACACAACGCCGTCTAGTCTCAAGCTAAGCAGAGCTTGTGCTATGAGTACTAGACAACTGATAAACATACTTATATATTTCTAAATACATACATAAATTAGACCCAGATACAGAACAAATGATCGTGCTTATCACACAAACATTTGTCTTGGGTGGGAACTGAACCCACGACCTCCAGCATAACAGTTAGGGCCACTAACCGCTAGACCAACAAGCCAGTCAATAATTATTTTACACATTGATTATGAAAATCTTGTTCGAGTAACGGTTCTGATAATCGCTACGAAATTGCCAATTATCTATAACACAGTCACACGATATTAAGCATGTATTAATTATCTTAAAGTTATGCGGAACAGAGTGTGAACGGAACCTCCATTGAAAAGGGAGGATCCTCCGACCAGACGGGTGTTATGTTATGTCTGGTCCGGACAACGACCTTACAGCCACTAGACGTTTAATAACAGACGTCTGTCAACACATATAATTATGATCTGATGTCTCGACCAATCGGAACGCATTACCCCGCTCCCCCGTACCAATCAGAACGTAGTACCCCGCTCCCCGTGATGCGCTAGTTCAAGCATAAGGCGTCTAGTGGCTGTAAGGTCGTTGGGTCCGGATAACTACTCGCTAGATGATTTCGGACTATTGCATATGTTGCAATCGATATTGTAATCGGGCGGAGAAATTTCTTTCTTTACTTTCAGAAGCTTTTTTATTTTTATTATTGATAGGCTCGCGTTTGACCACTACCTCACCTGATGATAAGCGATGATGTGGTCGACGATGGAGCACGCTTGCTTGCTTGATGGAGTTCCTTTTATGGTTTGTTTTATGAAAGAACTAGCTTCGGACCGCGGCTTCGCCCGCGTTAAAGAAGGATTCTTCATACGAACTTTGGACCCCCTTTTCATCCTCTTAGAGGGAGAATTATGACAAAATCCTTTCTTTTTTCTCGCCTACGTCATAAAAGGAAACCTCCCCCCCCCCGTAAGACCGCCCGGAGGACACGGTGGAGCATACGGTGGGGGTGTGCCCCGCTTAGGCGGAGCACCGTCGTGTCCTCATGGAGGCAATCGGCGGCAGCGACCTCTCGCGTCGGGCCCTGGTTCGGGCTATGGTCCGAAGCGAGGAGGAATGGCAGGCGGTGGCCTCCTTCTGCGAAGCAGTAATGCTATTGAAGGAGGAGGTAGCACGCGTGAGGGAACGAATGTCCTCACGCCCCAGCCACCGAGATTCTGAGCCCGACTACCAGCCACGGCTAACGCGGGCTTGCGGACGTCGAGCAATGGAGCGTCGAGAATTTCTGAAAAGGAAACCCGTAGTCCTAGAACGCAAAGGGCAACTAAAGGACACAGGTGTGGTTTTAGTCAGTAAAAGTCTGACACGCCCTCTCGCTCTGCCCAGAGCGCTAGAAGTCATTAGATGATTTCAACAAAAAAAATCCCAGTAGTTTCGGCTGTGAGTTCGCGTTGATATGTCAGTCAGTCCGGTTCTCCTTTTATAATATAGATAAAAAAGGATTTTCAAAAATCCACCATCTAAGGGGTTGAAACTGGGGTCCAAAGTTTGTAAGAAGAAATCTACTTTTACGATGCCAAAGAAACTGACACAAACTAGTATAATATTAATATTAGTCGCAATATACAAGCAAGTCCATAGAAACATCTATTTATAACAATAATTAGTTTATTTAGTGTCAATACAATATAATCTGGACTGAGAAGGTCAAAGATGACCTGCCGATAAATCATTGTGTGTCAGGGGTCTCCCTACATTAGTTTATCAATAGAAACTTATTTAAAAACAAACAATATGGTTCTAAAAAAAAGTTATACATGAGTCCAAGTAACCACATTTTATTCTTTTTAAGGGTTCCGTACCTCAAAAGGAAAAAACGGAACCCTTATGGGATCACTTTGTTTTCCGTCTGTCTGTCTGTCAAGATCCTTTATCTCGGGAACGCGTGGAGGTATCGAGTTGAAATTAAAACCATACACTCAGGTCCCTTGAAACTGTGAAAAAATCAAACTTTAAGTTAACGAAAAAAAAAATACGGCCGTTTATGTTGCAAGAAACGTGTATTTCGACACTCTCAAGGAAATCAAAATTCATAGGGTACTTTAAATACGGTCTACAAGGTCTCATAGCACAAGTATAGGAAAAAATCTAAAAACTATTTTGTGGTTACGTCACAAAAAAAAAACGTTTTTTGCAATTCGGAAAAATCTTCGTAACTTAATTCAGAAATTGGACTGTTCATGTAAGTTACGGAACCCTCAGTGCGCGAGTCCGACTCGCACTTGCCCAGTTTTTTTTTGTTGGTGGCCAGTTTGATTTTTGAATAAACTTGTTTAATGCATGTATATTTTAATTCACTAACTAAAGTATCTGTGTAAATCTATCACAGTAGCGTCCAAATTACCAAGACCTCTATTTTCGAACAAATGCTTTGTTCACAAGTTTCTTCTTTGTTGGTCGTGTGTCCGAGTTTCTTATTACGCTGACCTCGGTCAGTAACCTGAGTAAAAGATAACAGTACGAATGACCTGATATCTTTCTTTATCTTTCTTAAGACCTATTAATTACCTACTGTCTGACCCGGGAACCGAACTCAAGACCTTACCCTGTATACATAGATGCTCTCGCTCTCTAGACTTTTTTGTGGTGGAAAATTATCCAATGACTTTTCTTGCTCTAGGGTGGGGCGAGAAGGTGTCAAACTTTTATTGACTTAAGCCCAACTGTGTCCTTCTGTTGCCCTTTACGTTCTAGGGTCTCGGTTTCCCTTTCAGAAATTTCCCGCAGCCCTAGCAGGCATCAGCCCTGCTGGCCCGGACGGCAAGCTACCTATTACTCGTCGTCCGCAAGCCCGTGCCTACGGTCACCAGAGATCGCCCTGCGACTTCCGTTGCCCGGAGCGTGAGGATGTCCGTGTGATGTTACGGTGGCAGTCATGTCCTTTAGACTTGGAAATCAATTTTCCTATCAGACTAATTGAATTTGTCTGAACTGGGATTTGAACCAGTGACCTTACTAGTCGAATGGCTAAAGTTCAGTCAGGTCACCGGACTTAGTGGTAATTTGAATTGACCCCGGGTTTCTATATGTTACCATGTGTCATTGATCGTTTTAAGCACTAGTAACTAGAATAGAATAGAATAAAACATATAATAAACTTTATTGTACACCAAAATATTAACAAAACTTTTAGCATAGCATAGTCGGCCTTACAATATTCCCAGAAATCAGAAACGTTTATTTCAAATAGACCAATTACAGGCACTTTTGAATTGTCAAAATGTCGGTCAGTCAAAAAAAATACAAGTGAAGCTAAATTGCACGTTCCAAAGCGTAGATCTCTATGGAGAAGAACGTGCAAGAAACTCCATGGACACTCTTTTAAATCATATTATGAGTTACATAAATCTTGGTTACATATTTCTACTGGGACTCAGGCCTCCTCTCTAGGAGAGGGTATGGGCCGTAATCCACCACGCAGGCCCAGTGAGGGTTGGTGGATATCACATGTCTTCGAATTTTTGGTTCTAGGACATGCCGGTTTCCTCACGACGTTTTCCTTCACCGTTTTGAGAGCAGTGGTGATGAAATAAATTACGCAAAGTAATGTGCCTGGCTAGGTTTGAACCCGCAACCTACAACTCGTAAGTCGGGGCCGTTACCACTCGGCCACCACTGCTCAACAAAACTTTTACACTAACTTAAATCTATGGTTACAATGGCGGTCTTATCGCTGACAGCTATATCTACCAGACAACCTTAGGATGGACTTTAAGAACTAAAGAGCGTCCTTCCCGAGATACATTTACATATAACCAGCCGCTCTTACGTGATTAAGATGTTATTACACATCTTTCTTTAAATATTTTGAAATTAAATCATAAATTTGTATAAGATTAATCCAGTAAAGACCTCTTAAAATCTGCTATTTTGCGTGAACCCCTCATAATATAATCATAAATTAAAAAAACTCGGACTCGCGCACTGAGGGTTCCATACAAACTTACAGGGCCTATGAAAACAGTTCAATTCCCGAATTGAGTTACGAAGATTTCCGAATCGCAAAAAAAGTTTTTTTTTGTGACGTAACTACAAATTTACAGTTTTTAGATTTTTTTCCTATACTTGTGCTATGAGACCTTGCTTCATGCCAAATTTGAGGATTCTAGGTCAACGGGAAGTACTCTATGAATTTTGATTCCCTTGAGTGTCGAAATATACGTTTTTTGCGACATAAACGGCCGTATCTTCTTTTTTCGTTAATTTAGAACTCTGATTTTTTCACAGCTTCAAGGGGCCGCAGATTTGAATATATGGTTTTAATTTCAACTCGATACCTTGACGCGTTCCCGAGATAAAAAGGGTCTTGACAGACGGACAACAAAGTGATCCTATAAGGGTTCCGTCTTTGCATTTTGAGGTACGGAACCCTAAAAATTAAGAAGCGGTGTACTGCTAACAAATATTAATCAAACCACAACAACCAGTTATTGGTTGGTTGAACCTGGTTATTGAGCTCCATGATACTTAGCTAAAATAAGATATAGCTACACAAAAGCGAATTGTAACTTCGACATTGAATTATCCGTATTCTAGCATTTACGGTTAAGTACATACATACATACATATTCAGCCTTTTAATGTTCCCACTGCTGGGACTCAGGCCTCCTCTCTAGGAGAGGGAATGGGCCGTAATCTACCACGCGGGCCCAGTGCGGATTGGTGGATGTCACATGTCTTCGAATTTTTGGTTCTAGGACATGCCGGTTTCCTCACGATGTTTTCCTTCACCGTTTTGAGAGCAGTGGTGATGAAATAAATTACACAAAGTAATGCGCCTGGCTGGGTTTGAACCCGCGACCAACAATTCATAAGTCGGGGCCGTTACCACTCGGCCACCACTGCTCCACGGTTAAGTGAAATAAGATAATTAAGGTACTTCATATTCTACTTGATAACTTAGAAATAAATGAATATATTTGCACAGAAATTAATGTTAACGGACTTGGAAACTGAGTAAACGGTTTATAAACGATTTCAAAAAAAGAAGTATCTCCATTTGACTCAACGTTTTTTTTTTTTATCTTGTTCAATGATATCTTCGTAACTGTTAACCGATTTTGATGATTCGTTTTTAAGTTAAAAACGAAGATAACAAACACAGATAGAAGAGCACAGTGAACCGACCGGGGGACACGGCGGAGTATACGGTGGAGGTGTGCCCCGCTTAGGCGGAGCACCGCCGTGTCCTCGTGGAGGCAGTCGGTGGCAGCGACCTCTCGCGCCGGGCCCTGATTCAAACTAGGATCAAGGCAGGCGGTCGCCTCCTTCTGCGAAGCAATGATGCTAGCGAAGGGGGAGGCCAAACATCCTCACGCCCCATCCACCGAGACCCCGACGTCCCCGACCCCATAACGCCCGACTTACACCCAACCTTACGTTGTTGACACCTCTACGGTCCGGACTAAGCGTTTCGCGTCTTCCGTCGTTTATACCGCATACATCGAAGGACTGAACAATTTGCCTGCTGCTGTATTTCCGTCCGATTACAATTTAGTTGTCTTCAAGGCTAGAGTCAATAAGCTCTTAATAAACTAGTGCGCCTCACCATCAACGATTGCATCACTGCTTACCAGCAGTTGGGGTCGCAATCAAGCAAAGAAAGAAAGAAGAAAGAAAAAGAATTAATTTGGTACAGCACAAGGCACAAACACTATATAGGTAAACACGAAACAAAAATAAAAACAAGAAGCGAAAAATGTAGTTGTATGCCTCACGGCTGCACCAAAATAGGTCCAGTTCAGCATGAATGTCAGACAACTAGTGCCTGACGCTGGTTTTCAACTGAACCTGTGGTTGTGACGCAACGGACGTAAAACAGTTTTGGAGTGTAATATATGTATATATGTATCGGTGATGCATACTTAAATAATATAAACCATCAAGCACTGGTTTATAAAGCTTAAAAAAAAAAATATTACCCCCGCAAAATATCAGTTTTACCCCGGCAGGAATAATTGACCCGGCGTTAAGAACCGTAGCCCTAGCTGGACCGCAAAGGCAACTGAAGAAACAGTCGAATTTTAGTCAGTAAAAGACTGACACGCCCTCTCGCTCCACTCTTATCTGGAGAAGTAATTTGATGACGCAGATCGATCAACGTTATCTAAATTCTAAGCGTTGGCCAGTTCGAGGCCATGACACAGATGTCTAAGTTCACTAACACCCATGACGGGTCACTTCAACACGAGCTGTCTAAACGAAATTAATCTTAATGCGAAAATTGGTCAGTCTATCTCCCTTGAACATCTGGCCGCTCGTCCGCATGTGTGCGACGAGTATTTGTGCATTTAATTCCGGTCAGCTGCGCCCGGATAGGGAGCAGTGGTGGCCGAGTGGTAACGGCCCCGACTTACGAGTTGTAGGTCGCGGGTTCAAACCCAGCCAG